>JARYHS010012519.1:56184223-56274228 GCA_031002005.1 Vandiemenella viatica | reverse complement strand
AAACTATGCATGGATTATTTATTAACTTCTCACAAGGTCACAGCTGGTATTGAAGCAAATGAGTTGTAGCTCAAATTCTTAATAGTTTACAGTTTAACTGACATAACTTCACAGTTCATAACCCATTCTTCATATAACCCTTAATTAATATTTCTAACCATAACTAGAAGATTTCTTATATATTAATTTTACATTATAATTTGTAATTTCCTTACACACCCAACTTCTACCTTTCCTGCACCCACCTGCATTTGCCCTCTACAAATTTTAACTTTAAATTATTTCAACTTTTTGGTAAATTATTCATCATATCTCTTAGTAACTTATTCCAATCCCTGACACCCTTACCTAGAAAAGAGAATCTTCTTACACCCTTCTACCCGAAATCGAATGCCAGTTTATGTTCATGGTCATCTTCCAATTCAGACTGTCAAATTCATGGAGCTAAACACATTACTGGGAGCAATGTCTAATTGTGCAAGAAAATTATTCCAAGAATATTATCCAACTAACTGAAAGTAGAGTGGTGCACCAAAATATAATGGAGCTGAATATATTGGTCTAAATCTGAATTCAGTAATAATATGGTAAATTTTCTATTAAAACGGCAAATAAGAATTTTTTTACCTTTCAGTATCAGTGATATTAAACAACATGTATCATTCTTGCCAATCTATTGTTGAGTAGCTTTCATTGCATACTGAACATGTTTGCAGACAGGGTTGTAAATACAAACATTTCTTTTACCTAGCCATTAGATTATAAAAAGTATGAGTAGAATGAAAACTTGACTTATGTCCTGAGTGAAACATTTAACTGAACTGCTTGGCTCTAAGCAGTTATTGTAAACATGATGGACTTAATTTTTGACTCAGTAACGTATTATGCAATTATTATTTAATCGATGGAAATACAACTGTTATTAGTGGTATTATTAATGGCTGTTTTTCATCTCATTGTAATGATAATTCGTACTGAAACATTCTTTGCAAATTTGTGGATGTTGGCATAGATTTTATAGTCGACAATGTTAAACATTTCTATAAAACTGTTACTTCCGCAATGAAATTTTTGGGGTATCAGAACTGAAGAAATATATGTTTCACAAACATAATACCACACGAACTAATCCTTATAAATGTTATTTACATGTAGTGACTTCTATATGTTTTAATATAATCGTTGTTATAATAAGGACATATATTGGAAAGTCCTCTTGAAAATTTAGCTGGTGATTCGATTATGTAAATAATTCAATTTATAATGATAAGGCTCACACTTGAACAATATTGTTTTAAAAATAAGGAAAATGCATTCAAAGTGAAGTTTAGAGATCCAACAAACCCTATCATAATTTTAGAGTGGTCAGAAAAAAAAAGAAAAAAAAATTATAGGTTATGCAGTTGACAAATAAAATGAAGCAACTTGTTCAGGAGCATCCCATCCTTGATATAGTCGATTCTCCAAAGTATTTTAATGCGAAGGAAAATGCACAGTTTTGGTGGAAGAAAAAGCAGATTGATTTCAGCAAGATATACAAAAAAGAAGATGCCAAAAAAAGCAGATACCAAAAAAAAGGTTTTTCATGGCAAACGGCTTAAGCAATGGTGTGGAGCTCTGTACTCCAATTAAAGAGTCTTCTGTAGGTACTTCCAAAGCCTCCTACGAAGGAGTAAATGGAAGAGAAGAGAAACGAATTATATTTTAGACATAGTATTAATTTTGTCGTATTACAGAACTTATACAGGAAACTGAGTAGGTTTAAAGTGAAACTTTCGGGGACAAAACACCAGTATCGCGCCTACGGACTATATACATTATCTGATAAGAACACCAATATGTAATGCTGAACTGAGCGCCATATGACGCGATAGGTGGACCCACCAGAATAAAAGGCCGCTAAGTCGAGTCAACGGCGGCACTGCCTTACCTTTTTCTCGAAGCGATTCGGGCCATTTTTGAACCTTGATTTCTTCGGTCATGCTCATGCTGTGTGTCTCAAATTTCTGTTATGCATAGATATCGTCAATCTTAGCAAACTTACTAAATTTTATTTCGTTACTGTTCTTAGTTCGAAAGTTATTCGGATGCAAACTTCAGCGATTTTGTCACTCACTCACTGACTGACTGTTTATCAAAACTCTAAGATAGTTCCCACAATCATAGAAAGCTGAAATTTGGTTCAAATATAACATTTTACCCAGTCTGAAACTCCTAAATTTCCATTATCTACCCCTTACCTACCCCTAACGTAAATTCGCTTTCTACCCTCGAACTTTATGTACCTCAGATTTTCATTGTAGAATGAGCTTACTAATTTTAACTAATGTATTAAATTTTACTTCTTTCCTTTTTTTACTTTGGAAGTTATTGAAATTCAAAATTTTATTTCGTCCGCTACACTCAGACATCAAACTTCCACCGTACTTCCAGTAATTCTAGAAACAAGTAATTTGGTACACATATATGGTTTCATCCCTGAATCGTAAGAAAAGTCTAATATTGGAGTTTTTACCCGTATTTATTTAATTGCAATCCCAAACATAAAAAATTCTGGAACATATTTGCGGCTTAATTGCTTTGCTCCGGATGAAGCTATATGCCTGAGAATTTTTTAATGCATAGAGATCAGCAATTTTAACTACTAATCTTATATTTACTTAGTTTTGAAGTTACTAGTAATTTATTTATGGTGGTGCATGGTGGTTAAACCAGTGGCATGCTCGGCTACGGCGCTCAGCCATTGTTTTCAGAGAGTGGGGCATTGTTGGTAACCTATAATAATGCCTCCAATTCTGAAATGTTCTTATTCACCGAGCAGCAATTCAGAATAAGCCATAAACTTATAAAAAGAAATGAGATCCCAGAAAAACAATTCTTGTAAAAATGGGCCAAGTCTCGTGTTCGTGTTGTGACAAAATGTTATGAGATCTTCTTCTGAGCCAAGTCTACACTTTACAGTGTGTATTCACTTCACTTTGTGAAACAGAATGGTTTCTCTCGGTGTCATAGATCGTTTATTTAGGATAAAATAATCTGATGACTTGGCCATTATGCACGTCATAAGTTTTGCTGAAATTGAGGGCATATTATAGACCTGTCAAATTCGTGAGCGAGGGAAATCTTGGCTTTTACGAATTTATAAGTTTTATAAAGCAACACATTTAAGGTATTTATATAGGTTAAATAAAATGTGGCGCGCATAATGGCCAAGTCACCAGAATTTTTTTTATCCTAAACAAACTATCTATGACACCGAGAGAAACCATTTTGTTTCACAAAGTGAAGTGTTTAACACACTGTAAAGTGTAGACTTGGCCCTGAAGAAGATCTCATAACTTTTTGTCATTACAGGAACACGAGACTTGGCCTATTTTATACAAGAATTGTTTGTCTGGTATTGTATTGTCAGTAGAGAAACAGTAATAGCAGAACCACGGTCGCGAAGCAGCGAGCAAATGCTAGTTATTAACAAATGTGAATGGTCCTGGTATGGTAATGTTGAAAAGCTAATGAAATCTGGAAATAGTATATACATTTCTTTTCCGATAACGATACTGCAGTTTATGGTTGCAGTAACGTAACAGAGAAATTCGGAATGTGATCGTTAGTGGAAATGGGCCAAGAGATTAAAAGGAAGGTTGTCGGTGTTGCTAAGCGTCAATTCTTAACCCGGTGGGACGCGGCTGGTATTAAATTGGATGCATGCGAGATGAAGACGAGCAAACACCACCGTAACGCAATTTGCCCGCTCGCTATATTACGTTTCCACCTTGTTGATACACCTTGGGCCGCGTTTAATTTGCCAAGTTGGCAGCGGAGCTGTATTGGCTGCGCAAACCACTCTGTTTGAGATACACCCGTGCCTCTCAGGTGATGCGGAGAGCAACAGGTCGGAAAGAAGGGATTCATTACACAGCAGGTATTAGGTTCCACACATACTCGCTGCGACTTTGTTTCGGTTTCCCAGTAAGTTGCACTGTTGGAGAAGTATTATTTCTATACCTCAAAAAGAAAAATTTCAACAAAATTGTGTGATCTGCTGAATTTGCTTTATCTGTTTTCAAGAATATGTTTGTGGGATATGTCTAAAAAGCAGTTGTTGGAACTTACGGCAAATCTTAGTCACTACTCACCTGTTAGAACAGATGGAAAATAATTCCTAAGACTTCCGCGGCAATCTTTGTTCATGATTAACAGACTTTCCGGTTATGCCACGTAGTTTTTTTTTAATTACCTGAGCTTTCGGCTGGTATCCTACTGCCTTCGTCAGAGATACTGTTTATGTTGACATAGCAACGAGCGCCAAGTATCGCAGAGTAAAAGGCCGCTATCTTCGTTGATGTTGTTGGCATTCTTTAAAATTTCTACTGCCTCTCTCACCCGTCGGGGCCACCACTGGTCTTCTCTCCACAGTAGCCTCGTTTCTTGAAATTTTATTTCATGCCCGGTATTAATAGAATGGCGAACTACGGCAGATTTGTCGCTGTTGTTATATTTGTAGTGGCGGATATTTTCTTTACGTCTCTCCGCCACAGTGCGACCTGTCTCGCCGATATAAACAGTGCCACAGCTGCAGGGGATTTCGTAAACACCCATAAAGCTAATGTGGGTGTAATCGGTCTTTTACCTTGGTTAGTGACTGACCAAGTTTGCAGTTAGCCTTATATACTATTCGCACCTCCACTCGCTTTAACAGTTTCCCAATCCGGTCTGTGATACCTTGTATGTACGGGAGACAGGCGAATTTTGTTGGCACATTAATATCATGGGATAAGTTGACGTCTTCCATGGGGTTTTTTGGGTCTTAAAACCCTTCTGATATCAGTAGAGGCGGGAGGGCAAGGATCGGAGCGGAAATAATTTGGTCTTGTCCTATTGAGGGAAGCATCCTGGTATTCTTCGGAAACCATAAAAAAAACCTGGCAAGTATTTGAATCCACGTTCACTCGAATACCAGGTCAGAACAAGATATAACAGAATGAACATGCGACGTTCTATATCAACTATTTGGTTTTACACTGATATATTTATACTAAGAATTTACAAAAAGATTGACTGAAGTGAAGAAAATTTCCCTAATTAAATATTCGCTACTAGAGATGTAGCAAACTGTTTGTATTCGTTACTGAGCAGGGCCGGCGTTAGGGAGGGGTAAGCGGGTCAAAAGTACCTGGGCCCGCCAGCTGATGGGGGGCTCCGATGACCGACTGTAGGGGCCCTCATGCATGAGGGCAAGAATCCGCCCATTGACGCCCGGCCAGTTTGCAGAGTTAAAAAAAAAAATTAAAAAAATCGCCCATTTTACCCCGGGCCCGAAATTCCTAGCGCCGGCCCTGTTACTGAGTAACGGGTTCGTCGCCTGACTCGAAATACCGAATCGTTACCCACAAATTCATTTCGTTACTCGCATGTTTCGTTACTCGCATTTGTCGTATAGACGTCAGTTTGATTCGTTAAACGAACGAACACGACGTATCATGCGTCATGCGGGAGCTGGAATAGTACGCCCAGCGATTGAATGAGCAGATGTTTGTTTTGAAATTAGGTGATTTAAGTGTGCTGCGACTGAGATATTAGGTATTATTCTGAAGTATATACTATTCAGTGCAGTAAGTCAAATGTACGGAAAAGTTACCTAAATTTACTTTACTCAATCAACTTTACAAAGTACTAACGAAGTGTTCCATGCGATGCTTCGTGCTAGTGCTCAGTTGTATTAGAAGTAATGTGACATAGCAACCCATGAATTTTAATTACCGCAGGATCCTTGTGATCAATGCGGTACTGGCTTTGATGTTCAATGTTTGTTGAAACCGTGACGCAACAGCAATTATGAATCTAATCACAAAAAGATGAAGAATTTACGAAATTAAATGAAAACTGTAAAGGAAGACAGTGCTGAAACCTCCTATTTAAAAACGAAATACTTTGATGAGATTATAATATTTGTTAAATACGTGTCCCATTATCATATCAGATTTGTATGCGGGGTTTTTAGTAGGCTACTTTAATAACCGTCATTAGTTATTGTCCCTACATATGTCACAGTCAGGAGGATGTTCAGGTCTTTTTTTTTATGCAAACAGGTGTTTGTTTTGAAAATAGATTATTCTTTCATTACAGTAAATCAAGTGTACATTCACAGGTTTTCCGTAAAATCCATGTGCTAATTATTTGACTATAAGTTTTATCCAAACGAACAAATTACCTAAACTTATTTTAATAAATAAACAATTTACATAAACTTTATCAAGTACGAACGAAGTCGTCCCGCACGCGACGCGACTCGATGCGATGCTTCATGCTAGTGTTCGATTGTATCTAGAGTAACGAGTAAAGATTCGAAAGTAACGGGTACTGATTGGTTTAGAAACGAATACGTAGGGTTTCAGTATTTCTCGTTACTATTATAGCTCTACTCGCTACCGAGCGTGATGGGTGAGCGTTAACGTTGCGGCCTCGCATTCGGGAAGACGCGGGCTCGAATCCCCGTCCGGGTATCCAGATTTGTGTTTTCCATGGTTTCCCCAAATCACTACAGGCGAATGCCGGGATAGTGCCTTCGAAATTCCATGGCCAAAATCCTTCTCGTTCCTTGCCCCCTGTATTTTCACGCCTCTAATGACCTCGATGTCAACGATTCGTAAAGCCATAAGCTAAAAAAAATCCTCCAGAACACATTTTCATTAATGTACTAAAAATATCAATCGAGTGTGATAAAATAAGTAAAAACCACATGTCACACATCAAACTCGTGAAAGTACTGTCTTAATACTACCATATTATGAACAAATTTACTTCCCCATTGTTATTTAATTTCGAAAGAAAATTAGTAAAGCATGAGGAAAATTTGCGCACTAAATAAATAAGTGCCGACATTCAATAGCCTGCTTGGGTGAAAGACGCATTTTAGATAAAATCTCAGAAAAAAATCGGTAATTTTCCACAGTTTGGAGGACATCCGTACTTCCTACGCGTAATAGGGGTTGGCTGGAAAGCTGCGGTGAAATACGTAGGGGGAGGTGAGAGGGGGGAGGGGGTTCCAAGCCAAGCCACGTCACTTTCCATTCATATTATTTGTCACAGTTAACATGAGTTACATACAACAACATGTAAATATTTATTTCCATCTATTAATTATCTCCGTATGTAATTTACGATAGTCTGACAAGAGAAATCAGTACAAAATGTCTACTGGAATCAACAAGGAAAAAATCTACGTGCTACGCGTGGAGGGAGGGGGGGGGGGAGTAGAGGCAAAAAACACTTCGGGCTAAGTATGGGGGGGCCGACGATCTCCAAGGAGTCATAGTCTACCAATATCCGCGACTGAAGACGTCTCCTAGAAATCTAATTAAAGATAGGGAATGTGGCGTTAAAATTTTTAAGTCTAAGAACGGGTTTCTTCGAAACTATTCATTATCGGGATTAAATATTCCTATATTCTAATCCGGACTATATTCAAATCCGTTGAGCCAATAGTGCGTGATTGAGTAACAACCACCAAAATATTCAACTTCCAAACTGTGACATTTATAATATTACTATCCGTTACCCGTGGCTTCGTCCGTTTGAAAGTGTGGTGTTGTATAAGAGATTCGGTTAGTATTCAAAGTGCGACCAACGGAAATAATTTTCCTTTGGGGTTGAAGAAATGGTACATTGCTTCCTTGGCTTTTACTCTTTAAGAAAAAGTATACTTCATAGCCGGGAAATTGGTAACAAAGGTGTAATGCGCGCTGGAGGATAAGTTAGGCATATTACTGACTTAGTGGCAATAGACGTCTCGAGCCGCCTCTGACGTCATTATAGTCAGAATTCGGGGATGCCACCTTCTTCCCTCAAAATCCACTATGTTCCATGGAATATTAGTAATCATTCTGATCCAGGCTGCATTTCATCCTGAAAACACCACTGAACATGTCATAAGTGAATCACTGAAAATAAGTGTTTGCGATTTACGTAAGAAAGAGGGAGTACCGTCTACGAAGCAGGAAACTCTTTGTTGTTGGCGAAATATTCATTGATAATTTCCAAAGGAATTACCCGTTCTTAAGCGATAGAAACGATCCCAATTCACTACTCAGACAATATTCTAACTAGGTGCCAAATTTCTTTTAAATCTGTGATCAATAAAATCGAGATTGGGGCAAAGAGTAATTTATAATATTATTAACATTAAGATAAAAAGTTGATTAACTGTCATTGAGAAAGTTAACACAGAAACACCATTTACTGGAACAAAACTCTTCGTTACTCTTTCTGGCAACTACTTAGCGAATAGTTTGAAAATCTGATGTAGTATAAACGCTTTTGATATGTAAATGATCGTTACGACCTCTGTAAACTGTTGCTTCTACTCCTGCAGCTCTGCACGGTTGCGGGACCGACGTATTACGTAGGCAAATCTATTCGGTCACAGTCACAACATTTGCAGACGTCGCTCGGTGGACAGGCAATGCACCGAACATCCGATAGGGGCGCGCATAAACACGCGACTCCGTCCAAAGGCCGGCGGCAGCCACCGGTGATTGTTGACAGAGGCGGACAGGCCCGTCTTAACACCTGTTGCTGGGTCAACCGCCCGCGCTGTTGGCGTAAACATCCGAACCCGGTGACTGGCCAGCTTTGTGGCTAGCCACCGCGGGGATTTTCGGGCCACCGAGCCAGCCTCCCCCACACCCCCGGCCGCTTCTGTTGATGTTGTCGCACGGTCGTGTTACCGCTGCTGTTGTTGTCCGCCGCGACACTGTTCACTTGGATCCGCCTTTCCGGCTGCCCGGCGCTCTTTGGCGGAAAAAGGCTCCGTTAATTATTGTCTTTGGTCGGGCACTGGCGCGCATAATTTCGCTGTCGGCGGGCAGACTGTTTGAAGCGAAGTGCCTAATACCCGCTCTGTGCGCCACTCCAAATGGCATTTGCATGCGGAAACAAAGCGGGAATTTCTCTAGGACGCCTCACTGACTGAATGGCAGCGTTCTGTGCATATCAGCTCCCATCCGAACTGTTCTGTCGCTAGCTGTACATCTGCTGTGAACCGCTGCTGATACGTGAGTGCTCAATAGCAATGGAAGAAATACTGCAACTGGCCAAAGATTAAACAGTTTAATTTTCGGCTTGAAACGTCAACAGTTTTTATTGAAATTAATGACGTAAATATGACAGATGAGTAATTATTTAAGGTACTTTAAAAATCTACTTTAAAATTTTGAAGATTTTGAGATTTCTTGCAGGCTTGATTAAAAAATCCAGTTAATAACAAAAAACTTAAGTTTTACATGGAAATGTCAGACATCTCACCACCGAGCGTGGTCGTGTAACGGTTAGCGTTCTGGCCTCGCATTCTGGAGGACGCGGGTTCGAATTCCCGTCCGGGCATCCAGATTTGGGTTTTCCATGGTTTCCACAAATCACTCCGTGCGAATGCCGGGATGCTTCCTTCAAAAGGCCATGGCCGAATTCCTTCCAGTTCCTAGTCCCCAATCCCATCCAGCCTCTAATGACACTGACGTCGACGAGGCGTAAAGCCATAAGTAAAAAGAAAAAGGCGATACTATGCCAGTAAATTCCGGCAACCCTGCATATTCCTTGTCCCATCAGTCTGGTGGTCTTTCTCTCGGTCTATGGTGATGTCTTGGGCTCCATTCTAAAACTGTTTTTGTCCATCTTTGGTATTCTCCGCTCAATATGACCTGTCCATCGCCACTTCAAGGATTCTGTTTTCCCTAAGATGTCTGTGACCTTCGTAACTGGCCTTATGTCAGTTTTTCATGTTTTTTTTTTTTTTTTTTCGCTAAGCCTAGCATTAACATTTCCATAGCTCTTTGCGGCAGTCCTTAGTTTATGTAAATAGGTAGAGGTTTCTTTTTCTCATATATATGGAAATTTATGAATATAGCAATATGATAGCTTACATGCCTTGCATAACAATACGTTCCGACGGTAATATCATAAAATCCACGCCACTGTAAAAATAACCCTTCTCTTTTGTTCAGAAAGCTCCTCTGTAAATAATATTTGAAGTAGTGCTGCATGTCACAACTACCACTTGATTGCTTTTATTTGTATGTGTACAAACTGTAGCATAGAAACTTGATTGAATCACAAACTTAATTTATTCTAGTTTATGCGATTTAATAAACAGCCAAACGACATATTAAACGCCATTGTGGCCACCTGTTGCCAAGTAAGTGAACCATTACCGTTTGTACGAAGTGAGTATCTATACATACGTAAAAACACCCGCTGCCACTGCGTTCTTCTTTTTTTCCCCTCTCTCGCCAGTGTGTTCTACGTACATATGGTACAAGCTACGTGTTGTACAGGTAATTAATATGAATCATGACGGTGGGAATTACAGTAGAACTAGATTTGTTAGGGCTAATCCAAAGCATGGAATGGTTGTGTTGCAATTTCTCTGCGAAGTTTTTAACTTGCGTTCTATATGATACTTGTACTTTTTGTGAAATGTTTAGTTTACAAGCCGAGAATTGGGTACCGTGCCAGCATTCGTCTAGGTTACTGCGGAAAACTGCATAGAAACGTCAGTAAGGAAGGCAGCCACATTAAGTCCAGGACTAGAATCTTGTCCCGTTGCCTCAACGCGTTCAGAACCAATGGCGTATATCATTCCCCCTTTTATTCTGGCATGTATTTTATGATGTTACCATGGCAATTTATTATTATGTTAGGCATATACACTCATTTTATATATATAAAAATGGAGATTGGTGTATACAAGGTGATTCAAAAAAACTTGAACAAAATGACATGGTAGATCTGTCATACAATAAGGATCAAAAATCGCATAGGAACAGAGGGTCGCAAACGCATGTAGAGGGCGCTAGATTCACGAGAGGCATTGCCACCACGATCACCAGACCTGTCTCCCTTAGATTATTTCTTGTGGGGATTTTTAAAAGGACTTGTGTATGAAACGCCGGAAGACCTGGTAGGAAGAATCGTTGCGACAGCCGGATGTGTTCGAGATACACCTGGTATCTTTGAGAAGGTGCGTCGTTCCATGCAACGGAGATGCCGGGCTTGTCTCGATGCATCTGGCAAAAACTTTGAGCGTCTGCTGTAGGCTCAACATTTGGCTTGCATTAGTCGCATGTGAGTGAGTAATTTTCAATAAAATGATCTGTAATGGTTCTGTTTCTTCTCTTTGTGTCAGTATTATTTTAGACGCCCTGTAGCGGCTCCGGATCGCAGTTGCGACCCTCTGTTCCTATGCGATTTTTGATTCTTATTGTATGACTGATCTACCATGTCATTTTGCCCACGTTATTTTGAATCACCCTGTATATGCGAGATTAATAGTCTCTGATACCGTTTGACCTATCACCAAGAAAGTTTGCACATACATGTATTTTTTCATGGAGAAGTTTTCTGACTAAAAAAATCCAAAACCACCCTCTCTGCCCCTTTACATCCCTTAATTCTTATACAGACCCACATTTTTTATACCATTTTGATGGAACTTTGTACTCGTCTTATATATAAAAATGAATGTTTATTTCTACGTCAGTCTTCTATGCGTTCCTATACCATTCGTTCGATTACGATGAAACTTTGTTGAGTTATTGTGTGCACACATGCAAAGGTTTCTGCTACAAAAGAATTTGAAAAATCATCTCCTCTCTCCCTGTACAACCCTTAATTTTATACGAACCCACATTTTTTATCCTATTTTAATGGAATTTTGCACACGTATACTTTAAAATAAACAGAAAAATACTGTCTACATTTGGTTTTTTGAAACACAGCCCCTCTCCCTCTTTCCACCCCTATAATTTTTGCCATTGTTTTTATACAAACCTAAAATTTTCCACCGATGTCGATGGAACTTTTTCACGTAAACTTAAAACAAACAGAAAAATAGTCTACATTTGGTTTGCGAAAACCAAACCCCTCTCCCCATTTCCATTCCCTTAATTTTTGTCAATGTTCTTTTCACATACCCACAGTTTTTATCCCATATCGGCTGCACTTTACACACGTGTTCTTTAAAACAAAAAGAAAAATAGTGTATACATTTGGTTTTCTGAAACCCTACCCCTCTTCTCCTTTACAGCCCCTTATTTTTGTAAACGTTCTTTACGCATACCCACAAATTTTATCCGATTTCAATGGTCATTTGCACACGTATACATTAAAACAAACTGAAAAATACTGTATACATTTGGTTTGCGAAAACCAAATCTCTCTTTCCCTTTCCACCCCCTTAATTTTTTCGTGTTCTTTACACATACTCACAGTTCTTATCAAGTTTCGATGGAACGTTCCACACGTATACTTACCCGATAGAAAAACAGGCATTGCATCGCATGCTAGTTAATATATATGTATGAGGCAAAGAAATCTATATGTATCTATATATAGGTGAAACCACCCGCTACATTTAACTTTGCTTCTATCAGTTTTATGGGAATTTACTAGTTTGTTCATAAACTATATATATGCGCCATTTAATTAAAACCCATACATTGTTTTGAGGTAGGGTCTACGTGTATTTTTTTTATTTTTTATTTTATTCATTTCCGATGGAGCGCACGCTCCACTGGCAATTTCCATACACACCATTTTTTCTCATTTCTTGTACCCGCCTACTTCGATAAATTTTAAATTCTTCCATTGTTTTTGGTAAATTACTAGTCATTTATTCCAATCCTTGACTGCTTTAGCTACGAAAGAAAAATTTCTAAGACCCTTGTGCCTGAAATCGAGTGCCATTGAGGTCATGGTCATCTTTACCCCTTACATATATTACTCTTAATTATTTTATCAATATCTTTCCATGCCTCATCACCAATATATGCCTTGTACACTCCCATCACTCTATCTCCACCCACCTCCTGTCTTCCAATAAATTCCATTCCAGCTCCTTTATAGTATTACACTGCTGTGACAAAAGTCATGGGATAGCAATATGCAAATATACAGATAGCAGTAGTGTCGGTTACATATTGCACAAATGGTCAGTGCCTGAGCAGGACTTTCATATGTGGTCAAATGCTTCGTGTGAAAAGGTTGATTATGTGATTATGGCCACACGACGAGAATTAACGGATTTCGAACGCGGTATGCTAGTTGGAGCTAGACGCATGGGACATTCCATTTCAGAAATCGTAACGGAATTCAACATTCCGAGATCCACAGTGGTAAGAGTGTGCCGATAGTACCTAAATTCAGGCTAACCTTCTATCCTGGACAAAGCAGTGGTTGACCGCCGGCACTTAAAGAGCGCAACGAGCTACGTCTGCCTAGACTTGTCAGTGTGAACAGACAAGCAACACCACTGCGTAAACTAACCGCAGAAATAATGTGGGACGTCAGATGGGCTTGTCCGTTAGGACAGCCCTGCGAAATATGGCTATAATGGGCTATGGCAGCAGAAGACCGACTCGGGTGCCATTACTAAAAGCCCGACATCGCCAACAGCGGCGCTCCTGGGCTCGTGACCATATCAGTTGGACCGTAGACGACTGGAAAAAAGTCGCTTGATCAGATGAGTCCCGATTTCAATTGGTAAGAGCTGATGGAAGGGTACGAGTGTGGTGCAGACCCCACGAAGCCATGGGCCCAAGTTGTCAACAAGGCACTGTGCAAGCTGCTGGTGGCTCCATAATGGTGTGGGCTGTGTTTACATGGCGTTCAGCTACTGAGAGACCACTTGCAATGATTCATGGACTTCATGTACCCAAACAACGATGGAATTTTCCAGGATGACAATGCGCCATGTCACCGGGCCATAACTGTTCGCGAATGATTTGAAGAACATTCGGGACAATTCCAGCGGATGATTTGGCCACCGCAATTGCCCGACATGAATCCCATCGAAAATTTATGGGACATAACCGAGAGATCAGTTCGGGCACAAAATCCTCCACCGGCAACAGTTTCGGAATTATGGGCGTCTATAGAGGCTGTATGGCTCAATATTTCTCCAGAGGACTTCCAACGACTCGTGCCACGTCGTGTTGCTGCACTTCGCCGCGAAAACGGAGGACCGACACGCTATTAGCAGGGTATCGCATGACTTTTGGCGCCTTAGTGTAGTACTGATTCTGTTCTGCAGTAATTTCCAGAGACAAATCTGGCATCCATTCTTTGTACCCTCACAAAATCCTGTATTTGACCCAAACTGTTGGTGACATACTACACGACCATATTAAAATAATGGTCTGACAAAAATTTTGTTACCCAGTTTCCTCATTTTTCTATTATATACTCTCATCACTTTCTCAAATAAACGATTAATTTTGAAACTTATTTAAGGTCAATATGTCCTACCCATTTGAGTTTATTATCAAATGTTATGTCAAGATACTTACTTATATTTCAAATCTTCAACAAGCAATTGCATCCCCACGCTGTAACCATATTCATAGTTTAGATTTGTATTTGTAGCTGACACTTCTTGGCGTTTACCTTCATACCATATTGACCTACCCATCTAGATATCCTGTCTAGATGATCCTGCAATTATTCAAATTCTTCAAGAAAATTTGAATCCCCACCAATAATAACCATTCTGCCTTCACCCCTAACCTCTAACTATTCATTTAGTTTCATCCCAAGAGCATCATCTTCATCATCCTTCACTGGGGTAAGCTGCTAATACAATATATATATATATATATATATATATATATATATATACATATTTCAATGAAACTACCTATACTGATAGCTTTTTTCATCGATAAGCATATGTTTTATCCAGATAAGTAGCATACTGAGCAAAGAGAACATAGAAGAGCAATCGGTGGGTGGCTATTCAAACTATATATATATATCAACCAGAAATCTACCCCTATCAACGCACGTTATCAGTACCTGTGAACTGTAGCAGTCTTTGCTAACCAGTTTGAATAGCCACCCACCGATTGCTCTTCTATGTTCTCTTTGCTCAGTATGCTACTTATCTGGATAAAACATATGCTTATCGATGAAAAAAGCTATCAGTATAGGTAGTTTCATTGAAATTCGTTCTTTATTTTCTGTGTGACGTGTACAAAGACAGAAAAAATCCTAACTGTATAATTTTGTATTCGTATCACCGGGAACTATGTATCTTACGGGTACAAAAAGTTTTTACATGTTGACCCACGATATAATCTATTGCCATGTGTAGTTTTGTTGGAATCCGGTCATTACTTTTTGCGTAATGTGTGTACGGTCAAAAATTACAAATTACTGTTTTGGTCTTTATATGGTCAGTAGTCAACAATGCAACTTTACAATTACTCTTTCTTTTTTTAAAATTATGTTCACATCGTTCGTTCTGTGAACTCCGCAACAGACCTGGGAGCTTGCCCCACCGTTGTTCCCTCTCTCAAGTAGTTAAGCGAAAATATATCAAAATAAACATTCCCACTTTTAATATTGAAAATAAATTTTGTCAAAATTTAGCCAGAACCGTCGTAGACTAGTGCTTAAATATGTTAAATGAGTGTTTAACTTTTTGTTTCAAGTAAAACTATTTTCAACAAGTATTTTTCTTTGGTTTTGCCCTCTCCTGAGGCTAATCTTGGTTGCTCCCTTGGCAACAGATTGACAAAAAAAATCAAAATTTTACTGTTTTGATCTTTCAGTCATCAGTGGTGCACATTGTATTACTTTATTTTAAAAAATCAAGTATAGACATTTTTATTCATTTTATTGCTAAAAAAGTCTGTGTATTGTTATATGAAACACTCTGGGATCAGCTTTATTTCTCTCGCAGACATTTTGTGTTTTATTTGATATAAGTCACTGTTACCTGTATCGTTTCAGCATGCAATTGTAATATATTCCGTGATCGAGATACAACCGTGTATGCCAGACTTGTCAGTATTATGTCGTTTTATTAAAAATATTTCTCGAAGTTTGTATATCGAATGTCTGATTTGATGATGACATTGTGCTGGTAATCGAACAGTATGAGGATGCTGAGAAATTAGTGAATGGCATGGACAAAATACTGAAGGAAGAATTTGGATCAAATATAAATCAAAGAAAAACAAAAGTGTTGTAATGAAGCAGAAATGATAGCAATAGCAACAGATTAAAGATAAAAATAGGATAGGATGAAATTGGAGAAGTTAGTGAATTCTGAGGTGAAATTGTGACTGATGGCAGAAGAAGAAATGATGTTAAAAACAGAATATAACTAGCGAAAAAGAGTCTTTTGTGAAAGAGAAATCTTTTAGTTTCAAATATTAAAATAGTACTAACAAGGGATACCTTTGACCCCGAACGCTCGGAACCGCACGAAAACATGTTTAGAATAACAAGCGATCATAAACAAAACAGTGGTGTGTGTTATTTCCATGAAGAACTCCTCACTTGTCTGCTAGCGCCATTAAAGAGCCATGAAAAAGAGCCTATTGCTGTGTGATTTCTGGTCAGGTCATACAGATCGTACTCTTCTAGATGCGACGTTTCCAAACAAAGATGTTACACTGAAGACATTGCTACCGAAAACAACAAAATATTGCCAACCCCTTGATGTTCACTTCTTTGCAAATTAAGCTCTATATCAGAAGGATTACTCACTTTGTAAGACTACAGTGTGCCAAACCACAAGTGAAGGTTCATGGTCGTTATTTCATCATGAAACTTCATGATTTACAATCAATTTGCTGCACCTACGTATAAGGCCTAGTTGCAATATGCTTGGCGAAAGCCAGATTATGACATTGACATACCAACATTATCATTTGAAAATTTAATTAGTGTGGCTTTTGATATTGGACTGCGTGAATGCGAAAGTGATTTGGAATGTGATAAAGTCGATTAAGTGAGGTGTGCACAATGTTCTGTTCCACTTTGTTTTAACCACTTTATCGAAATTCCGCATCTTCACTTCGAGCGTTAATATAAGTACTATTAGGTGTGTGGTACTGCTGTATATGCGTATATTGGGATATATTAAGTTCTTTAAGCTGAGATCTTTGGCACTGTTGATTGAAATTGTAATGACACACTGGCGTCATTGAATTACGTATATGGTATTGATATCTTGTTACTTTGTTTCTTTCTATTAAAATGTTACTTGAAGTAGAATGCAACGTTTTGCATGGAAATGACACACACCACTGTTTTGTTTATGATGGCTTGTTATTCTAAGCAGGTTTTCGTGCGGTTCCCAGCGTTCTAGGTCAAAGGTGTCCCTTGTAAGTAAGAACGTTTTAAACCTCTATGTGTGGAGCACAGCACTTTGTGGTGGCGAAGCACGGACCTCAGAAATACCAGAAAAAAGGAAAATTGAAGCATTTGAAATGTGGTGTCATAGAAGGATGCTGAAAATTAAGTGGGCAGATAAAGTGCGAAAAGAACGAGTTTTTGGAAATGATTTTTTTCTTTTATTTTTTGCTATCTGCTTAACGTCTCTCTAACAGCGAGGTCTTTAGAGACGGGAAAGTATGGGGGGCAAGGAATGGGAAGGAATTCGGCCATGGCCTTTTGAAGGCAGCATCCCGGCATTTGCCTGGAGTGATTTGGGAAACTATGGAAAACCCAAATCTGGATGCCCGGAAGGGGATTCGAACCGCCGTCCTCCCGAAGGCCAGAACGCTAGCCGTTACACCACCACCCTTGGTTTGGAAATGGTGGGTGAGAAAGAAGTTGATGAAAGAGTCTTATAGAAAGAAGAGACAGAATGATGAATCATATTTGAAGACATGGGATTGGTTAATTTTTAGAAGAGATAACGGTCGAAGGTAAGAACTGCATAGGAAGCTTAGAATATATGAAGCAGATAACTGAGGTCGCAGGTTATAAGGGATATGTTGAGATAAAGAGGACACTGCAAGATAAAAGGATATGAACTGCTAATTAGATCGTATGCATATAAGATACTTACTAGCTGTCTTTAAAAACAGGTCTCATTCAATTATTAATTTCACAAGAACTTCATTCTTAACATCAGCAAACGGTTTTAGTGACTTAGGTAAAATCTTGTATCCATGCATACATCTTTATTTATTGCAGTATTCTGTACACATTAGAGGACAGTTTTCTGGAAGCGATATACGGTAGTCAAACCATCGCTGCAAAATCACTATTTTCTTTTTTAAACTTTTTTTTTTTTTTGCTCGTCGACGTCGAGGTCATTAAAGGCAGGATGGGTTGGGGACAAGGAACGTGAAGGAATTCGGCCATGCATCCCGGTATTCCCCCTTGAGTGGTATAGGGGAAACTATGGAAAACGCAAATCTGGATGCCCAGACGGGGATTCAAGTCAAACAATCTAGTATCAGAAAATAAATTAATTGGAAAACTGCTTTGTTAGCAGCTACTGATCTTCTTAATACTTAAGCATGTGCAAGTCATTTGCATATTGCAATTATACCCTGTTCACTCCAAACTGACGGCTCAAGGTCATGCTCCCCGGGCCCGCTCCTCGCTTCACGATCCCCTCCTTTCCTACTACTCCGATGCTGCCCGCTGTTTCCGTGTAGACGAGTGGCAAATTTCCCCTTTGCATGCAGAGGCACCTGAATTCAGATCGAGCAGATTGACCTCGAGAGTCTCTGTTAACTGAACGGGCTATACATAAAAGCTAGCAAGAGGGTTCTGCGCCATTATCGAGTCACGCTATTGTGCTCTATACCAGTGGTCCGCAACCGGTGTGCCGCGACGAGTTGAAAGGTGTGCCGCGAAATTTTACCCATTATAATAAATTAACTGTCAACGTTTTATTAATTACATTTTAGTTTCATGTGCCGCGAATTGTTCGTATTCTAAGAAATTAAATGTTATTTATTTACTCACAGTTGCTGTAAGTTTTGTTTATTCATTTTTAAATATTTTTATTCCTCGCCTCTAATGCTGCGCTTTGAGGTTCTGTTATATTTACCGCATGTTCTGCGTATGCGCATTTCCTTCAGTCTAAACTGCTGGGATTAGCAGAACTTTCCAAGCCTTATATTATTTTATTACGGTGTCGGTGAATCTTCAACAATACTACTTTGTTGCTGTATGATTGCACCAACGCATTGTTAGACATCACCATAAAAACAATCGGCACTGTATATGTGAATTCTTGAAGTATATAAATCCCGCTTCTTACAATTACTTCAGTTCTATCATAGCTGTGCTCTGAAGTGGTCCGAAACCTGTGTTAGTAGTAGTTAGTCTTGATATTTTCTATTACAATTAGCAGACTATTTTATTCCTTGAACGGAGTAATCTGTCTATGAGTGCAACTGGTGAAAGCATTCATAGTGATAATTACTTAACCTATGTTGTTGTTGTTTTTTTTTTTTTTTTTTTTTTTTTTTTTTTTTTTTTTTTTTTTTTTTTTTTTTTTTTTTTTTTTTTTTTTTGTGGTGAGAAAACGTGCTCAATTCCCGAGAGTATCGTTTGTGGTGAAAACCTCGGTAACGCTGCTATGGTTTCCATCATTTATTTTCGTCGGTTTTTGGAAGATAAGAAAAAACAAAGAACATTCATGACCGTTACAGTATGTATTTCGGAAAAAGTACAGGAAGCTAGTTATGAGGCAGACGCACTTATCATAAAGGCCAAGAAACAACATACAATAGGTGAAACTCTGTTAAAGCCTGTTTGCAAAGAGACGGTGAGAATAATTCTGAGTTTAGAATCTGTTAGTGAAATTTCAAAAAATCTGTGAATTGGGCTTCTCGACGTTGAATGAGATTAAAGCATCCAAGAGGGAAAGACTCAAATCCTTCGATAAAGAAATTAGGATTGCATTGTCATAGATCAGCCACATGTGTGCAGTTAAGTAGGTACAGTACAAGTGGCCCATTGAAGGTACGTGTACAATTATTTACTTTAATAGTAATATAAAACTGCCTGATTATTAATTTTTTACGTCTTAGGGGGCTGTAAACCCCGGGAGCGACCGGTAAGGTGTGCCGCGAGATTTATGGATAACCTTATGGTGTGACGCGAGCAGGAAAAGGTTGCGGACCACTGCTCTATACGACACTAAGAAGTAATACTCTGTATGTTTTGGTCGTTGCGGCCTTTACAAGGAAGTGGGAACTGTATTTGCTTCCTTTTTCCTATTTTTTGCACCAAATTTTCTTCATACATCAGTAATACTATATTACTAAGCGACTAAGAAAAGCAGTTCTTTATTCACGCATACGTTCAACTTTTTTATTATTTCCTATGAGGAAACGTTACAGGAAGGTTATACCATCATCTGAGTCATGCTGATCACATCTGCTGTTGGCGTGTGCTCAGTATTCATGTTAGGAACAGCGTTAACAACCACGTTATTTAATTTAATTGCAATGGAGCACACGTTCCGGTATCAATTTGTAAAACTCACCCAGTTTTCCCCTTTCCTATATTCGTCTACTTATTATTAGAATAGTCACAAACTTGTAAAAATGAAAAGCGGACAGTTTACACTGTTGTAAAAATGCCGCTTAAACTGAAAACATCTATATCAAGAAAAGTTTCTTCTATCTGTGTAGGAGCCAGCTAAATATTTAGCGAGGTAATTTATTCGGCTGACAAAAATCTAAAGCATTGCGAAATGTACCAATACCGAAACGAATAAAGTGAGGTAGTTTTGAGTATCATAAAAGTATCAGCCAAACTAGAATCTTAGAAGAGTAAAAATTAAAACGGCAAACTAGAAAGCACTGTTCGGTGTATAGAAAAACTGCAGGGATTTATCGATGTAAATTACGTTTTTGGTAAACTATATTGCCAAAAATAGAAAAAAAGTTACTATGGGTTACTACGAGGACTGGGTCAGTTATTGAAAAGTTTGACCCATATAGTTCATTTGGAAAGAATACAGACAAAACTCAAAAAAGTGCGTCACATTATTCTCATAACAATGATGATTGTTTAATCACTTATCAGATAAATCAAAATGTATACTTAAAGTGAAATAAATGAAACAACTCTTGTCAGTGTTTCGTGCCACAGTTTCAGAGTGTTTTTTTTTTTCCCTTTACATCTAGACCATTTATAGCTCCCCACTGTTGTTACTTAAATGCGTATATGACTCATTTCCATGGTAGTTTGTTTCGGCTGAGTACGGGTCAGAATACTTAATTAAAATCTTCCATGACCCATCCCGGACTCGAATCGGTGACCACTGAAACGCGAAGCTAGCACGAAAATTGTCATGGCGGAAAGAATTCCAGTTTACATCGGAGCAATATTATAGTCAAGGAGCATAAGGAAAATCTGGCATAGGCTTTGTGAAGAAACCATGTGCCTAAAGTGATACCGAAAAACGTAAACCAAATCGCGACCTATGTTTAGCTCTCATGTTTTATAAAAATGACGTCTTGTAATTGGCATCCAGCAAGATGCAATCTGCACGTAACTGTGTGACTCCTGGGTCTCGGAGGTCTGCCTCGCACAGTGGCAGAAGGCACAGTGACTCACCCTGTTCCTTCCTTCCTTCCTGCCAGCCGACCGGCAACCAGCTCTGCTCAGTAATGACGATCGGCGATCCAATCCGTTTAGCAGCCCACTCATCATCGACTCAATTACCACAGCTTTTGATCACTCAAATCGAATTGTTTTTGTCCGCGTTTAATTGCCCCCACTCGGTGCGGGCCCCCCACCGCTAAACTAGTCAAAAAGAATTCGGCTCGCTCCAATTATCGGGACGGGAAATCCTGCTGTGGGGACGATTACCCGGTAATTCTGTCTGGTCCGCACCGGAAGGAGCGCAAAGTGTCGGGATATCTGCCGCTCATTTTGCTTCCATCGCACATTGTAACTGCCTTACACAAGCGACGGCTCAGCTTCCCTCCGCTCAGACAAATTAGCTCGAGTTCCGAACCGACTTGATTGTGAAGCGCTCACCAAAGAATGTCACATCCTGTTGCAAACGTTTTGCTCGTCAATAGGGCCGCGTAATGCGGTACTCAAAGAAAGAGTTAACGTGGAAGTAATAAAAACGTGGCGGATATTGCTGAACTCTTTGACTTCAAACAGTAAGGCACACATGATTGCACTACGAAGCCCACGGACTCTGCGAAAAATCATGACTAGAAAAAAGTGTTAAATTCATCCTTGCTGAGTACCACTATCCAAAGGAAGCTGTCCAGAATTGAAAGCAAATATGATACGCTTTGTGTCTAAACCGCAAAGATCGAGGATTATCTCATTTCCTACATTACTGGCAGATAGTCCTACTTCCTGAAACTGGGTTCAACTTCTAAAGTTTAATTTTTGTACTATGTTGGTGATTTTGGTCTAACGTCCTTAGTTGCTATGATAACTTTTTTTTTTTTTTTTTGTTATTGGTCTTGCAAGTAAACGAATACTTTTTATGGCTAACTTGTTTCGTCTTTATTTAAAACATCTTCAGTGTTCTTGTAAAACATATACATACACAGTAATGTTATCTGATTTGTTTTTGTAAATAAATTAACTTTTCAAAGATTACTAACTACTTACGGTTTTATCTCATGAATATAAGATAACTTAATCAATTTACAAAAAATATAAATCAAGCAACATTATTGTGAATGTACCTATGTGTTTACCTAGGGCACTGAAGATGTCTTTAATAAAGACAAAAGGTGGTTGTCATAAAAATCATTTGTTTAGTTGCAATACGGGAGGCCAATAACTAATGAAAAAGTTCATTTTTCATTTGATTTACTAATTTCATCATAGAGTAAGATAGTACAAGTTGCATAGGATGGAGACGAATGTTAAACGAAACTTTATAATGTTTCGATAATTTTTCAGGCTCCATCTATATCTTTTTTTTTTTTGTGCCGAGTGAAAAGATCATGGTAGTAAGATACATTAGGCAAAAATCTGTCATTATTATTACGTGGCAGTAAAAAAACAACAGTTACTAATAAGAAATGGAAGAGTTCAAAAACAAATACACACTGATGTTTTTATCACCCGTCATGTATGTAGGTATTCTGGCATATACGATAGTGAAGAGTAGCATATTTGCCTACATTGCGAACCTGTTCCTGAGACGGAGCAGTAAGATACAGAAGTGTTTTTGTATGCGATTATTAAATTTTAAAAAATTACTTTTCTTGACTATTATTTAAATAGTTAAAGTCGGAGCAAAATTTTCCATGTTTCTTTCAGTAAAATCGGTTCTCTTGTTTGTTTTCATTGTTTTACTTTCGAAATTCCTTAAACACTCCGTCTTGCGCCATCTTCCCCTAGAAACAGCCCATATTTCTTACGCTTGTTATGTTGCCTGCAGTTCTTTGGACACACCTGTGATGAATCCTGAGATTAGGTAAGGGAATCACGTCAACAAATAACCACTTAGAATTTAATTACCAATGCTACGGTCAAAAAAAGTCTTGGTACAATTGCACTGCGTCGTCTCGTTCACTCATAAATAATCACATTTACGTGACATCTCAGAACACTCATCCCAAAATTGTATTTGAGTGCTGTTATATCAAACACAAATTATTTACTTATTTATTCAAATAATAAACTCGTTCAGTTGGCTGCGGCACAGTGGTGTCCGGCGCTGACACTGGGTCGAATCACGTTGGTGGAAGAAATATTCACCATCAGGGAGGGTAGGATAGGTGGTGATGTCCATTTCCTAATCACCGGATCGTGCAGCCAAGTCGTGCTCAAACCTCTCCGCAATGCATACGGAGTGAGAGCATACGATACTCTTGATGATGATTCGTCGTATGAATAGGTCAACACCGGATTTCTCCCTTCTGCATCTCACACCTACAGTAACACGTGCGGAGACTGGGGAAGGTAACGGGAAATCACCCCGGTTCATCTTCCCCGTGGAGGGGTACGTCTTCCATGGGAATAGCCTACACTCAGAATTAGGCATCTATTCAAAGATTGTAGCTTAAGAGAAACAAAAGATACGGTGTATTACTGTGTGTTCCTATCGTAAAATTTTTTAAACTTAGAGAACGCTCTAAACGAGTTCTGCTTCGCCCATTTCTACTGCTGAAAATTACTCAGTAAAGAACATTCCAGGAAATGTTTAGCCAATGTAAGTTCCCTTCCTCTCTATGACGATGCTGCTTCTGTCCCTGTACTTACTTGCTTCGACTTTTCATCATCTTATTTTATTACCTCTCGTTTATTTCTTAGTGCCTTTTGCTACTATTATCTGACTGCTCCCTCTATAGCCATATACACTCAAGAAATTTTAAACTGGGGAGAACTACAATAAAATTTAATTGTTTGAATCAAGTTCCACATTTATTAAATCTTTAACTTATAACACAACAATATACCAATGAGAACTTCACGAGCTTACTACTCTTTTCCTCTGATTATGATTTACTATCTGATTAGTTCATTAACTTTCAACATTTTGTTTACAACATCACATACATTAATGCTATCACTGTACGTATGTTTGAGAGAGCTTAAACACAAGGAGAGAGTATTACTTATCTTATTAGCCGAATGGCAGATTGGTCGTCTTGGCCTGGTTTCGCCACTGAACAACCGAGATAAAACATTGAGATGAAACTGCACTCAGATGGTACTACACACTGAGGATGTTAAGACGTGCGTTATACCTTTTATAACGCACGTCTAACTGGATTCTTAAGACGGGTCAATGATAGGGTTTCACTGTAGTCCGAGTATAGACAGAGCTACCACTCTCGAGAATCAAATCTGAGGGAGCTCGGCGTATCACCTCTGGCTTATGGACCCTGCTACACAAAAACCAGAGAGGTAAACGCACTTTCACCCTAACAATTACCAGTTTTCATTTTCTACTGTTGGTTGGCCGTAACTGCGTCATGGCGCCTACGTGTTTGGCGATTGACGTCACAGCGAACGGCTTTCCAAATGGCTGCCGAATAAGTTTCTCTTCAATTTTTTTTAAAAATAACGCATAACCTTATTAATTACCATACTCCTCTCTCTCCATATACCAAAATATTGCTCTTATTTAATTCTTAATATTAAAGCTTACAGTTCTAATAGGTTCCATCTTTCTCCGTTCTTTTTAAGTTATCGCCTTATTACTTATTATCCGTTTCCGTTGCATAGATCACCATTTCCTCATTAGTATTCCCGTGATGTTACACCAATGAGACCTATCCTACATAATAAGTAACCTGCAGAAAAATTTAGAATTTATAACAAACCACTAATTGATTAACAGCTTGCGCACAATGAAATTAAATTAAAAATTGAGTAATTGATGCAGAAAGTATGAAAATCTCCCATTAAAAACTAAAATTCCGGATTTTTTTATATGGTTTACGTAGGACCTTCCTGGAACCACATATTAAACGATGGGCCACGTCATCCAGGCATATCCTTGAAGTTGCCGACCCAGCGCTGACATGTTGTCCTTTCCGCTCTCGGAGCTGGCTTCTATCCAGCGCAGTGTACCGTTCAAATAGCAAGACATCACCTCGGCCTTTGTGCTGCCGCGGTCAGCGTGTGGTATTTCCGAAATGTCAATCCAGCGGCCATATCGGCGCACTGCGGAACTGGCGCTTCAGTTTGCTTCCAGAGGCGGCGACGGGAACACGTCAGATACCTGTCAGGGCGACGAGTGCCTCGCACTGACATGTCAGGCGTCTGTTAATACTACTTCTCTGCCACGCTGTTGCCATCTTTCTTACTCTATTTTAGCCTCGAGTATTACTGTCGAATAAACTCTGATATCGACTAGCGGGAGATTCAGAGTACTCAAGAGCCCTACATTAATTCTTCTTGAACCTTTTTCACAACCCTACCATCATAAACTTTCAATACAGAAACGGTGTTACAGGATTTTAGTTAGACCTTCAGCTGTAAGGTTATATTACATCTTTAGTTCAGGTATCGAGCGAATCAGGATGCGTGTTACAACGCAGATTTTATGAATATTAGTATTAACTTTACATAGTTTGATAGATACAGGTATTATTTCTGGTACACGTACTTCTCGTTAGTTTATCTTGCTTAGATGAAAATCCAGATGTGTAGCATATGCCTCTTCGAATCTTCATCAGTTTGACGTTACATCTCCGATTTCTGATAAGGTTATCACGTCGGCAATATCTTTTTCGTTCTCTTATTTGTCAGGTTTTCTTTGATGCTTCCTCTCATGAGTTAATCACTAAAATGTATAGTGACTGAAAGTTTAAGACCATAAGAACTTCAGATTTTTCTTAATATCCAAGATTGTGTGTATAATTCAACACAAGAAAAAAACCAGTCGATTACTTCAAGTTTTGTTTAGATTTCACTGAAACCTGGACACACTGAATAGTACATACTATTTCCGTTTTCATGCCGTGCTGTTCATCATTTGCTGAAAAGAGTAGTCCATCTTGCTCCTCCGAGAACATCTAATGGTTTATCTGAAATAACCTCGTTCTAAATCCGAGAAAAAGATTTTAAATGTATTCAAGCTCTTCCAGATTTGCTGATGCTGTTCGATTGCTGCTCGTAATAAAATCTGAGGGTTGTCAATTGCTTATCCCGTGCTCTAACACCAAAAGTTTTTAGTTGATTGTTATTTTGTGCATTTTTACTCTACTTGGTTGCGCAGCGCTTGTCGATCCCTGCCAACTCCCCCGCTGAAGGCACAGTAGCTGCCACTTGCCGACTCAGCCAGACACTTAGCGCGATGCGGCTGCCTCTGTTGATGCTGGTTTGCCGGCGCTGCCCACAGGAGTACAAGCGGCGCTCCCGGGACATAGAGACGGAGACAGAGGAGGAACTGCTGCTGTTCCCTGCTCCAGGATCGCTGGAGGCCTCCTCGGGCAGTCTGTCCAGTAGCGTCTCCCTCTCCGACAAGAGCGTCTCCACCGACAACAACGTCGAGGAGTTCCTTGCAGACGCCCCCTTCGCCGGTGAGTACTGCATACCAGTTCATCAGTAGATAATATGGATGACAACAACATAATTCGCTATTACATTGAAACTTTCTACTCAATTAGAGTGGATTAATTAGCTGTCGACAGTTATCAGACAGCTTCTGACGAAATACGTAAGTTGTTATCATTTCAACACCAATTGGGGTAACAGCGTGTTATGGACGAAAAAGGCCCACTCTCATCTCGAACACATGCTAGCTAAATACTAAATTTTCTCTTAATTAAACGTAGTTAGTAACTGATTTAGAACATAGAAAGGACTTTTTAAAACTCCATGTGTGGAGCACGTGGTAGCAAAGCATTGACTATAGGAATACCAGAAAGAGTGAAAATTGAAGCATTTGAAACGTGGTGCTATAAAAGGATGCTGGAAATTAGGTGGACGGACAAAACACGAAATGAACGAGTTTTTGGAAACAATGGGTGAGAAAAGAAATTCGTGCAAGAGGCTTACAGAAAGAAGAGACAGGACGGTGGGTCATATTTTGAGATATGCTGGATTGGTTTGTTTGTTAGTGGAGGAAACAGTCGAAAGTAAGAACTGTATAGGAAGACAGAGATTAGAAGAATATATGAAGCAGATAATTGAGGACGTAGGGTATAATGGTTATACTGAGATGAAGAGACTAACGCAAGATAGGAATGGATGGACGATTGCATCAAACCAGTCGAAAGACTGATGACAGTAAATAAAAAAGTTAATAACTCATAACCAGCCAAAAATGAGAGCTATTGTTGTTAATTATAGAAATGATAATCAATGTTCCGAGCAAATCACTTAATTTATTAATCACAGTTCCTTGCAATTAACATTTAAACACTTGTGGTACATTTTAACAGGCTCCTAATACACTTGACATCATATTACAGCTTTCTTACAATGAAGCTCAAACCCGCGCCATATGATACTTACAGACCGGGTGCCGAACATATAATGTAACTGCCAAGCTATTACTGGCCAGGCCAAAGATTCTTACAATGCTAGCTAACGATAGTAAATTTACGCTATCCAAAGGCTGTATAAACTACGGCTTTTGGAACCCTACAAAAATACAAATCAATTAAAAAATACTGATACAATTATGTATAACACTTGTAATCGATTAAAAATAACGTAATATTAATAATATTATTAAAAATTGATTGGAGGGTTATGAGATTGTGGCAACTACCCAAGTGACCCTCCGTGTGATGATCAACTGCGAATCTTCTACGAGTATTGGGGAAAAGTCAGTGTTCCTAATTCTTACGGTATATGTAGCACGGCTCCTAAATACTCTTATTACCTGCCCCTTGAAGACACAGCCTGCAAGACTAGGCTCATCAACTCATTAAATGACTGTTGTAATTAAATCTCACTGTCTGTGAAGCTTATCTGTTGAAGAGAAGTTTTAAATATCATAGAAAATTTGCGGACAATTTACTGCAACACAGAAAATCTGTTAGAGTAAATTGTCACCAATGATAAATTCAAATATTTTGTTATTGCCGCTTTGCTGGTGCAGTTTGATGTTGCATCGGTATTGCATTCTTTTCAGAAACAATCTTCTTGGAAATGTCTCGCACAGTCTGGATGAAAGTGTTGATAGTCACTGTGTAATGTAACCAGATGAATACCAACTTCACTATTTTTTTAGTGAGAAAATCAGTGTATTGTAGAAGACCACAGCAGGATTAGAATTAAAAGAAGAGATTTTTATTATACAGTATGATATGAAACCTAACTGGGTTAAAAAAAAGAGAGAGAGAGAGTTATATTATTATTAGAATCTCTGGAACTGAAATATATGACGCAAACCACCGTTTTCACTACGTTAGTGACCTTAAAGGGACTTTTGCAGACACCAAAACATTGTAATACAATTCTCTTTTGATTTACTGTTAGTGAAAGTGAATCAACTATTTTTTACATAAAGAACAACAGGCTTCCTTCTTGTTATTATACTTTTTGAAAAGATATTAGCGTCTTTGCTTTCATTTAATCGCTTGTTTATGTATTTCGCAATTCATGTTCATAATGGCCTAGTGACAGTGTTTTTGCTGGCCTCACAGTCTGCCCATATTGTAGCCACATTAACCTAACCCGGTAATCCTGCCGGGTATAGGGGACTTACACTTTAACGTCGCATCCGAACCGCAGAGTTTCGTATATATGCTGGCTTGTCGCTTGATGTCTACTACAGTTTTTTATAACAATTTTAAATGCCTTCGTTGCATTTGTCGTTACATTTACAGTCGGATTTTTCTTCATTCGAAAGATGCTAAAGACCAGTTCCTTACAAATGTTTATCCCACTTGATCTCGGCTGATGTGGTTAGTCTCTGTGTTGTATTGATTATCAGGATGACTCTCTGACCTCTGTATGTGTGCAAGATTACATCTTGGCGCCATATGTTATGCTCCGTGCGACTGGATTATCAGCATTTTTATTATAGGTTTTATGATCAGAGAGTAATCAGTATAAACTATGATTCCCTTCGCTCACTGAGCGTGGTGGTGTAACGGTTAGCGTTCTGGCCTCGCATTCGGGAGGACGGCGGTTCGAATCCCCGTCCGGGCATCCACATTTGGGTTTTCCATGGTTTCCCAAATCACTCCACGTAAATGCCGGGATGCTTCCTTAAAAAGGTCATGGCCGAATTCCTTCTCATTCCTTGCCCCCCCCCCAATCCTTTCCCGTCTCTAAAGACCTCGCTGTTGAGAGACGTAAAGCAGTTAAAAAAAAATAATATGATATTGTCATCTGTACCAGTGGGTAAAATGTTCTCCTGTAAGAATGAAAAAGATCACGTCAAATACTTAAAAATGTTAACTTGTAAATAGGAGAACAACTCTTTCAATACTAATTTTAGCTTCTTTTCTTTCTTCGATGAACGCCTTGAACTGAGGTGTTTTCCCGCTACCCTCCCCAATCTGATAGTGTTCGTAATTGAGTGTGATGATGGCATGTTCAGTGTAGATTGTGGTTTGTGTTGTGAATGAGAAATTAAAAGGGGGGGGGAGGGTGTAACCCGGTGCCGGTCCATTCAGGCCCACTCTTCCTAAAGACACCAAGAGAGCCGCCAAGCTTAATGTCCCCACCCGACGGACAGATCTCCATCGAGAATGCTGTATGTCAGCACTCCATAGGCAATGCGTAGAGGTTTGGTATTTAACCAGGACTTTGGTGAACAATCTCTTTATACGGAATTGTGCATCACTACTTCCTAACCATGAAGTCAAGTTCTGTTTACGAAAATTTCTTCCACCACGTGGACCCGAACTGGCGAACCCACGTGTCAGCACCGGACACCATCACGGAGCCGCAACAACTATGCCAACGGGTAGAATAATTTGGTTTAGAAAGAGTTTTTATCTGTTATTTTTTTTAAAAATAAGGGAGAGCGTTGAAGTTAGAACCAAGAAGACATAAAATTGTCTACAGTGAGAGATTTTTTACTCATAATGTGATAAATAACACTGCGTTTCTTGTATTTGAGCTGGAAAAGTGTAACCGCAAAATCATCTCACTTTTTCCTAGAAAGTCTGAATTTGATCAGTCACTGATTTAGGCTAAGAAGAAGATATACGTTTTGTCACTAACTTGGTTCTCATGAAATTACTAACAGTAATAGATAAATTCTTTGTCCCTCATGGAACAACAAAACCATTCTGGTACAGACTGCATTTAGACCTAACCACAATCTCCATTAATTTGTCGCTACAGAATCAAAGTATGTAGACATACCCACACACGCGTATTTGAATCGCAAACTGTATTTGCAGTAACAACATCGTTTGCTTCATCAAGATTCCTAGATTGCATAGCATAATTTAACACATTTAATTTCATCATACAGTATAAACTGCAACGTGACGAAAGAAAGCGCAATACAGTACTAAATTCACTGAATCGCGATGTAAAACACACACCCTTAAATCTCATTTTCAACACTCGTTAAAAAGTAATGCTAGTCTATTATGTGCAAAATAGCAAGGTATACTGATTTTCTGCACTACACCAACAAAAATTTGAGAACAAAGTCATCCCATTGAGAGCTATGACTAAATATTTATAGACAGGCAGTGAAGTTTGTAACTTCTACAGCTCACTTCAACAACGATAATTAAAATTCAACTTACTTATGAAATGATATTCCAGGTTCTTTCCTGTCTGGCATATTTGTGCTACCGTACGCAACACAAGATGGCATTATAAAACACTTATACACATTACAAAATGAAATAATCACTACATCTAACACAATGTCAACATCGCAATTGTTTGGAAGCGCAATATCGCCGCTGCCGCCACTGCGCATGCGCGAGCCTGCTTCACCGATTTAACGTCACTTCTCCTCCATATAAACCACCCTATTCTTTGAACTATGCTGCTAAATCATCGTTTAGTTTAGTAGCGGAAATCAATGAATATTTTCGGAGGAATAAAAATATTGTACCGGTAAATAAACTTCGACCTACTATTGTAAATGAAAACACCGTCTATTAGCAACTGGTTTTATTGATATAGCCTATATCAATAAAACCAGTTGCTAATAGACGGTGTTTTCATTTACAATAGTGTAACAAGCAACTGCAGAAGGATGGCCAATATACCATATATTCGACCTACTCTTTCGTGGTAGGGTGCGGGTGAATCTAGGTTTGCTTTAATTCCGGAAATGGATGGCGTGAATTATATGAAACTTAGTACAAGTTTCTCATCGCGTCAATAAAAATGTTGTATGAGTAAATCAACACCAACTATACCGGGCAACGCTGGGAACTCTGTGAGTTGTTTATAAAATTTTCTTTAACGTGTTCTTCGTTTATAAAATGTAAAATCAACTGATTTTATTTCTGAACAAAAATTGTTGCTGGCGCTATTATGTTGTCGAACACAATTGTTTGTACGTTTCAGTCGTCAGCCCCCGCTGTCCATAGCAACTGGAGTGCACTGCATCTGCTTGTGGCCGGAGTTCCTCTCCGACAGGATGTTTATGTATTTCAATTTTCATGACGCACAAAAAACAGCGTGTCGGATTCCGGACGGACGGATCACGTGTGTGGCGATCGCGCGATGGAGCTCGTAATGCGATTGTAATGCGTTTTGCCAGCAGCAGACATGAATAACACATCAACACGTCGTTCGTCACTTGGCGCAAACATCGGCGTAATCAGTGCTGTGTACTCCGTCATGGCCGACGCGACGTCTTGACACGTCGCATTATCTTTGACGTTAGTTCAGTGTCGGGAACAAGTCGCGCACAATTTGTAATCCAAACCCAATGTTTCAATTATTATCATAATTTCTACGTCAATCTGTTATTTGATTGGAATGCAATTTCTATGTATAATTATTTATAGCAGAATACGATTTTTCCCGGTTGCCTATCAAAATATGGCCGCAACTATTGTTAATTAGATTTTCAAAATAAATAAATAAATAAAAAATAAAATCGTGCACTCGTTTCTTTAAATAAATTATAACTCATTTCAAAGAAAGACATGTACTTTGCTCATACAAAGGAAATAGCGTACAAAACACTAGTGCGTCCGCATTTGGAATACTGTTGTGGAATTTGGGATCCGTATCGCAAGGGATTGATTGACACATTAGAGAAAGTACAGGGAAAAACCGCTCAATTCATGACTGCTAGTTACAGTCCTTACGTAAGTGTCACAGAGCTGATTCGTGGGTTGGGCTGGGATTGTTTGGCGGACAGACGACGTCGTTTTCGTTTGAATTTGCTGGAGAATATGCGAAAATCTTTAAGTTACGAGTGCAACGAAATACTTGTTCCGCCAACCTATTTAGGTCGCAATGACAGGAGGGATAAGATTAGAAAAATAAGATGCCGTACTGATTCATTTATGTATTCCTTCTTTCCTCTTTCTGTTCGGGATTGGAATGCGCAGAATTAGGATTGGTGCTTAGCACCCTCTGCCACCCACAGTATTTGTGATTTGCAGAGTATAGATGTAGATGTAGTAAAAAAAAAGTTTTGGTTGCCTATGTAATAGTGCCCGCAAGTAGGGATTGCCAGCTGTTAAACATACGCACTAATAGCCGGAGTCCTACTTTAGACTCAGAAACTAGCTACTCATTAATAGAACTCATCGAGACTTTAGACACAGCGCGTCGCTACGAATCGTTCACAATCACTTGCCAGAGAGGCTCGCTCTGTTTTCTGCCGTTTCCAGGAACAAGATATCCTCTTCCCGGGGTGCAGAACCTGTAGATCCACTTTGCTCCCCACTCCTTTTTCCAAGTTACCAATCACCGTTTTCTTCTCGTCGGAATTTCCCCTCGAGAAAATGTAAAAGAGAGCCTTCTGTTAGAACAAAATATGGATAATCGGTGTTCATTGGTCAGTCACTCAACAGCTTATCCCGCCATTCGGGCATCACGAGTTTGTACGGAATTACACGAACATTTCACCAAAGATGCTTGTGTCCGACCTCCGTTGTATCCCAGCTTATTCGATTACATAACCTTTGTTGTCCGTCTCTTCAAGGTTTCCGCCTACCTGTAGTCTAACGGTATTGGACCCACACGCAGCCCCTTAAAGCCGCATTCCACGGCGCGTGGTGGGCAGTACGCGCCTTTCATCTTTTACCGCCTGGCGGTGGGTCGGTCCCTGCTAGCATATGTGGCAAAGATGAAAGGCGGCCACAACTACGGGCCGTGGGAACGCACCTTGTTTGTTTGTTCTGTTTCTGACGGCTGCCTCTGTCTCCAACCCTTTCACTTATTCTTATTTGCTGAATATTTCACGCGGTACACCAAATGTGTCTCTGATCACATCTGTTGCACACTGGCAACCGCCACTTGCGGTCACCTTTGCATAGGCAATCCAAACTTTTTATGTTCTTTCCATGTCTCTTTTTGAAATAAACAATAATTTATTTAAAAAAAACAAACAAACAAAATTTTTTGAAAATATTATTGTTGAAAATTTAATTAAACATATTTGCGGCACATTTTGACAGGCATAATAAATAGTATTCTTCTATTAATAATTATACCTAAAAATTACATTTCAATCAAATAACAGATGGGCGTAAAAATCATGCATCTCACGGGTCATTCAAACGATTATCATACTTAATAACGATATTATCTAAGTGACTCAACAGAAAAAATCACAATTTTCTCCACTGAAGTGGAATCTTTTATCTTTTTTCTAACAGGCTCCTTCAGTATTTCTTATATTTAGAAGGAAACATTCTAGGAGCTTTCTCTTTCGAATTGTCGTTTTCTACCATCTGCTATAAAACTGAAGACAAGTAGGTCACAATGAAGTCATGAACTCAAGTATGTAAGTAAAATCGAAGGAGAAATTCATCTAATTTTGCCTTGACATAACGTGACACAAAAATTCTGAAGTTGGGTTGTGGACTTTTAAAAAAAAAAAAAAAAAAAAAAAAAAACTATCTGGGCATTCACCCGAAATGATTTCGGAAAATCACGGAAAACCGAAATCTGGTTGGTGTTACTACGGACAGAATCAGACTGCAAAAGAAATTCGCTGCACAAATATAGAATATTCTCATGTGTTGCACAAACAAAATAGTACTTAAAACTCTTAAGCAAAAAAAGCCACTATACGAATCGCTAGAGTAGGCCCAATTACATCCATTAGAGTAATGGTAATTTCATGTCAAACCTTGACTGGTTTCTGAATAGACGCAGCAGGTTTATGTTTCTCCGTTGAGGTATGTTAGTGTACCATTTAGATGCGACCAAAGCGGAATCGCTGAAGTCAGGAGCATAGAAACAGTTATTTCCAAAACTAACTAAGCAACGTCAATGTAGGTAGCTATAATAAACACAGCTGTTATTTGGCTTTACCTTAGTTACCTGTGATCTGAAATACGCGTCTTTAGTCACACATACCAATTTTTTACATCAACTTTCGTTCCTAGCGTTCATTATGGGGAAAATGTTGTGGCTTCCCTGATCTCCAGACAAAAATGATTCAATTTTAAAACACGATGTCTGATGGGTTTTATAAATAGTTGGAATACACTAGGTAAATATTCAATTACTCATTACAAGAAATCGAATCATACGAGAATTCGGTTGTACAGTAGAAAATTGATATTCCTGCATATACTACATTAACAGGATCCGTGTTAGTAGCTTTCTTTTTTTTTTTTTTACATTTCATCTTGAATACTAGGGGCGTTTTGTGTTTATTAACATAAACAGTGTAAGTAAACAAACAAACCGGCAGCTACATTTCACCTAACAGGAATGACGAACATTTCAAAATCCCGGATGTTTGTATTTAGGGACGTGAACCTGAAACAAAAGTCTTGTTGTCCGGGATAGCATTTGACATTCTCCCACGCCTATCTGTTTGAATACTGGGTTGTTCTACAATTTCCTTCTGATAAGTAAAAGTCTGACTAGTACGGAAACACTATCACAAGTCAACTCGTGCCTCAAATATTCGCTTTCTCTCACTTATAGTTCCGTCTTAATGACGTTGTCGTCTACAGGTCGTCTACAGGTCAGCAAACCTACCATGTTAAGGTTAGGAGTATAGTGATGACGATATTCACTAACGTGGTGAATCCGTGACTGTAGGAACGTTTCCCATTACATGAGGCAGTCGCGCCCCTACTTGTTCCCCGAACAGGTGGGGCCTCGATGACGTAATATAGGCTTCGTGCGCCTGATCACGTCGCCTCCCCGGAAACGGACTGACGACTCCTGTTCAAATTGACGCAGCGGAGATAGGCCTTCGTAAGGTGGGTACTTGGTTTGTAAACTGGGCAGGGTGTGAACGGTTTTTAACCACCTGTTGTTCTTATGTTGCCTCTATAGACTCTCTCAACGAAATGTACACTCAAAGCATTAGTTTACAGATAGTAGTTGGCGAATCGATTTGTATCCCTCCCTCCTCTCGGTTTATATTTTACAAACTCTGTGCACTTCAACTGTACAGTTTCAAAAGTTTATTCAACCGAACACAGGAAATTTTTGTACCAACAGATCCCTTCTCAGGAAAATGGTATCTTTTAAAGTAGTAATTAATTATGAATTAAGTGGTATTGTGGTGTTAAAATTCAAATACCATACAAGTGATGCTTTTCGAACCGTGTTGTTATTTAATTAGTTAAATTTTAAAATATGCCTTTAATCATCTTCTAAATTATTAAAATACGATATCCTCACAATGGAAATGCTTTTGGTTTTCCTTATAAATATTAATTTTTTTCTTCAATTTCATCGTATCTTTCAGAACGCCATGTTTTTACAAAAGTACAAATTATAATTTGTTCTACGTTTAAATTATACATTTTCTAGAGCACCTGAAATCTTTTAGCAACAAAGAGTATTTCTTCGAAAATATTTTTTTTTATGTATATTTCAGAACACGACGTGTTTCTTTGAAATGAAACTCGAGTAAATATTATCAGAACTACTCAAAGCGTTTTGTCTACCCGCATAAATTTTGAAGAATCTACCTGAAAGTTACCAGTGTCGTACCGAAAACTGTTTCACTCAGTGTAAGAAATTGTAACGTTACTGTAACCTGGTGTCCCTCATTTACATTATTTTAATCAATGTGGTTTTCCAAAGATACCTCAAGTATTTTGAATAGGAGAAGAATTTATTGTTTTAATTAATCTAGATAGTCACTGAAGTTTAAACGTAGCTCCCATACAATGCCCGAAGTACCTGTCCGCAACGGTGGCGAACTATTTAAATTCAATTTAAATTATTTTACAAGCAATGATTGATCCAGCTCGCTCTGCCATCTGGTGACATTGCTGTATACAATGGGGGGGGGGGGGGAAGGGGAGGAGTCAAACTTCGAAAAAATCGTGTTTAAATGGGCGGTAATCGCAAATTTTTGCCCCGGCTCGGAAAGTTCGTTGATCCGTCAATGTCTGTGGCAAGTCTTTTGTATTCTCTCACGATTTTATCATATGCCAATACTGCTAATAAAAAAGTTACTGGTGAAGAAATTGATAACGATTGTTCCACAACTTTCATATCATAAAGCAACTGACACCACTCACCACTCTACACTCCACAAACCAAATTCGTTCTAAATGATCGTCGGCATGAATCAATGTTGTCAGAAAGTAAAATATGTTATCTGGGTAGTGGAGCATCTCACAACAAAGCTACTAATAATGTTTATTTAAGATGTGACAAAACTGGTAAACTCAGTTGTAAAACTTCAGAGAAAACTTTTTCTAAGATTTCGATTTAAAGAGCTGTCGATTGTGCTACTGGGAAAACCCAAACACTAGAAACTTGGTATTTTAATTTGTCGAAGTAGTTATATCCTCGTGTGAAGAGTTGGGATACGTGGCGCAACAGATTCTCTGAGGGTGCTATCGGAGCCTGTATTCTTATACAAAGCGACGCAGCCCACAATGCCTGCAGTGGCATCAGATAGCGCTAACGGCCTCCATATACAACCGCCATATTTCAGCAGATAACGTCCCGCTAGCCACGGAAATGTGGTCTGGCGTCACCCATCATACCTGCCGGTCCACGGAGGTAATAACACACAGGCTGTACTAAACGGGTCGCTATCCATGTACTATAGACTGGTATTAGACATCCCTGTATGTATCACAGACTTAAGTAATGAGCTGTTCTCTTTTTCTTTCACGATACACAATACTTTTAAGATGAGATCTTTTGTGCCAAGACAGGTCTTAACCTCAGATGGGAGATACTAAGTTATTTTTTGTGTAACTTAACGAGCTAGGCATGTTACGATTTGTTGTCGACATCTTCCTGTTAACAGAACAGACTGAGGTTGTTGAGAAGTTACTGAATGGCATGAACAAAATACTGCAGGAAGATTTTGGATTAAACATAAACCAAAGAAAAACAAAAGTGATGAAATGTAGCAGAAATGATAGCAATAATAGTAGATTAAATACGAAAATAGGGTCACATGCAATTGGAAAAGTAAGTGAATTCCGTTGCTTAGGAAGAAAAATTAAAATTAATGAACGAATTGGGAATGGTATTAAAAGCAGAATAGTTCTAGCTACAAGAGCATTCTTCTAAAGCAGAAATCTTTCAGTTTCAACTAGGACTCTGAAACAAATTTTTAAAACTCTATGTGTCGAACACAGCACTTCATGAGAAACAAACATGGACTTTAGGAATACCAGAATGAAGGAAAATTGAAGCATTTAAAACGTGACGCTATAGAAGGATGCTGAAAATAAAGTGGGCAGATAAATTACGAGATGAACGTGTTTTGGTGAAGAAGTAAGTATGTGGACGAGTCTTGCAGAAAAAAGAGAAAGGATAATGGGTCACATTTTAAGATCTGAGGGATTGATTAATTTGTTAGCGGAGGGAACTGTATAGGAAGACAGATATTAGCAGGCCCGGCGTTAGGGGGGGTTAAGCAGGGCAAAAGTACCAGGGGCCCGAGCCACCAAAGGGGGGCCCGCCGGCCTGGGTGCCTAAATAAATAGAAATCAAACACAAATTTTAAAATCTGCACCAATAATTTTAGATATGTTGCATTAAAATTTTCTGAGTTATCAAAAAAAAAAAAAAAAAAAACAAAGTGTAAGGTAAAAATATTTTCGGGGTGGGAGGGGAGGGGGCCTAAGATCGCTTACCCGGGGCCCGAGAATCGTAGCGTCGGCCCTGGATATTAGTATATATGAAATAGATAACTGAAGACGTAGGTTGTATATGGCATGTTGAGATTAAGAGGTTAACGCAAGATAGGAAGAGATGGAGAATTTCATCACACCAGTCGAGAGACTATAAAAGATTTTACTGTTTTCGCAACCGTCATGCTGGTATGAATATGTTTACGAGGTTAAAGCTGCGTCACAATGCTCCTCCTTCTTCTCAACGTTTCGACTAAGCCTATGGTCGTCTTCAGGGGACTAGGAGAGTAGCCTCCTGCTGAGTCTCCGCTCTCTCTCCGAGCTTGGTTTCATCATTTTTATCACATATTTGTCGATGACTGTAATAAACATTTCTTAATTTTGAGAATGAAGATCAGAACGGGATGAAAGTGCTTGCATGTTGATGAGTCATCTTCTGCCAGACTTAATGTGTCCTTGCGATGGGCAACTCACTTCCAACAGCTCAATTTTCCTTCATTCCATGCACATACAATTTCAAGTTCTGTCATAGGAAGTAATTATACACCACTATCTGATGATAGTATGCAGGATTGACAAAATTTTTATGTACACATTTTCCGAGCCTTAAAGTGATATTAACGTTTGTGTCTGTGTCCAAGCAGTTTAGGCTGTAATTGGAACGACGTCTCTCTAGAGTAGATATATGTGAAGTCACAATCATCTGATTTCTCACTTGATTAGTACTTCGTTGCACAGTGACAATGTTTCGGCCTTGTTGGAGTTTATAATTTTTATTTTACTTATTGAGCCCCTCTGCTTAAGCTATTTTCATTATATAACTTTTCTATAATAGCGCTAAAAATGACTTGCTTGCGCTGAAATTTATTAATGGTTATTCTAAAGTTAGGACAACCTTAAGTGATTAATCTACCTCCAGTTCTTCTTCCCTGAAATGAAATGTGGAAGGAAGTTTCTAATAGGAGATCGCATACAAACTGATCTATTCGTACAAATTGAAAGAACAACTTCTTCGGTTTATTGCACTTTTAGCAAATAGATTGCTACGAATTCCGGTTTCTTATTAACATAAAAAACTGTTTAACATTCTTAACACTTCGCAATACCCGTGTCCTTTATTCTCAATTATTTTTCCAACATACCTATCTGTCCCATTAGCTTTCACGCCATCACTTTACCATCTGTTGGCTTCGTCCGTCATACTGTATTCTCCCTTCAACCTTACGTTCTCTCTGTTTGATTTTTTATTTCCCTACCACACACACTGACTCCTTCGTCCGGCCATAATCGATCATCAGAGATCCTACCTCCCCTTTTCAGTGTCTTCAACTGCACTTGAACAATGTGATTAACCAGGAATGGCACAATAAAATTAGAATCTACATTTACAATAACGAACAGCGGTATACCCGTTACCTCACAGTATATATAAAACTTCACCGTGTGCTTCATAGTCCATATTTTTTGTGTTTATGCAGTTTTTTTTATCCCTGTATTCCTCCTATCTTAAACTTTCGTTGCGTCTACTTTATTTTTCCTATCGGTTGTAGTATGGCCTTATCTCATTTATTGCTGCCCAATTGTTTCTGAAACTTTAAAAATAGAAGGTTTCAATACAAAATATTATGAGTTCACTTTTTTTCTTTACGACTCATGAGATAACAATCCTACACCTGCTGCTAACGTGTACTAATCTCTTGATCTCAAAATATTCATTTAATCCTTCGTATTCTCCAATATTTCTCTTACTCCACAGTTATTCCCGTCTTCTGTACACTTTCCTAATTGACTTGACAGCAGAGCGATCATTAGAGTGAGGATACGCTTGTCGAAAAGTAACGAGAAAGAAATCCGAACGTTTTCATCATCTACCCAATGTGAAATTAGATGTCCAACAAAAATAGAAATCTGGGTAGGCGGACCTGCTTGCATACCAGCTGCATGCAGTCTCATTTTTCCTCTGTTAACAATTAGTGCTATCTTATGGCCAAGAAGGAAGCCCACCATCACTTGTACTATTTTTGTAAAATACTTCCACATGCCGTTTCTTTTTCGTTTAGCTTTCGTTTCCTACTTTATCTATTCACATGGTTTTCAACATTGTTCCGTAGAATATCTGCAATGACACTATATTTCTGTTTCTAGCTTTCACGATGTGCAGCATTTTTTTAACGCAAATACTGTACTTCACATACACAGAAAATTCTTTCTTAGATCTCCTTCTTATTTTTAGTTTTTGAAGTTAAAACTTCTTTTGGAGCGTTGAGCTATTTTTGGATGGAAAAAATCTTTTGAATTCGCGTCACCGACATGCTAATGTTAACAGTATATCTGTTGCGGTCTGGTGGCTCAGTGGTTAAGGATGTCTGACTGGGGATCGAATGGTCTACGGTTCGAATCCCTGTCTCGGCGGAGATTTTCCTAGACCATTAACCCGTCCTTCACCTCTGGCACAGCTTGCTGTGTAATGTGAAGTACGCCAGAACGCTTCCGTGGTTTGGAATCCACGTTAAACTGTAGGTCCCTTGTAAATGGTAGCACCACCTGGATAGGTTAAGGCGTCTAAGGAAGGGGCAGAATGCGCAGCCAATACGAACCCTTCCACCAGGTCATAACGACTACAAGGAATTTTTATTATTTTGTAGATCTGTAGCTATAAGTGTGACGTGCTGCGCGTATCATATTCATACGTACTTTAAGTTTTCACTTGCCGGCCACGGTAGCGTAGGGGGCCGATGGTAGCCGGTTCGAGTCTAGGGATTGCAATCCAGCAAAGCGGGATCCCGCAATCCCGCGGGATCCCGCATCATTAGACAGTCTGGCGAATCCCGCACAAAATTATGCGGATCCGCAATCAGCAAAATCCGGCGGAAACGCGTGTCAGTCTGCGTGACTCGCTGCCCCACTCGGTCCTGTCGGATGTACGTATTACACTGTTTGCTGTACCCTTGCAGTTGGCAATTGACTCATGTGAACAAGCGTTTGTTTTTGTCAACCTGTGTCATTCATAAGTAAATAAATACACTTTTACGTATTCTTCAAAACTTACGTTTTTTTTTTTTAGTACACATTTCTGTAATCTGAGTTATGGTGCGTATTTAGTACGATTTTCTAACTATATAATTATTTTTTAAGTGTCGCACGGTTACAGCTTTTTATTGACGGTTTCATTATTCCCATTTTCTGTATTTGCAGATAAAGTAATTGTGACAATTTCCTAATTTGCGGCTGAAAATTTGATTATTCGTTGATATGAAACTAATGTTATTGTAATTTTAACGATCGCGTACCTATTTATTTAACAGCTATCAAAACGAAGTTGTAGGCCTATATCGTTTGACTTATTGTTGTTTTGGCCGCTGCCTCAATGCGTTTCTGCTTACATGTGCCGCTCAGGCTTTCGATTAATCCCTCTTCTCCTTGTTGTTATTTGGACTAAAGGTAAAAAAAAGTTATAATGAAATTTTCACGGCTTTATCGACGAATTGTGTTGTAGGAGCACCATACTTCGACGGCTGCCTCCACCGTCTTCCTCACGTGTGTAATTTCGTGTGTTTGCAATGAAATCCGGAGATACAACCTATGAGGACTTAACTGCAATCATTCGCCGAGAAAGTCTCCTTTCTTACTAAAAAAATTATAATTTCCACTCTAAAAACGTCGTTACGCCACATAAGTAAATCTGAAATACTTGATAGTTTACGTGTTGGTGAGTAGTTTCTTTTAATAACATTGAATCAACTGTAATATCAATCGAGGAATCAGGAGATATAATAATGAATCACGCTTGTGCAGTGACAAAAAGTTATGAGATCTTGTTCTGAGCCAAGTCTACACTTTACAGAGTATATTCACTTCACTTTGTGAAATGAAATCCTTTTATCGATGTTATGGAACGTTTATTTAGAATTTTTTTTTAAATTTTGGTAACTTGGCCACTAAGCAAACCATATTTTTAAACTTATGTGATGTATTTATTGTAAGGCACATAATATGACCTAAGACTCAATATTTTCCATTTTTATTATTTATTTAAAAAATGGTTTAGATTAAAAAACAAAAATGTAAAACCTCGAAATACACTTAAGACACGCTAAAAAGTTTTAATGTCATTTTGCCAATCAAAATATTGTTAACTGTTAATTTTTATCATTTAACATTAACGATTATTTACTTTAATTATTACTAAATTTATTAACGTATTAAGTAACTATGTTTTAAATATATGCGTTGAAAAACTGTTTGTACCAATCCCGCACGGATCCCGCGGGATCCCGCGGGATTGGCGCAAAACCCGCGCGGATCCCGCGGGATTGAAAACACTGCGAGATTGCAATCCTTATTCGAGTCCTACCAGGAGCATGGGTGTTTAAGTGTTATGTCTGTGTATGTCATGTCCGTTCTGTGGTGTGTGTAATTAGCTGTAAAAAATTCATACTGGAGATACTGAAAGCATTGAGTGACATATAATTACTGAGCGTGGTGGTGTAACGGCTAGCGTTCTGGCCTCGCATTCGGGAGGACGGCGGTTCGAATCCCCGTCCGGGCATCCAGATTTGGGTTTTCCATGGTTTCCCCAAATCACTCCAGGTGAATGCCGGGATGCTTCCTTCAAAAGGCCATGGCCGAATTCCTTCACATTCCTTGCCCCCCATCCTTTCCCGTCTCTAAAGACCTAGTTGTTATAGGAGACATTAAGCAGTTTAAAAAAAAAAAGACTTATAATTATTGTCGAGCTGGCTGTATGGCCTAACATGCCGAAAGCCATTTAACAAAAAAAGTTTTCACTTCTTTCCCCACTGACTGCCAATTGTTTTTTTTTTTTCTTCTTCTTCTTCTTCTTTTCTTAATACCTCTACTATAGCCGTAACAACTGTATCAACACTTTCGTCGGTTAACAGCTTGATGTCTGTTGGTGTTTTGTGATGAGTACAGTCCGAGTTGTGGAGAAACGTTGGCAATAAACTATACACAATTGAACAAAAAATTATTGTCCCTTGACACAATTTCATATTTATTGTTCTGCTGCAGCCCGCTCTTTTACTTATCTTCATAATAATTTCTGTGATACCATGTTTGATCCGAACTGGTGGTTCAAGGTTATATCCCCCTAGCCGGGATCACCACCTCACCACCCTACCACTTTCTACCTCTCCAATCTGACCGCTGTTCCAGTTAGGCGAGTGCTAAATTTCCCCTTCGTATGTAGGTGTAAGGGCAGCGGAGAGGGGACAAAACAGACTAACCTTGAGCCGTCTCTATTAACTTAACGGCCTGTAAAAACCGGCATCTACTAGCAACTAATAATAGTCGAGATCTAAGCAATTTGGAAAACCAATTTTAGTTTTTACATCTTTCATTTGTAAGTTGCCGTACTTTCGTAGAACACCGTGTTATCCGTGGTATTTAAGTGTTCTGATTTGATAATGAATCCTGCGTGTGTAGGACAGTCTGTTTTTATAGACTATAATTTACATGTAAATACTCGTCTTTCAGTACCGACACGAAATATGTTACGCGATTCAAATTTAAGAATCTGGTTTAATATTTTGATTTAGAAACTTAAAAAATTAAACAAAAAACGAACAAAAAATTACTAATGAGGATCAACAGACGGGGATAAAGGAGCAAATGACCGCACAAACAAGTTTTATGGTTTGGTGTTATTAGTTACTAGTAAATGATGTGAAAATTCGTGTATTAATTATAGCAAGTTCAATGCCTTAATTTTTGCATGATAAGTTTTTAATAAGCTTCTGTTTTTTGTATTTTTTATTTCCACTGCTCCATTAACTACGATTCCAGTAATACATTCCGAACTGATTTTGTCTAATAATTCAGGCATCTGTTTAGAATCTAATATGGAATTACATATGCGAGTCACAGAGACAAATAAGTTATGTTCTGCAGTTTAAACTTTTCGAATAGGCAGACTGTCATAGAATATTGCTTACTTACCAAAACTGACAACAATTCTAAGAATGAAATCACTGTCTTGGAAACTTTTTATTAATAATATCCACGCTTGTTTTTAATATAGGAAATTAATACACTGATAATTTTAACTTAAATTACAAAAATAAATACCGACGTCTGCTGTACCGTTTAATTTAGTTGTTTGAATCGTTTTATAAGTCTAGTTAATCATCCCCAGCGTAACGAATAGTACGTGGAACTGTTTGTTGTAAGTAGGTTTAATTCTAACTTTTTTTATTTTTTCGAAATCATGTCTGTGGTACAATCATCAACTTGGCATTAATAGAAAACGCACTTTTACGCCAAAATCATATCAAATCAACTCATCGTATGGCGTTGTTGGCCGAGATATCCCGAAGGATAGTTCGACCGTCAATGACATAATTTTCCATTCGCCACGCTGTGCGCGTCTTGTCGTGACTAACTAACCGAACCAGAAAAATCCTACCGGATATAGGGAACCCAAGCCACGTGGAATCAGAACCACGTTCGCATTAAACAGCAAGCTGTGTCAGAGGTGAAGGTCGAATTAAGGGCCTTTCAAAATATCGATTAATTACGTCAGTGGGTCCAGGCGGCCTCATAGACAACTGCTCTGCAGTGTAGTGGATCTGTAATTCACTGCAATAATGATAAGAATACTATCCGAAGCTAGGAGTGGATTTTTATATCGTGAGCTGTAAAAAAAGAATGAAAAAACTTAACCTTACGCAAGGTGCCTTTTTTGTAAGGGAGCTGCGCCTGTTTAGTCGGGAGAGGGTTGTGAACAAGGAACGGGAAGGAATCCAGCCATCCAGCCATAACATTTTGAAGGAACCATCCCAACATTCGCTTGGAGCGATCTTGAAAAACCCTTGAAAACAAAAATCATACGGGGATTAAAATCGCATTCTCCATATGACAGGCTTGTTGGGAGGTGTGGGTCTGTGTATAGTTGTAACATCTGTTATTGACGATACTTTTTGTGTAGACCTCAGTTGCCGTGACGTAACAGAAGTAGCAGTTCTATCTTTGTTATGATTCGACCTAATGAGGTTTACTGTGGCTATCGGTATCAGAACGTTATGTAGGTCGCTCTATATCGAGAAACTCTGACTCTGGCTTTATAAATACAGGCTATGAAATCGCAAAACTTAAGGTTGAAGGTTGCAGTGTTGTCATTCATAATACGCAGTGCACGAATTTTTCAGTACTTTTTAATATAAAGATATACATATGACAAGTTTTGAAAAGAAAAGTAATCGTTTGATCAAAGTAGAACACGTCATATGTTAAAACATCCATCCATATTGTTGTTAATAGAAATTTGTGGCCTGTCGATTTTGGGATGGTTATAGATTCCACAGAATTGTTGACGAGAGACAGGAAGGAAATTCACCTTGGTTCGGAGTGATATGGAAACCTTGTAGATACGAAACATGTAAGGGAGAAACCGGTAATCGAACCGGGGTTCTGTCGAGTGTCAGGCTCAAACTTTACCTCTCATCTACATGGCTCGGTAGCCTCTCTTATACATGGTCGAGAATCGAAGAATCGAGGTATTTTGTCTTTCAAAGTTTATTTTGTAACCTTTACTTCTGTATGATTATCCCGTGATGATTATCCCGTATGATTATCACATGGGTTGGTTTAGAGAAATCCGAGGAAACAGAAACTTAAATGGCCGGACTGGGAATGAAGCCTGTATACTGATGAATTCCAGTCTCACCCAGTGCTAGGTTCGGTTCTCGTTTTTACAATGTCTCCAGTACGTCAATTGCGAGTTCTGTGAGTGTCTGTGTGAACGATACAGGAACTGCCATCACAACACGAGTTTTTCTCTGCCAAGTTTTCGGTGCGGAAAAAAACCCGTCGGTTGGAGGAGTCAGTCCATTCTGTGAGGCTGGCGGGCTAGCGGTTCGCGTTACAACTCCCGGCTACAGTATCCGGCGGCGGTGACGTCGACCCCCTCCCAGGACGCTGCTCCCACTTGCATCACCGCCACTCAGTCGGCGGCGCGGCTGCAACCGCAACAAGTGTTTTCGGCCGACCACTGGCCGCTCCGACACTGTACCAGGCGAACGAACCTCCGCGCTGATCAGTCGCTTATTGTAGGATCCACTGTCCCCAGTGCCTGTCTTAGTTGAGTGGGAGCAGACGCAACAAGTGTTTCCGGTCTACCATTTGTCTGCCAACGAACTGATCACAGTGTATATCAGTATCTAATTGCTGGATCCTCTGATACCAGGACTGCACCAATAGTACAGTGCTTTTCTTCCAGCAGCTCAGTCGAGTCGAAGCATGGGCAAGAAGTGATTTCAGGTGTCAACTGGCTGTTAGAACAGTGTGACAGGAGAACGAATGACCACGCATGTTAGTTGTTTATTGTTGGATACATTGATCCCAGGACTGCACCTATATCACAGTGTTTCTCTGCTGGAAGGTTAGTTGAATAGCGGAAGACTCAAGTGTCCATGGTCAGGTAGTTTGCTTGACTGACTATTGGTCCACAACCTTCGGGAAAAACATCAGGACTACTTTTCCAATGCAGTGTCTCTTTTCGGTTAGCTCACTAGGGTGTGAAAGAATGTTTTAAATGGTTAAGCAACTGTCCAATAGCAAGAGCTTTCAAGTGCCTTACAATCTGGTCAACAGTCTGCTCAGCTGATCATCTCAGGACTACATTGACGGTACAGTGCTTAAATTTTGCAGCTCGGTCAAATGATGGGGAAAGTTTTATTTTTTCTAAAATTTTCGAGCTGATACAACTAGTCCCGAACCTCCTAGTGACTAGAGTGATTTTGTGACTGATAGTCTAACCGACAATTCCATTTCCGATCAGCTCAAGACTGCTTTTTCAACTCGTTAATTTTAATTGCGGATATTAGTGAAACTGAAAGATTTTTATGATTATATTAGCAAGAAGACGTCCAAGCAGGCTAGTGCAAAACGTGTTATTGAACTCTGAGACCCAGATCGATAGTTTTTACCGGAAATCAATTTCTGATTTCTGCATTTGTGCTTCCAAAGACTACGTTAGTATGACTGAATTTTTTTTCCACAGTGTTTGGTATCGGAGTTATTGGTCTGAACTAAGAAAATTGATCGGAATCAGTCAAGAGAGCAGTATTTTTGATCACACAAATTTGTAACATATATTACAGTCTATTTTATCATGCCTTACTCAACCGTTAACAGCAACTCTGGGTTATAATTTATTTATTATATAACAGGAGAAATCAATCTCAAGTGACCGCGATAAATTTGCTAGTTCTCATTGCTTTTGACAGAGGCTAAGTGAAACTGAGACAGAAAAGTCTATTTATTTTACTATGTAGTTGAGTTCGTGGACTAATAAACCATTTCTACTTTGCGAAGAACTTTGTTGACGAATGCAGGGTCACAGTTGCGGACACACTGTGTGACGATATGTCAGAGGCTGCTGTTCTGGTGCTTCCGAAGACACTGATCATATGTATACGCTGTCATCTCGCTTCATAAGCGTATTGCGTGTAAGCCTCTGCTGAGACCCGTCAACAGGACGTGAATCATCGAGTACGGTGACTTTCACAGACAGCTCTGTTACTGCGGCTGACAGAAGTGAAGGCCGATGCCAATGACTCCAGCGCAGAATGGCGCCAACTCAAATTCCAGCTCCAGCGAGACGGTTGCGGAGTGTGAACAGCTGAGGTGCACTCTGTTGCAGATAGCAGAAGGTTGGTCCACACACTCCTCTGTAATAATTAGTCAAATAGTTCAGAATTAACGCTTGCCTTTTTCAAAATTAGAACTCATAGATTTTCGTTAACAGCTTCATTTCAACTAAACTGTACAGAACGGTTTCAGTTCCGTATTTCAATCGCTATAATTAAACATTTCTATTGCACAACCTGTTTCCTTGTAAACTGCAGCTTGTTAGTGGTTTCTGGCAACCCATTTATCTTTTTACTTCTGAAATCAGGGGTATCAATTTTCACTGAAATCCTGAAACATTCTCACAGTACTAATTTCTTGTTTTATACTCTATATATCCCGTTAGACAAGAATAAAGGAGAGGAGTTCGATACGAAAGTTTCGTAATAATAATAAAACTACAAAGTTATTGAATCTTGAGAGCTGGATAGAATAAATTACAGTTTTCTCGTACAATATTAAAGGAATGACTTTTAATGCACATCACTTTAATGTCAGTGACATTTGTAGAGAAAATTTGTTTTTCGAATCATGTACGTGCTGATCGAAATATTATGACGGAGTTGCCTTCTTTGCCTCCCTCAACTTCTCTCCTCCCGTTTCTAGGACAACCGATTTAGCCAGTAGTATGATGTGACCCTCATTGATATCAAACTTGTCCCAGTGTTAGCAACCTTTTAAAATTTTTTATTATTAGCAGTGGGCCAGTAAACCATACAACCATAGCACTAATTATAATTACATCTTTTATACAGCCATAACACAGCTTATAAGTATTATAGCACATAAATGCCCATAACACAAATAATAGGTATCCTATCACAAATACATGATATCTATTACGATACTTGATATCTATTATTAAGATCGTGACGACAATATTTCAGTTATTAGATATATTCACCAAGGGTTGCAAACACTGATGCTCATAGATATCTGTAAGTTTGTATGTCCATCTCACAGTCTTTTAGAAATTAGCATAGCAGTATGAAGATCCTGGCGTCTGGTTGAACTTTAGCCTGGAGATGGTTACGATAGCTTTTCTTGGGATCTTGTGTTGATGGTGCCAATGGTGTTTAGATAATATATTGTCTCAATTGCTTGTTACTGTATGAAAGTTAGTATTTTTCTCTCCAATGATCGAAATGCCTTCCTTTCTAAGACAACAGTACTTCAAGCTGTATATTATAAACATTAATACATAAACTATTAAGGAAATCTGGTTTTTTAGCAGCTAAAGAGTTACAAAATCTGTTTTTTCCTTGTAACGTGTTATTTAATACACTGATACTGACAAAAGGTTTGTTTGTAGACAGCTTTCTTGATGGGAAAAATCTGTATCTTTTCATCAACCATACTTAGTGGTTTCTATCCATTTTCCTGTGAACAAAGGTTTTACTTGATGAAACAAATGAGAACTATTTAACTAACTTATTTGGTACATTTTCAGTTTCTCACATTGATCCTTGTGAAGAAATGCTTTCTTTGGTTGTAAAATTAGGGATTTTTTTCCTGCGCGCACGACTTAACTAACGCATCACAGATGTTTTCTTATACATTCTTCAATTTTTTTTATTTTAAAAAAACTTTTCTTGGCGATGATAGTGTGGATTATTTATTAGTAATGCTATTGTTTATCTGCCTCGGAGAATTAAAACACAAATCGAATCGTTTATAATATCACGAGCTATTTGAAATGGGGCTAAAAGGTGAGGTCTTGTTGATGTGATTCTAATTGAGAAGATGTCTGAGAAGTTGTCTGAAAAGAAAACTTTTTTCTTAAAAAAAAAAAACAAATCACCTTTGTTTACACAGCAGTGACACATACAGTGTACTGGAAAATGCGACTTGCTTTTAGAATCGAGTGATGTAGTTTTATATGGAGAGTCGCACTGAAACGATTTTACTGTTAAAATAAATTGTTTTTGTAATGTTGTGTAATAACCACGAGTAGCATAAGAATCATCTAACTAATATTTTACATTAAATGAACATCTCTGCACGTTTCAGACGGTGGAAAATGTTTCACTTTTACTCTTCCGATATTAAGTAAGAGTAGCGACAGGTATATTTATGGTTAGTGTTAGCTGCAATTTGAAATTCAAACTACAAATATTTCCTTCTGTGGCACAACTGATGACCGATTGTCTGCCCGAAGCAGTTTCCAATCTAAGCAGTCAGCGCACGTTCCACATCATTAGGCTTCACCAACGTTTGTAGATTAGCGTCCATATCATCGCCCATTAGCAGGATTTACATAACACGCCCGCAACATTCGAAAAACACACAGACTGATGAGTGAGTGGTGTTGTTTTAGTCTGGCAGTCAGAGGCACAAGGATTAAAAAATCGGCACGTTACCGAATCCAGAATATTTTCCTGCAATCCGTCCCTTACTTATATTACCATCCGACTTTGATCATTCATCAAATGATGAAGAATATGACCGACTACACCAAGGCAAATTCTCGGTAAGATACTTCATTCGAAAATGTTAAGTGATGAACGTTACGTAAGGGGAAAGTTGGTATCGCCAGAGCGTGGTGAAAAGGCATTCACGTCGGTGAGGTATTGGGCTTATCTCCACGGGTCTGTCCCTCTCAGACATGTTTTCAGGTGGTCGTTTTTTCAATCCTTTCAGCTTAATGCTTATGCTTAGCCTCCACTCAAGCAATCAGTTCCAAGTAATAACATTCGGATGACTGAATATCTCGAATCAGAGAAGACATAAAATAAGCGTTCTCGCCTCGCATTCGGGAGGACGGCGGTTCGAATCCCCGTCCGGGCATCCAGATTTGGGTTTCCATGGCTTCCCAAATCATTCCAGGCGAATGACGGGAAGCTTCCTTCAAAATACCATGGCCGAATTCCTTCCCATTCCTTGCTCCCCATCCTTTCCCGTCACTAAAGACCTCGCTGTTAAGAGACGTTAAGCAGTTAAAAAAAAGTCCTAAAATATTTTATTTTTTTTCAATTCAATTTACAACCGGTTGTTTCTACAAAATTAACAAAAGAGAAAGTGATTTATTTAGGGTAGTTATGAAGATGGTAAAATGATATGCAGCCTTAACTTAAAGTAGCGGTAAAATATTTTGTCAAAAAACTTAAAATTCATCTTGTTCAAAGGTTCCCAATTAGTTTTTTTCCGACCGAGCGTGGTGGGTGAGTGGTTAACGCTCTGCCCTCTCATTCGGAAGGAAACCGGTTCGAATCCCCGTCCGGGCATCCAGATTTGGGTTTTCCATGTTTCCCCTAAATCACTCCAGGCGAATGCTGGGATTCTTCCTTCAAAAGTCCATGGCCGAATTCCTTCCCGCTCCTTGTCCTTAATCGCATCCCGCCTCTAATGACCTCGACGTCGACGAGGCGTAAAGTCATAAGTAAAAAAAGATAGAGAGAATTTTTTTCTCGAGTACCACTTCAAGGACGTTGTACACCCCTTATAGCCGAAAAGTTAAATAATTAAATGCGTTCATTTCAGTCGAGTGCTTCACACAACCACAACATTACAGTATTATAATTCACCAAACACTCAGTTTGACTGTCTTAAAATATATTTTGGCGATAGTAATGTTTACCTAATTGTTTTTTAATAATCTTAGTGATTACCTTAGCCAAGAGATTGCCTCACGTCCCCTTGCAGCAACCTCCCGTCCCCTGGCGGTACGCTTACCATTATTTGGGAACCACTGCTCTACAAACGTTCTATTTCAGCAACAGACAAGTTTGCGGCTGTTTCTTTTCAAAGTTATGTTAGACAAGCTTCTGCCTTCAAGTGACATAGACTGTATATAAAAGAGTAATGTAGATACTTCAATGTTTCTTATCAATTGCTATATTTACCGAGCGTGGCGGTGTAACGTTTAGAGTTCTCGCCTCGCATTCGGGAGGACGGCGGTTCGAATCCCGGCCCGGGCATCCAGATTTGGGTTTTCCATGGTTACCCAAATCACTCCAGGCAAATGCCGGGATGCTTCCTTTAAAAGGCCATGGCCGAATTCCTTCCCATTCCTTGCCCCCATCCTTGCCCCCCATCCTTTCCCGTCTCTAAAGACCTCGCTGTTGAGAGACGTAAAGCAGTTAAAAAAAAGCTATATTTATGTTAATTGCATGTTACTCAATTCTTACGTGTTCAGCACATGAATTCTATTGTGACTACACTTGATGCCGCAATTTCGAGACCAGTGTTATTCGGTCACGCCTCCGGTATTTGATATCATGCCTTTCAATGTCTCAGTTTACGATCTGGTGCCCTAACGTCTTAAGTCAGGTTTTACCTTTCACTTTGAGGATAACCAGTCTCTCAAGCTCAGCAAAAGGTGCCGCCTTTGGTAACCGTAGAAGCAATGCCTCTTTTATGAAAGGGCAGTGAGAGTTTTGCTGGAGCAGCAGAAACAGGTTCTCCAAGTATTTTATCTCCACAGAATCCTGCTATGGAAAGAATACTGTCGATAATTGCAGTATTTCTATTTACAAGCAATTGAGTAGATGCATAGCTCTACGGAATATGATAAGACTGTTTCCCTCCCACCGAGCGTGGTGGTGTAACGGATAGCGTTCTGGCCTCGCATTCGGGAGGACGGCGGTTCGAAACCCCGTCCGGGCATCCAGATTTGGGTTTTCCATGGTTTCCCAAATCACTCCAGGCAAATGCCTGGATGCTTCCTTAAAAAGGCCATGGCCGAATTCCTTCCCATTCCTTGCCCCCATCCTTTCCCGTCTCTAAAGACCTCGCTGTTGAGAGACGTAAAGCAGTTTAAAAAAAAATTGATCTTTATCGGTGTCTACAATAGATGGCATTATGGAATATTCTATCAGAACAGTACTGATAATTTTACCAAGTCTTTTACAAAATTTCTATTTGATTGTTTCAGATGAATGCCTAGTTTTTCTTAGCTTTCGCTGGTTATTATTGAGGAGTAGAATTAATTCAGACAGCTATTATATGACTTTGAAGTCTCTTTTTTTTCCCTTACTACTTTACGCCTCGTCGACGGCTAAGGTCATTAGAGGCGGGATGGGACTGGGGACAAGGAACGGGAAGGAATTCGGCCATGGCCTTTTTGAAGGAAGCATCCCAGCATTCGCCTGGAGTGGTTTGGGGAAATCATGGAAAACCCAAATCTGGATGCCCGGATGGAGATTCGAACCCGCGTGCTCTCGAATGCGAGGCCAAAGGGTTAACCGTTCACCCACCATGCTTGGTTTTGAAGTTGTACTTTTTAGCACAATTTCTATCCAGAAAGAAAACTGGGAATCATTCGGAAGTTGATACTTAATTCGTCATGCTGAGGCATCGAAACGTCTAAATGCAAGTTGATAATGTAAGTCGATATAACTGAGTATTTTGTCCGTCTTTAAAATGTGGCTGAAACTTGAATGCCCAAACTTACCAAATGTGCTCTCTATAGATTATTTAGGTATGATTCTGTTTCGGTTATGGGTGGTTTGGATTGTGTTCTACTCGCTTACTGACTTACTAACTGATAAGTCATCTGTTCCGGCTTTCAATGTAAATAAAAAAGTTTTACACTTTTTGCAGCGTGAAAATCAAATCCTAATAAATAATTCATTGTTCGGGTAAATCATAGCGTGGAAAGTGATACTGGGGGGACGTTAGGAATGGTGAATAAGAGGAGATGAGAAGCCACAGAATTTTGAGTCTTTTTTTTTTTTTTTGCCTATGGGTTTACGCCTCGTCGACGTCGAGGTCATTAGAGGCGGGAATGGACTGGGGGCAGGGAACGGGAAGGAATACTGACATGGTCTTTTAAAGGATGCGTCCAAGTATTCGCTTGTAGTGATTTGGGGATACCATGGAAAACACAAATCTGGATGCCCATACGGGTATTTGAACCCGCGTCCTACTGAATGCGAGGCCAGAGAGATTCCACTCACCCACCACGCTCGGTTTAGGAGATGTTGATGCAACGAATGAGAGCTATTGTAAGAGGTTTTGTATGAGTAAGTGACTGCTTCGTAGCATGTTCAGAACAAACATCACTGGGTTTGCGCATACAACGAGGAATGAAGACTTGGCCAAACGACTTTCGAAGTCTGTAGATGAGGACAGCTGTAATGTAATGACTTACCTATTACGCATTAATCATGGAACAGGTACTCTCTCTCTAATACGTGAAACTAGTTGAGGACCGTTCGACATGAATTATTGCGCTTAAACATCCAAAGGTTGTAACCACAGAATAAGAGACTAATTGTATAAATTAAAACGTTGAGACTGGCTGTAAGGCAATATATCATTAAAATATCTTATAATAAAGTTTCACGGCAGCCAATCAGGAACCGATTGTTCTGCTGAGTGTATTGCCTTATTGTGGACTGGTTGTGGTCACAAAGAAGCAGACGCCCTCCAGCGCGGGGGGGATTATACAATTGGGCCTTCTTAAGAGGCGGTTTCTCGTTGATGAGACGGTCCACATGGGATTGCTGCCAAGGAGAATACCATTGCGGTGACGTAACATTGTACACAAGGCAAAAACTGTTCGTTTCGTTATATATTTCTGTGGAACTTCAGATGCTCTTCTATGAGATCGCTGGGAATTAGTGCCACTCTAAGATTCCAGTGATTCTTCAGATGGGCACATAATCTTTGGAGGAAATTGACAAGCATTAAAATGTATATTTTTTCACTTTATTTTCTATTGGTTCTAGCTGATATATTCAGAACTATTACAAGGCTCTTTTCACATTTTCTACACATCTGTCTCTCCTTCATCAAGCAGATCACTTTCCGATAAGTGCAGACTGCTGCATTATATTTCTGTTTTTGGCCAATTGTTGAAACATTCGCCTACCTGTTCTCACTTCACTGGTTATCAGCGTTGTGTGTGTTACATTCATAATTCTGAATTTATTCTCCATAGCCATGCCGTATCGTCATATTCATTGACACGGCCTCAAGTTTTCAATACTGATAACTGAATAACTTTTTAATACACCGAAAATAGTCAGAGTACCTAAATAATGTAAGTATCGGGTTAGAAATCCCCTGGTTTTGCTGCAAACCACTGTCAAAAACGTACTGTAACTGTCTTATCATTTGACTGCTGGGATTACGGCGCTTATCTCTCTGTCGATAATGAGCGTTAAGCTTTCTTAAGCCCCACCAGGTCATAGTGCAAGATAGCATTCAAAGATAATCTGATAAACAATACTCCTATCAAAATATCAAATTATGCGAATACGCTCATTTTACATGTGTTTCTTTGATTTCTAATCGTAGATATTACACCTCCCTTGTTAATTAACACTTTTTCTTTCACTAATGCACTGTCGCGTATATTTGATCCTATTAAACTGTAACTAAACAGTGGATCTAGAAACCTTCAAATTTTCGTTTAGCTATTAACACAATATTTCTTATTCTTTTTTCCTACAATTCATAGTAACTCGGTTCTACGAAGTTCTACTTTGTGTTTGGATAGTGATATCTTAAACTAAGCATATTCGGTTCCAAAAGCGGCGCAGTGTAATAGCAACATGAAAATTTATAATTTATCTACCAAATGACTTCTTAGGCGAAACGCAGTACTTCATCTCAAGATTAAAGCGATTTTTTTTAAAAAGAAAAGAGACACGGTTGTACTAGTTGTAATATTATGATGTGCGAATGTTAATTCGGAGCTTTTGTTTAAAGTATAACATTTGAACTGTTAATAAAGGTGTGATAGTAGGTTTTGTTTAAGAGTACAAGTTACAGAATATTCGTTCTATGAATTTCATGATGAATAGTGAGAGGAGTAGGCCTGAAATAATTTTGGTAAATCATAGAAAAGGATATACCTTTTCATCAGTACATTATGTAATCACTGCTTACATTTGGAAGAAACTGGATTATTCCATTTTTTGGTACGTCCTCTTCCAGCGACCAGTTTAGGTAACGGATTTATTTCAAAGATGCTACGCTACACATTGAAGGTTGACGTCATTCTTTGACGACGTACGTAAGAAATCAGAGTGATATAAGTTGCCGCGAGATAAAAAATATATATATATATTACTGGATACGTTCGTTCTACTGATTTAACAATAAAGCAAAAGAAATCGAACAGCAACAATAAGTTAGTTTAAATTCAAAATGCTACAAGTCAAATACCATACTATCGAGAAATGCGCCGTAGTGTAACATCTTTCCCGTAATACATCTGACAGCATCGTATAGCAAACAGGAGTGATGCTATTGAGACACCGAAACGAGTGAGTGTGCTCTAATTGTCTGGCCTGGCATTCGGGAGGACGTGGGTTCGGATCCCCTCTCTGGCCATCCAGATTTAGGTTTTCCATTGTTTTCTAAATTAACTCCAATCGAATGGTGGGATGGTTCCTTCAAGAAGACTGTTACCGAATTCCTTACCGTTACCTGTCAAAATCTGTTCCCTTCTCTAACGTACTCGACATTGATTTGCAAAATAGCTTTTGAGACATTATTTAATTGCGTGAACTCAGAAATATTCGGATTAAACATAAATAAAAGCGAGGAAAAGTAATTGAGTTTATCATAAATAATATAGATAACAGACTAAATAAAAAATCGAATCAGAGATAATAGAAGAAGTTAGAGAAAACGTTATTTAGGAATTATAAAAATAACTAAGCGTTCTGGAGGCTCAGTGGTTAAGGCGCTTGCTTTCAAGACATTCGTTGCTCCGGTCCCGGGTTCTAATCCCGGCAGGCGCAGGAATTTTGAGAGTTGTGTTTAATCATATGAGCTACGCCAGGACGCTCCAGGAACTGGCCGTCCTACCTCTGACACAATGGCTTAGTATGCCTCCTTCGGGAGGATCTAACCAACCTTCCGGTTGTGGACTAAGATAAGTTTTAAATATAACTAATGGCAATGCGAGAAGAATATCTCAAAAGCAGAATAGCATACGCAAAAGTATCGTTATTTAAAAATAAAACACTTCAGTTCCAAATCAGAAATAATTATGGACCACAGCACTTTCCCCAGGTGAAGCTGGGATGGGATTTTACAAGTAAGGACTGTGTGTATTGTCCCATACAGCACAAAGAAAGGAAACTGGTTCATTTTAAATATTATTTTACAGAAGGGTGTTGAAATTAAATGGGACATATCAATTTTGGAACTGAAACAGTTTGGTGAAGCATCTGACAGAGTGGTCGGTAATATTTTCAGATATTAGCGTCTGCTCAGTTTGTTATCGCGGAGAACAGTTGAAGGAAAGAGCTGTAAATGAAGACAAAGACTGAAACGTATTGGGCTGATAATTAAGTATCCGGGCTCAATCCTCGTCCGGCAATCCAGATTTCGATTCTACCGAAATCGCTCCAGGCAAATGCGGGGATGGTTCCTTAAAAAGGCAATTGCTGAATTTCTTCCCGTTTATTATCCCAGTTCCTCTCCTGGCCCAAATGACATCGACGTCAGCAATGTGTTAAAACCGAGCAATAAAATAAAAAAAATATCGTAATTGAGAACGAAGGTTGTAAAGGGTTTGCTGATCTAAAGTAATTGCTTCAGGAAAATAACAGATGGAGGACTGCATCAGACTTGTTGAGGAACTTACTGCAGGCAAGAAAAATAAATGTCAGTAGTGTTATGTTATTTTTTCACCATCGTATTTACTTAACAGGTCTGCTACTACATTACATACTGTGTTCACAACTCCTACCTGCGATATATACAGGGCGTCCACAAATGAAAGGATAATCCTGCAACCGCAGATAGGCGACATCATCTCCTACTAGGTGACAAAATTTTATTTCAGTTAAAGTCTCACCATTTTCGAGATATCGATTTTTTAATTTTTTTCGATACACGTGACTTTGTTAAGTTTATTCCATGCCATTTCTACAAATTAAGACTTTTTGAACCCTTTTTTAATTTACTCAAGGATGTTTGAGTCATCTACAACAATGTTCTTTTTTTCTTAAAACCTTAAAAAAACCATTAAAATATTTTTTTAAAAAATCATTATCATCATTTTTTTACTACATGTTTAAAATGCACAATGGTCTCTTTAGCAGATTTAACAACCATAAAACAATCAGTTTAAAAGAAGTATAAAATAATTTTACCATTTATTATTTTTAAGAGGTTTTTTATAGTTTTAAGAAAAAAGAACATATTTTTGATGGCTCAAATAAGTAAATTAAAAAAAAACAGGGTTCTAAATGTCTTAATTTGTAGAAATGTCATGGAATAAACTGAACAATGTCACATAGTCGAAAAAAATATTTAAAAAATCAATATCTCGAAAACGGTGATACTTTTACTAAAATAAAATTTTGTAATATAATAGGAAATGATGTAACCCAGTGCTAGAAATTGTTACTCCTAACTTTCAGACTCAGGCGTAAAATGAAGATGTTCAGGCGTAATTATATTATAATTATGAAAATACAGATTTTATAGTTCACCTACTCCAACACAATTTAAAACTGTAAATAGGTCTTAAATGTGCCAAAATATTATATAACAAAATTGTGAAATAGGTTAATATAATGCTTGATTTTATTGTATTTATTACAATAACTTTTGAATTTTATACAATTATCTTCATCTTCAGTAAACACAGTAGCTGATGAGTAACTAAATGTTTTTGATCGTTTACTTGCTTGTTGACCCCGTGGATTTAGTGAAATCTGAGCAAGCCTATTGGTAGTAGCTGAACAATCTATTGATTTGTCAGCAGCTGATGTTTTTTTATTTTCTGGCAATCCTCTTTTACCGGTGCTTGTAATACTTTTATCACCACTACTTGTCTTTACAACTGGTATAAAGTTAAAGATAGTACTTTTACGATACATTTTCACTTTCTTTGTTAAACGAAAAACGCATGAACTAGAATTGTCTTTTACCTCGCGGTTCTTCCCCTTACACTGTTGATACATCTTCTGAACTTCAGAAACATATTATTTGAAACTCTGAAACAGGTCAAGACAAGACAAGAATTATAATTGAAATTAATTATTAGAATTAAACCTTCAACATGCAAAACTGAAAACGAAGTACTTTTTAATCTTTGATGCTTAGACGTATTTTCTACGCCTTTGCCGGAGATTGCAGGCGTAAAATGAAAAATTTGAGACGTAATTACGCCTAACGCCCAGTCAATTTCGAGCACTGATCTGAGGTTACAAGATTATTCTTTCATTCCTGGATACCCCGTATTTGACAGCATTTCCACTTCATTATACCATCAACTTCTTAGTTTCAGTGAAAAACGCACATTTATATTCTGGACTAAATCTTTAGGTTTTGACAGTGTTGTTCAATCCTCAAGCCAAGATAGACCTCCTACGACGGAGGTTGGAGAATCCGTCTTCCACTGTGACGTTGTATACACATCTCCGTCCCGACGAGACACAGGAGTTATTTATATCCTCCTTTCGTCTCGCCCATGTCGTTCTCAAAATATCCGACATTTCAACAGGTTGGCGGCGGATACATTCACGCTGATTACCTTAGCTGTAAATTTAGACAGCGTGGAGTAAGCGCAGCCTACACTATGTAGTCGCTCACTGTGTGATCACTGGCAAAAATACCCCAGCACACTGTGTAGATAACATGTGACTATGACGTCCATAAGGCGGATAACACCACGGCGGTTTATTGATATCTAACGTACCTGTATGTCACAACATTTTGCGGCTAATGAATCAAGGCTACGCTAGGCCCCAACAGTCTTCAAGGCGTTATTGTCATTTGAGGGTGAAACATAATATATATTCATTTCGACCGCTATACATACGTTGACATCAACCGGAGAAAAATATTCATAACACGATTGATTTGTATGACATCCCTCTGATTCCATGCTAGCTTTTATTTCAGGATTAAATTTTGATGTATACCTACAGAACGTTGAGCCACTTACATCCACATTTACCATAGATAATTTAAAAATCCAGTGCGTAGAATCACAGATGTTATAGTTCCGACAATCATTTAACTTTTATGATTTTCTTCTGATACGTTTGATGTATTCCAATTAATATCGTACTCAGAGGCCGAATGTGGTGGGTGAATGGTTAACGCTCTGGCCTCGCATTCGGTAATCCAGACTTGGGTTTTCCATGGTTTACCCAGATCACTCCAGGCGAATGCTGGGATGCTTCCTTTAAAAGGGCCATGTCCAAATTCCTTCCCGTTCATTGTTCCCAGTCCCATCCCGCCTCTAATGACATCAACGAGACGTAAAGCCATAAGTTTTCCGTCATTAGGGATCAGCTGTCTTTGATGAGTATTACTCTTCAATGAAATTGTCAATTTTCGGGCTTTAAGTTTACGGCCGTATGTCCTTACTAACGCCAAGCATTTACATTGTTAACTTTCTTTGCTCTGTTCACAACGAAGTTCGGAAGGTCATCAAATACTTGTCTGGACTCTAACACTGTCCACCAAATTCTTACACAAAACTTCACAACCAAATCTGCAGATGCGACAATAGGTAGAGTTCGAAAATTACAATTCCAACTTTCAGATATGAATCTTGAAACATTTAGTTAGTTGCCAGCTCTGAAGTACTTCACGGACGTATATGATTTTCTCAGCTTTGTCAAACGATACAAACTTTGCTACTCTAATTCAATTGTGCTAAACAAGTCTTCTTTTGTCAAATCTGTTTGAAACTCATCACGTCCATAACAGGAAATAACTATTACTAAAACATTGGAATAAAAAAGTGATTATCGGAGGTAAAGCTCAGACTTTCCTTCGAGCACTTCGCGTGAAGATTTTATAGTCAGTCCCACTTCGGTGCTCACGCATTTTGGGAAAACAGTGAAACAGGAGACAGCGTAGATAGTTCATTTAAGAACGGAGACTTTCCCGGCGTATGCTTGAAATGAAGTCTTCACGGGTGTACCGCCGGATAGTGTTTTGAAAACACGATATTTCGACGACTAGTTTCGTGGTCTTCATCAGGTGTCGAGACATCTGGCCAGGTCGGCTGACCGTCGGAGTATCGCGTTTTTTCCCCCGCTAGGTCTCGGCGTGAAAACACGCCAGTGTGGCCGTAACCGAACTGTTGTATCAACCTTATTCGTTGGTTGTGATATACAGATCATGTCGTATAGTTCTGAAGTGATTGATTCGTTCGGCTAACGCTGAACTGAGTAAACATTTGTTAATGAAATGAAAAAAAAGGGTCCGCGACTGGATTAGGCCTTTGCGTTTCTTCTTTGGGAACTAGCTTCGGAGGATCCACTAGCCTATAGAAATATTCAGTGTCTAACTCAAGGAAAGTTTGATAAATTACTTGAAGTGCTTACTCCCCAACTTATGAAAAAGATACACTGAAAAGAGGTACGATTTCATCTAAAACCAAACCAGAAATTAATTTGTACTACATGACGAGTGGTGACAGCCTAAAGTCTTTGGAGTATTTATTCACAGTGGCGTAGCTACTATGGGGCTAGGCGGTGCAGTGCACCGGGGCCTCTACGCTCAGGGGGCCCCTAAGCATACCTCAAGGAACACCAAAGCGCATCTCTGGGGGCCCCCAAGCGCAGTTTAGAGGGCCCACGAGCCCTCTCGGCAAACTGGCGACCTTCTTTTTTTTTTAGCTCTACCGTCGTCTAAAGGGGCCCCTGAGACACAGGAAGATCCCCATTAAGGGCCGTCGCTGCTCAGGGGGGCCCCCCAACAACTGCTCACGGCGCCCCTAAGGAAGAACTCAAGGGCCCCAATCCTCAGCTCAGGGGGCCTGAGGGCCCAAAATAAATTTTTTGCACCAGGGCCCTTGTTGACCTAGCTACGCCACTGTTTATTCATAGCTAAATTACTTTCTGTACGCATCCTTGATGTTCTTAATTTTTTTCTGAGATGTTTCTCAGATGGAATGATTAATTCGGTTTCATTCAGTTCAATAAATAACCTCCTGAAACGACTTTTTCGCGTATTTTTGTTAATTTATGTACTGTTATTCGTGTCCAACTTATTCATATTTCCGATAAACATAAAGATATCAACCATTTGGTCTCATTTCCTTCCCGGTTTTCCATGATGACAAAAAAAAAAAAAAAAAAAAAACATGGAACAAGTCAAAAAACGGTGAAGGCTACTTCTGACAACAGTAAAAAAACAAGCGATTGAGCTGTCACACGAGGCGACAACTACGCTGCGTAGCGGCGACTGGGTCACATGACCGCCAAAATCGCGCAGTATTGGCGATGAGAATTAAACAAGTTCAAATCGAATCGCTGCTATTTTTGAAAACTGCTAGTCGAATCAGTAGCAGCGATTACTTTGTCACACGAAGCGATTAAACACTGCTATTCAAGTAACAGCTACAAAAATCGCCCCGTGTTACCGAACCGTTAAGGCGGCTACAGACGAGCCAATTTCGGTTCCAATCTACAGGGGCGATTAGCAGCGCAATTATTTGGGGTTTTACTCCACACATCACAATTTTGCTCCAAATCTTAGTTTACATTGTGATGGCATGACTGCTAGTTACAAGCGCTTAACAATGGCTCATTTTATGTCAAAGCACCAAAAAGTAGACATCGTTTTAGCAATAACCTTTGATGAGAGAAAAAGAAGATATTCGATGAAGAAAAAGATTTTATTAAGAAAAAAGTTATCTTAAATGAACATTTTTGAGAAGCCTAGAGCAGAAGATTTTAAAAATTTTCGGAGAGTAGATTCTGAAAGTTTTGCAGAGATAACTCCACTTGGTGACCCCTTATTTATACAAAAACCCTAATGCGTGAAAGTATAAGCGCCAGAGACCGATTAGTCGTTACTTTGAAATTTTTGGCACATAGACAAGCCTATGAAGATATGAAATTTAGTTCACCGATTTCACCACAACTGCTTTCAGACATCCTTCCTGTAACATGTTGGGTTATCTACAAATGTCTAAAACTCTACATTAACGAAGAAAAAAAGATTGCAAGTGTTACTTCCTGGTCCAATTCCATGTAAATTTCGAGCAAAACTTGAAATTCTTTTATCGCATTTTGCGGTTAATGTTTTTTTTTATGGTTTTTGTCCCACAATTGGGGTATAGTCTTATAAATTTCATAAATATTCGTCCACACCTCTTTCTCTTTAGACATTTTTAACGAAACACACGACTAATGACACGAAGCGCCCTCACCCCCTGCTCTAAGCCGACTGAGCCGAAATTGTCTCAATCGTTGCAATCGCGCTACTCACGTCTCAATTTGCTCTTTGTCTGCAGGGACAATCTGTAAATTGTTTATCGGTCTCTGCCAATCTCCCGATATCGGGAGTTCAAGACCCAATTTGCCTACTTACGTGGCAATCTGCAGGGCCCCTGCCGGATTGCCCCTGTAGATTTGGACCGAAATTGGGTCGCATGTAGCCGCCTTTAAGATTCTCCTCGTAGCGCAGCTAGTCGTTTCTTTTGTTTTTTACGTTTAGTGTGTGCGGCTGCCACTGTGCGTGACCTTGAGCGAAGCACCTAGCTGGCAGCTGGCATGTGACAATCGGCATCCGGTGCGGACTGCTAAAGGCGACAAACAATCGCGGAGACCGGAAGTGACTGCGTCACAGAGTGTTGGTCGGCTTGCGAATGAGTCGCCAGGCACTCTCTCAACACTCAGTCGAGTTTCGGTTACAGTGCCGCCCGGTGGCGTCTTCCACGGTCTTTCGGAGAAACCGATCAGTGAGTCAGAGCGGAGCGTTCCTCTGTCGGGGCGTGGCAACGGTGATTCAGCGGGAGTGCCTTCACGCACGTCTGTTACCTGCGTGTGCGGGGACCTGCAGTCTGGCATAATGTGTCGGGGGCTGTGGCGCGTCTTGCTCAGTGAGTGTTTCACTTCATAATTTGCGAAACATATACGCCGCATAAAGAGGTCGGTGCCAGCCGTATATCAAAGTGCCATCTGAAGTAATTGAAATGTGAGCACGTTCACAAAATCGTCGTAAGAATGTATTTCTTCGCATACAGACTTGTCAAAAAGTTCAATCTCATCACTAACAGAGCCAATGAATAGTGGAGCTCTAATTTCTTCCTTTCTTTTGTGCACTACCACATTGTTTTTATCGATCTGAGGTTACAAATTTGCTCTCAAGCATAAGTACACGGCCACGAACTTATCTCGATATCAGCGAACTACTATTCATTTAAAATAAACTTCTTATCTCGTCTCAGTTGTGAATCGTTTTGGAGGATACCACTAAGAGCGTTCCAATGAATTTTCTTTTTAGTTTATCACGGAACATTTCACTATTATTAATCACTTCTCCGTGCAAAACCAAACTTCCTCAGTTTTTTATTTGTTTGTTTTAAAGCATGTGAAATATTCAAGTGTTTGTGAAACTAACTTAATAATCATCTCAAGGCGTTATAACATTTTGTTTACCTAAAATCATTTGATTCATTTTGATGCCTTTTAGTAAGGCTGTTAAAACAAGTTGTAACTTTTTCCGGAGAATCTGAGCTATTGCTCTCGTTGTTCAGGAACTTCTGCAGTGTTCAGATGGTTTTCTATTCAAAATGATGCTGATACCACACTGAGTAATCGACTTTGTCCTCTCGACCCACAACACTTGGCAACGTCTTTTTCATTCACTTTCTGCTGAAATGATTGCAAAAGCTTCATGTGGTGCGTGAGTTAGTTACCAGATCTAACCTACGTGCCTTATCGCTCCAGTTTTAAAAAGTTAAGACAGCGGCATCACGTAAGTAAGCGAGTGAGTGGTGAACAAGCGAGCGTAAATTCTTTAAGTTCCGAGAAATATTCTCTGAACACCGAAGACGAGGCGTGCTTCGCAAGCTGGGGTCTCTGCTGGATCGCCTGTGCTTCACTTCGGTCCTACCCGAGGACATGGCCAGCGAAAGTCCTCAGGAACAGCACCAGCAGATGGTAGCCGAAGACCAGTCCACCGAGGAAGGTAACGTTTGACCTTCGATATGGAGTAGTTAAGAGCTGACATTACAAGTAACAACAACAGCAAACACGCAATACTTTGATACAAGGATTTTTACGGTTCTGCTAGATTACAATTTCTCGAAACCCATTTTATTACATCAGGAATTTATTTATGTTACTCCTTAAAAACCAAATTTACGCGTTGCTTGAGTGGATAGATTTCGATAGGTAAGCTGGAAATGATGGGCGAGGAAAGAAGTTTGTGGAACAAGCTTACAGAAAGAAGAGACAGGCTGGTAGGTCATATTTTGAGACATGCTGGATTGGTTTACGTATTTGCTGGTGGAGGGAGCAGTCAAAGGTAAGAACTGTAGAGTAAGAAAGAGATTTGAATATATGAAGCAGATAATTGAGGTAAGGGATATGTTGAGATGCACAAGATTGGAAGGGAATGAGGATTGCATCAAACCAGTCAAGAGACTGATGGCACGAAAAAAAGGTTAAAAATTCCAGACTTATCTGTCAAAATTATACCATGTCTATTCGAAGTTCTTCCTATGAACTTAACTATGTTCTGGTTTACTTTTAAATGGCGAACAGCTTAGGTGTTTAGGGCATTAACAAAACACCACGTGTCATGATTAAAAGATTGTTATTCAATCTATTGAAATTATTTAAATACTTAAATGATCATCACTTAAACAATATTTTTAGCAAATCAATTAATGAGGCAAACATTCTAAATGTTCATGCAGACCAGTGCAAAATATCCATTTATCTTGCACAAATGATAAGTCTACATACTACTGAAAGACAGTATACTTTGATAGGGATTTTTATGATTCTACCAGATTTACGATTTCTCGAAGCCCATTTTGTTACTTCAGAAATTTATTTATGTTGCTCTTTAAAGACCAAATATACACGTTGCTTGAGATGATAGTTTTTCGATAGGTAAGGTTAGAGAATCCAGTCTTACCTGTCAAAATTATACCGTGTCTATTCGAAGTTCTTCCTATGAACTTAACTATGTTCTGGTTTACTTTTAAATGGCGAACAGCTTAAGTGTTTAGGGCATTAGCAAAACACCACGTTTCACGATTAAAAGATTGTTATTCAATCTTTTGTGATTATTTAATAAATAATCACCATTTAACAAATCAATTACTGAGGCAAACATTCTAAATGTTCATGCAGACCAGTGCAAAATATCGATTTATCTTGCACAAATGACAATTCTACATACAACTGAAAGATAGTATTCAGACTGTCTATTCGATACAGAAAACAGAAAATGCCCATAATAGTAGAAGATAACATTATTCGAATAATTAGAGAGCTTACTTCGCGCCTATTGGTGCTGTTCTACTTGTAGGAAGATGTCATCATCTAAAAAATTTATCGAAATGGAACCAAACTACTGAAACGATCGAAGTGGATGTACTTAATGAATAAGGTAACTTCTGGTAACGACTGTACAACGTTTCGCTGACTGAGTAATGAGCATAAGTCAAGATGACGTTCTTGAGGCTTGAGTAGGGAAAAACATGACTTAGGTGCTGTGTAGGAAGTATGGTTGAGCTGTTGGCCTGGGAAATGCGGCAGAGAATGACTTCGCCATGTCGTCCGCTTCTGTAAGTCTGCCTAGCGGTACATTTAAAATTATAGTTGTAAGACGCAACAGTGGCTGTTGACTTCAGGAGTTGAGTCCCTGGTTTTTGTTTTTCCTAGCTCCAGGAGATACATTTACAGCTGCAAAGTTCATTATTCTTACCGACTCATACCCGTTCTTGTAGCTAACCACCTAATGGACGTAGACGAAGATAGAGGTTTGTGCCGGTTTACTGATTTCAAAATTTCCGCCAACGGCTAAAAATGAAGTTTGAAGCATTTGTTCTCTACCTCAAAGTATTAGATGCCTACATTTTTTTTTTTTTTTTTTTTTTTTTTTTTTTTTTTTTTTAAGTAAGATATTTATCCTTAGTATGCTGTTAATTTAAATATACTGGTCTTTAAGATAATAATTGTTGACCTAAATTATCACTCCTTAATAATCATCCAAATTCGTCCTCAATTTAAATGTCCTATTACAACATTCGCATGTCTGAGGGATTGATACTTAGCTGATATTAACATTTCAAGATCTTTATTAAGTTACTTTTGTCGTACAACTTAAGTAAATAATATGCGACACCACGTTTGGAACCACAGGTAAGATGTGTGTAACTTACACCCCAGAGACAGAAATATTTTGTAAAACGCCTAGTAATCCAACGACTGGGAAGTATCATTGCATTCTTTATAAGTTTTCCAAGAAATAATCTTTTTTGCTAATGGCTCTACTCCTCGCCGACGTAGAGGTCAATAGATGCTAGAAAAGACTGGGGACAAAAAACGACATGGTCTTATTAAAGGAAGCATCTCGGCATTCGCCTGAAGTGATTTGGAGAAAACATGGATAAATTCAAATCTGGATGCCACGACGCGGATTCGAACCCACGTCCTCCCGAATGCGAGGCCAGAACGTTACCGCTCAACCATCAAGCTTGGTCATTAATAGTTTCTGAAATTTCGTATTTAATATTTTAATAGCGAATCTTTGATGTGCTGATATCTTGTCGTACTATCATTCAGCAAGTAATATAAAATTCCATATATTTTGAGCAAATTCGAAATATTGCAATTGAGTTTCTTCACAATCAGAGGAAATGTCATATACAGCATAACTTATTCCACCATTGATGATTTATTAGGCGTTCTTACACTTGTCTGCGTATTGTGAAGAAATTCTTAACAGTACGTAAAAGTGTGAAATCTGTGTACAAAGTGTCGTCGAATTGCAGTTGCATAGGGAGGAGAAGAATGGGTTGGGTTCTGTGTTGTAAATTAGTTTGTTGGCAGATAGCTTGATTGGCAAATATGGCTCGCTCAGCATTGCAAAACAGAGACATATTGTTACAAGATTATATGATAGCGCTCTTCACCAGATGATTACAAATTTATTAATACATTTACGAGGTTCTCAGAAAAGTGGGACGAAACAAATGTTGTAATTAACGGTTCCCTTGTTTCCGCACATTTACACAGTCGGAACCACGTCGAAAAGGTTTATCATCAATTGTCGTCTGTTATCTGCATGGTGTCCCGGAAATAATTTATTAGAGCCTTAAGTTTATGGAGTAGCCAGCAGTCAGAGGTAGAGAGAAAGTAGGGAGCTATACGAGATCTGCAACATTGTGACGAACCTGACAACAACTGGCACAGATGAATTCAGTATTACGAACGAAGGTTTCCTGCACCAAAGACCGCTTTATTACACCTCTTCCTAAGCAATCTCGTTCTTCCAAGCGCACTCCTATACTACTATTTTTGCATAAACGTTATATGATATTTACTTTAATATTTATAAAGTATGGGGCATCGTTGCTTCTATGTTTTTGCGATGAGCAATAGCGCGTGATTGTGGTACCCATATTGGTCACCACTGGTGATATTTTTGCTCCGCCATATTGGGACAGTTATGTTGACTGAATTACACCTATCGGTCGCAAAGCAATAACAACAACGTGCAGCACATGGAACAACAGCAAATCGCGAGTTATTATTATTATTACTCCACCATTCACTAAAAGTTTGTGACGGATGGTGCATTGCACCTATCCTAAAGGGTAATAGTTTGGAAGGGATATACGGGATATGGTAGGAGGTGCCCATGGGCTAATGTGAGGAACCATCCCAGAATTCGCCTGGATTGATCCGGGAAAACCACGGAAAACCCATATCGGGATGGCCGGAGAGCTTTATCGAAAGCTACTCCTGTCGCATTTTAAGTTTACTCGCCCGGTAAATCCTTTCTATTCCATTCCCTAATCGCTCGTGGAAAAAATGAATACAGAAATGAATCGGTCTGGCCCTGATTTCTCTTATCTTATTTTCACGGTCATTTCGAGATACGAATGTTGCTGGTAGCAATATTTGTTTGCTGTCATCCCGAAATATGTCAGTCGTGAATTTTTCAATTAGCTTCTGCCGAGAGCAACGCCTTCGGTGTTCCAGGTCTTCCCAACCTAACTCCTTCAACATCGCACTTACGCTTTCCCTTCAACTATATATACCTGTCACGAATGGGGCGGTTCTTCTTTGGACCTTCTCTAATGCCTCCATTAACCTCTTTTGATGGGGACCTCATACAGAAGTACAATATTCTAAGTGAGGACGCACTAGTGACTTATATGCAATCGATTTAACTTCAGGAGTGCATTGTTTAAATTACGACCTAGAAATCGGAGCATACGATTTGCTTTCCCATTTACATTCTCGATATGCTCATTCGACAACAAATTATTACGAATTGTTACCCCTAGGTATTTAGCGGAATCTACCTTTCTAACGAGAGTACCATTAATTGTATATTCAGAACTATTATTTCGCGAATCACTAAAAGTGGGTGGCGGAGAGTGTGTTGCACCTATTCTAAAGTGTAATCGTTTATGCACCGGAAGGGATGCGCTCATGTGATATTCTGAGGAACCATTCCAGCGTTCGCTTGAAGTGACCTAGGAATCCATGGAAAACCAGATCAGAATGGCCGTAACGGTGTCTCGTTTCTGGCCCCGATTTCTCTTATCTTATTTTCTCGGTCGTTCCTAGAAATGAATGTTGCCGGTAGTGACATATTCATTTAGCTTCTGACGAGAATAACGCTAAATACTTACGATTTTCCGAACCCAACTCCTTCAACATCACACTTACGCTTTCCCTCCAGCTATGTATACTTGTCACGAATCGGAGGGATATTTTAGGACCTTCTCCAGTCCCTCTGTTGACCCGCCTTTGATGCGGGCCTCTTACAGAAGAACAATATTCTAGGTAAGGACGTACTAGAGTATTGTGTGGAATCGGATTAACTTCCAGTGTACACTGTCTTTAATTACGACCTAGGAGTCGGAGCATATGATTCCCTTTCCCAGTTACCTTTTCAGTATGTTCATATTACAACAAATCATTATGAATTGTTTCCCCCTAGATATTTAGTCTGCCGAACTAAGAGTAAGGTATCTGATATGGTCACATCACATTTTGAGAAAGGAATTTTTCGGAATTTGAACCATAAAGGGCAAAAGTATCATTGTTTCCATAACATATTTTTTTTTTTATAATCCATTTATCTCCCTTGATACCTAACCGAAATCTAGAAATTAAGGTCTCCACTTAGGTAACATTATAAATTAAGAACGAAATTTTTTGAAATTTGACAATTGAAGGACAAAAGTAATAACTGTGAAAATCGCGCATATGAAACAGTTCAGAGCCAAGCCGCTAGCTAGCAAGAATATATATCTCAGTGATATTAATAAACTGCTTCACTGACATCAACGTTTGTTATCTACATATTACACTACACATATAAACAATTTCTGCAAATGAGGCGGTTCTTCTTTCATCATATTACAAACTACCAGCCTTAAGTATTCAACGTATCCGCGCGAAATTTTCACACAAGTCATCTAGTCTTTCTACGTTACGATAAACAGACCAATGCCATGTATCTAATTTGGCTATCAGCGTTGTGCGTTGTTTTAGGGAGCTCCGACAAGGCAAGCCACAAGTGGCTGGTGATATCAGCGCCTGTCAGTCAGTGTGTTATCAGGCGGTGAACAACAAGTGCCATCCTAGAAGCCGCGCAGTCTGCCCACCCACGCATGTACTTGCTGCAGCTGTCTGGCTTGTCGCCAGCCAACTTCTCGGAGATGTTTAGTCATTGGTGTTGGCCGAAACGTAATAAAGGTAACATAACATCTATGACGCATCACATTCTCCTCTCTCATTATACCAAGTGCAACAAGCGGTAAAGTTCGTAGAATCGACCCCTTTTAATGCAGAGTCTTCATTAATATTAGTTTTCCAGCGCAGTGGTTAAGGTATTCACTTTGAAAGCTAACGTTACCTGGTTTTAGTCCACGCCCACCCTGTAACTTTGAGGGCACTTGACCTTCTCCTCTGTCTAAGCTTTAATGTGAAGTACGCTAGGATCCTCCGTGGATTCCACGTTAAACTGTAAATCCTGCCAAGAGATAGGCGGAATGCGTGGCATCTTCAAACTCTGCCCACAACACAATACAAACTTACTTTCTTCACTTATATTGGTCACCATGGAACCTTTATGATAAGTGATGGCAACGTGTACGTGCAATATCGTGTATAAATTAGTTCTTGTGCCATGAATCTACACTAATATTACAAGTGCGAAACTAACTATTTCTGTTACGTTTTTACGACTAAACGACGAAACCGATCTTGAAGAAATTTGACAAGGAAATAATATTTATCATTTTAGGAAGGACATATTTTTTTGGATATAAATAAATTTTGTGATGAAATTTTGAAAAATAACCAAACGGTGACAGACAGACGGGTAGCGTGTATAAGTAACAGTTATGCCATATCGGTGACTCAGACTTTATTTCTTTCGCAGTCAGATTGTGTATTATCTGTTCATAATTTCATGTACAGACGCAACATATTATACAGGGTGATTCAAAATAACGTGGAAAAAATGATATGGTAGATCAGTCATACAATAAGAATCAAAAATCGCATATGAACAGAGGGTCGCAACTGCGATCCGGAGCCGCTACAGGGCGTCTAAAATAATACTGATAATTACTCACTCACATGCGACTAATGCAAGCTAAATGTTGAGCCTACCACAGATGCTCAAAGTTTTTTCCAGATGCATCGAGACATGCCCGGCATCTCCGTTGCATGGAACGGCGCACCTTCTCAAAGATACCAGGTGTATCTCGAACACATCTGACTGCCGCAACGATTCTTCCTACCAGGTCTTCCGGCGTTTCAACAGATGTTTCATACACAAGTCCTTTAAAAAAAAAACCACAAGAAAAAAATCCAAGGGAGACAGGTCTGGTAATCGTGTTTGTATCGCAACGCCCTCTCGTGGCTCTAGCGCCCTCTAAAGGCGTTTGCGGCCCTCTGTTCCTATGCGATTTTTGATCCTTATTGTATGACAGATCTACCATGTCATTTTGTCCACGTTATTTTGAATCACCCTGTATAGTATAGATGTAGATTTTCTCCGTATACGATGACTATCAACAAATTCCAGGGACAGACACTGAAAGTAGCAGGGGCATACTTAAAAAAGCAGTTATATGTTGCTAGGTTTCGAGTTTCCAACCTGCAAAGGCAATATATCTCAGCAAAGGAGAGCCAAAAATGTTGCGTAAGAAATGATATTGACATTAGAGGTCAGCAGAAAGTGACGTAATTTTAAGCCACAAACAAAAATCTGCCGATGGGACTCTAGTATGTTGTCTCCAGTAGTTAATACCTCCCCCCCCCCCCCCCCGTAGTTTGTTGCTGTTTATGAACACGTTTGACATTTGTTATCTTCATGTTATGGGTTGAATGGTAGCATGGCATGGCGATGATTTCCCCGTCATATTCTCCCGACTCCATGTTTTTTTTTGGGGGGGGGGGGGGTGAGGGGGGAGATTATATCTTCTACGTAAGTTGCAGCTTTCTACATCCAATTCTAGCATTAAAATTCTAGGTCGAACTGTACCACTGTTAGTAATTATATGGAGTTTATAGAGCTTTCCCATAATAAAAAGTCAAACTACATGTCATTCTCGGTTACCCAGGTGTTAAGTAGTTAATTTGTAGGATATTACTGTTGCATTGCAACTACCACAGGAAATTTTGACTGGTGGGTTGTTCACTGTATTTAATTGTGCGAAGTCTTATTGCATTTGAAGGAGGTTGTAGGGTGTTTGTTTCTGTTATGTGTACTGTATTGCCCTAGCTTTTTACTTATTTTTTCGTTATGACTTGTTTCAACCTTAATAAGTCTGTATTTCCCGGTAAATTTTTTGAATTAACTATGTTTTCATTTATCATTCTCACTGCTAATCAAGAGTATTCGTAACCGCACTATTAAGGCCTCGAGAATCCCGGCTCATTCCGTATGCGCTGGGTCAATTAATTTTTTTTTATCTGCTTAACGTCTCTCTAACAGCGAGGTCTTTAGAGACGGGAAAGGATGGGTGGCAAGGAAAGGGAAGGAATTCAGCCATGGCTTTTTGAAGGAAGCATCCCGGCATTTGCCTGGAATTATTTGGGAAACCATGGAAAACCCAAATCTGGATGCCCGGACGGGGATTCGAACCGCCGTCCTCCCGAATGCGAGGCCAGTACGCTAGCCGTTACACCACCACGCTCGGTGGGTCCATGAAAGCTCAAGAAATGCTCAGACCATAAACGTTATTCTCACGTCTACGAAGGTGGAAGACACTATGTCACCGGGCAATGCACTCTGTTTAAGATGTACGAGTATCTCTTACATTAATGGATAGTAGGCAAGCTGCCGGCGTAATAAAACTGGGACACTCAATGTGAGAGGAATAAACCCTGAAATAAAATCTTTGTACTTCTACGCTAGAGGTTGTACGAGGAGCTGGTAATGCTCAAAAATTAAATCCGGATGTATCAAGTGGAAAAAGTAAGTTACAAAGAACTATTTACATATCAATTAATAGATACTGATAATCTTGGAGCATGATGCCTAGTTTTCTTACTGGATGTACTGATAAATTAAAGAAGTGTCATTTAACTTAGTGGTAATTACTGCAGTGGCAGGTACACTCTGTATTGATTATGTATTGTCATACATAGATCTCTGCGCAAGCCAGACAGTGCATATATGCACGCATACGTCATCAGCGGACAGCGGCACTGTACAAACACGTCACGTTTGTGGCCGTTCAGCATCCAAGTGCACACACAGCGGAGTAGGGGGAGCTATCACGTCTCAAGCGCCACCACACTGTACGTCGAATCACTACGGTGACTCGGCGTTCACAGGAAAGAGAACTTCACAACCGAAGACTATATCTCTGGACTCAGCATGGTTGGTGACTGGTTCCCTCGTCCGACCGCCAGATTTTGATTTTCTGTGGTCATTCAGGTGACTGCTGCGATGGCTCCTTCAAGAGACTATCACCGAATTTCTTCCCATTCTTTGACCGATAGACTCTGCTAATTCCGATGTCACGGAGCCTTAATACCCCAAGGCGGAAAAATTCTCGCAAAAGACTTACTTATTCTGTGATTATGGTGGTCAGTACCTCTACTTCTCACGCCTAGCATTTTTACAGCATAAACCATTATGGAAAGGGCACATCTAGTGTAGCATATTGTCTATTTCGAGCTTGAGGATGAAGAAGTTAGATGGCTTATATAAAGTACCGACACATAATGTTTTATCGAAAGATACCAGAGGGCCTCCAAAATTAACATCCACTTCCGACGAACCAATCGCCTTCTAATCCAGACCATGGAAACGTGAATCGTGTATTTGTATTTATTCTCCCGTTGTGGCCAAGTACAGTCATTCGCCAAGTACAGTCATTCGCAATGGTACCAGCAGTACACGGGTTAAGCCCATACTACAACCAGTGCATTATCGACCTCTAAGTGCGAAGAATGAATAGTATTATATGGACGGAAGATAGGACCATTAGCATGAAGAAAAACTTGGTTTCAAGGATTAGCGATTAAAAAGTTTTCTTTTCTATATAGGGTAGAGAGAGACTGGATTACGTTATCAAGTGTAATGCTGAACAATTTAGTTCAAACAGTAAAATAAATTCTTGCCTCGCGAAATTAGGGTTCAATAATCTAATCATGTTAATAGAAATGCTGTAGGTAATCGCTTGGTGCAAAAAGCGAGGCTCAACACATTAGGAAATGGACTTCTGTTTTCGAGGCAGGAATTTCTCAGACTACCTTCGTAGGTCATGTCTACTGCGGTATCAGTAATTTCCTGTTATATATTTTCAACATTGCCTTAGATTACTTGGTATAGGTCTGAATGTCTTACCATAAGGCTGAGATTATAAATGCCTTACCACATTACAACTCGTTTGGTTCCAACAAAATATGTAACAAGTATTTTAATATGCAATAAAATCTCAACTAGGAACGCTTTTCAATAAAATGGTAACAACACGTAGCAGTAAAATAATCCCAAAACAAAACGAAATGTTTGTTTTGCTCAAAACTTAAAAGCTATATTAGATGAAAATATTTTTTTAGCATTTCTCGTTTAAAGAGAAAATTTCAAGTTCGCAGGTAATACCCTCTTCTTCTTCTCTTTTAGACAAAAAAAGTAGCAAAACAAAGGTCTACTCAAATAAAAAAATCTTACTTCTTAACTTGAGTAGCTCTAAACATCTATACCTCACATGCTATGGTTCAAACAAAATTATTTTTTGATGCTGTCCATTTATATCGAAGTCGCCAGAGTATAATTTTATGAAATTTTAAATACAATATTCGGTTTTAAGTATATCACACTGCACCCTACTCTACGCACTTAAAAGTGAAGCTTGATGCAGATACTAGTGATACTAATAATTTAAATCTTCGCTTAGCATCTTCGCAAAAGCGATATCAGTATATTCCCACTATATAATATATTTTCAACATTGCTTTTGAATATGACTTGGAATAGGTAGGAACGTCTTACCCCAATTTCTGCTGCCACGGCTATTGCAGTGGACACTTTAATCTTTTACCAAACACAGGAACTGCAAGTTACGTTTATAACATGTTTTGAATAAACTATTCCATATGGACGAAGTTTCTTTCGGCGTTGTAAATTGGTATATTCATCACGGGAAACTAGCCGAGTTAGAATGTTGTTTAAACACAATATTTCGACGACTGTTCTTTCAAGCTGCTCGTCGTCAACGTTCCGTGTTTTGTGTTGTGCTAATGATGTCTGACTCTGATGCTAGACAACGTAACAGTGCCCGCCGTTGGCGTATCAGAATATCAACAACGCGGACTTCGCATTCTTTAAAGTTTAGGTTCTACAGTTCTTACACTCCTCAACTGAATAAGACGACGGAGAGTAGTCATCGAAATAAACGATTCTGTTGCGATTATTATTCGTTGTCAGTGATACATTGTGAAAACAATGAATGCCTAAGCTCTCAGAAAATATTCCACATTACCTTCCTCGTAGCACGTCAGAAGCAGCTGCGAATCTCATCTGATCTCATTTTTTGTTGAACCACGAGTGTTTGCCATAGTCGGGTTCCAATAGTAATTCAGTTCGACTAATTAACAATCTGTCTGCTTACACTGAATGGAATCGATAGGTTGTTTATAGAAAGGAATTTCGTTGATATAATATTCCAAACAATAAGAGTCTTCCATAACTCCAGGGAACATACGTTTCTATTTTTCCTTTCTTAATGTTGTAAATTATTTTTTATCTTTCCGCAAAGGTTAGATCTTTTATGATAAATATTTTATAAAATATTTTACAGTGTAATGGGATATATTTCATAAAATATTTCTTTTATAGAATTTAATACATTGGCATTATTTTTTATAAATGATTTCATCCTTCTGCTAAAGTAAACAAAGAGAATAACGCAAACAAAGTTACCAAAGTTTTGTAGGACTGCTGAATAAATAAATATCTTGATTTCTAAGTACGAATAGAAGGAAATGTTGTACAGTCAGAATCATGTAGACCATAATAATATAAATAGACAGGTGAACACTTAACCAAAGATTGCGAAGTTATTTAGTTGTCTGCAAAAGGCTGTACTGTCGCTGACGGGAAATGGATTAAGAAGCTAGCTCTTGAAATGTTTCTGGGATTGAATGGTGAAGTCTACAGGTGCTGTACTGTAGAATGGTGTAGCTCCGCTTCCAGCAATCGAGCACAACACCCTAAAAATAGATACCCAATAACATACCGTTAGGTTCAATGCTGATAATTCCTATGTAGAAATTTATGAAAATACTTGCTGATACCCGCGACTTCGTACGCATGGATTAAGAATTTCTTTGCCAGAATTGAGTATAGAAAGTTGTTGGTAACGAAGGATTGGTCCCAAACAACACAGAGTCGGCATGACACGACAGCCATCACTAGATCATTCTACCGTCGAACCTGTCTCTTGAAGAGAATCAATTTCCAACATATTTAAAAACAGAAAAACTAACGAAGGTGACGGGATGTGAGGGAGGGGGGGGGGTGGGTTGTTAACTAAGGGCAGCTTTATTTCAGCTTGGTCTTTTCTTCTTTCTTCATCATGAGCATCCGGTTCTTGGGTTCTAATAACTTTAGCTTCTCGTGCTCTGCTAGAGCTACAACTTAGGCCAGTTTACGCCCGCGAGGCATGTCAAAAAAGAAGGCAAAATAAACTGGTGCCAGGAACATTTAAGCAGACACAAAGTAAAGGGACAGAGAAAATTTACATCTATACTAAATATTACGTTTTTTCTCTATACGTAATTTATTAACAAATTATACACTAACATAATGCACGAGAAGTACACCTTGAACAACCGACGTAACATTACAGACTAACACTAACATCCGTCTCTCCGTCAGTATTCGATAAGTTCTCAAAATTTCGTGACTACAACTGTTAATCATACTAAAAAAAAAATGTCCTGTGCCCTCCATATAGATTATCTTGTCAAATTCCGTCAATATCGGTAGTAACAAAAAGACAGAGACTTAGTTCCGCATTTATAGTATTATTACTGCAGATCACACACACATTGACTGCGAATCACCCCTGAGGGATCAATGTAACATAAAAAAGAATACACCTACAGCATTGCAATACTACCTACGATTTACCTCGCGTTGCACCCCTAAATTTGTGATATCTACAGTTTAACATTCAATTCGAATAACCGACAGAATAATAATAACAATAAAAAAACAATTTTTATAAACCTTTGCCTCCACAGAGATTTGAACCAGAGACGACGATCCAAACATCAGTAAGCAAGCGCTTTAACCACTGAGCTACCTGACCACTGTATGGAAAGGCAGTACAGAGACCTACCTATCCAACGTGTCTATCGCCGGTCAGTAATTTTTCGAAATTATAAGACAATATGTATTATTCAGACAGATAAAATTTCAACCAAATGTAGACAGCATTTTTCTCTTTGTTTCAAAGAATAAGTGTGTAAAGTTTCATCGAGATCGGATGAAAACTGTGGATTTGTATGAAGAACAAACAAACAAACATTCATCTTTATAATATAGAATGCGGTAAGGAAATTTTGGACCTATATTGCAGCTTCGACCATAATTTTTATAATGTGCCATATCCTCGCATTGCAGCCCTATCACTAAATTCTGATGAATTCCTCTCATTTCAAGTTTTGCAATCCACAGCCAAACCCATATATGTTTATTTCTCCTCCAAAAAATACATATTGTGACAGCTGCACTTACTACGGCTGCGCAAGTATACAAGTTTACTTCATTAAATTCAGAGAACTACGATGAAATATTTTATGTAGTGAAATGGACCTGGAAAATAACCATAATATATCTTTTTTAAAACAAATATAATAAAATCTTTTATAAAAGATCAATGTCATAATCCGAGCAGTAGTTTTTTCATGATAGACATAATCACGCTCGCCGAAAAGTACGTTGCTTCCCGCAGTTAAAATATTTCTAACTATATTATAAAACTAATCAACTAGCACTCAGGATTTGAATACCGACCAACACTTTGGAAAAATTATCATGGAATTAGGGCTGTTGATATTTTAAAAAATATCGGAATATTTTAAAAAATATTTATATCGGATTCGATATATCGAAGAAAAAGTATCGATATATCGACCCTATTATATAAAAACAATATTACAAAAACAAATCATTTTAAAAAAGGGCGAAGTCTTGTGGCTATTTAATGATAATTTCTGAATCAAGTTTTGATTTTCTGGAAAAAATATTTTTTCATGACGTTACGGATAAATCTTTTTTTTTTAAAATTGTGATTTAGCCATTATACTACTACTTTACTAAAAGGAAAGGCAGAATGTTTATGATTTACTCGAAGACTTGTGAATCCAAAAAGAGCATCGAGGGAAATCTTGGCTTTTGTGAGTTTAAAAGCTCAATAATGCAACATTGTAGAGGCATTTATTTAGGTTGATGTTATCAGAGTTTGTATAATGACCAAGTCACTTTTTTTACAAGTATTGTTTTATATGGAATTTAATTTCTTTTTGTAGGTTGATAGCTTGTTCTGAGTCTTCTTACTTTTTTCGACCAAATGTTTGCACCTTAGCAAAGATTATGTATCCGAATTTATCAATATTCCTGCTTACATCCAATTTTCATGTCAAAATACTTTCCTCGACAACGCACGCTCATGTAAAACAACGGGCTCGAGTCCGATTCGTTCTGTGCGAGCTTCGCCGTGTCTGCATTGTTACCATCGGTGGAGGACTACCAATAACTTCCAAATTAAATGTAGTAACAAAGTAAAATTAATTGTGTTTTTTATGCTCCTGATCTTTGTGCAAAACTGAAATTCAAGGCATATAGCCTCATCAAGAAGAAAGCAATTAACCTACAAATTTTCTCTAAGACGTTTCAGCTTTTACATTGGCATTGAAAAAACACAGGAACTTTTCTTATACTATGGGGATGAAGCCGATTATGTGTACCAAATTACCATTTTCTAGGACAACTGGATGTTGCATAGAATTATGATGAGAGAACGTCATAGTTATTTAAAAGAGTTTCAGATCCAAAAAAATTCCAAACTAAGGTGGTGAATGAAGTAAAATTTTGCACCAAAACTCATGTCAGAAACTTCATTGGACATACTTTTCAAGAGCATGAACTCATGTTTTTCCCGTTGTTTCTTCTACTAAGAATGGAGAACTCCCTACATTAATTGAAAATTTCCCCTTCTTTGATATTGCTTCGCAAATGGGTAACGCTTTACCATAATACAATTTTTTAAAGCTGAGATTCTAGGTTGAATGCAGGATTTAGGGCGAGGGGTGGGAGCAAACCTCGGTACTTGCTCTGGGCGATAAAGTCGTGTCCAACAATGCGTTTGGCAAACAGTTAAAGTGGCGACATCAATGCGTTTGGCCAACAATCAAGGAGGCGATTCTCGGGGTCTGGCTGGCAACAATGTTTGAAGAGGCGGCAATCTCAGTTTTTCCCCGGCTTGGAAAAATCCTAGAGCCGCTACTGTCAAGGCAGTTCCCTTGGCGTTAACAAATTGTTTTTTAAAGGCACCAATCTATAATAATAAGTTTTTACCATAGCACTTTGTAAAGGCAATCCAAAAGTGGTAGATTCTTTTTTTCAATTTCTTATCTTAATAAATTTGTAAGTGATATAACAAAACTGGCTGTGACATAATTTTGGAGCTCAATTCTTCTGTTGGTATGGAACAAGAAGCGTATCCAATTCGCCCGAAATATTTAACTGTGGAGTGCCAGATACAGGCTTATAATTTCCGGAACATTTCTGGGTCTAAAAAGTATTTTTGCGGTATGTTTAAAGAGTGAACAAAAATGCAAATTAATAAAAAAAATCTATTTCAGATAAATATGCTATCTAACGTATATATAGCACCTCTTTTAACTTTATTAATTAAACTATGGTAGAAAGTCAACATCAGGTATTATGAATCAAAAGGAAAAATAATAAACTTAAAACAAAAATTGACCACCTCGTTAGGAATTTTTTACTTTGGTTCAAAATCAACATCGGGTATTATCAATCAAAATCTCAAAAATATTAAACCAAAACTGAAAACTTCTGTTAGGCTCATTAATTAAAATTAGCCAGAAAATCAACAAATAACAAAAAATTATCATCTATCTTTTGCTAAATCGAAATCAACATCAATCCAAATAGATCTTAATCATCTACTTTTAAAATATTTATTACTAGATTTTGCCATTTTCATAAATATTTCTCCGTCACTGCTTTGCAAAACTGATAAAATTTCTCAGCAAGAGTCTTCAAAATTGATTGAGTTTGCATTTCAGCCTTGATCGAATCCATGAACGTTCTGTTTCGCTCTTATTTCATAAATTATTAAACGGGCTAAAACTTGTCTCGTAAAAGTCATTGCTTGTTGGAATTGACAAAACAAAACCAACTTTTTTTAAAAAAAGTATTCAAAATCATTAAAAACGCTTGTTCTAAAGAAATTGGCCCAGATTTTATCGTTTGGAAAGTCTTTTGGCTATCTGGCAACCCTACCCATACCTGGTACATTACGATGAGTTTCTTAATGCTAATACTTTTGCATTGATTGAAGACAAATTTTAAAAACTTTTCAAAATGTCCAGACAAGAATTCTAATGAATATTGAATGAGTTATTTTACCTTCGTTTTTTTACTTCTCCACAGGCCCGCCGCTAGCTGTTTGAGCGCCCGCGTGCAATGGAGATTATGCCGCCCCCTGTCCAACTACTGCCAGTGGTGGATTTAGGAAATTTCCGAAACGGGTCAAAAAAACTCTGAGATTGCCGCCCCCATTGTTGCCATCCCCAGTGTCGCCGCCGACCGCCCGAAGCAGCTGTTGAGCTAAAAAAAAAGGTCGCCCGCTACATAATATGCTGCCTTGCATGCCCGCTTACGGCGGCCCTACTTCTCCATGTGCTCGTATCGTTCATTGTTTCTTAAAATTCTATCTATGAAAATGTATTGCATGTGCAACACAGGTAATCGTTTTCCCTCCAATAATAACTTGGAATATTCTACGAGGAAAACGGAAAATAACCACTTATTTTTTTAAAAAATATCGGACTCCGATATCCAGATTTCAATATCGATATATCGTCCTAAAAAATATCACTCATAAATATCGATATTTTTTAAAAAAAATATCGATATTTTATCAACAGCCCTACATGGAATGCTGATTATTTTTGTTTGTATTACTTGAGTGTTCGTTTGTTTGATGAGAACTTACAGATAGAAATACAACTTATCACTACCAGTAAAGCATTAGTTTCACCTTGCGATTATGTCTTTCCCTTTCGCTCATCATTAGAAGAATAGGAATAAAGTACTCTGTATTTTTCTATCGGCTGTCTGTTTGTTGGTTTTTTGTGCAGTTCTGCATATCTGGACATAATCATGATTATCTGCACGTATATATTAATTGCCTACGTCTTCATTTACTTTATTCGTTGCTATATTCCTTGTCTTCCTCTTACCATCTTACTAATTAGCTAACCAACACAGTTGCAACTGAGTTTATCGGCTGACTTGGAGACGGCAATAGTGTCTCGTGGATAGACCCGCGTTCATGACCCACTTTGGTGTTATCTCCACAACTGGCCTCCGTCACACTAAATCCACCTGAACAAACTACTCACGGCACGACTAATTTCTAATGCATACCACTGCATTGAACAACCTATTTCTTATCACTTGTTCGAAAATACATTTTTGGATTAAAATTATTTGCGGATAGTTCTGAAACGCTAACCGTGAATCCTATGTTTGCAAAATTAAATACAAATAAATAATTACCATTGCTACAGAATCTTATTTTTAATTTTTTTTAAACTGCTTATCGTCTCTTAACAGCTAGGTCTTTAGAGACGAGCTTATTTTGAAGTAATTTCCCGCGCACCTATTCACGACTATTACAGTCTTCTACTATATATAATTCATTATAGATAAATTTACAAAACAAAAAATTGATTTTCTTAGTATCCTAAAATTATTCATGGGACCTACCAGAATGACCTTGCCACTGGTAATTCCGTCGCCCATTTTTACCTAATCAAAACCATATGCCGCATTATTTTAAGACACGAATATGTCATGAGAAACGAGCATTCAAAACAAATTTACTTTCTATGTATCTTCAGTGTATGGTACTGATATAAGCTATTGAACTATATGTAATATAATAAATATTAATAAAATACAAATATGATTAAATACGATTCGTTATTGAATTCATATACGTACTGAATATAAGATAAACTCCATAAACCGTATAAGATTTGATACGTTCCACATCTGTCATGTTGTGCAGATGTAATGTATTTTCAGGTTTTTTCGAGCTGTCTCATTGTTTGTCTTTGTTCCTAACGTTTCGGTCGCTGCCTTGGATTTTGTCAGGGCTTCTTGTGTTTGGTGAAACTGCTGCAAATGGCTGGTGTTATACCTTTCGTAGAGTGTAGCCAAACCTGGATTGATTGTTTTCAGCAGAGAGTGTATAACACTCCATAGACAGTATAAAAGAGTTTTGCCCTCTCCGGAACAACTATCTTGAGGATAAAAGAAATTCCCGAAATCACCAAGGTTGCTCTGCCATAAATGATAAACTCATTCATATTATCGCTGAAGCGCCATACACCCACTACTGAAAAACAAAACAATCAACCCAAGTTTGCCTATCAACTACGAATGGTATGTATAACATCAGACTTTTTCAGCAACAAGAAGAAACCTTGAAGAAGATCCTTGGGGATTGAAATTGTAGCAGCAAAGAAAAAAAAAGTAACAGAGCAGGAAAAATCCTAAATTTTACTACCTCTATACAAACCTTGACTTTACAATATTTCATTTCAATTGTAGATTTTAAAGAACGAATTTAGGGTATTTCTGCGATGCACCCATGCATCTTTTTAATCAAAAATAGGGAAATATTAGATGTATCCGCTGTAAACATGTATCCTGGAGATAACAAAAGTTAATTAAACTGGCACATACTTAACAGTTGCAGCACCTATATGCCGAAATATACTAGCCGCGGTTAAAGCTGCAGAAAGGAGGAGGACTGTTTTTAGGCTTTGTTCATTCGTTTCTTGTGTCTCTTGTCTTCCACTTTTTTAAAATCCTATTAGTAAATACACCTCTCTTTCATTTTTAAAATATGTCTTATTTCCACATTTCTTTTCAGTTTCCGAAGTCAAACGTGTTTAGGGTTTTTACTCCACTTTTTATTATTATCTTTTTGAATTTTGATATGCAATGCATAAAAAATGTTTTCCCTCTCTTTATATCCGATTGTGGCATGTATTCATGAATGTGCTAAATTTAGTTTTAGCGTTAGTGTTACGTATGTCAGAATTGCAATATGACTGTAAGCAAATGCAACACGAAATATGGCTTCTATTTTTAAGTCGTTATTATTATTAAATCTTTAAAACAATTTATGTGCGGTTTCCGCATTTCATATTTTTCAACTCAGCTACGTGTGTTTTGGGTTAATGTAGTGTTTTGTTGCGTCTTTGAAATTAGCAAAATTTACTTATATAGACCGATTTAAACAAATGCACACCATGAACAAACGTTGCCAACAATTTTTAAAGATAATTTTCACTGTGCGTAAACATTGCCAAACGTAAATCACTTAAACCTTCTTCGTTACTTACGACCTACCACCGCAGTACTTGAATGCCAGCGTATTGGTTTGGTGCGCTGTAGTCATAGAATACGAGGTGATGTTAAACCAATAAGATTTCAAATGTTTTGCTGGAAACCATGACTGCCATATTCTACACCCCTCCATTAATAAATAAACGTTAGCAAAAAGTATATATATATATATATATATATATATATATTAACTATCTTATTCTAAATAACTAACTTTAAGAAATTAAAAACCTACGTCAAGAAACGCGTTGTCAATATTTCACCAGTATGAATCCAAAAAAATATCGTATATGGCTTATGTCAGGACCACTTTTGAGTCCTGATTGCGGTTTTTGGGAGGTTTTCCCGCAATCATCTAGATTCTAGAAGAATGCTGGCACGGTGTCCAATCTTCGCCTCATAACCTATACTAATACATTTCACAAACTAAAAATGCACTAATCATACATATGGTAAGGTGGGGTTATTTGGACCATTTCAAGATTGAAGCGTTATATTGTCTAACCAGTGCATACTATCAGATTTAATACAACATGAAAATTTAGCTCTGAATGTTGTTCAACTAATAAAGCCACGAAAAAACTTAATAGCATATGCATTTTTTAGATTTTTTTTTACCAAAACACTACATAAGAATGCAATTTCAAAAAGCGTGGGGCTATTTGGATGACATAATTTGCTGCTTCATAACGCATGTATAAGCCTTATTAAGAATTTAATAGTCATCAAAAAACTTTTAAACACATTTATCTATGCTTATATTCTACCCTCATTCTTTTTTCTTTTTTTTCTTTGAATATAATGAATGGAGGAATAAATACCCTCCTAGCACTGCAACAGACAACTGCTATTACATTTTTTCCTCGTTTTAGATTTGTCAGTGATGTAACTACTCTCTTGCCCGTTTTCCCAACCAATTTCAAGGGCATGTTCATTGGAAACCCACTCTCGTAACGTTATAGATACTCTGAGGTTAGTCTTGAATATTTAACTCAAAGTAAACACCCTTCAATATGTCGTAGAATCTGTCCACAACCTCTTTTTTGAGACCCATTGCCCGAGCTTTCGAAAGACCTTCTGCTTTTCTCAAGGAAACGGGCCCTTTTATGTCTGTACATAAAAGAAGAAAACCAATCTTTCCAGCCATTTTTGTTTCATCATTCCTTGGAGTGTTCATGTTCTTCAGCTCTGCATAGTGGTATACTGCCATCCTCATACTTATAGGCGAAGGACCAAAACCACGTCTAGAAAGACTTTAAGCCTTTCCACCAGATAGGTTTCTTGCTCTGGAGACAAAATTGTGGGATAACCAATAGACTTCCTAATTGTTTGCATCTGCGTTTACATCATTCATGAAGTCTCTATGTACACGAGTTTCTTGAACTCTTCTCTGCAGAGTTGTATATGGTACGTTGAAATGCGATGCTGCCGCCCTCGCACTTGACTGAATTGTTTTCTCGGACCATTCCAAATAGGTATTCTTGATTTTATATTTCCTTACAATCTGAAAACATAGAAAAACTTAAATTGCTTCCGCGTAAATACTGAAAATGAAATAAATTTTAAACATAAACTAAAACAAATTAGTATTTCATTATGATTCAAACAGCCCCATCAAAAGTGATTCAAATATCCCCAGATGAGCAAATTTCGCTGAGTACTAATAGTTCGATGAAAAAGCAATTGATGCAGCTAGTAGTCATACAGAACTGTTAAGCAGTCCTAGCAGGCCATAACACATACAAAATATACACAAATTAGCTATCGTTTTTCACCTCAGATCTTAAATATCATGCGTTGGAAACTACATCAGAGTGATTTCTACACTGTCAGCACTTACCACAACTATTTCAAATATACTCGTTGAAGATATTTACTCAACTCCTCTTGTGCGTTCTTCTACAACACCACACACAAGCTACAACACTGCCAATGGCATCCAGGTTGCGCACGAAAGATGCACAAAGAACAATTTACTTATTTTAATCCAAATAACGAACAACCTACTTGCCGGATATTAAAGACTCCTTACTTTGGCAATTACATATATATCATTGAAAATTAGTTCTCACAACCAGTGTTGGAGGTGGCCAGTCTCCCGATGGGCGGCTTTCTCGGTCACTTTGGCTGCCAGAGAGACTGAGAACGTGCGCTATTCCGGGAGATTTGGAATTCGGATTACCGCACCGATACCAATGCTGGAAAATGCTTTCTTAGATGGTAGAGTAGTAGATAGTAGTAATAGTTTAGTAATAGTAGTAGTGGTAGACGTACGAAGTGACATAGTGAAATATTAAAAATTCTAACCATAAAGTGGACAGGAAACTGCAGACACCATACAAAACTAGAAAACTATAATAAATCAATTATGACAAAATGCAGCAAGTTTAGAAAGTTATATGTTAACAGCGGAACAACAAGAAAAGACTGTACAGATATTGCCAAAGCCATACATAACAAAAATTGAAATTATTCATTGTGAAATTATCTGTTGAAATATCAAATGTAAAACTGTTGTGTTAAATTAAGGCCTATTTTAGTTTCTAGATACTAGGCTGTAAAAATGTGTGCTAAATAATAATAATAATAAAAATTTAATCCAAATATCCCAATGGCCCAAATAGCCCCACTTTACACGAACACAAGTTATAGCTTTCGAAGACAACTAGCAACACACAATTAGAATAAACATTTCACATCTAACAGATTTTGTTGGTTCACGTCACCCTTCCTTCTTGATTCGCACTAAGTTTTTTTTTCCCCTTATGGCTCTATGCCTCGTCGGTATAAACAGAGGTGGGAAAGGAATGGAGGCAAGGAATGGGAAAGAATTCGGAAATAGCCTCTTGAAGGAAACATACAGGCATGCGCTTGAAGCGACATGGGGAATCCATAAAAAATCGAAAGCTGGATGGCAGAACGGAGATTCGAATGCGCACCCTCCCGAGTGCGAGGCCAGAACATTACCGCAGAGGAAAAAAATACTTCATGTAAATTTAACAGATGGAGAAGATAAGCGAAATGGAAGAAACAAAAACATGTGCTTACATTACACTAAAAACAATCTGCCTTCGTCTGATGCTAAAGAAGTGCACATTAAATAGATTACTGTAGCGTCAGCTGTTTGCAGTAACCACGGTTAAAAGATGATGCAAGTACAAAAAAATCTACGCAATATGTTAAGAACATTATGAAAATGTGTAATTGGTTATGGAAGTATGACTGCCTACAGCAAATCCAGAAAAGTGTAGACAATGAACGAGGATAACGGAAACCGAAAATATGCTAAAGACAGAATGGGTACCTTCAAAAGTGAGGAACAAGTCTTAGTTAAGATGATGGGATGGACAGACAGAAATTTCGCGCTTCGGTGTCGGAAGACGGCGAGGCGTGTTATAGAACAAACCTGAAACAAATAGAGGAGGCTATTCACAACGATCGTTACGTGTAAGACGTAGTAGTACATATTTCCTGCGCGTGATTTTACTTTATTTGTAACTATCTGAATGCAATTACACCCCTAGTGGACGAGCGATAATGCTCTGGCCTCTCATTCGGGAAGACGCGGGTTTGAATCCGCATCCGGTCATCCAGAATTATATTTTCCATGGATTCCCAAATTATGCCAGGCGAATGCCGGGATGCTTCCCTCAAAAGGCCATGGTCGAGTTCCTTCACGCTTCTAGTTCCCAGTCTTTTCTCTCCTCTAATGACCTCGAAGTCAAGTCTACGAATCGTAGCATGAAGTCATTAGCAAAAAAAAAAAAAAAAAAAAAAAAAAAAAAGGACGCTTCTTCTTTCTATTTATAACTAACTACTTGTTTTTGTGAAATGTATTAATACATATAAGATACAATCCTACAGGAGTAGATTTCGATAAAGCTCTCCGGCCATCCTGATCTGGGTTTTCCATTGTTTTCCCAGATCATTCCACGCGAATGCTGGGATGGTTCCTCACAATAGCCCATGGGCGCCTCCTGCCATATCCCGTATATCCCTTCCAAACTATTACCCTTCCGGATAGGTGTAATGCACCCTCCGCCACACACTTTTAGTGAATCGCGGAGTAATAGTAATAATAAACCTAAAAAAAATGCACGCCGTTGGGCATTTTCGTTTTTAGAAATATTTTGGTTAATAGCGTACTGTATTGAATGATTCACGAATACAACCGCAGGAACTTTTCTTACAAACAGAAATAGCAAGTAAAATAACATACGACGAAAAGAAAACTATTAAAGGCGATTAAAAATGGTATATCAAAATAAAATGACATAATATTGTGTAAACCTGTTTTTGGGATAAAGAAAAGTTTCCAAGTTGGTCAATTTAGTTATAATAAAAGCACCTAGGCCTACATACTTCACAAAACTACCTAACTTGAATATACCGGAGAATAGGAAGAAATGATCGAAACCGGAATAAAAATATTTGAAAAGGACAATCATCATCTAGGACAGCTTGCAGCCATTGGCCGGGTCTGCTGGGAACAAAAACCTCGCCAGCGCTTCCTGTCTAACCACCATCTCTCTTCTTCCACTGTCGCCCAATTTTCTCCTCTTTCCTCCACACATTTATTAATGCCTTTAATCCATCTGTCCCTCGGTCTTCCTCTAGGCCTCTTCCCTTTCAGCTCCATTTCCAGCATCTTCCTTGGTAACTTCTCCTCTCCCATTCTCTATACATTCCCGTACCACTGTAACTTAGATTTTTCAATTCTCTATTATAGCGGTTCTTCCATTATCATCTCCCTGATCTTCTCATTCCTTATTCTGTCTCTTCTGGTTACTCCTACTCCTCTAAAATTTCATTTCCACAGATTGTACTCTCTCTTTGTCTCTCTCCTTCATCACCCACGTTTCCGACCCATACGTTAAAATGGGCACAAAGTATGTTTTAGAGATTGCCTCTTTGCTCTATTGCGGGACATCCCTACTCCATACCAGACTTCTAATAATTTTAAAAAATCCATTTGCATATCTTCCTCTTTCGTTTATCTCCATCGCCTTTCCTCCTCGCAACCGGAATAAATAATACTTGAAAAGGACAATAATAAGCTTAAAAATACATATGACATTTAAGCGAGTGAGCAGGGTGGTTTCGCATAATATTTCGGCGTTCTTACATAAAGTTAAAAGTGATGTAACGTATAAATGTGAAGTGTAGCAACTCACAGTAATGGAATGAAAGATATGTGCAAACCGAAATGATCTAACTCAGATGAGCTTCAACAAAATCAGAAATGGGAAGTGTTAAGAATAACGAAATAAAAAGAAAGGCATGTAAAGACAAAAAGATACCAGGAGTCATTCAATGTTTCGATGTTTGATGTAACAAACTTAGATCTACTGCAGAATATTACGAACAGTGCGTGGACAGGTAACTGTAAAAGTTGTATTACAAAGGGAGCTAAGTGAAAATGACAGTTACAAGTGGAATCTGCGAAACCAGATAACTATGTAGAACGATAGCACTCCCCAAACATTCCTGCGACTAAACACGGTGGTTATATTTTGTGTACCTGTACAACAGCTCGACTCATCCCGCAGGGCTGCGCGCTGGTATGTGCAATTTGCGCCTAATGCGCTGTGCCCGGTGTTAAACGATGACGTAATGAGACACGCGTCCTCATAGCAACACACACAAGAAAAGCGAGGCGGTCACAAGAGCATTCATTTCCACTTGCTGTTGACTGATAACGATTCTCTCTCGAGTAATATGTGATATTTACGAAAGTTCTATGAATTAATGCAGTTCGCGAATTGGAGAGCAGGTGGGAAATAGCAACAATATGGAAACACTGATGGGAGAAAATGGAGAACTGCAGATTTCAAGAAAAAAATATTGTAAAAATTCATTAACTTACATACAGTTCTAATATAAAACCTTTGTTTC
>JARYHS010012519.1:55839014-56183223 GCA_031002005.1 Vandiemenella viatica | reverse complement strand
AAATACAACCCCTCTCCCCTTCTACCCATTTCCCTCTTAATGTCTAAGCATTTTTATAGAAACTCACAGTCTTTATTCGTTTTGATGGAACCTTACATACTTATTCTTTAAAACAAGGAGAAAAATAATGATTATATTTGATTTGCAAAAATCAAAACCTCTCCCACTTTCCACCCCTTTAATTTATGACAGTGTTTTTATACAAAGGTACAATCATACTAGAAAGTTGGCACATGTATGTATTTTTTCAAGGAGGTTTCTGACCAAATAAAAAAACCAAAAGCCATATCCTTTACCGCTTTACACCCCTAATTTTATACATACCCACATTTTGTATTCTATTTTGATGAAACTTTGCACATGTATGAAAACAAAGAGAAAAATACTGTACACATTAGTTTTATGAAAACCCAATCCCTATCCCCTTTTCCAATCCCTTAATTATTGTCAATAATTCTTCATCCAAAGCTACAGTTTCTATCTGATATTGAAGTAGGTTTGCACATGAATACTTTAAAACAAACAGAAAAATACTGGATAAATTTGCCGCCTCCCTTCTTAACCCTTTGATTGCTGTTGACGAGTTTACTCATCATGCTGCCTGCTGCCCCTGTGTGCAAATGACGATTTTAGTCGCAGTGGCCGGTTTTCCCCTGAGCGCTGTTGATTGAGTTAAATCGCACCCGTCTGCCGCTACCTGAGTGCTGATGATGAATATATTCACGCTGCTACCTGAGTCGTACAGTGGACTTCACGCACCACTTTTCAATAGCCTTTCGCATTTCTGGTCGCTAGCTTATCGTCTGAATGTTTGTCTGTTGGGAGCCTAGGCTTTGCTCTACAGTTCACTGTTCAATCCAAATTACATCAGTGTTCTTTGTGTCCTGTATTTTATAAAGAAAATGGCAAGACGTCGTGGGTGCGCTGAGGAAGAAATCAAGGAGATTCTTACGAGGAGCGACACTGAGGATGAACTACTTTATTTTGATGGAAGTGATAGCTTTTCCACAGAATCAGAAAGCTGTAGTCCTAAACCATACTTGTCAGCAGGTGTGACAATGCAGTTTCAACAAGAGATGTTAGTTGTTCTGAATCTGAAGAATCAGAAAGTAATAGTGAAATGCCTACGATGAAATTATGTCTTGGTGATAAATCTGACTGGAAAGAACATGATTATCATCCAGTTAGTCACACATTTGATGATACACTATCGGGACTTGTTGTCAAATAGGGAATGTGCCAAGTATTCTGTCAGTTTTCATGTTAATTTTTACAGAAGAACTGATGAAATATATAGCTGATGACAAGACTCTGTTTATATAACCACTATGGAGAATACTCATGAATCAATGAATTCTTGAATATCAAAGTAGAATGATACAGGATATGACAAAATGTATTGTTTCACAGCTATTTGTCTTCTGATGCCTCGCGTGATAAAAAATGGAAAATTATCGAATATTGGACCAGAGATGTTCTTCTAAAAACTCTAATTTTTAGTGAACTTATGTCCAGATACTGCTTTTTTTTTTTACTCTATTGAGGTTTCGTGAGATTTTGCTGGAAACCTTCCCCCCTATTTCACCTCACGTAATTAATGGACAGACACTTCACAGCTTTGAAATGTTGAAAATCTGTTGAGTAATTACGTGAACAAATTTCATCAAAGAAACAAAATTACATATAATCGGGTAATAACAAAGTGCAGCAAACATTCAGTCAACATCGAGTTATTTTGGGAATCTACATCTACAAAGATATTCCGCAAGTCAAGTTTCGGTGTGAGGAGGAGGCTGCTTGTATAATTATCATTTTCAGGTGTCTTTTTATATTCATGAATAGCGCAAGGAAAAATCGGATGCCTTTAACTCTCTGTATGATTTCGAATATATCTAATTTTACAGTCATGGTCTGAACGCGGTATGTCAGTGTGGAAGTAAAATATTTCTAGCATCTTCTTCGAATCTACACTCTTTAAATTTCAGCAATATCACTCTAAGACAGTAAGGAACCTAGATAAATTGCACTTGTTACAAGCGGGTATGCAAGAAAGAACAGTAAACTATTGCGGTAAATTTAAGAATCACGACGTTTTTGACATAAGCTGCAAAAATCGAGTAAAACTACAAGCAAGATATAATTGTTAGTAATTAAAAATGGGGTTAATGATTCAGTTTGATTCTGCAGTAATTTATTTGCAGAGAAACTATGTAGTGAGAGCATTTATTGTGTATCAGCCATGAGAGGTCACAGCACTTCACCGGGAAAATTCAGCACTGAGCGGATGGGGCAGCGCGGGCCGCTCCGTCCATAGAAAACAATAACTTAGCACAGGTAGCAGGCCTCAGCATGGCAGGTAGATGATCCGCCATCAGCAGTCAAAGGGTTAATTTCCAGTGATGCCTTTTTAGAAACCCACTGTTTTTATCTCATTCTTTAAAACAAAGAGAAAAATACTGTCAACATTTGGTTTAAAAAAGTCAACTACTCACCCCCTTTACTCCAAATCCCTAATTTTTTACAATGTTTCTTATATATACCAACAGTTTTTATACCATATAACAGAAAAATACAGTCTACAGTAATTTTCCAAGGACCTGAACCCTCTCCTCTTACCTACCCCCTTATTTGTTGACAATATTCTTTATATATAACAAAAGTTTTTATCCAATATTGATGGAAACTTTGCACATGTATACTTTAAAACAAACAGAAAAAAGTTAATATTTTCCCTTTCCTCCTTTACATCCCCTTAATTTTTTCCAACCAAGAAATTCGAATTGTATAAACTTATTTTAAAGATTTTGTAACCACACACAAATCTGCATATGCTCCAAAATACGTGAAAATGATGTTTACATTTAGTTTTGAAATCTGCACCTGCTCTCCTCTTTCAAGCCTCTTAAGATTGATTTCTGCAAATATCACCAAAACGGAAGAGAAATTGCCAAAGTAGATGGTGATGGAGAGTGTTTATTATAATCCGATCACAAGGTATAAAGCAGGAATTTCATATCCAGTACCCTAGAAATGCTGGATACACTCTTTTTCCAGGAGATAGAAAGACAAAAAAAAAAAAAAATGTATACTTTAATCTCTTTTGTTCGTGTAGTAAATGTGTTTCATTTATACATGTGCACCCACTTAGAAAGAAAAATTGCATTGCAACACATGCCAGGCAAAGCTAGTTGTTAATAAATTCAGAATGTTATTAATTAACTGGGTGAGATATTTTAGCTTCTATTACTTAATTGTTTATTTTAGTGGCCATTGATGTAGGACAGAGCTGCCTTGTATTGATATAAATTTGATTATTTTATTGACCAAATTAAATAAATTCACCTTGTCATGGGCTTTAATTTAATTTAATTTAATTTAATTTAATTGCAATGGAGCACACGCTCCGGTGGCAATTTCCCTACACACCCAACTTCCCCCTATTCTACACTCACCTACATTTGCCCTCCACAAATTTTAACTTTAAATTCTTTTAACGTTTTAGGTAGGTTTATTCATCATTCCCCTTGGTAACTCATTCCAATCCCTGACACCCTTACCTAAAAAAGAAAATCTTCCCACACCCTTGTGCCTGAAATCGAGTGCCAGCTTGTGGTCATGGTCATCTTTTCCCTTCCATGAACTACTTTTCATACCTACTGCAATATCTTTCCATGCCTCATCGCCAGTATACGCCCTGTACACTCCCATGACCCTCCTCATCCTCCTCCTGTCTTGCAATGAATCCCATTCCAGTTCCTTTATCATATCTGTCACTGATTGCATTCTGCGATAATTTCCAGAAACAAATCTAGCAGCCCTTCTTTGCACCTTCTCCAACTCCTGTATTTGATACTCAAACGTGGGTCCATACTACACTACCATATTCGAGCAAAGGTCTGACCAAAGTTTTGTAACCCAATTCCTTTACTTCTCTCGTGCATCCCCTCATCACTCTCTCCAACAAGTGCAGAATTTTGAAACCTTTTCCTACCACATGTCCAATGTGTCCTGCCCAGTTAAGCTTGTTATCAAATGTAATGCCAAGATATTTACATTTCAAGTCTTCAACAAGCAATTCTTTCCCCACCTTATATTCATAATAAACCTTTTGTTTTTTATTTGTGTATCTAATTAGCTGACTCTTCTTGGCATTTATCTTCATCCCATGTTTACCAACAAGGAATATATTGTCATGTTATGACATGTTTTAATCTTATGTGTGTTGCTACAATGATTTCAAGCACCCTTTTTCAATTGTTAATTTGAATAATTAATATTGTGTTTTAATCTTTCTCTATTGCATGTTTTGGAGTTCTGAATCATCATTCATCATTTTTTTATCTTTTAATTTAATTTAATTTAATTGCAATGGAGCATAGGCTACACACCCATCTTCCCCCTATCCTGCACCAACCTACATTTGCCCTCTATAAATTTTATCTTTAAATTCTTTCAAAGTTTTCAGTAAATTATTCATCATTTCTCTTGGTAACTCATTCCATCGCTGACACCCTTACTTAAAAAAGAGAATCTTCCTACACCCTTGCACCTGAAATCGAGTGCCAGCTTGTGGTCATGGTCATCTTTTCCTTCCATGCACTACTTTTCATACCTATTGCAATATCTTTCCATGCCTCATCACCAGTATATGCCCTATACACTCCCATGACCCTCCTCATCCTCCTCCTGTCTTGCAATGAATCCAATTCCAGCTCCTTTATCATATCCGTCACTGATTGCATTCTGCGATAATTTCCAGTAACAAATCTAGCAGCCCTTTTTTACACCCTCTCCAACTCCTGTATTTGATAAGTAAAATGAGGGTCCCATACTACATTACCATAGTCGAGCAATGGTCTGACCAAAGTTGACTTCTCTCGTACATCCCCTCATCACTCTCTCCAACAAGTGCACAACTTTGAAACCTTTTCCTACCACCTGTCCTATGTGTCCTGCCCAGTTAAGCTTGGTTATCAAAAGTAGTGCCAAGATATTTACATTTCAAGTCTTCAGCAAGCAATTCTTTCCCCACCTTATATTCATAATTAACCTTTTGTTTTTTATTTGTGTATCCAATAAGCTGACTTTTCTTTGCATTTATCTTCATTCCATGTTTACCAACCCAACTAGATATCCTGTCCAGCTCACCCTGCAACTGTTTACAATCCTCTATCGTTTTGATTCTTTTATACAGCATTATGTCATCTGCAAACAATCTAATTTCAGATAGTAAACAATCAACATAATTATTCATAAGAATAATGAATAACAATGGTCCCAATATGCTATCCTGTGGCACACCCATTTTTACTTCCACTTCTTTTGATACTACATTTCCTACCATAACTTTCTGTTTTCTACCTTTTAAAAATTATAAACGAATGTAATTTTTCTCGGGGTTGTTTATTTATAAACATTTCTCGGGAAACAAACCGAGTAATATTGTTATTTTAAAAATTCCTTCTACCCAGCGAATCACTTTCTCATCCACTCCAATTATCTTAAATGTAGGCCTACTCTTTCATAGTGTCATTAATACTTTTGAGTTACAATTCCACTGGCATTTGCTGGGGGGTGTGCTATATACCATATTATTTGTGATATATCATCTAAAATAATTAAGAAATAACCTCAGAACATACAAGGTACATAGCAAGTCAGATTTAGAAAGGTCCTTTAGGAAGTCAAACCCAAACATCATTGTAAATATTTACAGGTTTAAGAAGTGAAAACTATTTTTAGCCCCCCCCCCCCCCTCTTCATTTATTTCCAGAGGCAGAGCAGAAAATTACAAGCAATTTGAGGTATAACATGCATAGTAAGAAAAATTGATTTAAAAACTTAAAGCTAAATTTTGTGAATAATGTACCACAAGGGGTGAATGATATGTAACTTTGTCAGACAATGGTAGATTCCTTAGTTTTCATTATATCATGAAGTTTGAAACATCAACTAATTCAGAGTGACAAGAAACAAGTTATATGTAAAAATTGAGCTCATAGTCAATCTATATATTTTTTAAATTTTTTTAAAGAAAAATAGTTTTTGTTAATTGGGAAATAATAAAGATAGAGCCTTGAAAATATATTCACATTAAAGATAAAAATTCACTGATTACAAATATATATTTTGTTTACAATTACTACAAGATTTTATGATTAGAAGTAAGATAATGAGTTTCCAAATGCTCTTGAATGATACCTGATGTCAGAGGATGAAAATTTAGCAAAATTAAAGTAACAAAATAGATGATTAAAGAACTAAATTAGAGATCAGGAAAAAATACTAAGAGATAGGGAAATTCTAGCTCCATCAGAGCAATAGTTTCAAAGAAATACATTCTGAAAATTTTTGGCAATTACAAAACTAGTATGTAGTTTTTATTTTCCATGAGTTACTCTTAAAGCACAAAGCACAGTACAGCCATATATGTCAGACGATCTGAGAAATTAAAAGGAATGTTTGGGTACTAGAATCATCACAAGGGAGTAGAAACTTTGGAATTAATGTGAAATTTTGGAATTTGTAACTTTAAATAAAAATTAGTATCTTCTAAATGAGGTCATTTTTGGCATATGCCCTGCTGGGATGAAATCATGAGAAAAATGGGGCTACAACATATTAAAATTTTGGGAAGATTCGAGTAAGTTTAAGGATATAATAAGGGGGGGGGAGGAAAACAAAGTTCAGTCTCATGTCACTTTGGATGGGCCCTATAAAAGAGCCTCAAAAACCATTGTGCACAAGCATTCTTCCACAGGTAGTCAAGACAAGAGGTCACGCATGTTGTTGAGCTCCACAATGTAGTTGTTGAATTTTAAAAAATTCCTTGAGAAAATGTGAAATGGTGGACTAAAATAAGGTTTTAAAACCTGCAAGTGTTAGGGGACTTTGTTGTTGTGATGTTTTAAAATTTATATTTTACTGAGGGAGTTGATGATTGAAGATTGCCAATAACGAGTGACTGGTTGAGTAACATAGACATGCAGTTTTCACTTTACAGATGGAATAGTATCAATGTCTTATCCAGCCTATTGGCACCTAAGTTTGTATATCAAATTGTTTAAGAATATAAACTTTTATTTGTGAATGAACTTTTAATTTAAATATACCATTATCTATTTGGGTAGTAACAATAGTTTAACAGCCTAGTGGAAGAACAAATTACAATCAGATATCAGGAATGATCAAAGTTAAATCGAGGAAACCATAATCTGCTAACTATAAATGAAAGCAAAACCAAATTCGTCTGCTTTTCACACACTGTAGCTACACAACCACTGGACCATCAAACTCTGATACTCCACAAACCTACATGCTATAGTCATACAGAATGTAACTGTGTGAAACTACAGAAAACAAAAACCATTATGTATCTAGGAATAGAAATAGACTGTAATTTGAGATGGAATCGCCATGCATCTAATTTAGTTACCAAACTGCAGAAGCTTGTTTATATATTTTTTAGAATAAGAAACACTCTCCCAATAAAAGCCTTAAGAACTCTCTATTTTGCACTAGTCCAAACACACTTACAATCTATATATATAAAAATCAATGCCACTTTTCGTTGTAATTTTATAACTCAAGAACGGGCTGACCTATCCAAACCAAATGTTTAGGCTTTGTTCGGACTATTTAGTAGATGGTTTATGTGAAGTTTGCACAAAATCGGTGGAGCGGTTCGTCATTTATCACATTTTTTGTAACAAATGAATTCAATAAATGGCGGATCATTTTGTTAATGGGGATTTTGCTGTCAAATTGAAACTTTTTTCAGTGTTGACAGGCAAGCATGTTGTTATGTCATTCATGCGGTCATTTCATTTTGGAAGTGCTTCGATTAAAGCATATTGTCAGCGATAATTATTGCTTTGTGTTTATATTTTTAAACATATTGTTGAGTGCATTCATACAAACGGTGAATCTTGAATTGTTCAAATGTACTATGTATATGTGTGCGTGTACTTTTCTCAGTTTTTTAGCAAGCCGTCGGTGTTTCATATCGTTTACAGGCTTTATTTGAATTAAATTGTCAAACGCATTTACACAAACGGTAAGTTTTGAACTGCTGAAAACATATTGTGTGCATACGGGTATTTTATTCTTTTGTAACAGATGGAAGCACGTTGATTTAAAAATGAATTATTTAATGACATTTTTATATACATTGACATATGCAGTCATATATATTTCCATACACACATATATGCGCATGTATTGTATAAATACTGATATACCACTATTAATGTAGCAATTTGTTTTTAAATTGATTTATTCTTTTTTATATGAAGGAAAAATGCCACGAGCCAGAAGAGCAAATATAGGTCGGCGAACGCGTAATGCAAATGATGTGGCATTACTAAGACGATCACAGACTGCAGATGAACGCGCACAATCTAATGCATCGCAGCGTGAACGTAATGCACGAAATACATCTGTTGACCCTGTACCTGTACTGAATCTTGCACGGCAATCACGAATACGTCGTGCTGTTTTGGCTGAAATGATGCGTGCTGCTTTTAATTACAACAGTCAGATTGATTATAGTATGTACGGATACATTGGAATGATAGACGCAATATGTCCACATTGTGATGCGGCTAACTTTCCAGGTGAAACGCCCAGCATGTGTTGTGCTAATGGCAAAGTGAGACTGCCAGCATTAGAAACTCCACCCGAACCATTGTATTCATTTATTTTTGGGACATCTCAAATGTCGAAGCACTTTTTGAGTCATATTCAACATTACAATTTGGCATTTCAAATGACTTCTTTTGGTGCTACTAAAATTATTAGAGATAATTTTATGCCGACGTTTAAGGTAAATACTTCAACAGAATTGTCCCATGTTTACATCAATCTGAATCATAAAGTATTCGATAGTTTTAAAAATTCTGATCCAACATCTACCTAAAATTGCATACATGTTACAGATTCAGGGCCTGATTTATCATCAAGCTGGTTCGTTATTGCCAACCCCCGACGCTGATCATCAATTTTTGCAAATTTATTTTATTGGTGATGAAAATCATGAATTGGATCAACGTTGTGCAATTGTTTCGAATACAAGACGAGAAATTATTAGTGAGCTACAAAGGCTTTTCCATCAGCATAACGCATTAGTTCAATTGTTCAAAATTGCTCTCGATCGTATGCCATCTGATAATCACAAAATCGTAATAAGGGCTGATAGAACACCTTTTGGAGAGCATGCAAGGCGATTCAATGCATCGACAATTGATGAGGTTGCAATTGTAATTCTTGGTGATCAGTTTCAATTCCGTGACATTGTACTTCATCGCAGAAATGAGCAATTGCAACGTGTTTCGGAACTTCATCGTAGTTACGATGCATTATAATACCCAATATTGCATTGGAAAGGTGACGATGGCTACCATATTAATATACCAATGATTGATCCATGAACAGGTAAATAATTGACCTATTTTCAGTGTTTTGACATTTCATTTGTATAATTTTCTCAAGTCACATTTTGCACTTATTTTCAGGTCTACATGTACAGAAAAAAGTTAGTGCCATGAATTTTTATTCGTATCGATTGATGGTTCGTCCACAAGAATAAAATTATATCTTGAGATGTGGTAAACTATATCATCAGTACATCGTTGATATGTATGCCAAAATAGAAACTGAACGTCTTAATTTTATTCGTTTCAACCAAGCAAAATTAACATCCGAAGAATATATTCATTTGCAAGATGCGATAGCGAATGATGCTAATGTTAATGACATTGGACGTTTAACTATATTGCCATCTTCGTATATTGGTAGCCCACGGCATATGAACGAATATGCACCAGACGCAATGTCTTATGTACGAAAATACGGTCGACCGGATCCGTTCATTACATTTACATGTAATCCGCAGTGGGATGACATCAAAAACAATTTATTTGAAGGACAGTCGACAACTGATCGTCATGCACATATATTAATTTGGCTGGTACATAAAATAACTCCGGATCAAATCAAAAATGTTATATCAGTTGAAATTCCTGCTCAAACTGTTGATCCTGAGTTATTTCACGTTGTCGTTAAAAACATGATACATGATCCGTGCGGTGAACTAAATATGAATTCGCCATGTATGATTGATGGAAAGTGTTCGAAACGATACACAAGGCAATTGACTTCAGACACAATAACGGGCAATGACGGATATCCGTTGTATCGACTTAGATCACCTAATGATAATGGCAAAACGGCAACCATTAGAATGCGTAACCAGGACGTTGAAGTTGATAATCGTTGGGTGGTTCCGTATTGTCCATTATTATCGAAAATATTCAATGCTCATATAAATGTGAAGTATTGTAATTCAGTCAAATCCATTAAATATATTTGCAAGTATGTAAATAAAGGGAGCGATATGGCTGTTTTCAGTGTTGCTGGTGATAATAGAAATGATGAAATTACTCAGTATCAAATGAGGCGCTATATTAGTAGTAATGAAGCTGTCTGGAGGATTATGTCGTTTCCAATGCATGAAAGACATCCTGTGGTTGTTCACTTGGCTGTGCATCTTGAGAGTGGCCAACGTGTTTATTTTAATGAAGCAAATGTATTGGAAAGAGCAGCACAACCACCAGCGACTACGTTGACCGCTTTTTTTCAAATTATGCGAAACTGATACATTTGCGATAAATTTGTTATATTCTGAAGTGCCTCAGTATTACACATGAAATGTGTCTTCGAAAAAATTTCAAAGACGTAAACAAGGAACAGCAGTCGATGGGCATCCAGGCATTATCTAAACAGATGCAATTGGGAGAATATATACAGTACATCCAAACAATGCTGAGTGTTTTTATTTGCGATTGTTATTAGTTAACATCAATAGCCCAAAATCATTTCAAGAATTGAGAACAGTCAACGGTCATTTGTGTCAAACATATCGTGAAGCATGTCAACTCTTGCATTTGTTGGAGGATGATGCACATTGGGATTCAACACTTCATGATGCATCTACTTCAGCTCATCCACAACAAATACGAATGCTATTTGCCATTATATTATCAACATGTATGCCATCAAATCCACTTGAATTATGGAACAAATATAAACATTATATGGCAGAAGATATTTTAATTCGTGTGCGTCATCATGCAAGAAGTCCTGATTTATTGATTACCTTGGAAATGTACAACGAAGCTTTGATAATAATTGAAGATATGTGTCTAACGAATTGCAAATAAAGCATTAGTACAATTGGGTATGACCGCACCAAATCGTGAGATGCATGATTTGTTTGATCGTGAATTGCAACGTGAGCAGGAATTCAATTTTAATGATTTGTGTTTATTTGTACAATCGAATATAACCAAATTGAATATTCAGCAAAAACATGTATATGACACAATCATACAAGCCGTTTCCAATAATGCAGGTGGATTATATTTCTTGGATGCACCTGGTGGTACAGGCAAAACGTTCGTTATATCATTGATTTTAGCGACTATTTGATCGGAACAGAAAATTGAATTGGCACTTGCATCTTCGGGAATTGCTGTTACATTATTAGAAGGTGCCGGACCGCACAATCTGAATTAAAATTGCCATTGAATGTACAGGTGATTGAAACTCCAACTTGCAATATTTCGAGAAATTGTGCTATGGCAAAAAGTTCTGCGATTAACGTCAATTATTTTATGGGATGAGTGTACAATGGCGAATTAAAAAATCACTAGAAGCATTTAATCGAACAATGCAAGATTTACGTGGTAATCAACAGCTTTTTGGTGGTGCTCTGATATTACTGTCAGGGATTTTCGTCAAACATTGCCTGTCCTTCCTCGATCAACTCCTACTGATGAAATAAATGTGTTTGAAGTCATCAGTACTTTGGAGATATGTACAAAAATTTACACTGAACATTAATATGCGTATTCACCCTACAAAATGATCCAGCTGCCCATGAGTTTTCAAAACAATTGTTAGAAATTGGTGATGGCAAAATACAAATCGACAGTACCAACGGATTGATCGCTGTACCGAACAATTTTTGTACAATTGCGCAATCGATAGATGAATTGATTGAATTTGTTTTTCCGAATATTCTTCAGAATTACAGAAATCATGATTGGTTGAGAGAACGCGCCATTTTAGCACCGAAGAACATACATATAAATGCCATTAATTTTCAAATTCAAGCGAAACTGCCAGGTGTAGTCACGACATGTAAATCAATTGAAATTGTTATGAATCAAGATGAGGCAATGAATTATCCAATTGAATTTTTAAATTCATTGGAACCGGCTGGTATGGCACCGCATTGCTTGAATCTGAAAGTTGGATCTTTGATTATATTATTGCGAAATATTAATCCACCAAAACTGTGTAATGGCACCAGATTGGCAGTGAAAAAGTTATTGCCAAATTTGATTGAAGCTACGATCTTAACTGGTAAATCAAAAGGAGAAGTTTGTTTGATACCGCGTATCCCTATGATTCCAACTGATATGCCATTTGAGTTCAAACGATTACAATATCCTGTGCGTTTATCATTTGCGATGTCCACCAACAAGGCCCAAGGGCAAACACTTCATGTTTGTGTGTGAATTTGGAGGAATCGTGTTTTTTACATGGCCAAACTTTATGTTGCCTGTTCCAGAGTCGGTACCCCCAGCCGTTTGTTTATTCATGCTCAAAATGGAAATATTGTTTATCCAAATGTTTTGGATTAAAATATTTTTTTGTTTGAATAAATGAATTTGATGTTCCAATTAATTTTTTTTAATATTTCACTTTATACGTAGCGAAGCACGTACCGGGCCGCTAGTAGGCTATATAGGAATAGCCATACTCCTAACCCCGCGCGCGAAAAAGCACTTGAAAAAAAAATATTATAAATGTACGTCACATATATATATTAACAACTATTGTCTACAGATGTCAAGTGCGTGGAGTTACGCAGAAACATTCAAACCGTTCAGAAGATCCAAAACCGATGCCCTATAACTACGCTAAACCTGTGAAAATAATCATTTACGGCTGAAATACGTGCCGCTACATCTACAAAATTAATAGTTCGCGAAATCCGACTTAAGACACACAAATTAAATTACAGCCGATAACAAGACTGCGAGGATCTTTCCTACAGAGCTTATATGAGATACTAACTGCAACTCGTAAACTGATTATTTGAGGACGGGATAGCAAGATAAATGGCTGATGGTTTGCAGCTCCCATGATTTTGCAAGGCCTGCATCATCATCCTCATTATCGTTGTGGACCATCTCCAGTTTCCCGGGTGTGGTTTACGAGCCATGGTTGTTGTATACGATCGTTTTCCACTCTCTCCTATCAAGAAAAGTTTCTCTGTCCGTGATATATTCCCAGTTGAAGCCTCTTCTCTGTATGCCCTCCTTCAGTTGGTCTGTCATCTTCTTCTTGGTCTACATGGTGAACAGAATAATGCTAAGAGAGTCGGTTCTAGCTGATGGAAGCTACCCGTATACTGGTCAGTGACTGCTCCCGGAGTGAGAGCTAATAATCCGTAGTTTCCTCGTAGGTGAACTTAACTGACGTCAGAGGGCAGTGCCAACCAGCCATATCGACTGACTCAGAATCTCAGCGCTTTTCTAGGAAGGAATGACCGGCCAGCTTGCTGTTGAGATGAACTATTACTTCCAGTAAAGTATTCTATTTCCCTTTAAATAAATCTGTATGATTCATTACGACCTTGACAGACTTTCCTCTTACGATTTAATTTTGAGATATAGTTTACTCAGAGTATATGTTTTGTATTCAGTTATCTTCAAAGGGTTCCTCTAGCGCTCATCTTAGCTGATTGGTGCACCGCAGAACTTTTCTTCTCATTACAATTAGAATTACTGCTCCGGTAACAGTTATTAGGGGAAGAGAGGTCTTGGTTTCGATAACGAGCCCCCGTAAGCCATTAACTAATTCGAGTGGTTGGCAGGCTCATTCCCGGAAGAGCACTGTGAAAGACTTACGTGTAGGAGGGACAATAAGCCCGGCTGAAGTGCAGGGATGCGTCGGATCGTTTTCGCCCAGCTTAGCGGCGCGTGTTCACTTTTCATACGGCTTTTCTTAGCGCCCGCCTGGCGTCTCGAGTGATGTGAATAAGAGCCGTCTGTTACGGGGCTTTTGAGGGCTTCTCCTTTAGGCGGAGCGGTGCCAAATGAAAAGTCTTACTTTACATTTTTAATTACATACTAATCTGGGCGGACGCGGCGACCCATTCAGAGCGAGCCAGCCGCTCGCAACATTCAGGCAAATCTCTTTCACCGGCCTCCGCAAAGGAAACCTCATTCACCCTACCTCTTCTGTAATCTAAAGTCAATGTTTGCCCATCTTAAACTGGGGCCACACTCATTAAAAAATTGCTCAGGAAGCAAACTTTTTTCCACCTTGGTTAGTTAAGAATCGCGAGATTCGCTGCGTATATTTTTTTCCTCCTAAATATCCCTTATCTACGCCTGAGTAGTTTGTATTTACTCCTTAATGCACAACCGTGTTAAGGGGCACCCTCCTCCCCCTCCTCCACGGGCTCCTCTGTTTAATGTGTAGAGAAAGCCAGTTCGCCAACTTCAACTCGCCGCAGACGAGAAAAACGTAAATATTTCATCGTTTAACTTGGCAGGAAGATTTGTACAACTTATTTCTCGTCTGGATAACCTTTGGAAGGAAGTGGATGTTGGCTCAAGAGGCGGGCGGGGTTATGTCAGCGCTTTCTGAATAATTAGTTAAATATTGCCACCAGCCCCCTCGTGGATTTCTTTTCCGCCCAACTTACCTGTCGGCAAGTTACTTGACGCTTCGTGGCACACAGTTAGTCTGCCCCTCGGGGCGCTCACATTGACAATTCCCCACCTCTCCCTCTTCCACTAGTGTCATTCGATACTAAGCAATTTCGTATACCCGCTGACACCTGTTTCCATTGTAGATTTTTTTTTAAGTGGCGCTCGCTGTGTCTCAGGAATTCTTGCTGATTGTTTTTGTACAAGACGAACACACCTCTCGAAAGACACCTAATTCGAAGCATGACCCTCCTAACAAGAGGCTATCCTACTAATTCTTCATCTTTTTCATTTGAAATTGCCGTTCGTAGTTGTCGTTTAAAAAGTACGTAATAAATGTGTTTTTGAAATCATGGTTCGGGGGGGGGGGAGTTAGTTGAAAAATCTGAATAAAAGATGGCACAGCATGATGGTTGCATTTGAGGATTGATTAATTTGTTGATGGAAGGAACAGTCGAAGGAATGAACTATAGAGGAAGAGAGAGATTAGAATATTAGAAGTAGATAATTGAGGACGTGGTTGTAACGAGTATGTTGAGATGATTTCTGTTAGTTCTAGGTAGAAACCGATGTATCAAACCAGTCGAAAGACTGAATGACACGAGAAAAGAATTGCCCTTCGTGTATTTTTGTATCATACTGCAATATAAAATAAAAGCAAATAATTAATTATATCTGCCTGCAGTAATGCCTTTATTGTAGATGGCGATGCTATCGATGAGCAAAAACAAAGAAAAAATAATAACAAATAAATAAATTGTTAGAAACATATTTTTTTTACTAAATAGTGTTTATATATATTGCCTTACCATATAGGCTAATTGGCGCAGAAATCCGTTGTAGAGGTTGGAATCTTTCATATATCACTGATTTATAGCGATCAGTGAATATCTTTATTTTAGCACTTGTGATTATTTCTCATTTTTTGTATAAGTTGAAGCTGCAAGTCTTTATATGTAACTAGTTTTAAATATCGTTCGATTTATTAGAAGCATATCAATATCTTGAGGTAATGTACTGTCTCTCATTTGATCTTAATAACTAGATTTCTAATTTTACGGTCCCTGTTAATTGATAACAAGCTGGTTAGTTTAAGTTGTTATTGCCTTATGCGTCGTCAACGTCGATGTTATTACAGGCGGAAAAGGAATGAGAACAAGGAACGGGAAAAAATTCGGCCTTGTCATTTTTTAAAGGAACTATCCTGACGTTAACCTGTAGTGATCTAGGGAAACCATTCAAAACTGAAATATGGATGTCGGATGAGGATTTGAAGTTGAACCCGTTTCCTCCCGAATGCTAGGACTGAGCGTGGTCGCTCACTGATCAGGCTAGATTGTTACAGGCTGTCAATTCAAAATGCATTCTGCGGATGTATTATCAATAGTGTCGTTAAAAATATCTGATGAGAAAGTTCGCGTTGCCACATTACAGTAAAATTGTTTTTCGCGCGATGAGTCTATCAATGGTGGTAATGACAGGAGTGGAACGAATTGTAAACAACGCTTTGTTTTACAGAGAATTCAGTTTCACTTTTCCGTTCTTATGTAAGCAATTACATGAAAGTTACTTTGGCTCAGAGCACTGTAGGTAGACTACTTCCATAGAACTTTTTTGCGGACACCGTACCCCTATTACAGGCGGCCGTTGTGTTAGTGTTTGAGATTTGTGTTTGTTGTTTCCAGGGCGAGTGACGGTGCCATGTTCCAGACGCCTCCGCCACCCAAGTCTCTGCCAGACAGCTTCCTGTCTGCGGAGGAGGGCGACCAGATCAGCGTGTCTTCCAGTAGCAGCCTCTACATGCCCATGTGTGGCGGCTCGCACACCAAAGTATCGGTGAGTTCACAAGAACCAAATCAGTAGCAACTATTGTTACTGCATGAACTTGCCTATGGTCGAGCCAAACCTAATATGCTCATAGTACATTGTAGAAAGCTAACTCACAAACTCCAAGCGCATAGAAACTTGTGAGCAAGCCGACAATCTGCTGTCACAAAATACTTGGGATAGGGAGAAGTGTAGAATGGTTACCTACGAAATTTTTGTTAACAATCACTGGTGCTGCTACGTATGCAAGTCCCCCAAACGTAAAATTATATCCCTTCAATTTTCTTAAAAGTTAATAATTTATTTATTTATTCCGTTTTAAAAGAGTTGCTGAAAAGAAAAACGATTTTTAATAATAATCTAAAAAGTAAAGAGGAAGAAATTTCAAAAATCAACAACCAGCTAGAATAGTTCACATCAAAGATAAGCAAAAGTCAGAAACTTATTATCACTGAAATTAAGAAGGTAGCGTTAATAATATTAACAATGAAGTGTGAGTAAGTATAATGGCCGCCCTCGACCATGCCTTGACATTGATGAGCCAAAACCTTCACTGGCCTCACATTCGGGAGGACGGCGGTTCGAATCCCCGTCCGGGCATCCAGATTTGGGTTTTCCATGGTTTCCCAAATCACTCCAAGCAAATGCCGGGATGCTTCCTTCAAAAGGCCATGGCCGAATTCCAACCATTCCTTGCCCCCCATCCTTTCCCGTCGCTGTCAGAGAGACGTTAAGCAGATAAAAAAAACTTACAACTACTGCCCAACTAGAGATTGAATGTCGTGTGGTGACATTGTGGGTACGTCATGCAATAAGGAAAGTGTATAAACGGAGCAGAGAAGCATTGGGAGTCATTCCAGTGGCGACACATGTGGCAAATGGAGAAATCCACCGACATAAGTGACTTTGACAAAGGGCAGATTATTATGGCCCGGTCCCTGGGAACGAGCATCTCGGAAATGGCGAGGCTTGATGGCTGTTCGCATGCTACTGTAATGAACATCTATGGAAAGTGATTGAAGGACGGTGAAATCACGAGTAGGCGACAATGTGGTGGACGACCACGCCTCATCACAGAAAATGGAGGTCGGAGGCTTGCCCGCTCTGCAAAGTAGGATAGTGTAAGGTCTTTGGCAGATCTGACGGCAGAGTATAGTGCTGTTGCAAGCACAAGTATTTCGGAGCACACTTTTCAGTGCACATTGTTGAACACGGGGCTTCGCAGCAGGCGACCCCTACGTATTCACATGTTCACCCGACGACATCGTCAATTACGATTGCAGTGGGCGTGAGGTTATCGAGATTGGACCGTGAATCAAAGGAAACGTATCTCCTGATCGGATGGTCGTATCTATATTTCGTCTTCTAGATGAACGGCTGTCAGAAAAATACGTTCACATGGGCCTCCATGGGAACTGTCGTAGTGATTGAAGGCGCCACGACTGCTTTGGACTTTGTTAAAATTATTGACCACCGTTGATGTCTTGGCCACCAAATTCGCCTGATCTTAACCAGATAGAACGCATTGGGGACACTATCGGGTGCCCCCGGCTAGTAATTTAAGAGAATTGCCTTATCTGTGCGTAGATATCTGATGCCATATATCTCCGGGAAACTACCAAGTATTTATCTAATCCATGCCACACGAAAAGCTGCTGTACTGCGTTCCGAGTGTTGACTAATACTCTATTAACCATGTGGTCGTAATGTTTTGGCTCTTCATCATGTATACGGTCTGTAAGAAAATTTATTTTTCTTCCCTTTTGAAGTTTAAGGGTGGGAAGTTGGAGGGAAAAGCAGCTAGTTGTTACGCAGGCATTTATAAACAACTTTCACATTAATTGAAATGTTGGGCCAATTAATTATACAGTATTAAAAGTCTTTAATATGAAAGTTCGAAACAACCAGTAATCTATCTTATTTATTAACAAAAATGCATCACTTCCTTACGAATATGATTTTCATACCAAAATAAAATAAGTAGTTCTCACAGACAAATCGTAAATTTTGCTACTTACGTATCAGTAAAGCAGACTTCACTTTTCAGGCTGTTATGTGACAATTTTGTTCGCGATGTTACGGGAGAATGAAAGTATTCCCACCGGAACTTCCTAATGACTCGCACCATTTGTCTGCTGTGGGTTCGTTCTTATACAAATTTAAACGAAAACAGTAATTTCCTTATAATCTTAAAACATGCGTAGAACAGCGTCGGTGAGCTATTAGAGGCAATGTTTATGATTTGAAGGCTTCTATTTCCGTCTTCTTCACGTTGTATTCTACGTAAAGCTATGGCTACTGCTATTTGGTTGTCATGTCTTAACAGTTATCTTTTGTCTTCTCGTTGCTACGAGATCCGTAGTGTGTGATAGGTCACTTGCTGATGTTTCTGCTTTTGGGGCTTCTAAGGCTCGTCGACGTAGTGATCGTTGGTAGCCAACTTTTAGAAACAGAAATGGAATGAAATGGCCAGTGTAGTAAGAGATGAGACCAAAGAATTTTTATTTTTGCACTTCGATGGAGTACATTCAGAGAGGACTGAGGCAGGATAAATACTTTTTACTGTAAAATGAAGGTTTCTTCTGGATGCAGCGTAGTTGTGATTACGATTTTTAATGAATAGCGTCATTCTATCCAAGATGGCAATCTTCTAGAACGGTTTTTACTTCATCGAAAAAAGAATTCTCGCGCTAGATCAGCATAGTACGGAAGTTGGGGAACAAGTGCTATCGCGGCTTAGGTCACAATGTGACCCATCACTAATCACTGACTCGGATAATGTTTGCGTAAGCAATGTGAAAAATGTATTAAAAACAAATATTCCACTTACTTTTTTCGGGGATCAAACTGCTTTGATTGACGGATTCGACGTTTTGGCTCCCAACGTGGTGCCTTCTTCTGGGTTTCCAGAATCGAAATATCACTTGTGACAATTTTCACACAACTCCGTCGCTGAACTAATTGCGTTGCGAATGTCCACGAGTGCACAATTCCACGTTTCTTTTAAGCCATTGCCGCCGTCTTTATTGAAATTTTTGGGATGTTTGAAAATTTCTATTGATTCCCTCATTTTCCGTTCTAGAAAACCTTTGGGTTGTGCTATAACTTCTGTCTTCTCCCATTGAATTTTATGGTCTTCTTCTATCTGATGTTCTGCTACAGTTGATTTTGTATGACCAAGTGACGAAAATGTTCTTTTAGTCTTACAGTAACCGCTCGGGAAGTTTCGCCAATCACCTTTTCACAATCGCAGGGTATCTTATCATATACTCCGAAAAAATGACGTGGAATATTTGATCAATATGACGCCTGCTAAAAGCGTAAAATGTTGTATTAAAAACAATTTTAGCGCCAGATACAGTAGAAGACTTGCTGCTGTATCGCTGTGTATCTTGCTTTGAGATTGTCATCTTTTGCCACATATTAAAAAATTACAGCCATCCCAAGAAGACTTGTTGTATTAAGGGGTTAACCTGATATTGGCCTGAAATAATTGCGTAAAAACTAATTTCCGAATAGTGTGACTCTGACGACATAAACATTGCGTCACCTCTGCTGCTACTTTGTTTACATCACATAGAGCATACTGATGTGCGTGGGATGTGACTTTATGAGGTAGAGATCTGCTTTTCCTTCCCGGAATTCTGACCTGGAGTGACGGTAGTAAGTCAGCAACACTTTACGGTCGTTTTATCTTCTGGGGAAACTGCTCGCTGCTATTCGCAGGCTCAGTAGGTAGTAAGAGGAGCATCTTCTACATATATATTTCAGTGCATTTGCTCTGTCAGCCATGAGGTGTGCTCCGATATTATTGTTTCAACATCACGTATGCTTCATTCGTATAGAGTACTAGTATTTGCTGCCAGTTTCACCCACGTGTCCCTGTGTATACGCGAACGGTATGTTAGATGTTTAGATTTTCAAGTAGTAATATTAGCGGAGGCTGTGGATACGTTGAAATGCAGACTGGACCAAACTTATTTTCTTATCAGAGGCTGTGGATATGTTCAAACGCAGCCTAGACTAGACTTTTTTTCCAAAATATTTACTTAAGCCTCACTTAAAAAAAAGAAATAATAATACGCACAATTTTGTGTTGACCTCCATCTGTACGCAAACAATGTAAATTTTAGTTTTAATATTTTAAATTTCCTTCACAAGTGTCATATTGTTAGTGACATCACTTTTGCCCGAAGCTTGCTCGCTGAAAGGTTTAATTAAGGATTGCTTATATTTTTAGGAAACTGTTGAAATAATAACCAGATTTTCATAGTCAACTACAATACTAGCAGAATGCGAAGAGTTCAGAGTTAATGTTTGACGTTGTATGATATGTCGTGGGTATGTAGATTTTCACGTATTGCATCATTCGCTTTTCATTTAGATTCATAAGACGTACCCCGATTTTTATGTTAGGTACTAAGCTATGAAACTGTGAAATCCCATCCAAATGATTTCAGTAGTTTTTGCGTGATACCCTGACAAAGAAATACCTAGCAAGCGGTCTCTTACCGATTTATGTATGTAGTAGTTTTTTATTATTACTATTATTACCAGTAAATACTGATTTGTCCACTTGTGCGTTGACATCGGTATGGACAACACAACACGTACGCGGGAATTAACCAAAGTCGCCGGCCGGATTTGAACCGTGCCTCCGTAACTAAAAGTCATGGCCGGCCTCGGTAGCGTAGGGGCTAGAGTACTAGCTCCACATGCCGAAGGTCGCCGGTTCGAGTCCGGCCGCGTGCATAGATGTTTAAGTGTTGTGTCTGTGAATGTCATATTCGTCCTGTGGTGTGTCTAATTACCTGGAAAAAATTCATCAGGCTGGTTGTATGGCCTAAGATGCCGAAAGACATTAAAAAAAACTAAAAGTCATCATGCAAAGCCCTATGTTGCTGAGGCCAGTACACATTCTTTTTGAGATGTTGCTTGACAAATAAAAACTATTATTAGGTATCGATTATGGCATATATCGAGTTCGCTTGCATGACTGTTCTTCTGAAACTGGTGTCAAGACTTTGAGCGAATCTATAGGCTATTTTTTCCGTAAGCGTTAATAGAATGCAGGACATTTGAGTAGCAGGAGTCGACCTTTAAATGTTAAACCTGCGCCAACAGTGGTTGGTGTTGCTAGTTGCTTGCTGCCCGGGGCACAGCGATGACGGCGGTAAGCTAGTACATCTTAAACACCCACCCTAGGATGCAGCCTCTCATGAAAACACCATTTCCGTGACGTTGAATTAGGTAAGGTATTTGTTGCGTAATGGAAGATCAAGTATTAGACTTCATACCTTCATACTTTTCCATGTTATTCTGAGAGATAATGAAGAGTTTCATTTTTCTATTTTTTTCCTTATTTCGGTGATTCGAAATGTTGTAGTGTAATTGACTGTAAATATTTGTATATTACATGTCATTATCCTTTGTCTATTTTGTATGGTAATTTAAAACGAGCAGCTGAACCTTGGTAGCCATGTGAGCAGTATGACATTTGATAAATAAAGTAGCTGACACCATACTATTTTGTTTCACCCTGTTTCAAGTGCTTTTTGTGAATAACGTTAAAATAATTTAAAGTTAAAATTTGTAGAAGGCAAATGTAGGTGAGTGCAGGATAGGGGGAAGTTGGGTGTGTAGGGAAATTGCCACCGGAGCGTGTGCTCCATTGAGATTAAATTAAACATACCACTCTTAAGTTTATACCTGTCTTCACATTTCTATCGTCTTCGAATTTATGCCGTGACAGTTTTTTTTTTTTTTTTTTTTTTTTGCGTAGCCAGATAAAATGCTGGATAGTAATTCCGTTGCGTCTTAGTTACATGTGGTGTTATGGTAACGTTCTCTACCGGTTATTGTGTATAAAAATGGGTGTAATGACTTTTAAAACACTATACATCGCCTTGAAATAGCAGCATGGCTGGCATTCTGGAGAATGCGGATTCAAGTCCTCGTCTGACCGTCGAAATTTCGCTTTTCATGGTTTCCCGAAATCGCTCCTGTCAAATGCCAGCGGGGTTCCTTTAAAACTCCATACCCTTAAAATGACAGCCCCTACTGCATTGCCGTTCCTTGTCCTTCCTTCCCCAACCTATCCCGTCTTTAATGATCCCGACGTCGACGAGCTGTTCATACGGAGGTAAATAAAGATAAGCATGTCTGCCGGCTGTTGAATGGTGCGAATTAAGTGTGCGTGAAGACGTAAATAATTATTAAAAATCTGTTCATAAACTTTAGCGTGAATAAAAAAAAAGAGCCGATGGCAAACCGCGCCGTCAATATTAAGGACGAAAAACTGCATATTGGGTAAAAGTGTCATTGTTTAATGTATAACCTGAATTCTTTGCTGTCGTCGACGTCTGTTAGTGATTCTTGAATAAACGGTTGTGCAAATACAGATTTACATAAATAACTGTCCCAGTAATTTATTTCTCTCAGCCAAATGGTGCTCTTGATCGATGACAAACTTCAGATCTGGAATATTCATATTATTTTTATGATTACCATCAGGTAAACATTCGTTACATTCAATTTAGACCACAACCCAACAAATTTTGCCTGGTTTTCACAGTTTGAAACTGAAGGATCATGCTTCCATTGTGATATTTATGTCATCATGCTACCTTAACTAGGGACGGATTAAAATCTGATCTAAACAGTAAAAAAAATAAAAAGATAAAGTAATAAATGCTAAAGGCGCACGAGGAAAATATCCTAATTTGCAAGTTATTGACGGACCAGTTTGTGTATGTACCATCTGGAATTTTCAATGGTACATGCTTATACCACTAGGAGCATTATTTTGTTATTTATTTCTGTGCTATGTGTAGTTGGAAACGCAGTCTAATTTTGAACTACATCCTAAATTCCCCCTATATTCTTAAAAGAAAAAAGAAAGTGTTATTTGTTGCCATATCCTTATTTGTATCAGTAAATGCGTCTGAGGGAGCAAAACCGCTTTTAAAAGATGTTCCAAATTAATATTTTAAATTTATTTCTCCTTAAGCGCAAAAAATTTATTTTGTTAAGAATGTGTTTTTTTTTTTCCCCTTATGGCTTTATGTCTCGTCGACGTCGAGGTCATTAGAGACGGGATGGGACAGGGGACAAGAAACGGGAAGGAATTCGGACATGTCCTTTTTAAGGAAGTATCTCGGCAATCACCTGGAATGATTTGGGGATACCATGGAAAACACAAATCTGGTTGTCCGGGCGGGGATCCGAACCGCCGTCCTCCCGAATTCGAGGCCAGAGAGTTAACCACTCACCCACCACGCTCGGTGTTAAGTATGTGGATCTTTAACGTTATTTTAAATAAATTTCAGTTTAAAAAAAAATCTAATTAGGTTTATTGATAAATGAAGAAGTAGGAACAATGAATACTGAAAGAGAGGAAATAGTTCTCAAACAATATTTGCGTTCATAGTAACATAAAAAAAAAATACTAAAATTACTTCATGTATGTGAAAGGGAAAAGGAGTTAATTGACATGATTAAGAACAGTATAATGACTCGCCGTACAGTATTGAAACATAGGGATATTTTCTCGTCATATCTGATTAGTCCTGTGTATTAAACAACGCGTGGAGGCTAAGGCCAGTGCAACCCACTGTTACTGCTAGAGATGCGGCACGTTCGTTGTTAAAGGTATGTGTAACACTTTGTTCAAGTTTATGTTGGCCCTGAAGACCATAACCGTTTATACGCCGGTCTTCTGTGAGTTCCGTAAAGTTGGTTAGAGCGTCTTAACGCGCTCATGGAAAGCCGTTAGCACCACGTCTATACTAACCTCGCTACGCAATGTAGGTAGTTAACATAGGTTCTTGTTTCTCAGAAGTTTTGTGAGCCATTCATGTTTGTAGAATAGAAAGACGGCATGAGGGAGTGAAGGCATTAACAAAACTGATTCATGTTAACTGGAGCCGACTAGAGATGTACAAAATAGTTTTTAAAAAGAATTTAAATACAAAATGGAAATAATTTATTGTTTTTCTATTTCAAATACAAAATATAAAATGGTTTTAAATCTTAATATTTAAATACAAAATGCAAAATCGATATTTTAAAAATACTTTTACTAAAATAAAATACTTTTTTCGTTAATTTATTACGTATGTAATTTATTCCACATAATTCATAGGTTTTAACACCACTACTTTTTCAGACAAGACAACTTTCATGTTTAGCCTATAAGGCCGCAATATAATCCCATGTTCTACTCGAGCAGAACTTGCCAAACATGTACTATTTTTAGTAACCCCTTTTTTACTGTTGGATTTTTATTTAACAATTTTCGATAATTTGAAATCTAACTCATAATGTATACGACGAAAATAAATGCATAATTTGTACTTTTTTGCCTCACTTTTTTACTACCAACACAGCAGAATTTATTGTAAACAAATAATTTTTTTAACATGTCTGGCACTTGGATCTCAGACCAGAATAACTTTTAGTACTGGTACTACAAAACAAGAATAACAAATTGATATAACCTATTGAATTGCTATTATAATATTCAAGAAGTTCGTAGTAGCGCTAACACTTCCCTTAAAAGTTTTACTACTTATCTTACAAAATGCAAAAAAGTGAACTAAACTGGCATAAAAACGTCCAACAGAACCATCATAACATGCAAGTCAGCGATAGGGATAAAATGATACGAGTAAATACAAGTACCTACTCGATACATTCCTTCCGATACCAAGTACTTTTTGTATCGATACTTTAAAAATAAGTATCAAGTAGGTATCGGTCAAAAGTACTCGTATCGGTGTGTATACCAATATCACGAATATCATGATTTCATTTAACACTTTAATTGATACATTAAATGCTCATCTACACTGTAAAGAATTTTTTTTGACTGTCATTATTGCATTTTTTTCAATATATTCTTTTTCTAAGTTTGTTTTGTTGGCAAACTTGTTTGTCTATGCCCGACTCGTTCTGCGTTCGTAAATGGGTCAAGAACAGTGTTATACAAACAGACAAATTAAGAAAAATACAGATCGATAGTGGAGTTCCTGAGGGATGTACTAAAAAATTTATTCTTGAAGTTAAGACACGTTTGAATTCACTATATTATATGATTGATAGATTTTTAGATATGTCGAAAATTGCTACGCAGCTTTTACTCGACGCTACGAATAGTCCTGAATTGGTGACTGGACAAGAAATTGAAATATTGAAACAGGTAGTCCCCTTGTTACAACCATTCGAATTTGTCACAAGAGAATCTTCACGCCAGACTTATGTTACCTTATCCAAAATCATACCCATGATTAATTGTCTGACGTCGCAGCTAACAAAATTTTCATCAGTAGAATGTGTCACTCAGTTGCAAACAAACCTACTGGCTGAATTTAAAAAAATATTTGATCTCATTGAGGTTAACACCCTTGCTGCTTTGGGAACAATTTTAGACCCACGTTTCAAAAACCTCCATTTTCAAGATGCAAGTGCATGTGGGAGGGCGATTCAAAAATTAAATAATATTATTAAAGAAGATCCGACAATGTCAATTAGTGGATCTGAAGAAGAAGCAACCCACTAAGATTTTGATTTTTGGTTACACCACAAATAATTTGCAGTTGGCCACAAGTGGCGCCGTGCTAACTCAACAGCCGAAGAAGTTTCAATTTGTTTGGCTAATCCAGTCTGCGCTTTAAAAGCCAACCCATTAGAGGGATGGGAGGAATTAAAACAAACGAGCGCGAATTTATTTAAACACTGTCGGTACCTCTGTACCCTGTGAAAGGCTTTTTTCCAAAGCTGTCGCAACAATGACTACATCCAGAAATCTTCTAACAGGCAAACACTTAGAAAAACAAATATTTTTGGGGAGCACTACAATTATTTTGTCCTAGTCGGTATTAGTCCTGTAGCGATCACTAAGGTGAAAATTAATAAATATCTTTCGTCAAATAAATATATATTTTATATCAATAAAGACTACCAATACTTATTACATACTGTATTTTATTTATTCCAAATTTCAGTACGAAAAATCAATCGATACGAGTAAGTATCGATACTTTTCAATGGATACCGAATAAGTATCGATGCTTTACGACCGATACTGTATCGAGTAAAAGTATCGATACCTCAGTGGTATCGTTTCATCCCTAGTCAGCGACGGCATCATTAGATCAGTAAATACTGTCAAACCCATTGTTATTTGTGGAAAAACCAAGTTCTCATCTCACTTTTATTTGTTACTATTTCCAATAGTCTGAATATCAATATTCATGAAATATACTGTAGAAATGAAATTAAAAGTACGAAAAGCTAAGAAAAGTATATTGTATTTGCAAAATAGAAAATATGTTTGAAAAAGTACTTCAAATAAAATGCAAAATGCTTTTTAAATCTTTATAATAAAAATGAATCGCCAAATGTGTTGCTAAGCGCAAAACGCGAGAACGACTCGACCAATTCCGCTAATTCTTTTTTTTTAAATATATTTTCATTATGACACAAGGAAGGTTCTTATGGAGAAAAAAATAAATAAAAATTGTAAGTAAAATAGTGAAAACACTTTTCTCTTCCTTCAATCAAAACAAAACAACGGCGCGTTAGGATTATCTTTGGTATGCTTTCAAGTTGATTAGGCTCTATGGATTTATGCCTGGGTGTGATCAGCGAAAATAATATCACTGACATACGTGTTATCATTTCCTCCGTGCATAGCATTTTCTTGGTTGCTTTTAAATTTTCGCTTCTCTCTAAAACTAATTGTGTGTTTATTTGTTCAGTGTGTCTACATTTACGAGACCCATACCGCTTATCACGAAAGTTTCGACTATGAAAATAGATTGCATCAGTTTAGAAGAATGCAATACTGAGAATACCTAAAAAGCAAAATCGATTACTGGTATTTCAGTTGAGAAGAGATATGCATTAGCGTCTGACGATCGAGCCACACTTATCCTATTATTTTAAGAATGAAAAATTCTGGTAAGCCTTGTGTTGATGGGTTCCATTCGTTTAAAATTATGTTCAGGCAGAATTCACGATGATTGAATTGGCTGCGAGTAATAATACTTTCAAATCTATATAAATAAAAATGAATCGCGAAATGTGTTTTTAAGCGCAAAATTCGGCTAATGTTTTTTCATATTTTCGTTAGTCCACAAGAAAGATTCTTATGGAGAAAAAAACGTAAAAATTGCGAGGAAAATAGTAAAATCAACAATTTTATTTTCACATACAAACCAGTCAATCAAAACAAAACAATAGTGCGTTAGGATTATCTCTGGTATGCCTTCAAGTTGATGAAACTGTATGGATATTAGTTTATGCCTGCCCAAAGTAAAGTTGGAAGGAAAAAAAGGGTTTGCGTGTCATCAACGAAAATAATAATACTGTCAGTCAATCAAAACAAAACAAAGGCGCTTTATGAATATCGTTGGAATTGCAAAATGATCGATCTGAAGAAATATTTTCAAAATAACTCATTGGCATTGGTAATGACAAAATCCCTGTAGACGTTTTGACTGGCTGCATTACATTTTCTGTCAATTTTTTGGTTGAACGAACGAGCTATATTACATAGACAAAAACACGGATGTAAAAAATAAAATTCAAAATGAAATTGCCGGCGAATTAAGGACATACAAATCAGTTGATTGCACAACTAACCAAGATGATGTCGACAACTATCTACCAGAATTTTTGAACTCACTGGATTTGCCAGGATTGCTGCCTCATAATCTTCAATTAATAGTAGGATCGGTGGTCATAATGTTGCGAAATATCAACCAACCCCGTCTTTGTAATGGCACACGGCTAGCAGTGAAAAAATTAATGAACAATGTGATCGAAGCAACCATACCAAAGGGAAAATATGAGGGAGAAGATGTGTTGATACCTCGCATCCCATTGGTACCAACTGAAGTACCATTTGAATTTGAACGACTGTAATTTCCAGTGCGGCTTGCTTTTGCTATGACCATAAATAAATCCCAGGGCCAGTCGTTGAGTATTAGCAGCGTTAATCTTGAAAACCAATGATTTTCTCATGGACAGTTGTATGTTGCCTGCTCCCGCGTTGGAAAACCGTCAGCTTTATTTGTTTACGAGCCAGGTAATCACACAAAAAATATCGTGTACCATAAAGCATTACGACAAAAATATCATCACATTATTACTATCGTCTTGCAGTTTACGAAATAGAAAACTTAATCGTTGTTTATTGTTGAGACATTTAATCAATAAATAAAGTGATCACTCTGTAATACGTTTAATTTATTTATTTTTTCTATTGTACTACAATAGGACAATAACTTTTGATGGAAAGAATTATGTCGGGGCAGCAGTACAAAATAAAAATAGGTATTTTGCATTTTGTATTTGCATTTGAAATACATGTATTTCAAATAATGCACATCTCTAGAGCCGACGTAGCTACAGCGCAAGATGTGATATACATCCGATTCCTGCTCACCCTCGCAATGTGAACAAATTTGAATCGATCCATTAGCAATGAATATGGCATCAACCGAATACTAGACACCCGATCGATCCTTCACGAAACACCAAATATAGACCATGACGTGTGTTTCTGTAACACGATACATGCTTCAGTTTCAGTTTAATTTTTTCCATTTCTCATTTCCTCCTACGAACTGTTCTTTTCACAAAAGACACTGTAACTATTAACTTTTAAAAAAAAATTTTTTTTTTACTGAACACCTTCGCAAAGAAGCTGATGGTGTTCTAAGAATTATCAAAACGTTAGTGGACGTTCGCTTTATCATCGGTCACAATTTTATCTGTTTGTCCCCTCTTGTCCCATCTTCCCCTACCATAATTCCTTTCACATGGTATTCATCGCAGTTTTCTTTTCCGACACACCCAGTATCTTGCGGAATCAGTATACGGGACATCCTTTGTTTATATCGCTGTTAAATAGTTTTCAGTAATTGGTTTCAATTCCCTCCTTCCGTCTCAAAATTAGATTCTTCAGAAACACAATAAGACTGAAGTAGTAACTATCTGTGTTCTTTGACATATTCGTGTAGATAACCTTTCAGCTGTCGACAAAACATAAAGAAAAGTGACACATCCCCACTTTACACAACTAAGTCAGTCCGTTCATTTATATTCCAATAATTCTCTTCTAAATTTCCTGTGCTTACCCTTGTACAGAATCTAGCAAATATAATTTAATTTTTTTCCTGCTCATCGTTCCTCTGCTAGTTGCAAGCAATCTTCCATCTTTTCGAACCCTGAATGAATCTCTTCATTCCAATATAATTATCACAGTTTAGGTCCCCAATTACCTGCTTTTAATATTCAAATGTTCGTTTACCTGAACACTTAATTTTAGTCGTAAAGGCAGAGGTTTTAATAGCAGTTTAATATTTATTAATTCATGATTTAATAAAACAGGTAAATTCTTCAGCATCATTGACAAATTTAATTACAGTTCACTGGAAGGAATAAAATATTAATTAATGAAACATATTCCCCAATAATTTCCTGTAAATGTAAAATCGAATGATTTCATGGCTTGAAATTATGGTAAGAGATCACACCATTTGAACTCTGAGCATTGAGCTATCACTGGAGGGTCCTTACTAGAAGGATATTGTTCCGTGATACTACCGCATTGTCGGTAGAGATGATCCCTGATGACGGAAGCTGGGGAGGCGCAATTGGAAGCAGGTCTGCACGTTTCGAGGCGTGTCTGTGAAGGTCGGCAAGTCTTCAGCTCCCGGTGTGCTCCACTAACTGCACAGTGCGTGTGACTGCTGTCCCTCTCTCGGAGATTGAATAATCTCTTGTTGTCATTCCTTAACCCCCAGTTCTCGCCACTTTTTCGTGTTTCTTAATCTATTGATCGAAACGCAACAGAAAAAATATTTTTGTTGTTACACTTTGGGAGCGTCCATAAACCACGTAGCTCCATTTTGGCCTCCTGTGGGAACCCCCCCCCCCCCCCTCACGTAGCCACACGTGGCTTTTGCCTCTACCCTCCCTCCTCCCCTCCACCTAGCACGTAGCTTTTTTCCCTTTTGATTCCAGAAGACATTTTTTACTGTTTTTCTTGTCAGACTATTGTAAATTACATAAGGAGATAATTAACTGAGATAAATAAATATTCACATGCTGTTGTGTGTTCTGTTCCTCATTTTAACTATGAAAAATGTTTTGAAAGGAAAGCTACATGGTCTGGCTCGGAACCCCCCCTCCCCCCAAGTAGCCCAACGTAGCCATCCAGCCAACGTCTCCCCCGCCCCCTGGACCGGGCCACGTAGTTTGTGCTGCTCCCTATGATTAATATTCAGAAACTGAATGTTTATCCGCAAAAATGTCTCTGGGTGCAATCCACATCTTAAGCAAAAAAAAAAGAAAAAACTACACCATTATGAACGGCAGAGTCAATTGTCTATACCAGGTTATTCAACTAGCAAAAATGGAACCATCCTTTGAAGTAACTTAGGAATTAATGGTCCCCTTTGGAAAACACGAGAGGCCGCTTCTACCTACAAAGACAGAATTGTTACTACGTATCCAACTGTAGAGAAAGTTCTGCTGCCATTCTCGTAATGTGTACTTTTGCAAACGCAATAACCTTCTTTTCCTTGAAATTTATAGCATCCTGTTGACTATCTTCTTCGCCTCGGAAGTACAGTCGGGGTCAGAATTCGAGAGACCCCTCGCCTTTCGATTATGCTTCGTTCTAGACACGAATACCCCATGGGACAGCATAACTGGTAGGTGGTACACTAAATTCATGATAAAATAGACCTCTCATACCCAGCACTTTACCCAAGACTAAAAAAATGAGCCCGCGCAGCAAGAAACTCGCAGACGCTCAGAGGGAAAGTTCGGAGTTCTGCAGTAAAAATAATAACTAATATCACCATTTTAGTCATAATAATTATTTAAATAACCAAATTGATTAATTATAGAGAGATGGTAACACTTTTTTCGTAATTTTGATAACCGTTGCGTATTTTTTTTTTCCTCGAATAAACAGTTAACAATTCGCTAGCAAACGCAATTATATGGCGAATACAGAAAAGAATCACTAAATTACGCACGGAAAACCAATAAGAGAGTTTGAATGGACTTAGTTACACTTTCTAACGCTGCAGCGTTATAGAACTGTGCGTGTGACAAATACACACAAAGGTTAAGGGTGAGTAGAAAGAGCATTCACGAAAGAACTCTAATGGTAAACTAAGTCACCAAATATAAATAAGAAATTAAATGATGCGGAATATTAACACCTTATTTTGTTTTCATCATACCATATTTAGAAGGTAAGCTAAATTTGAACGCAGTAGCAACAGTTTTAATCATTAAGAACAGTAAATAAATTAAAAAAATCCGTCTGCAACGTGAATTAGCAGTTCCACATTTTAAATCTGGAAGATGGAAGTAGTAAAACTATCATCTCTCTCTTTGTTTCTAACTAACACTGATACTTCTATAAAATTTTCTGTCAAGCTTTATTTCCTGCCGTCCAAGCCCGATGGGTTATAGGTAAAACTGTTGCCTGGCATTCGGGAGAACGCGAAATCAAACCCCGTCGGGGATCCAGTTTCAGTATTCCATGATTTTCGTAAATCTCTCCAGCTGAACTCCAGAAAAGTTCCTTCAAAAAGCGGTGGCTGAAATTCTTACCCGATCCTAGTTTCCAATACTATCAGGATTCATATCACATTGCCGCCGAAGATATGACGAAGACAAAAAAAAAATGACGTGGTGGGTATGTGGTATCCGGCTTTCGGGAGGTCGTGCGTTCGAATACCCATCTAGCCATCCAGGTAAACGTTTTAGATGGTTTCCCCAAATCACTCCAGGCGAATGCCGGGATTGTTCCTTCAAAAGGCCATGGACGAATTCCTCCCCATTACTTGTCCCCAGTCCTTTCCTGCCTCTAATGACCTCGATTAGATGTAAAGCTAGAAGCAAAACATAATTGCTCAAATAAAATAATTACATCTCTGTGGTGTGTTTTAGACCTTTTCTTGTTGGATTTATCTTATTCAACGGCCGAACATGGTAGCGAAGGGACTAGAGTGCTATTTCCACATGTGGAGAGTCTCTAGTTCGGTGTTGTTTTAGGGCTGGTCGACGTGGAAATCATTATAGAGAGAAAAGGACTTGGGGCATGTTTCGGGAAGGAATTCAGCCTTGGCCATACCAGAGAATCATCCCAACACTCACGGAGTGATTTCGATTAATCATGCAATACCGAAATACGGATGGATACACGAAGATTTCAACCCCTGTCCTTCCGGATGGGATGGCTTGGGCGTTACAGGGACTCTCGGTCACTGGTGCGATTCCGGTCAGAGGCATGGGTGTTAAAGTAGGTATTGTGGTATGTCTTGTATCGTCTTTAAATTGTATGAGCAAAAAGCATTTGGAAATACATCAGTACACAGGATAAACACACAAAACGGTTTAGCTGGATGAATGGCTATCGGGAGGAATGCCATTAAAAATTTAAAGACTTTTTATTGAACCAAAAGGCAATTGACCTCCTTCAAAAATATCTCGCTGGTCCACCTCATCTCACAGAAAAATACGAGGTTTGTTAGAAAAGTAATGAGATTGGCAACACTGCGGGAGATCTGGCATTGTTGTGTCTACTGGCTGATGCTAAATCTGATTGTTGATCCCTTCCACTTCCTCAGTCTGAGTTACAACTCCATACAGTTAACACATTAGTTTTGACAGCGCCATTAATAAAGTTGTGTTTTCATTGTGCGTCACAGAAATGGAGCATCGGAATTTAGAGCAACGTTGTGCGATAAAGTTTTGTGTTAAACTTGGTGAATCCGCGAGTGTGACTTTTGTAAAGTTGAAACAGGCCTATGGGGAACAGTGCTTATCGAGAGCACAAGTTTTCCGCTGGCACAAATCATTTTTGGAAGGCCGAGAACACGAAGAAATGTCGAATGAGCAAATCAAAGATCAAGACCATGCTGATTTGTTTTTTTGACAGGAAGGGTATCGTGCACAAAGAATTTGTTCCACCAGGACAAACTGTCAACCAAGTGTTTTATAAAAGTGTCCTTGAAAAGTTGAGGAAAAGAGTGATCCGTGTAAGACCAGAAATTGCAGACAAGTGGATGCTTCATCATGACAATGCTCCGTGTCACACGGCCATTTTCATCCGTGAATTTTTGACCTCGAAATGCATTACTGTTGTTCCTCAACCCCCTATTCACCTGATTTAAGTCCTTGTGACTTTTTCCTCTTCCCGAAATTGAAACATGTCCTAAAAGGACGTCATTTTGGAACTCTAGAGAACATTCAAAAGACTGTGACCGACCAGTTAAAAGCCATACCAATTGAAGACTTCCAGCGCTGCTACCAAGAGTGGGAATCACGACTCCGCCGATGTATAGCTGCCCAAGGGAACTACTTTGAAGGGGATAACATTGTTGTTTGAAAATAATAAAAACTTTGGTTAGTATGAAATCAGTCTCATTACTTTTCTAACACACCTCGTATTCCTTGTTTGGTGCCAACTAGTAACATGGCTGAGTTCTAAACACGTATTAGGATAAAAAATTTGGGAAGTAGGCGTACTATAGTGAAGCTCTTTAGTGCACACGGGAGGGGTATTTAATTTCAGTTGAGTGTATAAGATTTAATCTCTTTAACATTATGCGTGGTTATTTCGTAAGAAGAAGATCTTCCTGCTTGCTCAGTTCAGACGAAAGGAGGAAGTAACCGTCCGACAAACGTATCGAGGAAGTGTTTATTTACCAGTGGCTTTGAGGAAGTGAAGAACACATGTTCAGTAGAATTAGCTCTAATAAAATTTGTGAATATGACCATCCGTACACGAAATATGCTCATTTTCGAATTACGAGCACCTACAAATACAGTGACAGTCATTTGCCGAAAGTAACAAAAACAACTTCATATAACATATTAAAGTTACTTCATCATAATTAGAAGACCGATGAAAATGTTGAAAAATAACATTGAACCAATATGTATAGGTCATTAAAAATTTCTGAAAATTTCTTCTCGAGGATTTTAACTTCAGCATACCCTCATTGCGTCTTGTAATGTTCTACTTGCACTATTTGATTACAAAATTAATTAATCAATATTCCGTGATAATGGAGCTATTTAAAAGATGAAGAAGGAAAAAAAAAAAAACTGGAAGTGCACGTGTGCACGTTATTGAAAACTGACATGCCTCTATCTGCTGATGTAAATATTTTATGACCTTCCGTGCCTTTGACCATTTAACCTGCTGACTATTGTGTCAGCCTTTGTTGAGGTAATCTGGAACTCTATTGTGAAGTGAACACAAGACGAACACTACACTCATTCAAAAGCAACCATATGCGCAGAAGAACTCGAATCAGTGACCTTTATTATTATTAATAAATTTCTCTCGGGCTTCCAGCCGTGTTAAGATGTTACATTTGTGGGATGTTTCGAAGGCGTCCAACTCTGCCTTCATTCTCAACCAAATATCAATCATTAAGGCAGAGTTGGACGCCTTCGAAACGTCCCAAAAATGTAACATCTTAACACGGCTGGAAGCCCGAGAGAAATTTATTAATATATAACGCCGTGAAAGATTACGATCTTACTTTATTATTATTACTCCGCGATTCACTAAAAGTGTGTGGTGGAGGGTGTATTGCTCCTATCCGAAAGGGTAATGGTTTGGAAGGGATATACGGGATATGGCAGGAGGCCTTTACAATGCGATGACAGTGTTCTAGCCCCTACACTGCTAGCGCCAATTTAAGTATCTTGGTCGGGACTCTTGGGAAGGAATTTGCGAATGAGTATGCGGTCGTGGTTTGCCAACACGGAAGACAATTCCGTAGGCACACAGAACAAGGAAATTATCAGACATTTCAGGCATGAGATTTTCCTCATCCTCGTTCAACTAACTTGCTTATATTGCTACCTGAGGCTCACACAGATAACAGACGAAAGAATTATACAGGTTTAGAACCGTATATCCTCGAGGAACTTTCTGAACTTTTTTAAATTTGTTTCCAGCTTGACATCTCGACTTTGAGGTCATGGGAGACGGGAATATGGACTTTTTTGGTGAACTATACCGACGTTCGCTTACAGTGATTTGGAAAAAACTGTAGAAAATCCAAATCTGGATGGCCAGAAGCGGATTTGAACCCGCATCCTCTCGAATGCCAGGCCAGAACATTATCGCTCGTCCACTACGCTCAGATTTTTTAATTGGCCGTAACATATAGATATATAGGAACAATAATTATAGACTGACTCGGCCATGAATCATTTTAATATATCTATTTTTGCAGCCTAGTAGTAGACGAAAAAATATTAGATCAACTAAAGATGCCAGATCTTAATCGCATCGTTTCTCACGAACCCGGAAACAACCATAATACACCCTTTTATAACCACATATGTAACGTTTCAATTAGTTTTTCGAAGATAACATCATTTTACTTTTACATGTCCAGCGTATTCCAGTTTGAAAAGCAATCATCCTTTTCCTTCAGAATGCAGGCATAAGAATTTTAAAAGCTCCACTGCATATGGAATTAGCCAACCTTATTAACTGTAAGACTGACAGCACTCTTTTTCCAAGACCATTCTTGCTTGTAGAAAATGCCATGGTGGCTCCCAAAGTGAGAAGTATTATTGCGCCGGTTCAAATTCCTGTCGGCTATCAAATTTCGTTTTTTCCATGTTTTCTCAAAACCTTTGCAGATTAATGCCAGGATGATTCCTCTGGAAGGCATTGATCAACTTGTTTCATGTTATTTGTTCACAGTTCTCTCCTATATTTATTAACCTCGACAGTAACGAGGCGTTTTGCCCTAATTATTAAAAATGTTTGATATATATAAAAGAAGAACTGATGTGCAGTTTTCAGACGTGAAATTTTAATTCAAAAATACTGTAAAATGGAAATTTCAAATATACACAAGTTATATATATATATATATAATATATATATATATTTCTGTATTGACAGGTATTTGACGCATATATTATCACAGCAATATCTGAAAACTTATTTCGGATATTTTTTAAAATATTATCTTTTCTTAGGCAGGATTAGGGGTAGTAAATGATTCTTGTTTAATTTTTCTGCAGCGCGTCACGGCGCCTGGTATTTAAAAGTTATTCACACATCGATACGAGATAATTCTTTGCAGTTATCATTTTCTAAACGAATCTAATCCAGCATTATTCTTCTCAAACTTTTACAATTACAAAATTTTATTTACTGCTTTGTCTAGGCTCTAATGAAGGAAAATGAATTTGTATGTCGATGGCAAATGATTCCGAAGTCACAATACAAGGAAATATTCATCGTTTCCTGCCAGCAGATTTCCTCATCAAATGTGCGAGTTATATTCAAACATTAGTATGCTTCAGTGTCAATTGCAACACCAGCCACATCTAGAAATTTGAGTGATGTGAGAAGGAGGGTAATAAGTACTTTGCATGAAGAGCTATATTCAAATGGTTTTATAACTAGAATTATGAATATAAACAAATAATTTTTTTAAATTTTTAATCCTCGAGAAGTAATTTTCAGAAATTTTTAATGACCTATACATATTAGTTCAATGTTATTTTTCAACATTTTCATCGGTCTTCTAATTATGATGAAGTAACTTTAATATGTTATATGAAGTTGTTTCTGTTACTTTCGGCAAATGACTGTCACTGTATTTGTAGGTGCTCGTAATTCGAAAATGGGCATATTTCGTGTACGGATGGTCATATTCACAAATTTTATTAGAACTAATTCTACTGAACAAGTGTTCTTCACTTCCACAAAGCCACTGGTAAATAAACACTTCCTCGAAACGTTTGTCGGACGGTTACTTCCTCCTTTCGTCTGAACTGAGCAAGCAGGAAGATCTTCTTCTTACGAAATAACCACGCTTAATGTTAAAGAGATTAAATCTTATACACTCAACTGAAATTAAATACCCCTCCCGTGTGCACTAAAGAGCTTCACTATAGTACGCCTACTTCCCAAATTTTTTATCCTAATACGTGTTTAGAACTCAGCCATGTTACTATAGTGGCAGTCACGAAATTAGTCCTGTGAAGGTCACGGAGTATCCGAACAGTGTTGCAAATCAGCAAAAAAATCAACTTTCAGTAATGAGTGCAAAAAAATTTCTAAAACATAATACTTAACATCCGGGACAAGGTGATGTGCTTTATAATTCCAAATATTTGTGTGACTGTTTTTAAAAAAATAGTAATGTGTTTCCATTAAAATTAGGAATCAAAATACTTTTTCACTTCAACCGACAGAAAAAGCAATAAAAATAATAAGTAATAACTCAAAAAAAATTATGTGCCTTCCTGAAAGTTAACAGACTCATACCGAATACATTCTATTCATTAAATAGGGAAGCATGTGAATAATAAAAATAAAATGTTACACGAAGCGCTTAGTTGTTTCGGCTGTGTAATGTAAAATGTTGTCGCTGACTAACTTACGTTTTATTTGTTTACGTAAAAACTTCCAGCGAGAAAGTTTCTAAGAAAATACTGAAATTAATTCTGGTAGCAGGCAAAGCCTCTTCAGACAACCCCTTTTGGATTGTTTCACAGTTTATATTTGCGCGAATGATTGCGCGCAGCGCATGCCGCAGTGCCGGCTGGTCGGTCGGTTCGTTTACGACTGAGAAACATATTTCCTGTCCTCCACAGAAAAGATATTTTCAGCTTCTGTAAGAATTATTATTGTCATTGTACACAATGGCCGATACATGACAAATTACGCGAGAAATCTTCAAAAGCAAAGACAAACGAAAATTAATTTATAAAATGTAAGGGATCGATTATATATAGAAATGACTGCCACAAATACCTCCATGTCAGTGTTTGTAATTTAGCGAAGTATTTTTTATTTTTGCGTATTAGTTATTGGTAATATTCCTTAAAAATACTTTAAAATATCTGCTACAATGATTTTAATTAGGTTTCCAATGCCCAGGCGGCCTGCAGGTTCGCGAATATTACTTCTGTCTGTTAATACACTAATTGCATGATTATGTTCCTGAACATCACCACCATTAACATTACTCGAATAGGCCTTAAACTAAGGAAATAAAGCGACCGCGTGTAAAGATACGCATGGACGACCGGCAAAAGCTAATGTGGCAATGTCGCCGGCCCAACCAAGGGACAGAGGGTTGGTGCGGGCAGGGGAGGCAGTGGAGACTACGTGACCTTGGCAGGCCTAATTTCATGACGCCGACTATAGTTGGCACCAAACAAGGAATATTTTTCTGTGAGATGAGGTGGACCAGCGAGATATTTTTGAAGGAGGTCAATTGCCTTTTGGTTCAATAAAAATGTCTTTAAATTTTTAATGGCATTCCTCCCGATAGCCATTCATCCAGCTAAACCGTTTTGTGTGTTTATCCTGTGTACTGATGTATTTCCAAATGCTTTTTGCTCATACAATTGAAAGACGATACAAGACATACCACAATACCTACTTTAACACCCATGCCTCTGACCGGAATCGCACCAGTGACCGAGAGTCCCTGTAACGTCCAAGCCATCCCATCCGGAAGGACAGGGGTTGAAATCTTCGTGTATCCATCCGTATTTCGGTATTGCATGATTAATCGAAATCACTCCGTGAGTGTTGGGATGATTCTCTGGTATGGCCAAGGCTGAATTCCTTCCCGAAACATGCCCCAAGTCCTTTTCTCTCTATAATGATTTCCACGTCGACCAGCCCTAAAACAACGCCGAACTAGAGACTCTCCACATGTGGAAATAGCACTCTAGTCCCTTCGCTACCATGTTCGGCCGTTGAATAAGATAAATCCAACAAGGAAAAGGTCTAAAACACACCACAGATATGTAATTATTTTTATTTGAGCAATTATGTTTTGCTTCTAGCTTTACATCTAATCGAGGTCATTAGAGGCAGGAAAGGACTGGGGACAAGTAATGGGGAGGAATTCGTCCATGACCTTTTGAAGGAACAATCCCGGCATTCGCCTGGAGTGATTTGGGGAAACCATCTAAAACGTTTACCTGGATGGCTAGATGGGTATTCGAACGCACGACCTCCCGAAAGCCGGATACCACATACCCACCACGTCATTTTTTTTTTTGTCTTCGTCATATCTTCGGCGGCAATGTGATATGAATCCTGATAGTATTGGAAACTAGGATCGGGTAAGAATTTCAGCCACCGCTTTTTGAAGGAACTTTTCTGGAGTTCAGCTGGAGAGATTTACGAAAATCATGGAATACTGAAACTGGATCCCTGACGGGGTTTGATTTCGCGTTCTCCCGAATGCCAGGCAACAGTTTTACCTATAACCCATCGGGTTTGGACGGCAGGAAATAAAGCTTGACAGAAAATTTTATAGAAGTATCAGTGTTAGTTAGAAACAAAGAGAGAGATGATAGTTTTACTACTTCCATCTTCCAGATTTAAAATGTGGAATTGCTAATTCACATTGCAGACGGATTTTTTTTATTTATTTACTGTTCTTAATGATTATTATTACTACTAAAACTGTTGCTACTGCGTTCAAGTTTAGCTTACCTTCTAAATATTGTATGATGAAAACAAAACTAAGGTGTTAATATTCCGCACCATTTAATTTCTTATTTATATTTCGTTACTTACAGGTAGTTTACCATTAGAGTTCTTTCGTGAATGCTCTTTCTACTAACCCTTAACCTTTGTGTGTATTTGTCACACGCACAGTTCTATAACGCTGCAGCGTTAGAAAGTGTAACTAAGTCCATTCAAACTCTCTTATTGGTTTTCCGTGCGTAATTTAGCGATTCTTTTCTGTATTCGCCATATAATTGCGTTTGCTAGCGAATTGTTAACTGTTTATTCGAGGAAAAAAAAAAATACGCAACGGTTATCAAAATTACGAAAAAAGTGTTACCATCTCTCTATAATTAATCAATTTGGTTATTTAAATAATTATTATGACTAAAATGGTGATATTAGTTATTATTTTTACTGCAGAACTCCGAACTTTCCCTCTGAGCGTCTGCGAGTTTCTTGCTGCGCGGGCTCATTTTTTAATCCTGGGTAAAGTCCTGGGTATGAGAGGTCTATTTTATCATGAATTTAGTGTACCACCTACCAGTTATGCTGTCCCATGGGGTATTCGTGTCTAGAACGAAGCATAATGGAAAGGCGAGGGGTCTCTCGAATTCTGTCCCCGACTGTACATGCCTCTAAAATTTGATCCACCAATGTTCAATGAAACTCTTCCACAAACTTCTTTATTCATCTATTGTTTGAAAGCTTCAGTTTTTTCTTTTCATTTTGCAATCTCTTTGTGATCTAGGCCTTAATTGCCTTTTTTTTTTCATTATGACTTTACGCCTCTTCGACGTCGAGGTCATTAAATGCGGGAATGAACTGAAGGCAGGGAACGTGAAAGAATTCGGCTATGGTCTTTTATAGGAATCAACTTGGCATTCGTTTGAGTGATTTTTGGAAACCATGAAAACCCACATCTGAATGAGCGGACTGTGATTTGAACCTACGCTCTCCCGAATGCGAGGCCAGAGCGTTACCACGCTTGGTGTTATTGCTATAGCTATAGGTACTCTGCTTTTGAGCTGATTACTTCTTCTTCCTTTAGTTGTAATTTTATTTCATAAATAACGAAGTTAACTTACTTCTTCTTTTGTAGCTTATCCTGTTTTATGTTGAGTATACTGGTATTATTATCATTTCTGCTGCACTTTCAAGACCTTTAGCTTGCTTCGGTTAATATTTTGTCAGAACTGAGAATAGTATTTTTTTAGCCCTGTTGCCGTAGCTGCGCTATGTTTCTACCTATCACAGGCCTCCGGCTCATAAATGAAAAAAATTACAGACTTCAAATATGTTATTTATTTTTCTGGCGAAAAACATATTACAATCCCAGTTTTTGTGGACTATGCTTTGCTCATACGAACTACGCCAGCCTAAGCGATAGCGAGTGAGCCTCGCCTTTCAATGGTCGCCAGTTCGAGTCCACCCCAGGGCAGGGTTGGTTGTAATTAAATGTTTTGTTCGTCCACAATATGCATATTGTAAAATACATAAAGTTCTCTTAATTGAGATGTAGTGCTGACATCGTATCCAAAAACCAATTAAAAAAAAAAAAAAACTGTTGCTGAAGAATACGTACATTTCGTTTACTTTACTACAAAAATCAGTCTAAATTATCTATTTATTGTTATGATTACTAAACAGAACCAATAAAAGCCGTAGAAATGATATACGTTCTTTAAATATATGAGTAAATACAAAAAATTCATTTGTACCAAAACTTTACATACAACGCTAGCTAAAATCGTATTGCAGTTAACGCAGTAATGGTTGTAACAGAACTACTTTACGAATCGCCAATGGTTATCAAACAATAAAAAAATATCCTCTTTTTATCCAGTTGTTACAAATCTTAGCAACAGTTATTTTCCATGTATTACATTAAGGTAAATTTTGTGCAAATCACTTTTTAGCAGGGTTAAATGCAAAATATGTAACAAAAGGGACTATTTAAAATGTTTTAAGAAAGACTAATACTTAAACGTAACCACTTTAAGAGTAGAGATGGGCAGGTCCGAGATTTTAAAGGAGTCGGGTCCGGATGTACATCCAGCGCTGCGGACCTGCATCCAGGTTCCATGTCCGCGGACCTGTATGGGTCCGGCTCTACAATCGGGCGGGCAGAGTGTATGGCGGAACTGGATCTGTGCGGACCTACATCCAGTTACATGTCCGGCGGAGTTGTATGGGTCCGGTTCTACAATCGAGCGCGCGGAGTGTATGGCGGAACTGGATGTGTATGGACCTACATCCAAATACGTGTCCGGCGGACCTGTATGGGTCCGAACCTACAATCGAGCGTATGGTGGATACAAATCCTACCAAGGAGAACTGCAGTATGAGTTATATCGTGTTCATCCATTAATTTATGAAATGAAAGAATATTAATTCTGATAATTTTGTTTTATTTTTTGTCTGAAACTCACAATTGTACGTAATATTAGAAAATCACAGCATAATCAGACTTGATAATGATAAAAGTAAAAGTAAAATTTCTGTGGGCTTCTATAAGAATAAAATGAAATCATTTCTTAATAATGTTTAAGTACTACTAAAAAAAATCGAAAGTCTTTGTTAACTGTTAGTTTTTTTACTAAAAATGAAATTATTCAAGACTCAACATCTTGAGATAAATATTGCCTTTCCACAATATACCAGCTTAAGAAACAGTTTATTATAAATGAACAAAAAACAAAATTGCAAGTATAACTTATTTAAACTGTGAGGGAGAAACTACGTGAGATTTGTTCTTATATTATGTATAGTGTTTTGCTCTGTATGCTATGTGAAACTATTTTGATTGAGTGAATAAAACGTTGACGTGAGTGCTAAATCGAGTGCGATACAATGCATTTTAATCAAACAGTAATATTTATGTTTTGCCAGCTACCATAACGTGTTTTTGGTGCTTTCAAAATCTTTATTTTATTTTGTGCAATTTCAGAAACTTTTAATTTATTTGTAATTTTATTTAATATTATTTCCAATTTACCTGAACGTATTTTTAATCAAGATTTAATTCTTAGTAATAATAACCGATTGTTCGAACCATTGTTAGAAGTTCTAGAAACGACTGGATTATAAAATATTTCTGTAAAAGCGGCCAGCAGAGTAGCTCGCAATAATGTCACATAATCATTTATATATATTACTAACTGTTACCCGCGACTTCGTACGCGTGGATTTAGAATTTGATTGTTAGAATTGGATATACAAAGCTGAAAATTATCTAAGATGTCCCAAACAACACTGAGTCGGCATAATATGACGGGAACGCCATCGATATACCATTCTACCTTCGAACCTGTCTTATGACTAAAACTGTTATTCATATCGGAAAAAGTATCCTATTTCGTTCCCAAATATACAAATTATTTCCTTGTCATCGGTATAAACATATATTCATCAAAACGTAAAATAAAAAAGATGGAGACTCACTTTCGCATACACAATATTATTAGTTTAGATCATACAAAAACTACCTGTGGAACCAGTATACCGTGAATAAGTTAACGCTTTCTAGCGCCAAAGATTTGCCAGAACATGGTATCCTTACTATAAAATCCTAGACTTGGCTCGAACTATGAAAAACAATTCATAAAAATATTTGTACTCCATGGGATTAGATCCCGAAGCAACGCTGGAGGACTTATAAGAAGCAAACTCGTTACCACTACGCCACCCTAACAATGCTGGAAGCAGTTGCGCATTACAAATATAGATATATATTATGCGTTTGTCTTTCACAGTTGAGATAGTTTTCATAATTTAATGACAATATGTTCTTATTTATACATAATATAGTATCCCATCTCGATCCTAATGTCAAACAGCATCTTCCCGTCAAATTTCATCACGATCGGAGTATCCGTTTAGCCCAAGGAACGTAACAAACAGACAAAGACAGACCGAGTTACTTTCGCATTTATAATATTAGTATAGATATGTATAATGTTCCTTGGAAAACTCTACGAACCGTGTTTCTGCAATAAAGAGATGTTAAATGTATTATCTGATTTGTCCTTAAGCCATCAGAATTCAGAAAGTTAAAAATTCTAGACACTTTGTGATCAATCAAACTGAACGTTTTAAAAGTTTAATAATACTACAACGCATTAAAATTACAAGTTAAATTATAAGTCCATTCTTATTTAGCACGAAAAACACTCCTCACCTTAGAAACACGAACCCGACCAATAAAAATGTACTACCGGGTTTTAGCTACCCATTGGCATTTAATAGTTATTGTAATTATCTACTAGTAGTCAGACATTAAGAAATAGTTTTTCATTTATAATCTCATCTTTAAACAGAACTGTAATCCAATCGTACAGTAAATGACATTAAACTCTTCAGAACACAGATTTCAAATCGGAACTGTAATGAAAAACTGCGTTCCAGGTCCGCGGTTGCAGGTCCGGCCGTGGTTCAACCTCCGGCCACGCGAGAACTGTGGCGCTGTTACAGGTCCGACTGGAAGCAGGTCCGACAAGCTCTCGGATGTACATCCATCCCTAGCGCAAGTGATACGGGTCCGCGGACCTGCATCCATCCGGACCTACCCATCTCTATTTAAGAGTTCTGAAATTGGCATTAAAATGTAATCGTGTACTAGCAGATGTTTTCACATACGTAACAGCCATGGCCTTCCATTTCATACACTGCTACTAATTCTTCTTCCAATATCTACGAGCAAGGTGGGTGAGCGGTAACGAATCCCTCTCCGGAAATCCAGATTTGGGTTTTCCATGGTTTCCCCGAATTAATAGAGGCGAATGCCGGAATGGTTCCTTTTAAAGGCCATGAGCGAATTCCTTGCTCAAGTCCTTTCCCGTCTAATTAACTCGACGAAGCGTAAATCCAGAAGCAGAAAAATTGGAAAAAAATTCCAAGATCTATCCATGCTTTATCACCGGGGGATGCGTTATACACTTCCAGACCTCTCTATACCCGCTTCCTGTCTTCTACTGACTCCCAGTCCAATAGCTGTCACTCATTGTGTTCCACAGAAACTTCCACAAACAAATGTTGCTGTTCTCCTCTCAATCAACTCCAGCTGCCATAATACCCATAATATTGCCTCATGCTGAAAATTTGTAAATTTGTCTAGAATTTCCGAAACTGATGTTCCGAAACAAAATTTTGCCCAAGTAGTCAAAAAAAAGTGTAAATTGTTTAAATAATCCTGGAATGAATATGTGTCTGTCAACCGCACCAAAACTAATTCTTTTATTAGTCGTCGAATGTTAAACGAGAGATTGAACCTTACGTCATGCGCTTAGCGTGGGTCTTACTGCTTTGATCTTCATACTTACCAGCTTTCCCAGAACGAATCACGGCCACAGCGATGCTCCATCAAGTCATCAAAGCTCCGACTTCTCCTAACACCTCTCTCTCCTTTCTGCACAAAAGACCACTAACACTTGAAACGGTTTCGGCATATTACTGCGGCAGGAGGAGTCAGTTGATGTTGCTTTCGCCACTGTAATAAGTCTCCTGGTATACTGCTGCAGTCTGAATTTTAAAACTCAGGCGTTAGGAAAAACATTTATTCAATCAGATGTTATAAATGTCCAAGAAATCTCTCATAAGGGAGCTTCCATAAATTACGTGGCTCCATTTAGGCCTCTTTTGAACCTCCCACAGTCATCCCTCCATGAAGCCTTACATAATTTTTGCCTCTACATCCTCCTCCCTTCCCGCTGTGTGTAACGTAGCTTTTCTCATATAATTGCAGGAGATATTGTGTGCTGCTTTCCCTTACCAGAGTAACGTTAAAATTCTTGATACACACTTTCAAAGCTATGGGAAGATTCTGCTATGTTTCCTTTTGTTCTCCTTGAAATAATGCGCGATGAAGACATTTCTGTGCCGTGAGAATGTACGACTGACTGGAACATTTTGTTGCGTCCGTTTTTGAAGTGTGAATGGGCGAGTGTATCCAGCGGTATTCTTTGCAGCAGTGCTCCACCGCGTATCGCCTAGGTCAAAAGCGTCAACTCCGTGTCACCCAAACACTAGACCTCAAGTCACAGCATGTGCGTCACTGTCAGTCTATAGTGTTTCTAGAATATGGAGATAATTAATTGGCGGAAATAAATATCCGTATGCTGTTGTGTATTCCGTACCCTATTTTAACAAAAATAAAATGAACGAAAAGCTACACTGGTCAGCCAGAACTTTCTGACCACCTAACTAATAGCCGGTATGTCCGCCTTTGGCACGGATAACAGCGCCGACGCATCTTGGCATGGAAGCAGTGAGGCCTTAGTAGGTTGCTGGAGGAAGGTCGTACCACATCTCCACACATAAGTCACCTAATTCCCGTAAATTCCGCGGAGGGGGCCTAAGCGCTCTGACGCCACGTTCAATCACACCCTAGATGTGTACTATCGGATTCAACACACAACTGCAATTACCACTACGTTCCTCGGTCCACTCCTTGCCTTGTGACATGGCGCATTAAATTGTTGAAAAATTTCACTGCCTTTGGGAAACATGGTCGTCATGAATGGGTGTCCGTGGTCTGCAACCAATGTGTGATACTTATTGGACGTCATGGTGCCTTGCACGAGCTCCACTGGATCCATGGATGCCCACGTGAATGTTCCCCAGAACATAATTGAACCGCCGTCAGGTTATCTCCGACCCGCAGTACAAGTATCAAGAAGCTGTTCCCCTGGAAAACGATGGATTCGCACCTTCCCATCGGCATGATAAAGAAGGTATCGGTATTCATCAAACCATGCAACGCTCTGCCACTGCGCAAACGTCCAGTGACGTTGGTCAGTTGTAGTTGCCGATGTCGTGGGGTTAACATTAGCACATGCATGGGTCGTCGGCTGCGGAGACCCATCCAGCCTTAGGAGTGTTCGGTGCACTGTGTGTTCAGAGACACACTTGTACGCTGCCCAGCATTAAAGTCTGATGTTAGTTCCGCCACAATTCGCCGCCTGTCCTGTTTTACCAATCTGCCCAGCCTACGACGTAATAAGGGTAGTCGTTTGGACGTGGTTTCACGTTGGTTTCGCCACTTGAAGACACTCACCAAAGCACTCATCGAACACACGACAAATCGTGCAGTTTCCGAAATGGTCGTGCTGAGCCACCGGGCAATCACAATCTGCCCTCGGTCAAACTCGGATAGATCGCGCGCCTTCCTCATTTTAAACACTGATAGCAGACTCACTGATACTACATGCTCTGTGCGTGTGTCTGACTAGCAGTCATTCCTCGTCAGGTGACGCTGCTATCGCCTGGACGGGTTTATATCGATAGTAGGTAGGTAGTCGTAATGTTCCGGCTGATCAGTGTATGTAGTTTGACTCGGACTACATCTGCCACCCACGTAGCGCTCTGCACAACGCAATCCTCCTCCCGCACCCCCCCCCCAACCCATAACGGAGCCACCTAGTTTATAGACCTTCCCAGAGCTGAAGTAATGTTCTAGGCTCCAGCCATATACGACGATACCAATTATTTCATGGTGTAGTCTATATCTAAAAAAAAAATCTTGGATTCTGCCATCAAGGACCACGTGGCCAGTGTGATTAATGAGAGGGGGAAGTGGGGTGGAGGGAGAACTAAGTTCTTGTCCGAAGTCTAAGCGAACCTTAAGCCAGACGTACCTAATCTTTTGCCAGCTGTCTGGGAAACGTGTAACTTTGTGTACTCTGTATGAAAAGTGTATTCTTTGTTTGTGTAATGTATACGTCATGAGATGGGGACCGCCCGAGCATTCTACTATATCAGTGGTACCCACGGGGGCGGTACCGCCAATCGCTATGTATTTAAGAGATCATAGGGAGCGTTACTGGTCAAAGGTACTATTAGGGGGCCTTGAGGACCAACCGTGCCTTCTGCTTTCCAGTATTATATCCGGCTTTAAGGAATGCACCAAACAAGTTTTTAATTGTATTCCCATGATCATATGCAGCCAAAAGAGGATTCAGCACAGCAATTTATTAGCTGAGAAAAGATACAGATAGTCAATCATGGAATGCGCCAATTTAGTATTTCTGATCATAAATAAGGCACCAAATATCGAAAAATTAGTGGCGTGACACCGAGTTTAGTCGTCTAATAATTTTTTTTTATGATATATATTTGTTATTCAATATTGGTGTATTGTTCAAATTTTTATTACCTTTTAATAAAACAGTTTTAGAAATCTGACCTTATACACGTCACTAACAGTATACACGAGCGCATACGACTATCACTAGGGTTCCTCTGCGACTTCTGTGAGACACTTGTTCGTACGCTGATCTAGATACTTTATAGAGTCTCCACTTATGACCAACAATATATCACCTGCGGACGAAGCTAATAAACTGGTGTGCAAAGTAACTTTTGCATGCTGTGTTACTACCAAGTATCATAGATCCACGAAACCTGAACCATATAACAGTATAGAAAGAACTGCTACAGTATAGTACAGTAAGCAACTGAGAGAATTATATGCTGATACATACAGGAATGATACTTTTATACGGAGAGAATAGGTTATACTGAATTCACAGCGACTCATGATGTGCCCTGAACATTATAGAAAGTAGGGACACGGTTCTTACAAGGGTGTGAGAACAGCACGGATAGTGATGTATGTCTGCAACGTACTTTCGCGCTGGCCGCAAGGTTAATAAGGAGTTCTTGTTGTAGGGCGTTCCGTTTCTCCACCGGCGTGGTTGCATTGCTGGATGTTCGTTGGTGTACGTGGTCGTGCTGCAATACGTCTCCCCAAAACATCCCACATCTGCTCAATAGGATTTAAATCGGCGGAACTGGCAGACTAGTCTTTCCGCCGGACTGATCGTGGTGGTGTAACGGTTAGCGTTCTGGCCTCGCATTCGGGAGGACGGCGGTTCGAATCCCCTTCCGGGCATCCAGATTTGGGTTTTCCATGGTTTCCCAAATCACTCCAGGCAAATGCCGGGATGCTTCCTTCAAAAGGCCATGGCCGAATTCCTTCCCATTCCTTGCCCCCCCCCCCCCCATCCTTTCCCGTCTCTAAAAACCTCGCTGTTAAGAGACGTGAAGCAGTTAAAAAAAAAAAAAAAAAACACCTTCCACCGAATTATGTCTCGTTCCGAGAGCTTCACCTGCGCTGTTCGATGCGAGATTTAGAAGTTAATATGGTAACGCTGGCCTCGCGTTGTAAGAGTCGCTCGTTCGAGTCTGGCCTCGGGCATGAGTAGTTTAAATTAAGTGTTGTGTTTATCCTGTGTTGTAATCAGCATAGTGTCCACAAACACATAGTAAAGACCGATACAATTCTTAGTACAAATACAACTTGGAACTGGCTATATGGCTACGTAGACCGAAGGCCATATTTTAAAATTATGTATAAGTAACAAAGAATTGGTAAGTTGAGTGCTGCAACGAGTAAATAATGCGTAAGACTGACAGCAAAATACAATATTTCAGTTAAAACCTTACAGAGCGTCCATAAACCACGTAGCCTCATTTTGGCCTCCTGTGAAACCCCGCCCCTCCCCACTTAGCCTTACGTGGCGTTTACCTCTACCCCTCCCCCCTCCCTCCACCCCCTCCGCCCGCCCGCGTGGCACGTAGCTTTTTTCCCCAATTGATTCCAGAAAGCATTTTGTCTTGGCTCAAAAACCCTCCTCCCCCACTTAGCCTTCCTTCCCCCACTTAGCCTTCCTTCCCCCCTCCCTCTACACCAAGTCACGTAGTTTATTGACGCTCCCTTATTCATGAGTATTATTCACTCGCCACAACCCTCAACTTTGGGAGCTGGTAAGCTATTTTCCCTATCCTGCATTATTTATATCGCCTAAAAGCCGCTTCCTTTTTCCTTATTATTGTAGCGAAAGAGCGGCTTTTCACCACAACCAAGTTGGATTCGCCTCTGATCAACCACTCCCCGATCAGTTTTACCGAAGATATGTGGTCATAGGATCAGAGCAATTACGTTATGCCCTCACTTAGTGCTAGTAATGAGCAGGAATCAGCGATACAAATGAAAACATGTAGTTGAAAGAATGGAGTGACTTTAATAACTTCAATAAAATAGGCTCATAGAAATGCACTTAACATAAAATAGCTCTCATGAAATAACTCTCTTACTAATAAAATCCTGTCACTCGGAATATTCTTTCTAAGCCAGCAGAAGGGAATAAATGCATTAGCCTTTACCTAATAAAATCTTCATGCCTACGGGCACCGTGCTCCATCCTGAGGCTCGGCGAATAGACTCCTCGAGAACTGCCCCAGAGTGAGCTCTCGCGCGTTGAAGCGGAGTGGGGGAATTCATGTGACATTAGTTCTATTCGTTTAAAACCCCTTACTAGGGGCTTTTTGAATGTACCCTGGAGGGGAGGCCTCTTCTCACGGGAAGAGATCCTGTTAACCTTGGACTATGCTGCGTCGGGTGGAATTAAATTACATTGCTGTAGCTTGAGAAAAATTATCCCGAGTAAAAATTACAATATACTATAACTAAAATCCCTCAATATACTACAGTGTAATAAAAAATTAGTTATGTTGATTTATCTATCTTGTTCTAAAGTTTGCACACCAGTGTACTATCAGGGTCACATTCTTTCCTTAATCATATTTAAAATTTGTTTAAAATCAGCCGGCGATTTAGACGACCGCGATCAGAGAGTTAAGTGGTAGGTTGTCTGATGGATGCGTCGTTTTTCTGTGCAGCCCACGCCGCCGAAGAAGCCGCCGCGGCGGAACCTCTCCGTCTCGCCGACGCACGCGGTGCCGCCGACGCTGATGAGCATGTCGGCAGACGGCGCCGGGTGCCGGTCTGGCCACGGGGGGCGGCGGAGGCGGCAACTACGAGTACCTGTACCTGGCGCGCAGCGGCCGCAGCCACGGCGACCTGCGGAGAGGTCGCTCGGCCGACCAGTACGTCGACATGCGGCCGCCCATCATCGAACCTCCCGCCTTCCGCACGCAGAACCCGCGACGCAAGCTGCGGCGGAGCCACAACTACGAGAACTACGAGCCCGTGGCGATACTGGCGACCAAGCAGGACCTGGAGCCCGAGGACGACACCGAGCAGCAGGTGCCCTGCGCCGCTGTCACCGACGAGGAGGGCTCCACGTTCGTGTCGAGCGCGCACATCACTCTGCGGACGTCGCCGCCCACCACTCCGCTCAGCCCCACGCACTACCAGCAGCCGCCCACGCCCGACCACCCGCCGCCTTCGGCGCTGCAAGCCGAGCGCAGCATACACGAGCGCATCCGCCCGCTCTCACAGGTATCACTAGAGTTCCTCTGCGACGTGTAACGTGTATTGCGTCTTCCATTTGACTCGGTAGTAAAGTGCTGGACATTCTAGATGAGTTAGCTTTCACATCGGCCTGGTTAGAAGTAGGCGCCGCATCCCCGTTGCTCCCCGCGGGCACCCACATGGGTGGCGAAGTGTGCCTTGTATCATTATCCACGCTGTAATAGCGGGTAGTTCTATTGGACCCGTTCCCTGGCGGAGGCTTTCGCTGGAGATGGATACTCTGGTTGGGACTGTGAGGGCATTAATGATCGCGAGATCGTGTGGTCCCCGCTTGAAGCAGGCCCTCCATTTCCCACTCCGTGTACATTACTACATGCGTGATTTGGATTGCCCTTCAGGTTTATTGGACTAGTTTAGATGATACCACTGACAGAATTCGCAGCAGCTCAGAGCTATGTCACTTGATCATTAAGACCATTTGATACCTGTTTCTCAAAGGCATCTGCGTTGCTTTGAAGCGTTTGAAACAAATGTTATTCCTATTTCAGTATCTTCCTGCAAATCAAGGGAATTGTAAAACTGTATTGTGCAAGTTATTTCCATCAGACCTAAAGTTTCCACTTTGCTTCTAATAGCTGGGAGATGAAGGAATACCTACTTGCATTTCTATAGTCTAATTCGAATGTAATTCATCAGTCGCTTCTTCGTGGTCACAGATCACATTTTACAATGGCATCATTGACACTGGTTTTTAGTTTCTTAAGACTGGGTTAGCAATACATGGGAAATGCTAACATAGAATAGAAGTTTAGGGGTTCCTTGAACACTTGTTCTTGTATGGTCCTCGCTTGTCAACCGTTTTCGCTGACGTCATAGTAACGTGCGCCGAACGAGATGGTGAGATGCGGGCAGTGGGGCGGCAGGCGCGGCTGTGTTATACGCGGTGGAGGTGGTCGGTTATAGTTCGCAGTTACTGTCGCATTATCTCGACTGATCTGGCTAATCACTGGGTTCCAAACTGCGCTAATTTGGAAGCCGGTATATCTGTTTACGGGGCCTTCCGCGAGACGAATCTCCATAGCCCCTTGATCACACTGTTCCAGCATCAATTTGTACATTCTAATATTCGTATCTCCTCAAAGTCAAAACCATGTCTCTTCCTATGCTTTGTATGACCACAACTGGCCTTGTCCCGTGTCCCAGACATGTGTAGAAACTTTTATTCGACGTTTTTATCACTAAATTTTTGTTTAAATTGGACGTTTAATGGTAAGATGTCTTACACTACACCAAAGCACTCAGTTTTTGTAATGAATATGTGAATTTAGTTCCCACAATGTTTGCTTTCGTGTGTCAAAGACGGCTGGTGGTACTCCATCATTCAAAGTCCTATTTCAACTGAGGCTTCATCTTGTAGTGTTATTGCCATAGACCTCTGAGGTTAGTGGAATCAGGTCCACAATGTTTATGTACGTTACCATTTCAGCAATATATATATAAGTTTCCAAAATTTGTCTGTCTGTTTAGATGAATGAGATTCATGCATAAACTACTGGTTAATTTTTAATGGGCCTTCTGAATAAAGTATAGCTTTTGGTGCCAGGGTTATAATAGTGTAGTTCCATCTTAATGTGAAATCAGAAAGATGAGAAATCTCAGAAAAGAATGCCCAAAAATTAGTATCCAGTTTTTGTTGAAGGCAATTGACACAAGAACTTCTGATTGGATTTCGAATGATGTACAGAGCAGAATAAGGTCTAAGGTTTAAGGTATGAGATTAAGATAAAAGTGCCCACAAATTAGAATCCGCATAAAGGTTAGTTACTTCATACAGTTGAAAGGTTTAATGTAATTTCAGCGTATGGGCCGTATCGTCTTACTGGAAGGAACGACTTTACAGTTGGTGATCTTCACCACTAAGAATTAACATTCAGTGATCCATTGAGGCCGTGAATCGTATAGCTCTGTGGGATGGGTTAGAGAGAGGTGTGTCCTTTGAAAGTCGACTCAAATGAAGATATAGGCAATGCCTAGTTTTAAATAAAATTGTGGTGTTTGCATTCTTGTATTCACTGTAATCTCTAAGCTACCAAATAAGATCATTGCTTTCCAAAGATTTTCATTCAATTGTAACGCAGTGCATCCTGTGGTGAAAATTTCTCTATGCACCTATTTTCCCTTTTCATATTAATTTTTATCGTAAATACTTTTGAGTGCAATTTCCTCACTCACCTATGTTTGTCCTTAATAAATTTTAATTTTAGATTCACTCATTTTTAGTAACTCATTTAACATTTGCCCTGGTAATTTACTTCAGCCTCTGAGTCCCTTAAAATCGAAAAGAAAATTTTTCCACTCCTTTATGTCTAAAATCAAGAACCAGCTTGAGTTCATGGTCATTTCTTTGATATAAACTTTAAGCTACAGATAGGTATTACCTTTTAGCTTAAAAATTAACATTAATGCCAATTCCTGATATTCAGAGTTAATAGTAAACCTAAAAAATTGATAAGGTACTGTTGATCGTATATACTCAGTATAATGCAGTCTTGAGCATATTTAGTAGCTCCTCATAGACATCTTTGTTCATCAACCAGAAAAAAGATACGGAGCTGCATTGATAAATATTTTCTATATCTCCAAAAAATTTTATTGAATAGATTGATATTTAAATGATTTTTCAAGATGTATAAAATAGGCTATATATATACATTTTAATTTCATCTCAGTTTTATATAGCTCCTTTAAATTTTTTCAGCAGATTTCACTTGTTTCACGTTATTATTTAGGTTGGTGATTTTCGTTCTTTTTCACATCAATAGTTTATTGAGAGAAATGGGTAATTCTGTGATTTCATTATGATTTTATTTCTGTTATGTTGAAAAAATTAATTAACTTTTGTAATGTACTATCAATAAGTTATGGTTCCAATCTTCATAATAATTATCTTTTAACTTTAGATAAACACACAAGAAAATAGTTATAACATTTATCAAATAAACGCTTCAGCACTTCTGTTTATAAAGCCAAATAGAACTTTACCAAAAAAAATTAACAGTTCCTTATCATTTCATATATATTTACATTTTATGAGTTTGGGTGTCAAAGTGGTCTGTACAAAATACCCCTTTTTTCATAGAAGCAAGAAAGATCCTTAATAACTCAGTAGAGTTCACATCAATGTGTTTTTATTTCTTTTTGCAGGTAATGGAGAACACATAAAAATATTGTCATGTCTGTGTTCATCAAATACTGACGATAGGGGAGGATCTCTTAATTGTCAAAACTTGGTGGTCTGTCATTTGTGTTTGGAACATACACTTGTCATCAATACAGTAACTGTATTATCATGAGATAAATGGATTTCAAGATGAATGGTGTGTACTGCTGTTAGGTTTACATTTCTTATTTGAATGTTGGCAGCTGAGTTATACTGTCTGACAGCTAGAACAGTGCATTTCTATGCACTTAGTCATAGTACACAAAGATAATTTTTTTTGGATAAAGGTTGGCTTTGATTAGGGCATTGAACCTAGGTAGTGGTGAACTAGCATTTTGTATTATGAGTTTTATAATAATATAAAGTATAGCAAGGTTAAATTCAATGCTGAAAAATTCATGCCTGTACGCACAAAAATTACATTTCAATTGCATCCCACTTTTGTGGCTTCAGTCCTCAAAGTACACCGAGTTACCACACAAATGGAACATCACACAATTTACCAATATATGGTATTCACAGTACTATTTTATAAATGTAATTCTTTTCTGTAAATTTAGTAAAGCAGAAAGTGTTGTCATATTTTTCGGTATTTTTAGCTTATTTCCACATTAAGAAATATTTTTAAATATCTGTTGATATTCCCAATTAATCCAAAAAGTTGTATCACCACATAGAACTGCAGTGGCAAAATTTCTGTTTTTACCAATGTATTTCTAGAAAAGTGCCATCAGTAGCAATTGTTGTGATTCAAACTATGATTAAGTGAATGTGATGATTAGCAGTGGAGTATGGGAGTAATGTATGGGATAGAGAGCATACCTAACAGCTGACTAGTTTTTCTTTTTCCTGGACAGATATGATAACATGACTCATTTTACCATCCTTAATTACTTACTTTATTGTTTTTAAGAAATTTTATATTATATATTCCCCTTCAACCAAATTGACATATACCTAAGACCATCCACTGAAATATGATGTAGCTCTTGTTTTTGTGCCTACCAATCTGTAAATTCAGAACAATTTTTCAGTTTGTATGTATGAACTATTGTTAATTTAAATGTTCAGTTTTCCTTATCATCAGTGCTTTACTTGCTGTTAATTGCATGGTCTTTGTAGTTCATTAATTGCCATTATTTTGGTGTACCTCACTAAATGTTCACAAATATTTTAGTTACTGTATTGCAACTTTGTAGTGTTATTGTTAGTTAAAATATTTTTGTTTTGTTTAAAGTGTTTGATATATATTTTATCACCATTCTTTGCTTGTTATTTAATTTTGTATTCAATCAAGTTCCTGAATGTGGAAATGTATTGTGATCCTGTGTCAATCTGCTCAAATTTTATTTTACAGCATGTGGCTTGCTTGTGCATGTATTTCCACTGTTTGATTTTGTTAATGTTTGTTGTATGCTCACAGTTAAATAAACCATGTTCTTACATTTTGTGTTATTCCTTGAAGTATCCCTAACAGTTGTTTTTTGTGCATTTCTTCCCATACTTTACACATTATTCAGATTGGCAAAATAGTGACAATTTTTAAAGTTTCGACAGTATTAAGATGCTAAATAGTAACTACTATTCCATACTTGTCAGATGTGTTGTTTCCAGTTTTTTAGTGGACTTGATCACTAATGACCCCAGTTCTGATATATCCTTAAAACTAAATAACAATGAACCTTTTACATTCTGTTATTCTCTATAGCACTATGTTGAAAAACACTTGGAAAAAAAGCAGCAATAAAGTAACAGTCATTATATTAAAAGCACAATACTTTTCCACATAAACAGCAAAATTTTTAGAGTTGTGATATACGTTTATTATTCTCCAGTGATCTCCCAATATATGGTAATATGGCGACAGTGTATGTTGGAGTATTTAGGCTTATTAAAGCTCCAAAACTTCACTCTATTCTTTATTTTGTCTTTCTTTCTCATAATTAAACATCAGCATGTTGCTATGCAGAAATAATATGAGGATGTTTAGTTTTTCATAATATCTTAGAATTGCTTTTCCTTAAATTCTCTGAAAGAAATTCAAGACATATGCTTGTTATTTTTCAAGAGATATCCAAGTTATGAGTAAAAATACAGTATAAACTATGCATGGATTATTTATTAACTTCTCACAAGGTCACAGCTGGTATGGAAGCAAATGAGTTACAGCTCAAATTCTTAATAGTTTACAGTTTAACTGACTTATAACTTCACAGTTCATAACCTCAAACTTACAATCAAGTCCCATTCTTCATATAACCCTTAATTAATATTTTTAACCATAACTAGATGATTTCTTATATACTAATTTTACCTTATAATATGCAATTTCCTTACACACCCATCTTCCCCCTTTCCTGCACCCACCTACATTTCCCCTCTACAAATTTTAACTTTAAGTTATTTCAACATTTTGGTAAATTATTAATCATTTCTCTTAGTAACTTATTCCAGTCCCTGACACCCTTACCTAAAAAAGAGAATCTTCTTACACCCTTGTACCTGAAATCGAATGCCAGCTTGTGTTCATGGTCATTTTGTAATTCAGACTGTCAAATTCAGGTAGCTGGGAGCAATGTGTAACTGTGAAAGAAAATTATTCCAAGAATATTATCCAACTAACTGAAAATAGAGTGGTGCACCAAAATATAATGGAGCTGAATATATTGGTCTAGATCTGAATTCAGTAATAATATGGTAAATTTTGTATTAAAACGGCAAATAAGAATTTTGTTACCTTTCCGTATCAGTGATATTAAACAACATGTATCATTCTTGCCAATCTGGTGTTGAGTAGCTTTCATTGCATACCAAACATGTTTGCAGACAAGGTTGTAAATCCAGACATTTCTTTTACCTAGCCATTAGATTATAAAAAGTACGAGTGGAAAGAAAATTTGACTTATGAACTGAGTGAAACATTTAACTGATCTGCTTGGCTCTAAGTAGTTATTGTAAACGGTAATGTATTAAGTAATTATTATTTAATCGACGGGAGTGCAACTGTTATTAGTGGTGTTATTATTATTGGCTGTTTTTCATCTCATTGTAATAATAATTTGTAGGCCTACTGAAATGTTGTTGCCATAGATTTTATAGTTGACAATGATAAACATTTCTATGAAACTGTTACTTGCTTCCGCAATGATATTTTTGAGGTAAAAGAACTGAAGAAATATATGTTTCACAAACATAATACCACACGAACTATACCTTATAAATGTTATTTACATGTAGTGACTTCTATATGTTTTAATATAATCGTTGTTATAATAAGGACATATATTGGAAAGTCCTCTTGAAAATTTAGCTGGTGGTTCGATTATGTAAATAATTCAATTTATAATGATAAGGCACACACTTGAACAATATTGTTTTAAAAATAAGGAAAATGGATTCAAAGTGAAGTTTAGAGATCCAACAAACCCTATCATAATATTAGAGTGGTCAGAAAAAAATGAAAAAAAAATTCATAGGTAATGCAGTTGACAAATAAAATGAAGCAACTTGTTCAGGAGCATCCCATCCTTGATATAGTCGATTCTCCAAAGTATTTTAATGCGAAGGAAAATAAAATGCACAGTTTTGGTGGAAGAAAAAGCAGATTGATTTCAGCAAGATATACAAAAAAGAAGATGCCAAAAAAAGCAGATACCAAAAAAAGGTTTTTCATGGCAAACGGCTTAAGCAATGGTGTGGAGCTCTGTAATCCAATTAAAGAGTCTTCTGTAGGTACTTCCAAAGCCTCCTACGAAGGAGTAAATGGAAGAGAAGAGAAACGAAGTATATTTTAGACATAGTATTAATTTTGTCATATTACAGAACTTATACACGAAACTGAGTAGGTTTAAAGTGAAACTTTCGGGGACAAAACACCAGTATTGCGCCTGCGGGCTATATGCATTATCTGATAAGAAGAACACCAATATTTAATGCTGAACTGAGCGCCATATGACGCGATAGGTGGACCCACCAGAATAAAAGGCCGCTAAGTCGAGTCAACGGTGGCACTGCCTTACCTTTTTCTCGAAGTGATTCGGGACATTTTTGAACATTAATTTCTTCGGTCATGTTCATGCTAAGTGTCTCAAATTTCTGTTATGCGTAGACACCATCAATCTTACTAAATTTTATTTCGTTACTGTTCTTAGTTCGGAAGTTATTAGGATGCAAACTTCAGCGATTTTGTCACTAACTCACTGACTGACTGATTATTATCAAAACTCTAAGATAGTTCCCACAATCATAGAAACCGGAAATTTGGTTCAAATATAACATTTTACCCAGTCTGAAACTCCTAAATTTCCATAATCTACCCCTAACGTAAAATCGCTTTCTACCCTCATAACTTTATGTACCTCAGATTTTCATTGTAGAATGTGCTTACTAATTTTAACTAATGTATTAAATTTTACTTCTTTCCTTTTTTTACTTTGGAAGTTATTGAAAATCAAAATTTTATTTCGTCCGTGACACTCCGACATCAAAATTCCACCGTACTTCCAGTGATTCTAGAAACAAGTAATTTGGTACACATATATGGTTTCATCCCTAAATCATAAGAAAAGTCTAATATTGGAGTTTTTACACGTATTTATTTAGTTACAATCCCAAACATGAAAAATTCTGGAACATATTTGTGGCTTAATTGCTTTGCTCCGGATGAAGCTTTATTCCTGAGAATTTTTTAATGCGTAGAGATCAGCAATTTTAACTACTAATCTTATATTTACTATACTTAGTTTTGAAATTACTAGTAATTTATTTATGGTGGTGGTTAAACCAGTGGCCTGCTCGGCTAGGACGCTCAGACATTGTTTTCAGAGAGTGGGGCATTGTTGGTAAGGTATATTAATGCCTTCAATTCTGAAATGTTCTTATTCACCGATTTTCAAATGGAATCATTACATTTGAGCGGCGATTCAGAATAAGCTATAAACTTATAAAAAGAAATGAGATCCCAGAAAAACAATTTCTGTAAAAATGGGCTAAGTCTCGTGTTCGTGTAGTGACAAAAAGTTATGAGATCTTCTTCTGAGTCAAGTCTACACTTTACAGTGTGTATTCACTTTGTGAACCAGAATGGTTTCTCTCGATGTCCTAGATCGTTTATTTAGAATAAAATAATCTGATGACTTGGCCATTATGCACGTCATAATTTTTGCTGAAATTGAGGACATATTATATACCTGTCAAATTCGTAAGCGAGGGAAATCTTGGCTTTTACGTATTTATAAGTTTGATGAAGCAACACATTTAAGGTATTTATATAGGTTAAATAAAATGTGGCGCGCATAATGGCCAAGTCCCCAGAATTTTTTTTATCCTAAACAAACGATCTATGACACCGAGAGAAACCATTTTATTTCACAAAGTGAAGTGTATAACACACTGTAAAGTGTATACTTGGCCCAGAAGAAGATATCATAACTTTTTGTCAGTACACTAACACGAGACTCGGCCTATTTTTACAAGAATTGTTTTTGTGGTATTGTATTGTCAGTAGAGAAACAGTAATAGCAGAACCACGCTCGCGAAGCAGCGAGAAAATGCTAGTTATTAACAAATGTGAATGGTGCTGGTATGCTAATGTTGAAAAGCAAATGAAATCTGGAAATAGTATAAACATTTCTTTTCCGATAACGATTCTGCAGTTTGTGGTTGCAGTAACGTAACAGAGAGAAATTCGAAATGTGACCGTTAGTGGAAATGGGCCAAGAGATTAAAAGGAAGGTTGTCGGTGTTGCTAAGCGTCAATTCTTAACCCGGTGGGACGCGGCTGGTATTAAATTGGATGCATGCGAGATGAAGACGAGCAAACACCACCGTAACGCAATTTGCCCGCTCGCTATATTACGTTTCCACCTTGTTGATACACCTTGGGCCGCGTTTAATTTGCCAAGTTGGCAGCGGAGCTGTATTGGCTGCGCAAACCACTCTGTTTGAGATACACCCGTGCCTCTCAGGTGATACGGAGAGCAACAGGTCGGAAAGAAGGGATTCATTACACAGGAGGTATTAGGTTCCACACATACTCGCTGCGACTTTGTTTCGGTTTCCCAGTAAGTTGCACTGTTGGGGAAGTATTATTACTATACCTCAAAAAGAAAAATTTCAACAAAATTGTGTGATCTGCTGAATATGCTTTATCTGTTTTCAAGAATATGTTTGTGGAATATGTCTAAATAGCAGTTGTTGGAACTTACTGCAAACCTTAGTCACTACTCACCTGTTAGAACAGATGGAAAATAATTCCTAAGACTTCCGCGGCAATCTTTGTTCATAATTAACAGACTTTCCGGTTATGCCGCGTAGTTTTTTTCATTACCTGAGCTTTCGGCTGGTATCCTACAGCCTTCGTCAGAGATACTGTTTATGTTGACATAGCAACGAGCGCCAAGCATCGCAGAGTAAGAGGCCGCTATCTTCGTTGATGTTGTAGGTGTTTTTTAAAATTTCTGCTGCCTCTTTCACCCGTCGGGGCCACCACTGGTCTTCTCTCCACAGTAGCCTCGTTTCTTGAAATTTTAGTTCATGCCCGGTATTAATAGCATGGCGAACTACGGCGGATTTGTCGCTGTTGTTATATTTGTAGTGGCGGATATGTTCTTTAAGTCTCTCCGCCACAGTGCGACCTGTCTCGCCGATATAAACAATGCCACTGCTGCAGGGGATTTCGTAAACACCCATAAGCTGGTGTGGGTGTAATCTGTTTTTTACCTTGGTTAGTGACTGACCAAGTTTGCAGTTAGCCTTATATACTATTCGCACCTCCACCCGCTTTAACAGTTTCCCAATCCGGTCTGTGATACCTTGTTTGTATGGGAGACAGGCGAATTTTGTTGGCACATTAATATCATGGGATAAGTTGACGTCTTCCATGGGTTTTTTGGGTCTTAAAACCCTTCTGATGTCAGTAGAGGCGGGAGGGCAAGGATCGGAGCGGAAATAATTTGGTCTTGTCCTATTGAGGGAAGCATCCTGGTATTCTTCGGAAACCATAAAAAAAAAACGGGCAAGTATTTGAATCCACGTTCACTCAAATACCAGGTCAGAATAAGTAATACAAGATATAACAGAATGAACATGCGATGTTCTATATCAACTATTTGGTTTTACAGTGATATATTTATACTAAGAATTTACAAAAAGATTGACTGAAGTGAAGAAAATTTCCCTAATTAAATACTCGCTACTAGAGATGTAGCAAACTGTTTGTATTCGTTACTGACTTACTGAGTAACGGGTTCGTCGCCTGACTCGAAATACCGAATCGTTACCCACAAATTCATTTCTTTACTCGCATGTTTCGTTACTAGTATTTGTCGTATAGATGTCAGTTTGATTCGATAAACGAACGAGCACGACGTATCATGCGTCATGCGGGAGCTGGAATAGTACGCCCAGCGATTGAATGAGCAGATGTTTGTTTTGAAATTAGGTGATTTAAGTGTGCTGCGACTGAGATATTAGGTATTATTCTGAAGTATATACTATTCAGTGCAGTAAGTCAAATGTACGGAAAAGTTACCTAAATTTACTTTACTCAATGAACAATATACTTGAACTTTACAAAGTACTAACGAAGTGTTCCATGCGATGCTTCGTGCTAGTGCTCAGTTGTATTAGAAGTAATGTGACATAGCAACCCATGAATTTTAATTACCGCAGGATCCTTGTGATCAATGCGGTACTGGCTTTGATGTTGAATGTTTGTTGAAACCGTGACGCAACAGCAATTATGAATCTAATCACAAAAAGATGAAGAATTTACGAAATTAAATGAAAACTGTAAAGGAAGACAGTGCTGAAACCTCCTATTTAAAAACGAAATACTTTGATGAGATTATAATATTTGTTAAATACGTGTCCCATTATCATATCAGATTTGTATGCGGGGTTTTAGTAGGCTACTTTATTAAAAATAACCGTCATTAGGTATTGTCACTACATATGTCACAGTCAGGTGGATGTTCAGGTCTTTTTTTATTTATTTATTTTTTGTATGCAAACAACTGTTTGTTTTGAAAATAGATTATTCTTTCATTACAGTAAATCAATTGTACATTCACAGGTTTTCCGTAAGATCCATGTGCTAATTATTTGACTTTAAGTTTTATCCAAACGAACAACTTACCTAAACTTACTTTAATAAATAAACAATTTACTTAAACTTTACCAAGTACGAACGAAGTTGTCCCGCACGCGACACGACTCGATGCGATGCTTCATGCTAGTGTTCGATTGTATCAAAAGTAACGAGTAACGATTCGAAAGTTAACGGGTACTGATTGGTTTAGAAACGAATACGTAGGGTTACAGTATTTCTCGTTACTATTATAGCTCTACTAGCTATCGAGCGTGATGGGTGAGCGTTAACGTTGTGGCCTCGCATTCGGGAAGATGCGGGCTCGAATCCCCGTCCGGGTATCCAGATTTGTGTTTTCCATGGTTTCCCCAAATCACTACAGGCGAATGCCGGGATAGTGCTTTCTAAATTCCATGGCCAAAATCCTTCTCGTTCCTTGCCCCTGTATTTTCACGCCTCTAATGACCTCGATGTCAACGATTCGTAAAGCCATAAGCTAAAAAAAAATCCTCCAGAACACATTTTCATTAATGTACTAAAAATATCAATCGAGTGTGATAAAATAAGTAAAAAACAACATCTCACACATCAAACTCGTGAAGGTATGATTAAAATGGATTACTGTCTTAATACTACTATATTATGAACAAATTTACTTTCTCATTGTTATTTAATTTCGAAAGAAAATTAGTAAAGCCTGGGGAAAATTTCACCTTTGCGCACTAAACAAATAAGTGCCGACATTCAGTAGGCTGCTTGGGTGAAAGACGCATTTTTGATAAAATCTCAGAAAAAATTCGGTAATTTTCCACACTTTGGAGGACATCCGTACTTTCTTTGCGTAATAGGGGTTGACTGGAAAGCTGCGGTGAACTACGTAGGGGGAGGTGAGGGGGGTTCCGAGCCAAGCCACGTCGCTTTCCATTCATATTATTTGTCACAGTTAACATGAGTTACATACAACAACATGTAAATATTTATTTCCGTCTATTAATTATCTCCGTATGTAATTTACGATAGTCTGACAAGAGAAATCAGTACAAAATGTCTACTGGAATCAACAAGGAAAAAATCTACGTGCTACGCGGGCAGGGGGGGGGGGGGAGTAGAGGCAAAAACCACTTCGGGCTACATAGGGGGGGGGGGGCGACGATCTCCAAGGAGTGATAGTCTACCATATCCGTGACTGAAGACGTCTCCTAGAAATCTAATTAAAGATAGGGAATGTGGCGTTAAAATTTTTAAGTCTAAGAACGGGTTTCTTCGAAACTATTCATTTTCGGAATTAAAAATTCCTATATTCTAATCCGGACTATATACAAATCCGTTGAGCCAATACTGCGTCATTGCGTAACAAACACCCAAATATTCAACTATCAATCCCTTCCAAACTGTGACATTTATAATATTACTATCCGTTACCCGTGGCTCCATCCGCTTGAAAGTGTGGTGTAGTATAAGAGTTTTGGTTAGTATTCAAAGTGCGACCAACGGAAATAATTTTCATTTGGGGTTGAAGAAATGGTACACTGCTTCCTTGGTTTTTACTCTTTAAGAAAAAGTATACTTCAAAGCCGGGAAATTGGTAACAAAGGTGTAATGCGCGCTGGATGATAAGTTAGGCATATTACTGACTTAGTGGCAATAGACGTCTCGAGCCGCCTCTGGCGTCATTATAGTCAGAATTCGGCATGGATGCCACCTTCTTCACTCAAAATTCACTATGTTCCATTGAATATTAGTAATCATTCTGATCTAGGCTGCATTTCATCCTGAAAACACCACTGAACATGTCATAACTGAATCACTTATAATAAGTGTTTGCGATTTACGTAAGAAAGAGGGAGTACCGTCTACGAAGCAGGATACTCTTTGTTGTTGGCGAAATATTAATTGATAATTTCCAAAGGAATTACACGTTCTTAAGAGATAGAAACGACAATATTCTAACTAGGTGCCAAATTCCTTTTAAATCTATTGATCAATAAAATCGAGATTGGGGCAGAGAGTAATTTATAATATTATTAACATTAGGATAAAAAGTTGATTAACTGTGATTTAGAAAGGTAACACAGAAACACCATTTACTGGAACAAAACTCTTCGTTACCTTTCTGGCAACTACTTAGCGAATCGTTTGAAAATCTGATGTAGTATAAACGCTTTTGATATGTAAATGATCGTTACGACCTCTGTAAACTGTTGCTTCTACTCCTGCAGCTCTGCACGGTTGTCGGAACCGACGTATTACGTAGGCAAATCTATTCGGTCACAGTCACAACATTTGCAGACGTCGCTCGGTGGACAGGCAATGCACCGAACATCCGATAGGGGCGCGCATAAACACACGACTCCGCCCAAAGGCCGCCGACAGCCACTGGTGATTGTTGACAGAGGCGGACAGGCCCGTCTTAACACCTGTTGCTGGGTCAACCGCCCGCGCTGTTGGCGTAAACATCCGAACCCGGTGACTGGCCAGCTTTGTGGCTAGCCACCGCGGGGATTTTCGGGCCACCGAGCCAGCCTCCCCCACACCCCCGGCCGCTTCTGTTGATGTTGTCGCACGGTCGTGTTACCGCTGCTGTTGTTGTCCGCCGCGACACTGTTCACTTGGATCCGCCTTTCCGGCTGCCCGGCGCTCTTTGGCGGAAAAAGGCTCCGTTAATTATTGTCTTTGGTCGGGCACTGGCGCGAATAATTTCGCTGTCGGCTGGCAGACTGTTTGAAGCAAAGTGCCTAATACCCGTTCTGTGCGCCACTCCAAATGGCATTTGCATGCGGAAACAAAGCGGGAATTTCTCTAGGACGCCTCACTGACTGAATGGCAGCGTTCTGTGCAAATCAGCTCCCATCCGAACTGTTCTGTCGCTAGCTGTACATCTGCTGTGAACGCTGATACGTGAGTGCTCAATAGCAATGGAAGAAATACTGCAACTGGCCAAAGATTAAACAGTTTAATTTTCGGCTTGAAACGTCAACCATTTTTATTGAAATTTTTGACGTTAATATGACATATGAGTAATTATTTAAGGTACTTTAAAAATCTACTTTAAAGTTTTGAAGATTTTGAGATTTCTTGCAGGCTTGATTAAAAAATGCAGTTAATAACAAAAAACTTAAGTTTTACATGAAAATGTCAGACATCTCACCACCGAGCGTAGTCGTGTAACGGTTAGCGTTCTGGCCTCGCATTCGGGAGGACGGTGGTTCGAATCCCCGTCCGGGCATCCAGATTTGGGTTTCCCCAAATAACTCCTGGCGAATGCCGGGATGCTTCCTTTAAAAGGCCATGGCCGAATTCCTTCCAGTTCCTAGTCCCCAATCCCATTCCACCTCTAATGACACTGACGTCGACGAGGCGTAAAGCCATAAGTATAGAGAAAAAAAAGGCGATACTTTGCCAGTAAACTCCGGCAACCCTGCGTATTCCTTGTCCCATCAGTCTGGTGGTATTTCTCTCGGTCTATGGTGATGTCTTGGGCTCCATTCTAAAACTGTTTTTGTCCATCTTTGGTATTCTCCGCTCAATATGACCGGCCCATCGCCACTTCAAGGATGCTATTTTCCCTAAGATGTCTGTGACCTTCGTAGCTGGCCTTATGTCAGTTTTTCTTGTTGTATTTTTTTTTTTTTTTTTTTCGCTAAGCCTAGCATTAACATTTCCATGGCTCTTTGGGGCAGTCCTTAGTTTATGTAAATAGGTAGATGTTTATTTTTCTCATATGTATGGAAATTAATGCATATAACAAAATGATAGCTTTTATGCCTTGCATAACAATACCTTCCGACTGTAATATCATAAAATCCACGCCACAGTAAAAAACACCCTTATGTTTTGTTCAGAAAGCCCCTCTGTAAATAATATTTGAAGTGGTGTTGCATGTCACAACTACGAATTGATTGCTTTTAATTGTATGTGTACAAACTGTCGCATAGAAACTTAATTGAATCGCAAACTTAATTTGTTCTAGTTTATGCGATTTAATACACGCCGAAACGACATATAAACGCCATTATTGCCACCTGTAGGCAATTGAGTGAACCATTACCGTTTGTACGAAGTGAGTAATAAAACTATAGGTATCTATACATACATAAAAACACCCGCTGCCACTGCGTTATTTTCTTTTTTCCTTCTCTCGCCAGTGTGGGCTACATAGATACAAGCTACGCGTTGCACAGGTAATTAATATGAATCATGACGGTGGGAATTAGAACCAGATTTGTTAGGGCTAATCCTAAGCGTGCAATGGTTGTGTTGCAATTTCTCTGCGAAGTTTGTAACTTGCGTTGTAACGGTCCGACCGTCTCTGTACTTTGTAACAGCTAAATATTCTGATAATTTAATTTTACTTGAGTATTAAATTTATAACACTGATTTCATATAAGCATTTTAATCTTGGCAGGCAAAGGGTCAGATTTGCTCTGAACAAAAGATTCATAAACGTAACTCAACATTTATTTTCGGATATGAAATTTAATGCATTTAATAATAAAAAATTGACAATTACCTTCTCTTACGTTATGATCAAATAGATAATACAACACTGTATATAACGGGCGCCACCCTACATGAGACTACTATATGCTTATGCTTACACGCTGTTGATACTCAATATAAAAATTGTCCGACTAGCTCAAATAATAAAAACAATTTTAATAGGCATGAGAAGTTCTCATCTGGTGAATTGCTCCACCCAGGTCCGTTTACTGGAGTATTGATCCATAAACATTTTCAGTGGTAAAAATATAATCACCTTATCATTTTCTCACTTAGTGTTATATCAGATTGTGCACTGATGCGAAAGCAACCGTAGACTTGGTCAAACCGTAGGTTCAGCCGCTGCGCCAAACTTTGTTAAACCTTAGGTTCAACCACTTCACTACTTCCCGCTGAAAACACCCTTAGACTCGGAACTTTACACTTCTGATCTGCAACCATTGATAGGTGGCACAGAGGTCTTGCTTGGGTAGGCAACTGTGCCCCAGTGTCCCACTTCTTCCGGCAGCCAGCGCACTCCTGTCCACTTTGCGTGCGACATTCCACCGGCCAATTAGGTGTCTCAGCCGCTGGTCAACCCCCGCCATTCGAACAACGCCATGCACAAAGAGAACACATCTTTCCGTCAATAGGTGGCATACCCTGTCTCTCCAGCCAACCTTTCCATTCACACTTTGGTCCTATTAATATAATAAAATGTCGAGTGACACACTGTTCACTACAGCGTTCTATATGATAGGTGTACGTTTTGTGAAATGTTTAGTTTACAAGGCGGATATTGGGTACCGAACCAGCATTCACCTAGGTTACTGCGGAAAACTGCCTAGAAACGTCAGTAAGGAAGGCTGCCACATTGAGTCCAGGACTAGAATCTTGTCCCGTTGCCTCAACGCGTTCAGAATCAATGGCGTGTATCATTCTCTCTTTTATTCTGGCTTGTATTTAATGATGTTACCAAGGCAATTTATTATTATATTAGGCATATACACTCTCATTGGGCTATATTTTATATGGAGAAGGTATCTGACTAAAAAAAATTTCTAAAACCACCCCCTCTCCCACTTTAAATCCCTTAATTCTTATACAGACTCACATTTTTTATCCCATTTTGATGGAACTTTGTACTCGTCTTATATATAAAAATGAATGTTTGTTTGTATGTTCGTCTTCTATCCGTTCCTATACCATTCATCCGAATACGATGAAACTTTGGTGAGTTATTGTGTGCACGCATGCAAAGGTTTCTGGTACAAAAGAATTTAATAAATCATCCCCTCTCTCCCTTTAAAATCCTTAATTTTATACGAACCCACATTTTTTTATCCTATTTTAATGGAATTTTGAACACGTATACTTTAAAATAAACAGAAAAATACTGTCTACATTTGGTTTTTTTTAAAACACAGCCCCTCTCCCCCTTTCCAACCCTATAATTTTTGCCATTTTTTTTTTATACAAACCTACAATTTTCGACCGATATCGACGGAACTTTTTACGCGTATACTTTAAAACAAACAGAAAAATATCGTATACATTTGATTTACGAAACCCTTCCCTTCACCTCCTCTTAACTTTTGTAAACGTTCTTTATGCATACCCACAAATTTTATCCGATTTCAATGGTCCTTTGCACACGTATACATTAAAACAAACAGAAAAATACTCTCTACATTTGGTTTGCGAAAACCAAATCCCTCTTCCCATTTCCATTCCCTTAATTTTTGTCAATGTTCTTTTCACATACCCTCAGTTTTTATCCAATATCGGCGGAACTTTACACACGTGTTCTTTAAAACCAACAGAAAAATAGTGTATACATTTGGTTTTCTGAAACCCTACCCCTCTCCTCCTGTCCACCCCCTTATTTTTGTAAACGTTCTTTATACATACCCACAAATTTTATCCGATTTCAATGGTAATTTGCACACGTATACATTTAAACAAACTGAAAAATACTGTTTACATTTGGTTTGCGAAAACCCAATCTCTCTTTCCCTTTCCACCCCCTTAATTTTTTCGTGTTCTTTACACATACTCACAGTTCTTATCCAGTTTCGATGGAAAGTTCCACACGTATACTTACCCGATAGAAAAACAGACATTGCATCGCATGCTAGTTAATATATATATATATATATATATATGAGGCAAAGAAATCTATATGTATCTATATATATAGGTGAAACCACCCGCTACATTTAACTTTGCTTCTATCAGTTTTATGGGAATTTACTAGTTTGTTTATAAACTATATATATGCTACATTTAATTAAAACCCATACATTGTTTTGAGGTAGGTTCTACGTGTATTTTTTTTTATTTTTTATTTTATTTATTTCCGATGGAGCACACGCTCCGCTGGCAATTTCCATACACACTATTTTTTTATCCTTTCTTGTACCCGCCTACTTCGATAAATTTTAAATTCTTCCATTGTTTTTTGGTAAATTACTAGTCATTTATTCCAATCCTTGACTGCTTTAGCTACGAAAAAAAATTTTCTAAGACCCTTGTGCCAGAAATCGAGTGCCAGTTTGAGGTCATGGTCATCTTTACCCTTACATATATTACTCTTAATTATTTTATCAATATCTTTCCATGCCTCATCACCAATATATGCCTTGTACACTCCCATCACTCTATCTCCACCCTCCTCCTGTCTTCCAATAAATTCCATTCCAGCTCCTTTATAGTATTACACTGAGGTGACAAAAATCATGGGATATCAATATGCAAATATACAGATAGCAGTAGTGTCGGTTACAAATTGTATAAATGGTCAGTGCCTGGCAGCACTTTCATATGTGGTCAAATGCTTCGTGTGAAAAGGTTGATTGTGTGATTATGGTCACATGACGAGAATTAACGGATTTCGAACGCGGTATGCTAGTTGGAGCTAGACACATGGGACATTCCATTTCAGAAATCGTAACGGAATTCAACATTCCGAGATCCACAGTGGTAAGAGTGCGCCGAGAATACCTAAATTCAGGCATAACCTTCCATCCTGGACAACGCAGTGGTCGACCGCCAGCACTTAAAGAGCGCGACCAGCGACGTCTGCGTAGACTTGTCAGTGTGAACAGACAAGCATCACTGCGTGAACTAACCGCAGAAATAAATGTGGGACGTCCGAAGGGCTTGTCCGTTAGGACAGCCCTGCGAAATATGGCTATAATGGGCTATGGCAGCAGAAGACCGACTCGGGTGCCATTACTAACAGCACATCGCCAACAGCGGCGCTCCTGGGCTCGTGACCATTTCAGTTGGCCCGTAGACGATTGGAAAAAAGTCGCTTGGTCAGATGATTCACGATTTCAATTGGTAAGAGCTGATGGAAGGGTACGAGTGTGGTGCAGACCCCACGAAGCCATGGGCCCAAGTTGTCAACAAGGCACTGTGCAAGCTGTTGACGGCTCCATAATGGTGTGTGTTTACATGGCGTTCAGCTACTGAGAGACCACTTGCAATGATTCATGGACTTCATGTATCCAAACAACGATGGAATTTTCCAGGATGACAATGCGCCATGTCACCGGGCCATAACTGTTCGCGAATGATTTGAAGAACATTCGGGACAATTCCAGCGGATGATTTGGCCACCGCAATTGCCCGACATGAATCCCATCGAAAATTTATGGGACATAACCGAGAGATCAGTTCGGGCACAAAATCCTCCACCGGCAACAGTTTCGGAATTATGGGCGTCTATAGAGGCTGTATGGCTCAATATTTCTCCAGAGGACTTCCAACGACTCGTGCCACGTCGTGTTGCTGCACTTCGCCACGAAAACGGAGGACCGACACGCTATTAGCAGGGTATCGCATGACTTTTGGCGCCTTAGTGTAGTACTGATTCTGTTCTGCAGTAATTTCCAGAGACAAATCTGGCAGCCATTCTTTGCACCCTCACAAAATCCTGTATTTAACCCAAACTGTTGGTGACATACTACACGACCATATTAAAATAATGGTCTGACAAAAATTTTGTTACCCAGTTTCCTCATTTTTCTATTATATACTCTCATCACTTTCTCAAATAAACGATTAATTTTGAAACTTATTTAAGGTCAATATGTCCTACCCATTTGAGTTTATTAACAAATGTTATGTCAAGATACTTACTTATATTTCAAATCTTCAACAAGCAATTCCATCCCCACGCTGTAACCATATTCATAGTTTAGTTTTTTATCTGTAGCTGACACTTCTTGGCGTTTACCTTCATACCATATTGACCTACCCATCTAGATATCCTGTCTAGATGATCCTGCAACTATTCAAATTCTTCAAGAAAATTTGAATCCCCACCAATAATAACCATTCTGCCTTCACTCCTAACCTCTAACTATTCATTTAGTTTCTTCCCAAGAGCATCATCATCATCATCCTTCACTGGGGTAACCTGCTAATACAATTTATATACATATATATATATATATATATCAACCAGAAATCTACCCCTATCAACGCACGTTATCAATACCTGTGAACTGTAGCAGTCTTTGATAACCAGCTTGAATAGCCACCCACCGATTGCTCTTCTATGTCCTCTTTGCTCAGTATGCTACTTATCGGGATAAAAAATATGCTAAATGCTTATCAATGAAAAAAGCTATCAATATAGGTAGTTTCATTGAAATTCGTTCTTTATTTTCTGAGTGACGTGTACAAAGACAGAAAAAATTCTAACTGTATAATTTTGTATTCCTATCACCGGGAACTATGTATCTTACGGGTACAAAAAGTTTTTACATGTTGACCCACGATATAATCTATTGCCATGTGTAGTTTTGTTGGAATTCGGTCATTACTTTTTGCGTAATGTGTGTACGGTCAAAAATTACAAATTACTGTTTTGGTCTCTATATGTTCTGTAGTCAACAACGCAACATTACAATTACTCTTTCTTTAAAAAAAAAATTATGTTCACATCGTTCGTTCTGCAGACATGGGAGCTTGCCCCACCGTTGTTCCCTCTCTCAAGTAGTTACGCGAAAATATATCAAAATAAACATTCCCACTTTTAATATTGAAAATAAATTTTGTCAAAATTTAGCCAGAACCGTCGTAGACTAGTGCTTAAAAATGTTAAATGAGTGTTTAACTTTTTGTTTCAAGTAAAACTATTTTCAACAAGTATTTTTCTTTGGTTTTACCCTCTCCTGAGGCTAATCTTGGCTGCTCCCTTGGCAACAGATTGACAAAAAAAATCAAAATTTTACTGTTTTGATCTTTCAGTCATCAGTGGTGCACATTGTATTACTTTATTTTAAAAAATCAAGTATAGAAATTTTTATTCATTTTATTGCTAAAAAAGTCTTTGTATTGTTATATGAAACACTCTGGGATCAGCTTTATTTCTCTCGCAGACATTTTGTGTTTTATTTGATATAAGTTACTGTTACCTGTATCGTTTCAGCATGCAATTGTGGTATATTCCGTGATCGAGATACAACCGTGTATGCCAGACTTGTCAGTATTATGTCATTGTGTTAAAAATATTTCTCGAAGTTTGTATATCGAATGTCTGATTTGATGATGACATTGTGCTGGTAATCGAACAGTATGAGGATGCTGAGAAATTAGTGAATGGCATGGACAAAATACTGAAGGAAGAATTTGGATCAAATGTAAATCAAAGAAAAACAAAAGTGTTGTAATGAAGCAGAAATGATAGCAATAGTAACAGATTAAAGATAAAAATAGGATAAGATGAAATTCGAGAAGTTGGCGAATTCTGTTAATTAAGAGGTAAAATTGCGACTGATGGCAGAAGCAGAAATGATCTTAAAAACAGAATATCACAAGCGAAAAGTGTCTTCTCGAGAAAGAGAAATTTTTTAGTTACAAATATAAAAATAGTACAAACAAGGGACACCTTTGATCACGAACGCTCGGAACCGCACGAAGACATGTTTATAATCATATACAAAACAATGGTGTGTGTCATTTCCATGAAGAACTCCTCACTTGTCTGCTAGCGCCATTAAAGAGCCATGAAAAGAGCCTATTACTGTGTGATTCCTGGTCAGGTGATACAGATCGTACCCTTCTAGATGCAACGTTTTCAAACAAAGATGTTACGCTGAAGACATTGCTACCGAAAACAACAAAATATTGCCAACCCCTTGATGTTTACTTCTTTCTGCAAAATAATATCTACAGCAGAAGGATTACTGATTTTGTAATACTACAGTGTGCCAAACCACAAGTAAAGATACATGATCGTTATTGCATCATGAAACTTTGTGATTTACAATCAATTTGCTGCACCTACGTATAAACCTATGTTGCAATCTGCTTGGCGAAAGCCAGGTTATGACATTGTCATACCAAAATTATTATTTGAAAATGTAATTAGTGTGGTTTTTGATATTGGACTGCGTGAATGCGAAAGTGATTTGGAATGTGATAACGTGGCTTTAGTGAGGTGTGCACATTGTTCTCTTTCACTTTGTTTTAACCACTTCTTCGAAATTTCGCATCTGCACTAATATACCTGTAAGCACTATCAGGTGTGTGGGTATATGCGTGTTTTTTGCTATATTAAGTTCTTTAAGCAGAGAGTTTTTGGCACTGTTGATTGAAAATGTATTGATACACTGGCGTCATTGAATTACGTATATGGTATTGATATCTTGTTACTTTGTTTCTCGCTATTGAAATGTTACTTGAGGTAAAATGCAACGTTTTGCTTGGAAATGGCACAAACCACCGTTTTGTTTATGATCGCTTGTTATTCCGAGCAAGTTTTCGTGCAGTTCCGATCGTTCGAGGTCAAAGGTGTCCCTTGTAAATAAGAACGTTTTAAACCTCTATGTGTGGAGCACAGCACTTTATGGTAGTGAGGCTCGGACCTTAGGGATACCAGAAAAAACGAAAACTGAAGCATTTGAAAAGTGATGCTATAGAAGGATGCTGAAAATTAAGTGTACAAATAAAGTACTAAATGAACGAGTTTTTGGAAATGATGGGTGAGGAAAGACAGAATGATAAGTCATAAATGAAGACCTGGGGTTGGTTAATTTTTAGATGAGATAACGGTCGAAGGTAAGAACTGCATAGGAAGCATAGAATATGTGAAGCAGTTAACAGAGGACTTAGATTGTAAGGGATATGTTGAGATAAAAAGGACAGCGCGTCATAAAAAGAAATGAACTGTTAAATAAAATCTTAGATCGTATGCATATTGATAGTTTCAATATTGAACCGTACACTTGTAAATAATAACAAAGAGAAGCCTAAAAAACTTACTAGCTATCTTTAAAAACAGGTCTCATTCAATTATTAATTTCATAAGAACTTCATTCTTAACATCAACAATCGGCTTAGTAACTTGGGTCAAATCTTGTATCCAAGAATACATCTTTTTTTATTGCAGTATTCTGTCCACAATGGAGGATAGTTTTCTTGAAGCGCTATACAGCAGTCAAACCATCGCTACAAAATCACTATTTTCTTTTTCAAAAGATTTTTTAACTCGTCGAGGTCATTAGAGGCAGGATGGGTTGGGGACAAGGAACATGAAGGAATTCGGCCATGCATCCCGGCATTCGCCTGGAGTGGATTTGGGGAAACCATGGAAACCCCAGATCTGGTTACCCGGACGGGGATTCGAGTCAAACGATCTTGTATCAGAAAATAAATTACTTGGAAAATTGCTTTGTTAGCAGTTACTGATCTTATTAATACTTAACCGTATATAAGTCATTTGCATATTGCAATTATACCCTGTTCACTCCGAGCTGGCGGCTCAAGGTCATGTTACCTGGACCCGCTCCTCACTTCGCGGTCTCCTCCTTTCCTACTACTCCAATGCTGCCCGCTGTTTCCGGGTAGACGAGTGGCAAATTTAGGTAAGGGCACCTGAATTGAGATCGAACAGATTGACCTTGAGAGTCTCTGTTAACTGAACGGGCTATACATAATAGCTAGCAAGAGGGTTCTGCGCCATTATCGAGTCTCGCTATTGTGCTCCATTCGCCACTAAGAAGTAATACTCTGTATGTTTTGGTCGTTGCGGCATTTAAAAGGAGGTGGGAACTGCATTTGGTTCTTTTTTCCTTTTTTTGGCACCAAATTTTCTCGAGACATCAGTAATACTAAATTGCTAAGCGACTAAGAAAAGCAGTTATTTATTCACGCATAAGTTCAATGGTGTTTCTTTTTTTAATTTCCTATGAGGAAACCTTACAGGTATGTTATACCATCATCTTAGTCATGTTGATCACATCTCCTGTTGGTGTGTGCTCAGTGTTCATGTTATAGACTGCGTTAACAACCACGTTATTTAATTTAATTGCAATGAAGCACACGTTCCAGTAACAATATGAAAAAGCCATCCAGTTTTCCCCTTTCCTATATTCGTCTACTTTTTATTACAGTAGTCACAAACACGTAAAAATTAAAATACTGAAAAACTTGACAATACTAAAACAAAATGAAAGCGGACAGTTTACACTATGGTAAAAATGCCCTTTAAACTGAAAACATCTAAATCAAGAAAAGTTTCTTGTATCTATGTAGGGGTGAGCTAAATATTTAGCGAGGTAATTTATTCGGCTGACAAAAATCTAAAGCATTGCGAACTGTACCAATACCGAAACTAATAAAGTGAGGTAGTTTTGAGTATCATAAAAGTATCAGCCAAATTAGAATCTTAGAAGAGTAAAAATTAAAACGGCAAACTAGAAAGCACTGTTCGGTGTGTAGAAAAACTGCAGGGTTTTATCGATGTAAATTACGTGTTTGGTAAACTATATAGCCAAAAATAGAAAAAAAGTTACTATGGGTTACTACGAGGACTGGGTCAGTTATTGAAAAGTTTGATCCATATAGTTTATTTGGAAAGAGTGCTGACAAAACTCAAAAAAATGCGTAACATTATTCTCATAACAATGATGATTTTTAATGACTTATCAGATAAATCAAAATGTGTACTGAAAGTGAAATAAATGAAACAACTCTTGTCAGTGTTTCGTGCCACAGTTCAGAGACTTGTTTTTTTTTTTTTACATCTAGACCATTTATAGCTCCCCACTGTTGTTACTTAAATGCGTATATGACTCATTTCCATGGTAGTTTGTTTCGGCTGAGTACGGTCAGAATACTTAATTAAAATCTTCCATGACCCATCCCGGACTCGAATCGGTGACCACTGAAACGCGAAGCTAGCACGAAAATTGTCATGGCGGAAAGAATTCCAGTTTACATCGGAGCAATATTATAGTCAAGGAGCATAAGGAAAATCTGGCATAGGCTTTGTGAAGAAACCATGTGCCTAAAGTGATTCCGAAAAACGTAAACCAAATCGCGACCTATGTTTAGCTCTCATGTTTTATAAAAATGACGTCTTGTAATTGGCATCCAGCAAGATGCAATCTGCACGTAACTGTGTGACTCCTGGGTCTCGTTGGAGGTCTGCCTCGCACAGTGGCAGAAGGCACAGTGAGTCACCGAGTTCCTTCCTTCCTTCCTGCCAGCCGACCGGCAACCAGCTCTGCTCAGTAATGACGATCGGCGATCCAATCCGTTTAGCAGCCCACTCATCATCGACTCAATTACCACAGCTTTTGATCACTCAAATCGAATTGTTTTTGTCCGCGTTTAATTGCCCCCACTCGGTGCGGGCCCCCCACCGCTAAACTAGTCAAAAAGAATTCGGCTCGCTCCAATTATCGGGACGGGAAATCCTGCTGCGGGGACGATTACCCGGTAATTCTGTCTGGTCCGCACCGGAAGGAGCGCAAAGTGTCGGGATATCTGCCGCTCATTTTGCTTCCATCGCACATTGTAACTGCCTTACACAAGCGACGGCTCGGCTTCCCTCCGCTCAGACAAATTAGCTCGAGTTCCGAACCGACTTGATTGTGAAGCGCTCTCCAAAGAATGTCACATCCTGTTGCAAACGTTTTGCTCGTCAATAGGGCCGCGTAATGTGGTACTCAAAGAAAGAGTTAATGTGGAAGTAATAAAAACGTGGCGGATGTTGCTGAACTATTTAACTTCAAACAGTAAGGCACACATGATTGCACTACGAAGCCCACGGACTCTGTCTGCGAGAAATCATGGCTATAAAAAAGTGTTTAATTCATCCTTGCTGGGTACCACTATCCAAAGGAAGCTGTCCAGGATTAAAAGCAAATATGAAACGCTTTGTCAAAACTGCAAAGATCGAGGATTATCTCACTTCCTACATTACTGGCAGATATTCATACTTCCTGAAACTGGGTTCAATTTCTAAAGTTTAATTTTTGTACTATGTTGAAGATTTTGATGTAACGTCCTTAGTTGCTATGATAACTTTTTTATTTTTTTTATTTGCAACTAAACGAATACCAAACGCGTTTCGTCTTTATTTAAAACATCTTCAGTGTTCCTTAGATAAACATACATAATAATGTTATCTGATTTGTTTTTTGTAAATTAATTAACTTGACATAGATTACTAACTACTTACGGTTTTATATCATGAATCTGAGATAACTTAATCAATTTACAAAAAATATAAATCAAGCAACATTATTGTGAATGTACCTATATGTTTACCCAGGGCACTGAAAATGTCTTGAATAAAGATCATTTGTTTGGTTGCAAGACGGAAGGCCAATAACTAAAAAAAGTTAATTTTTCATTTGATTTATTAATTTAAATACAGGGTAAGATGGTACAAGTTGCGTCGGATGGAGACTAATGTTAAACGAAACTTTATAATGTTTCCATAATTTTTCACGCTCCATCTAAATCATTTTTTCTTTGTGCCGAATGAAAAGATCATGGTAGTAAGAAAACAACATTTACTAATAAGAAAAGTAAAGAATCAGTTAAAAGTACAAAAACTAGTACACACTGATGTTTTTATCACCCGTCATGTATGTGGTAAATCGAAGCTATGTAGGTATTCTGGCATATACGATAGTGACGAGTAGCATATTTGTCCACATTGCGAACCTGTTCCTGAGATGGAGCATCAAGATACAGAAGTGTTTTTGTATGCGATTATTAAATTAAAAAAATTAATGTTCTTGACTATAATTTAAATAGTTAAAGTCGGAGCAAAATTTTCCATGTTTCTTTCAGTAAAATCGGTTCTCTTGTTTGCTTTCATTTTTTTATTTTCAAAATTCCTTAAACACTCCTTGAAACAGCCCATATTTCTTACGCTTGTTATGTTGCCTTAATTTCTTTGGACACACCTGTGATGAAACCTGAGATTACGTGAGTGAATCACGTCAACAAATAACCACTTAGCATTTAATTACCTGTGCTACAGGCAAAAAAAGGTCTTGGTACAATTGCACTGAGTCGTCTCGTTCACTCATAAATAATCACATCTCAGAACACTCATCCCAAAATTGTATTTATGTGCTGTTACATCAAACACAAATTATTAACTCAAATAATAAACTCGTTCTGTTGGTTCAGTTGGCTGCGGCACAGTGATGGTGTCTGGCGCTGACACTGGGTCGAATCACGTTGGTGGAAGAAATATTCACCATCAGGGAGGGTAGGATAGGAGGTGATGTCATTTCCTAATCACCGGATTGTGCAGCCAAGTCGTGCTCAAACCTCTCCGCAATGCATACGGAGTGAGCGCATACGGTACTCTTGATGGTGATTCGTCGTATTAAGACGTTAAGCCTGTAATCCTGAATAGGTCAACACCAGATTTCTCCCTTCTGCATCTCACACCTACAGTAACACGTGCGGAGACTGGTGAAGGTAACGGGAAATCACCCCGGTTCATCTTCCACGTGGAGGGGTACGTCTTCCATGGGAATAGCCTACACTCAGAATTAGGCATCTATTCAAAGGTTGTAGCTTAAGAGAAACAAAAGATACGCTGTATTACTGTGTGTTCCTATCGTAATATTTTTAAAACTTAGAGAACTCTCTAAACGAGTTCTGCTTCGCCCATTTCTACTGCTGAAAATTACTCAGCAAAGAACATTCCAGGAAATGTTTAGCCAATGTAAGTTCCCTTCCTCTCTATGACGATGCTGCTTCTGTCCCTGTACTTACTTGCTTCGACTTTTCATCATCTTATTTTATTACCTCTCGTTTATTTCTTAGTGCCTTTTGCTACTATTATCTGACTGCTCCCTCTATAGCCATATACACTCAAGAAATTTTAAACTGGGGAGAACTACAATAAAATTTAATTGTTAGAATGAAGTTCCACATTTATTAAATCTTTAACTTATAACACAACACTATACCAAATGATAAATTCACGAGCTTACTACTCTTTTCCTCTGATATGATTTACTATCTGATTAGTTCATTAACTTTCAACATTTTGTTTACAACATCACATACATTAATGCTATCACTGTACGTATGTGTGAGAGAGCTTAAACACAAGGAGAGAAAGTATTACTTATCTTATTGGCCGAATGGCAGGTTGGTCGTCATGGCCTGGTTGGTCGTCATGGCCTGGTTTCGCCACTGAACAACCGAGATAATACATTGAGATGAGACTGCACTCAGATGGTACCGCAAACTGAGTCTGATTATGCATGCGTTATACCTTTTATCAAGCACGTCTAATGGGATTATTAAGGCGGGCCAGTGACAGGGTTTCACTTTAGTCCGAGCCTAGACAGAACTACCACCCTCGACAAACAAGCCTGAGGTAGCTCAGCGTAATACCTCTGGCTTGTGGACCCTGGTACACAAAAACCAGAGAGTAAACCTACCTCTACCCTAACAATGACCAGTTTTCATCTTCTAAGGTTAGTTGGCCGCAACTGCGTCAAGGCGCCTACATTTCTGGCAATTGACGTCACAACACGCTCGCAAGGAATGTCAAAAAAGAAGATAAAATAAGCTGGTAACGGAAACTTTTAGGCAGACATAAAGTAATAATACAGTGCATAACAAATATAAATCCATACTAAATCATTAGTTTTGTGTCTAAACGATATTTATTAACAATCATACACTAACAGACTGCGTTAGAAACACAGCTTGAGCAACCGGCGTAACATTATAGACATACACACGCATCAGTCGGTCTGTCACCCTTCGATAAGTTCTCAAAATTTCGCGAATAAATCTGTTATTCATACCGAAAAAAATGTTTTTTGTCCTTCCTACAGATACAAAGTATTTCCTTGTCAAATTCCAACAATATTGGTATAGCCATTTAGTCTCCAAAACGTAACAAAAAACCCATAAAAAACAAACACACACACACACAAACAATTCTTAAAAATCATTGCTTCCAACGGGATTTGAACCGGAGACCACTCTACAAATGTCAGTAAGCAAGTGCATTAACCTCTGAGCTACCAGCTCACTACACGGGAAGGTAATACTGAGACCTTCTCACCTATACGTCTGTCTATCGGGATTCAGTAATTTTTCAAAATTATATGACAATATGTATTATTTATACAGAAAAAAGTATCCTATGTCCAACCTAATGCCAAATAGCATCTCTTTGTCACAATTCATGACGGTCGGATTAGTCATTTAGCCCAAGAAACGTAACAAACAGATGGAGTTACTTTCGCACTTATTATATTAGTATAGATAATTCGCTTCTGTTGCATCAATCATCACTTCCTCATTAGCATTCCCGTGATGTTACACCAATGAGACCTATACTACATAAGAAATAACCAGCAGCAAAATTTATAATTTATGACATACCAATAATTGGTTAACTAATAACGCACTATGAAATTAAATTAAAAATTGAGTAATTGATGCAGAAAGTATGAAAATATCCCATGCAGAACTAAAATTCCGGATTTTCTTTTATATGGTTTACGTAGGACCTTCCTGGAACCGCATATTAAACGATGGGCCACGTCATCCAGGCATATCCTTGAAGTTGCCGACCCAGCTACATATCCTATTACCAGCGCTGACATGTTGTCCTTTCCGCTCTCGGAGCTGGCTTCTACCCAGCGCAGTGTACCGTTCAAATAGCAAGACATCACCTCGGCCTTTGTGCTGCCGCGGTCAGCGTGTGGTATTTCCGAAATGTCAATCCAGCGGCCATATCGGCGCACTGCGGAACTGGCGCTTCAGTTTGCTTCCAGAGGCGGCGACGGGAACACGTCAGATACCTGTCAGGGAGACGAGTGCCTCGCACTGACATGTCAGGCGTCTGTTAATACTACTTCTCTGCCACGTTGTTGCCATCTTTCTTGCTCTATTTTAGCCTCGAGTATTACTGTCGAATAAACTCTGATATCGACTAGCGGGGGATTCTGAGTACTCAAGAGCCCTACATTAATTCCTCTTGAACCTTTTTCACAACCCTACTATCATAAACTTTCAATACAGAAACGGTGTTACAGGATTTTAGTTAGACCTTCAGCTGTAAGGTTATATTACATCTGTAGTTCAGGTATCGAGCGAATCATGATGCGCGTTACAACGCAGATTTTATGAATATTAGTATTAACTTTACATAGTTTGATAGATTCAGATATTATTTCTGGTACACGTATTTCTCGTTAGTTTATCTTGCTTATATGAAAACCCAGATGTGTAGTATATGCTTCTTCGAATCTTCATCAGTTTGACGTTACATCTCCGATTTCTGATAAGGTTATCTCGTCGGCAATATCTTTTTCGTTCTCTTATTTGTCAGGTTTTCTTTGATGCTTCATCTCATGAGTTAATCACTATAATGTATAGTGACTGAAAGTTTAAGACCATAAGAACTTCAGATTTTTCTTGATATCCAAGATTATGTCTATAATTCAACACATGAAAGATATCCAGTCGATTACTTCACTGAAACCTGGGCACACCGAATAGTACTTATTATTTCCGTTTTCATGCCATGTTTGAAATAACCTCGTTCTAATACCGTGAAAAATATTTTAAATGTATTCAAACTCTTCCAGATTTTCTGGCGCTATTCGATTGCTGCTCGTAATAAAATCTGAAGATTGTCAATTGCTTATCCCGTGCTCTAACACCAAAAGTTTTTAGTTGATTGTTATTTTGTGCATTTTTACTCTACTTCGTTGCGCAGCGCTTGCCGATCCCTGCCAACTCCCCCGCTGTAGGCACTTGCCGACTCAGCCAGACACTTTGCGCGATGCGGCTGCCTCTGTTGATGCTGGTTTGCCGGCGTTGCCCACAGGAGTACAAGCGGCGCTCCCGGGACATAGAAACGGAGACAGAGGAGGAACTGCTGCTGTTCCCTGCTCCAGGATCGCTGGAGGCCTCCTCGGGCAGTCTGTCCAGTAGCGTCTCCCTCTCCGACAAGAGCGTCTCCACCGACAACAACGTCGAGGAGTTCCTTGCAGACGCCCCCTTCGCCGGTGAGTACTGCATACCAGTTCATCACTGGATAATATGGTTGACAACAACATAATTCGCTATTACATTGTAACTTTCTACTCAATTAGAGTGGATTAATTAGCTGTCGACAGTTATCAGACAGCTTCTGACGAAATACTTGTTATCATTTCAACACCAGCTGGGGTAACAGCGTGTTATGGACGAAACAGGCCCACTCTCATCTCGAACACATGCTAGCTAAATACTAAATTTTCTCTTAATTAAACGTAGTTAGTAACTGATTTAGAACATAGAAAGGACTTTTTAAAACTCCATGTGTGGAGCACATGGTAGCAAAGCATTGACTATAGGAATACCAGAAAGAGCGAAAATTGAAGCATTTGAAACGTGGTGCTATAAAAGGATGCTGAAAATTAGGTGGACAGACAAAATACGAAATGAACGAGTTTTTGGAAACAATGGGTGAGAAAAGAAATTCGTGCAAGAGGCTTACAGAAAGAAGAGACAGGATGGTGGGTCATATTTTGAGATATGCTGGATTGGTTTGTTTGTTAGTGGAGGAAACAGTCGAAAGTAAGAACTGTATAGGAAGACAGAGATTAGAAGAATATATGAAGCAGATAATTGAGGACGTACGGTATAATGGTTATATTGAGATGAAGAGACTAACGCAAGATAGGAATGGATGGACGATTGCATCAAACCAGTCGAAAGACTGATGACAGTAAATAAAAAAGTTAATAACTTATAACCAGCCAAAAATGAGAGCTATTGTTGTTAATTATAGAAATGATAATCAATGTTCCGAGCAAATCACTTAATTTATTAATCACAGTTCCTTGCAATTAACATTTAAACACTTGTGGTACATTTTAACAGGGTCCTAATATACTTGACATCATATTACAGCTCAAACTCGCGCCATATGATACTTACAGATCGGGTGCCGAACATATAATGTAACTGCTCAGCTGTTGCTGGCCAGGCCAAAGATTCTTACAATGCTAGCTAACGATAATAAGCTTACACTATCCAAAGACTGTACAAACTACGGCTTCTGGAACCCTACAAAAATACAAATCAATTAACAGATACTGATACAATTATTTATAACACTTATAATCGATTAAAAATAATGTGATATTAATAATATTATTAAAAATGATTGGAGGGTTATGAGATTGTCGCAACTACCCAAGTGACCCTTCGTGTAATGATCAACTGCAAATCTTCGACTACTGGGGAAAAGTCTGTGTTCCTAATTCTTATATGTAGCACGGCTCCTAAATACTGTTATTCCCTGCCCCTTGAAGACACAGCCTGCAAGACGAGGCTCATAAACTCATTAAATGACTGTTGTAATTAAATCTCTCTGTCTGTGAAGCTTATCTGTTGAAGAGAAGTTTTAAATATCATAGAAACTTTGTGGACAATTTACTGCAACACAGAAAAACTGTTAGAGTAAATTGTCACCAATTATAAATTCAAATATTTTGTCATTGCCGCTATGCTGGTGCAGTTTGATATTTTCAGTATCGATATTGCATTCTTTTCAGAAACAATCTTCTTGGAAATGTCTCCCACGGTCTGGATGAATGTGTTGATAGTCACTGTGTAATGTAACCAGATGGATACCAACTTCATTATTTTTTTAGTGAGAAAATCAGTGTATTGTATAAGACCACAGCAAGATGAGAATTAAAAGAAGAGATTTTTATTGTACAGTATGATATGAAACCTAACTGGGTTAAAAAAAAAAAAAGGAGAGAGAGATATATTATGATTAGAATCTCTGGAACTGAAATATATGACGCAAACCACCGTTTTCACTACGTTAGTGACCTTAAAGGAACTTTTGCAGACACCAAAACATTGTAATACAATTATCTTTTGATTTACTGTTAGTGAAAGTGAATCAACTATTTTTACATAAAGAACAACAGGCTTTCTCCTTGTTATTATACTTTTTGAAAAGATATTAGCGTCTTTGCTTTCATTTAATCGCTTATTTATGTATTTCGCAATTCAGGTTCATAATGGCCTGGTGACAGTGTTTTTGCTGGCCTCACAGTCTGCCCATATTGTAGCCACATTAACCTAACCCGGTAATCCTACCGGGTAAAGGGGACTTACACTTTACCGTGGCATCCGAACCGCAGAGTTTCGTATATATTCTGGCTTATCGCTTGATATCTGCTACAGTTTTTTATAACAATTTTAAATACCTTCGTTGCACTTGTCGTTACATTTACACTCGGATTTTTCTTCATTCAAAAGATGCTAAAGACCAGTTCCTTACAAATGTTTGTCCCACTTGTTCTCGGCTGATGTGGTTAGTCTCTGTGTTGTATTGATTTTCAGGATGACTCTCTGTATGTGTGCAAGATTACATCTTGGCGCCAAATGTTATGCTCCGTGCGACTAGATTACCAGCATTTTCATTATAGGTTTTATGATCAGAGAGTTATCAGTATAAACTATGATTCTCTTCGCTCACTGAGCGTGGTGGTGTAACGGTTAGCGTTCTCGCCTCGCATTCGGGAGGACGGCTGTTCGAATCCCCGTCCGGGCATCCAGATTTGGGTTTTCCATGGTTTCCCAAATCACTCCAGGCAAATGCCGGGATGCTTCCTTAAAAAGGCCATGGCCGAATTCCTTCCCATTCCTTGTCCCCCCATCCTTTCCCGTCTCTAAAGACCTCGCTGTTGAGAGACGTAAAGCAGTTAAAAAAAAATGATATTGTCATCTGTACCAGTGGGTAAAATGTTCTCCTGTAAGAATGAAAAAGATCACGTGAAATACTTAAAAATGTTAACTTGTAAATAGGAGAACAACTCTTTCAATACTAATTTTAGCTTCTTTTCTTTCTTCGATGAACGCCTTGAACTGAGGTGTTTTCCCGCTACCCTCCCCCGTCTGATAGTGTTCGTAATTGAGTGTAATAGTGGCATGTTCAGTGTAGATTGTCGTTTGTGTTGTGAATGAGAGATTAAAAAAAGGGGGGAGGGTGAAACCCGGTGCCGGTCCATTCAGGCCCACTATTCCTAAAGACACCAAGGGGGCCGCCAAGCTTAATATCCCCATCCGACGTACAGATCTCCATCGACAGTGCTGTATGCCATCACTCCATAGGCAATGCGTAGAGGTTTGGTATTTAACCAGGTCTTTGGTGAACAACCTCGTTGTACAGAATTGTGCACCGCCACTTCCAAACCAGTTGGCCAAGTGCTGTTTACGAAAATTTCTTCCACCACCTGGACCCGAACTAGCGAACCCACGTGTCAGCACCAGACACCATCACGGATCCGCAACAACTATGCCAACGGGTAGAATAATTTGGTTTAGAAAAAGTTTTTATCTGTTCTTTTTTTTAAAAAAAAAAAAAAAAAAAAAAGGAGAGCGATGAGGTTAGAACCAAGAAGACATAAAATTGTCTACAGTGAGAGATTTTTAAAAAAAATTTTACTCATAATGTGACAAATAACACTGCGTTTCTTGTATTTGAGCTGGAAAAGTGTAACCTGCAAAATATTCTCACTTTTTCCAAGAAAGTCTGAATTTGATCAGTCACTGATTAAGGCTAAGAAGAAGATTTAATATTGCTCACATTTCTGTTTCAACGAGAATCTTAAATGTTGTACTCTACTGACGTTAATCAAACAGGAATTCGGAATGCAGGTTTATATAGTAATATAAATACTTCAGACATTACTTATGGGTTATAAACATTTTTTTTTCTCATGGCTCTAGGCTTCGTCTACATCGAGGATATTAGAGGAGAATAAAGACTGGGTACAAGGTCCATGGAATTTTGAAGGAACAATGGAAAAAATTTATTTGTCTGGAAGGAGATTTAAACGCGCTTCCATCATTTGTTTCCAGCTTCATTCTATTCTCTCGCCGCGTATGGTATGGGCAACAACATAGTCTTAATCCTCCCAGGAGGGAAGGCCGATCTTGAAAAAGGCACTGTTACGTCTTCTTCAGCGAATTTGGTTTTTACGCTGCAGAATCCTTGAGGTGTTCAGTTGACGGTTAATATTCGTAACGACGAATAGAGCGGGTCTAGCTAGCACCAACTGTATTATGATTTCAGTGCAGTTTAAGTTATGGCAGAGTCTCAAGGCGATGCGAAGAATTTGTATATGGTGATCGCAGCAACTACAGAACTGTGAATGTACTCAATGTCTTATCGACGAAATTTGCACAATTTTCGTTGGCCCTATAGTTAAAAAACTCTGATACCAGCTAAGCTAACCAAATATCGATGCAACTTTAGGTTCCACATTACTATCCGGTGGTGCCCAGCATACTGAACAGTAATTTCCATCATTCATAAAGGACACTTCTGCACCATATTCATTTTAATATGTTATGGCATATAACTTGTAACGATCATAATTTTCGTAGTAAGCATTTTCATTAGTTGTAATGACAGAAAATGATGTTAAGTTTTTACATGTCCCAATTAAACGAATTACTGCTAATTAAACGTACTGATATTAATGAATGTAGCTTTTGTATTTCATTTCATTAAATTGAAAAACCTCATGCAGCAGTTTGAATAAGAATATCCATATCTATAAAATGAAAACCGGATAAATTTGAACTAGAAAATCTCAGAAAATATTGAGCAGATTTCGATGGGATTTTTATAGCTTAGCATCTCAATTGAGATATATTTGGTATATCTGATGTTTCAACGTTACATAACGCCGGAACATTAAATGAAATTTTCAGTGTATGGTGACAAATACCAAAGATGGAACGACTAGATCTTGCATTCCGCAATAAACATTCAACTAGAATGTCTCTGACCGTAGCCTTGAAAAGAAAACAATAAAATCAGTTTAAAATAATATGTATTTTTCACGCTAAACAAAACTTGAAATATTCTTTCCTTTAATACGGGTTATTCAGTTTTTAAATGACATCGATGGCCGTAATGATTGCGAGAAACTAATAACGAAAAAACAACAGAGATTTTCTTGATCACAAGCACTGCCAGCACAACTACAATGTCTCTGGCTATCGCCTTTGCCGTTCTGTTCACAATAAAATGGCACCACAGTAATTCCTGTAACGAACCGAAAGTAAAGAATATTTTTCCCCATCTCACTTAGTTAGGAATACTTGATATACAATTCTGAATACGTGATATTAAACTGTACATATACTGAATATATTTTAATTTTGTGCTCCAGTGCCAGATGAAGTAACATAATATTAAAATTTTTAGCTCCCAGCGGCAGCTGAGTCATCATAATGAGACACATCAATGTTTGATACTGTGAAAACTCGGGCTAAATCAATGCAGCAGTTTTCAGATAATGCTAGATTATTCGTAAAACAAATGTGTCGTAATGCCTTAAGACATACGTTAAATTTTAACTTTGACCCCAAGCTATCAAATTCTGAAAATCCATTCAAAATCTGTATTTTCTGCTCTATGCTGGAACATTGCAGTTACAATTTCATGTATGTGGTATGTATTAATGCGGTCAATGTTTCGATTTTCGAGCAGCAACATTAGCAGATGTAATTACGTTGAAATACAACCTGGGCTAAAATGAAAACTGGCATTACATCTCGAAGTATCAAAACCACCCCATTCTGAGAACTGTGCAGCCAAATCACCGTTTAGTTTAGTAGAGGAAATCAGTGAATCTTTTCGGACGAATATAAAGATTGTACCTGTAAATAAACTGCGACCTACTCTTTCGTGGTAGGGTGCGAGTGAATCTAGGTTTGCTTTAATTCCGGAAATGGATGGCGTGAATTATATGAAACTTAGTACAAGTTTCTCATCGCGTCAATAAAAATGTTGTATGAGTAAATCAACACCAACTATACCGGGCAACGCTGGGAACTCTGTGAGTTGTTTATAAAATTTTATTTAACGTGTTCTTCGTTTATAAAATGTAAAATCAGCTATTTTATTTCTGAACAAAAATTGTTGCTGGCGCTGTTGACGAGCACAATTGTTTGTACGTTTCAGTCGTCACCCCCGCTGTCCATAGCAACTGGAGTGCACTGCCTCTGCGTGTGGCCGGGGTTCCTCCGACAGGATGTTTATGTATTTCAATTTTCATGACGCACAAAAAACAGCGTGTCGGATTCCGGACGGACGGATCACGTGTGTGGCGATCGCGCGATGGGGCTCGTAATGCGATTGTAATGCGTTTTGCCAGCAGCAGACATGAATAACACATCAACACGTCGTTCGTCACTTGGCGCAAACACCGACGTAATCAGTGCTGTGTACTCCGTCACTGCCGACGTCTTGACATGTCGCATTATCTTTGGCGTTAGTTCAGTGTCGGGAACAAGTCGCGCGCAATTTGTAATCCAAACCCAATGTTTCAATTATTATCATAATTTCTACGTCAATCTGTTATTTGATTGGAATGCAATTTCTATGTATAATTATTTATAGCATAATACGATTTTTCCCGTTTGCCTATCAAAATATGGCCGCAACTATTGTTAATTAGATTTTCAAAATAAATAAATAAATAAAAAATAAAATCGTGCACTCGTTTCTTTAAATAAATTATAACTCATTTCAAAGAAAGACATGTACTTTGCTCATACAAAGGAAATAGCGTACAAAACATTAGTGCGTCCGAATTTGGAATACTGCTGTGGAATTTGGGATCCGTATCGCAAGGGATTGATTGACACATTGGGGAAAATACAGAGAAGAGCCGCTCGATTCGTGACTGCTAGTTACAGTCCTTACGTAAGTGTCACAGAGCTGATTCGTGGGTTGGGCTGGGATTGTTTGGCGGACAGACGACGTCGTTTTCGTTTGAATTTGCTGGAGAATATGCGAAAATCTTTAAGTTACGAGTGCAACGAAATACTTCTTCCGCCAACCTATTTCGGTCCCAATGACAGGAGGGATAAGATTAGAAAAATAAGATGCCGTACTGATTCATTTATGTATTCCTTCTTTCCTCGTTCTGTTCGGGATTGGAATGCGCAGAATTAGGATTGGTGCTTAGCACCCTCTGCCACCCACAGTATTTGTGATTTGCAGAGTATAGATGTAGATGTAGTAAAAAAAAAGTTTTGGTTGCCTATGTAATTGTGCCCGCAAGTAGGGATTGCCAGCTGTTAAACATACGCACTAATAGCCGGAGTCCTACTTTAGACTCAGAAACTAGCTACTCATTAATAGAACTCATCGAGACTTTAGACACAGCGCGTCGCTACGAATCCTTCACAATCACTTTCCAGAGCGTCTCGCTGTTCTCTGCCGTTTCCAGAAACAAGATATCCTCTTCCCGGGGTGCAGAACCTGTAGATCCACTTTGCTCCCCACTCCTTTTTCCAAGTTACCAATCACCGTTTTCTTCTCGTCGGAATTTCCCCTCGAGAAAATGTAAAAGAGAGCCTTCTGTTAGAACAAAATATGGATAATCGGTGTTCATTGGTCAGTCACTCAACAGCTTATCCCGCCATTTTCGGAGCATCACGAGTTTGTACGGAATTACACGAACATTTCACCAAAGATGCTTGTGTCCGACCTCCGTTGTATCCCAGCTTATTCGATTACATAACCTTTGTTGTCCGTCTCTTCAAGGTTTCCGCGTACCTGGTCCCCTAACGGTATTGGACCCACACGCAGCACCTTTAAGCCGCATTCCTACGGCGCGTGGTGTGGCAGTACGCGCCTTTCATCTTTTACCGCCTGGCGGTGGGTCGAGGCGCGCCGTCCCTGCTAGCATATGTGGCAAAGATGAAAGGCGGCCACAACTACGCGCCGTGGGAACGCACCTTGTTTGTTTGTTCTGTTTCTGACGGCTGCCTCTGTCTCCAACCCTTTCACTTATTCTTATTTGCTGAATATTTCACGCGGTACACCAAATGTGTCTCTGATCACATCTGTTACACTGGCAACCCCCACTTGCGGTCACCTTTGCATAGGCAATCCAAACTTTTTATGTTCTTTACATGTCTCTTTTTGAAATAAACATAATTTATTTAAAAAACAAACAAACAAAAATTTTTGAAAATATTATTGTTGAAAATTTAATTAAACATATTTGCGGCACATTTTGACAGGCATAATAAATAGTATTCTTCTATTAATAATTATACCTAAAAATTACATTTCAATCAAATAACAGATGGGCGTAAAAATCATGCATCTCACGGGTCATTCAAACGATTATCATACTTAATAACGATATTATCTAAGTGACTCAGCAGAAAAAATCACAATTTTCTCCACTCAAATGGAATCTTTTATCTTCCTTCTAACAGGCTCCTTCAGTATTTCTTATATTTAGAAGGAAACATTCTTGGAGCCTTCTCTTTCGAATTGTCGTTTTCTACCATCTGCTATAAAACTGAAGACAAATAGGTCACAATGAAGTCATTAACTCAAATAATTGAGTAAAATTGAAGGAGAAATTCACCTAATTTTGCCTTGACATAACGTGACACAAAAATTCTGAAGTTGGGTTGTGGACTTTTGAAAAAAAAAAAAAACTATCCGGGCATTCACCCGAAATGATTTCGGAAAATCACGGAAAACCGAAATCTACGGACAGAATCAGACTGCAAGAGAAATTCGCTGCACAAATATAGAATATTCTCATGTGTTGCACAAACAAAATAGTACTTTAAACTCTTAAAAAAAAAAACCACTATCCGTATCGCTAGAGTAGGCCCTATTACATCCATTAGAGTAATGGTAATTTCATGTCAGACCTTGACTGGTTTCTGAATAGACGCAGCAGGTTTATGTTTCTCCGTTGAGGTATGTTAGTGTACCATTTAGATGCGACCAAAGCGGAATCGCTGAAGTCAGGAGCATAGAAAGAGCTATTTCCAAAACTAACTAAGCAACGTAGCTTTAAAAACACAGCTGTTATTTGGCTTTACCTCAGTTACCTATGATCTGAAATACACGTCTTTAGTCACACATACCACTTTTTTTCATCAACTTTCGTTCCTAGCGTTCATTATGGGGAAAATGTTGTGGCTTCCCTGATCCCCAGACAAAAATGATTCAAATTTAAAAATTTATAAATAGTTGAAATACACTAGGTAAATATTTGAAATAGTTGCAATTACTCATTACAAAAAATCGAATCATACGAGAATTCGGTTATTCTGTAGAAAATTGATATTCCTTCATATACTACATTAACAGGATCCGTGTTAGTAAACTTTTTTTTTTTTTTACATTTCATCTTGAATACTAGGGGCATTTTGTGTTTATTAACATAAACAGTGTAAGTAGACAAGCAAACCGGTACCTACATTTCAGCTAACAGGAATGACGAACATTTCAGTATCCCGGATGTTTGTAGTCAGGGAAGTGAACTGAAACAAAAGTCTTGTGTCTGGGATAGCATTTGACACTCTCCCACACATATCTGTTTGAATACTGGGTTGTTCTACAATTTCCTCCTGATAAGTACAAGTCTGACTAATACGGAAACACTATCACAAGTCAACTCGTGCCTCAAATATTCGCTTTCTCTCATTTATAGTTCGATCTTAATGACGTTGTAGTCTAATGGTCAGCAAATCTACCATGTTCAGGTTAGGAGTATCTTCACTAACGTGGCGAATCTGTGACTGTAGGAACGTTTCCCATCACATGAGGCAGTCGCGCCCCTACTTGTTCCCCGAACAGGTGGGGCCTCGATGACGTACTATAGGCTTCGTGCGCCTGATCACGTCGCCTCCCCGGAAACGGACTGACGACTCCCTGTTCAGATAGGCCTTCGTAAGGTGGGTACTTCGTTTGTAAACTGGGCAGGGTGTGAACGGTTTTTAACTACCTGTTGTTCTTATGTTGCCTCTATAGACTCTCTCAACGAAATGAACACTCAAAGCATTAGTTCACAGATAGTAGTTGGTGAATTGATTTGTATCCCTCCCTCCTCTCGGTTGATATTTTATAAACTCTGTGCACTTCAACTGTACAGTTTCAAAAGTCTATTCAACCGAACACAGGAAATTTTTTTACCAACAGATCCCTTCTCAGGAAAATGGTATCTTTTAAAATAGTAATTAATAATGAATTAAGTGGTATTCTAGTGTGAAATTCAAATGCCACACAAGTGATGCTTTTCGAACCATGCTGAAATTAATTAAATTAAAATATACCCTTAATTATCCTTTAAATTATTAAAATATGATATCATCACAAAGGAAATGCTTTTAGTTTACATAGTAAATATGATATTTTTTCTTCAATTTCATCGTATCTTTCAGAGTGTGATGTTTTACAAAAGTACAAATTATAATTTGTTCTACGTTTAAATTTTATATTTTCTAGACTAGCTGAAATCTTTTAGCTATAAGTAGTATTTCTTTGAAAAGAATTTTTTATGTATATTTCAGAACAAGATGTATTTATTTGAAAAGAAACTCCCGTAAATACTATCAAATCTACTCAAAGCGTTTTGTCTACCTGCATAAATTTTGAAGAACCTAACTGAACGTTACCAGTATCGTACCGAAAACGTTTCTCTCAAACCGAGCGTGGTGGGTGAGCGGTTAACGCTCTGGCCTCGCATTCGGGAGGACGGCGGTTCGAATCCCCGTCCAGGCATTCGAATTTGGGTTTTCCATGGTTTCCCCAAATCACCCAAGGCGAATGCCGGCATGCTTCATTCAAAAACGCCATGGCCAAATTCCTTCCCATTCCTGGTTCCCGATCCCATCCCGCCTCTAATGACCTCGACGTGGACGAGGTGTAAAGGCATAAGTAAAAAAAAAATGTTTCTTTCAATGTAAGAAGTTGTAGCATTACTGAAACCTGGTGCTCCTCATTTACATTCCTTTAATCAATGTGGTATTCGAAAGATACCTCAAGCATTTTGAATAGGAGGTGAATTTATTGTTTTAATGAATCTAAATAGTCACTGAAGTTTAAACGTAGCTTCCATAAAATGCCCAAAGCACCTGTCCACAACGTTAGTGAACTATTTAAATTTAAATTAATTTACAAGCACTGATTGATCCAGCTCGCTCTGCCATCTGGTGGCAATGCCGTATACAAGAGAGGAAGAGTCAAACTTCGGAAAAAAAATGTTTAAATGGGCAGCAATCTCAAATTTTTGCCCCGGCTCGGAAAATTCGTTGATCCGTCAATATCTGTGGCAAGTCTTTTGTATTCTTTCGCGATTTTATCAAATGCCATTACTGCTGATAAAAACGTTACTGATGAAGAAATTTGTAACTGTTGTTCCACAGCTTTCTTATCTACAGCGGTGAGCGGTGTTACACCGCTCACCACTCTATACTCCACAAACCAAATTCGTTCTAAATGATCGTCGACATGAATCACTGATGTCAGAAAGTAAAATATGTTATCTGGGTAGTGGAACATCTCACAAGAAAACTACTAAAAATGTCCATTTAAAACGTGATAAAACTGATGAACTCAGTTGTAAAACTTCAGAGAAAACTTTTTCTAAGATTTCGATTTAAAGAGTTGTCGATTGTGCAACTGGGAAAACCCAAACACTAGAAACTTGGTATTTTAATTTGTCGAAGTAGTTATATCCTCGTGTGAAGAGCTGGGATGCGTGGCGTAAGAGACGCTCTGAGGGTGCTATCGGAGCCTGTATTCTTATACAAAGCGACGCAACCCACAATGCATGCAGTGGCATCAGATAGCGCTAACGGCCTCCATATACAACCGCCATATTTCAGCAGATAACGTCCAGCTGGCCACGGAAATGTGGTCTGGCGTCACCCATCATACCTGCCGGTCCACGGAGGTAATAACACAGGCACTGTACTAAACGGGTCACTGTCCATACTCTATGGACTGGTATTACACATGCCTGTATGTATCACAGACTTAAGTAATGAGCTGTTCTCTTTTTCTTTCACGATACACGATACTTTTAAGATGAGATCTCTTGTGCCAAGACAGGTCTTAACCTCATATGGGAGATAGTAAGTTATTTTTTATGTAACTTAACGAGCTAGGCATGTTACGATTTGTTGTCGACATCGTCCTGTTAGCAGAACAGACTGAGGTTGTTGAGAAGTTACTGAATGGCATGAACAAAATACTGCAGGAAGATTTGGATTAAACATAAACCAAAGAAAAACAAAAGTGATGAAATGTAGCAGAAATGATAGCAATAATAGTAGATTAAATACGAAAATAGGGTCACATGCAATTGGAAAAGTAAGTGAATTCCGTTGCTTAGGAAGAAAAATTAAAATTAATGAACGAATTGGGAATGGTATTAAAAGCAGAATAGTTCTAGCTACAAGAGCATTCTTCTAAAGCAGAAATCTTTCAGTTTCAACTAGGACTCTGAAACAAATTTTTAAAACTCTATGTGTCGAACACAGCACTTCATGAGAAACAAACATGGACTTTAGGAATACCAGAATGAAGGAAAATTGAAGCATTTAAAACGTGACGCTATAGAAGGATGCTGAAAATAAAGTGGGCAGATAAATTACGAGATGAACGTGTTTTGGTGAAGAAGTAAGTATGTGGACGAGTCTTGCAGAAAAAAGAGAAAGGATAATGGGTCACATTTTAAGACCTGAGGGATTGATTAATTTGTTAGCGGAGGGAACTGTATAGGAAGACAGATATTAGCAGGCCCGGCGTTAGGGGGGGTTAAGCAGGGCAAAAGTACCAGGGGCCCGAGCCACCAAAGGGGGGCCCGCCGGCCTGGGTGCCTAAATAAATAGAAATCAAACACAAATTTTAAAATCTGCACCAATAATTTTAGATATGTTGCATTAAAATTTTCTGAGTTATCAAAAAAAAAAAAAAAAACAAAGTGTAAGGTAAAAATATTTTCGGGGTGGGAGGGGAGGGGGCCTAAGATCGCTTACCCGGGGCCCGAGAATCGTAGCGCCGGCCCTGGATATTAGTATATGTGAAATAGATAACTGAAGACGTAGGTTGTAAATGGTATGTTGAGATTAAGAGGTTAACGCAAGATAGGAAGAGATGGAGAATTTCATCACACCAGTCGAGAGACTATAAAAGATTTTACTGTTTTCCCAACCGTCATGCTGGTATAAATATGTTTACGAGGTTAAAGCTGCGTCCAAATGCTCCTCCTTCTTCTCAACGTTTCGACTAAGCCTCAGGTCGTCTTCAGGGGACTAGGAGAGTAGCCTCCTGCTGAGTCTCCGCTCACTCTCCGAGCTTGGGTTCATCATTTTTATCACATATTTGTTGATGACTGTAATAAACATTTCTTAATTTTGGGAATGAACATCAGAACGGGATGAAAGTGCTTGCATGTTGATGAGTTATCTTCTGCCAGACTTAATGTGTCCTTGCGATGGGCAATCCACCTCAAACAGCGCAATATCCCTTCATTCCATGCACATACGATTTAAACTTCTGTCATAGGAAGTAATTATACACCACTATCTGATGATAATATGCAGGATTGACAAAAAAAAATTGTACACATTTTCCGAGCCTTAAAGCGATATTAAGCAGTTTAGGCTGTAATTGGAACGACGTCTCTCTGGAGTAGATATATGTGAAGTCACAATCATCTGATTTCTCACTTGATAAGTACTTCGTTGCACAGTGACAATGTTTCGGCCTTGTAGGAGTTTATAGTTTTTATTTTGTTTATTGGGCCCCTCTGCTTAAGCTATTTTCATTATATAACTTTTCTATAATAGCGCTAAAAATTACTTGCTTGCGCTGAAATTTATTAATGGTTATTCTAAAGTTAGGACAACTTTAAGTGATTAATCTACTTCCAGTTCTTCTTTTCTGAAATGAAATGTGGAAGGAAGTTTCTAATAGGAGATCGCATACAAACTGATCTATTCGTACAAATTGAAAGAACAACTTCTTCGGTTTATTACACTTTTAGCAATCAGATTGCTACGAATTCCGGTTTCTTATTAACATAAAAAACTGTTTAACATTCTTAACACTTCGCAATACCCGTGTCCTTTATTCTCAATTATTTTCCCAACATACCTTTCTGTCCTATTAACTTTCACGCCATCACTTTACCATCTGTTGGCTTCGTTCGTCATACTGTATTCTCCCTTCAACCTTACGTTCTCTCTGTTTGATTTTTTATTTCCCTACCACACACACTGACTCCTTCGTCCGGCCATAATCCATCATCAGAGATCCTACCTTCCCTTTTCAGTATCTTCAACTGCACTTGAACAATGTGATTAACCAGGAATGGCACAATAAAATTGGAATCAACATTTACAATAACGAACAGCGGTATACCCGTTACCTCACAATATATATAAAACCTCACCGTGTGCTTCATAGTCCGTATTTTTTGTGTTTATACAGTGTTTTTTTTATCCCTGTATTCCTCCTGTCTTAAACTTTCGTTGCGTCTACTTTATTTTTCCTATCGGTTGTAGTATGGCCTTATGTCATTTATTGCTGCCCAATTGTTTCTGAAACTTTAAAAATAGAAGGTTTCAATACAAAATATTATAAGTTCACTTTTTTTCTTTACGACTCATGAGATAACCATCCTACACCTGCTGCTAACGTGTACTAATCTCTTGATCTCAAAATATTCATTTAATCCTTCGTATTCTCCAATATTTCTCTTACTCCACCGTTATTCCCGTCTTCTGTACACTTTCCTAATTGACTTGACAGCAGAGCGATCATTAGAGTGAGGATACGCTTGTCAAAAAGTAACGAGAAAGAAATCCGAACGTTTTCATCATCTGCCCAATGTGAAATTAGAAGTCCAACAAAAATAGAAATCTGGGTAGGCGGACCTGCTTGCATACCAGCTGCAGTCTCAGTTTTTCCTCTGTTAACAATTAGCGCTATCTTATAGCCAAGAAGGAAGCCCACCATCACTTGTACTATTTTTGTAAAATACTTTCACATGCCGTTTCTTTTTCGTTTAGCTTTCGTTTCCTACTTTATCTATTCACATGGTTTTCAACATTGTTCCGTAGAATATCTGCAATGACACTATATTTCTGTTTCTAGCTTTCACGATGTGCAGCATTTTTTTAACGCAAATACTGTACTTCACATACACAGAAAATTCTTTCTTAGATCTCCTTCTTATTTTTAGTTTTTGAAGTTAAAACTTCTTTTGGAGCGTTGAGCTATTTTTGGATGGAAAAAATCTTTTGAATTCGCGTCACCGACATGCTAATGTTAACAGTATATCTGTTGCGGTCTGGTGGCTCAGTGGTTAAGGATGTCTGACTAGGGATCGAATGGTCTACGGTTCGAATCCCTGTCTCGGCGGAGATTTTCCTAGACCATTAACCCGTCCTTCACCTCTGGCACAGCTTGCTGTGTAATGTGAAGTACGCCAGAACGCTTCCGTGGTTTGGAATCCACGTTAAACTGTAGGTCCCTTGTAAATGGTAGCACCACCTGGATAGGTTAAGGCGTCTAAGGAAGGGGCAGAATGCGCAGCCAATAGGAACCCTTCCACCAGGTCATAACGACTACTAGGAATTTTTATTATTTTGTAGATCTGTAGCTAAAAGTGTGACGTGCTGCGCGTATCATATTCATACGTACTTTAAGTTTTCACTTGCCGGCCACGGTAGCGTAGGGGGCCGATGGTAGCCGGTTCGAGTCCTGCCGCAGGCATGGGTGTTTAAGTGTTATCTGTGTATGTCATGTCCGTTCTGTGGTGTCTGTAATTAGCTGTAAAAAATTCATACTGGAGATACAGAAAGCATTGAGTGACATATAATTACTGTCTTACTGTCGAGCTGGCTGTATGGCCTAACATGCCGAAAGCCATTTAACAAAAATTTTCACTTCTTTCCCCACTGACTGCCAATTCTTTTTTTTTTCTTTTTTCCTTCTTCTTCTTCTTTTCTTAATACCTCTACTATAGCCGTAACAACTGTATCAACACTTTCGTCGGTTAACAGCTTGATGTCTGTTGGTGTTTTGTGATGAGTACAGTCCGAGTTGTGGAGAAACGTTGGCAATAAACTATACACAATTGAACAAAAAATTATTGCACCTTGACCTGACACAATTTCATATTTATTGTTCTGCTGTAGCCCCCTCTTTTTACTTATCTTAATAATAATTTCTGTGATACCATGTTTGCTCCGAACTGGCGGTTCAAGGTTATATCCCCCTAGCCGGGATCATCACCTCACCACCCTACCACTTTCTACCTCTCCAATCTGACCGCTGTTCCAGTTAGGCGTGTGCTAAATTTCCCCTTCGTATGTAGGTGTAAGGGCAGCGGAGAGGGGACAAAACAGACTAACCTTGAGCCGTCTCTATTAACTTAACGGCCTGTAAAAACCGGCATCTAGTAGCAACTAATAATAGTCGAGATCTAAGCAATTTCTAAAACCAATTTTAGTTTTTAGATCTTTCAGTTGTAAGTTACCGTACTTTCGTAGAACACCGTGTTATCCGTGGTATTTAAGTGTTCGGATTTGATAATGAATCCTGCGTGTGTAGGACAGACTATTTTTATAGACGACAATTTACATGTAAATACTCGTCTTTCAGTACCGACACGAAATATGTTACGCGATTCAAATTTAAGAATCTGGTTTAATATTTTGATTTAGAAACTTCAAAAAATTAAAAAAAAACGATCAAAAAATTAGTAATGAGGATCAACAGACGAGGATAAAGGAGCAAATGACCGCACAAACAGGTTTTATGGTTTGGTGTTATTAGTTACTAGTAATTGATGTGAAAATTCGTGTATTAATTATCGCAAATTCAATGCCTTAATTTTTGCATGATAAGTTTTTAATAAACTTCTGTTTTTTGTATTTTTTATTTCCACTGCTCTATTAACTATCATACCAGTAATACATTCCGAACTGATTTTGTCTAATAATTCAGGCATCTGTTTAGAATCTAATACGGAAGTACATATGCGAGTCACAGAGACAAATAAGTTATGTTCTGCAGTTTAAACTTTTCTAATAGGCAGACTGTCGTAGAATATTGCTTACTTACCAAAATTGACAACAATGCTAAGAATGAAATCACTGTCCTGGAAAATTTTTATTGCTAATATTCACGCTTGTTTTTAATACAGGAAATTAATACACTGATCATTTTAAGTGAAACTGCAAAAATAAATACCGACGTCTGCTGTACCGTTTCATTTAGTTGTTTGAATCGTTTTTTAAGTCTAGTTAATCAACCCCAGCGTAACGAATAGTACGTGGAACTATGAGTTATCATCGTAAGTCGTAACATGATGAAATTTCATACCATTATAACATTAACATCAAAATATCTCAAAAATAGCTTTGTTGTAAGTAGGTTTATTTTTTAGAATTCATGTCTGTGATACAACGTTCAATTATCAACTTAGCATTAGTGGAAAACGCACTTTTACGCCAAAATCATATCAAATCAACTCACCATATGGCATTGTCGGCCGAGAGATTCCGAAGGATAGTTCGAACTATCCTTCGGAATCTCTCGGCCGCCAAGGACATAATTTTTCAGTCGCGGCGCAGTGCGTGTCCTGTGACTAACTAACCGAAGCAGGAAATCCTACCGGATATAAGGAACCCAAGCCACGTGGAATTCGAACGACGTTCACATTACGCAACAATTTGTTCCAGAGGTGAAGGTCGAATTAATGGCCTTTCAAGATATTAATTAATTACATCAGTGGGTCCAGGAGGCCTTATAGACAACTGCTCTGCAGTGTAACGGATTCAGTGCAATATAGATAAGAATACTATCCGAAACTAGATTTTTAGATCGTGAGCTGTAAAAAAGAGCGAAAAACTTAACGTTACGTATGGTGCCTTTTTGTAAGGGAGCTGTGACTGTTTAGTCGGGTGAGGGTTGTGAACAAGGAAAGGGAATCAATCCAGCCAAGACACTTTGAAGGAACCATCCCAACATTCGTTTGGAGCGATCTTGGGAAACCCTTGAAAACAAAAATCATACGGGGATTAAACTCGCAACCTCCATATGACAGGCTTATTGGGAGGTGTGGGTCGTGAAGAGTTGTAACATCTGTTATTGACGATACTTTTTGTGAAGCCCTCAGTTGCCGTGACGTAACAGAAGTAGCAGTTCTATCTTTGTTATGATTCGACCTAATGAGGTTTACTGCGACTGTCGGTATCTAAACATTATGTAGGTCGCTCTATATCGAGAAACTCTGACACTGGCTTTATAAATACAGGCTATGAAATCGCAAAACTTAAGGTTGAAGGTTGCAGTGTTGTCATTCATAATACGCAGATGAATTTTTCAGTACTTTTTAATATATAGATATACATATGACAAGTTTTGTAAAGAAACATAATCGTCTAATCAAAGTAGAACACGTCAGCCATATTGTTGTCAATAGAAAATTGTGGCCTGTCGATTGTGGGATGGTTATAGATTCCATAGAATTGTTGACGAGAGACAGGAAGGAAATTCACCTTGGTTCGGAGTGATTTGGAAACCTTGTAGATACGAAACATGTAATCGAGAAACCGGTAATCGAACCGGGGTTCTGTTTAGTGCCAGGCTCAAACTTTACCTCTCATCTACATGGCTCGGTAGCCTCTCTTATACATGGTCGAGAATCGAAGAATCGAGGTATTTTGTCTTTCAAAGTTTATTTTGTAACCTTTACTTCTGTATGATTATCCCGTGATACTTCACTGATGTCGAGGTCTTTGAGAGGGGAATGGATCATTAGGAACCGTACCAGTTTTCACATGGGTTGGTTTAGAGAAATCGGAGGAAACAGAAACTTAATGGCCGGACTGGGAATGAAGCCTGTATACAGATGAATTCCAGTCTCACCCAGTGCTCACCCACGAGGTTTGGTTCTCGTTTTTACAATGTCTCCAGTACGTCAATTGCGAGTTCTGTGAGTGTCTGTGTGAACGATACAGGAACTGCCATCACAACACGAGTTTTTCTCTGCCAAGTTTTCGGTGCGGAAAAAAACCCGTCCGTTGGAGGAGTTAGTCCATTCTGTGAGGCTGGCGGGCGAGCGGTTCGCGTTACAACTCCCGGCAACAGTATCCGGCGGCGGTGACGTCGACCCCCTCCCAGGACGCTGCTCCCACTTGCATCACCGCCACTCAGTCGGCGGCGCGGCTGCAACCGCAACAAGTGTTTTCGGCCGACCACTGGCCGCTCCGACACTGTACCAGGCGAACGAACCTCCGCGCTGATCAGTCGCTTATTGTAGGATCCACTGTCCCCAGTGCCTGTCTTAGTTGAGTGGGAGCAGACGCAACAAGTGTTTCCGGTCTACCATTTGTCTGCCAACGAACTGATCACAGTGTATATCAGTAGCTAATTGCTGGATCCTCTGATACCAGGACTGCACCAATAGTACAGTGCTTCTCTTCCAGCAGTTTAGTCGAGTCGACGCATGGGCAACAAGTGATTTCAGGTGTCAACTGGCTGTTAGAACAGTGTGACAGGAGTACGAATGACCACGCATGTTAGTTGTTTATTGTTGGATACATTGATCCCAGGACTGCACCGATAGCACAGTGCTTCTCTGCTGGAAGGTCAGTTGAATAGCGGAAGACTCAAGTGTCCATGGTCCGGGAGTTTGCTTGACTGACTATTGGTCCACAACCTTCGGAAAAACATCAGGACTACTTTTCCAACGCAATGTCTCTTTTCGGTTAGCTCACTAGGGTGTGAAAGAATGTTTTAAATGGTTAAGCAACTGTCCAATAGCAAGAGCTTTCAAGTGCCTTACAATCTGGTCAACAGTCTGCTCAGCTGATCATCTCAGGACTACATTGACGGTACAGTGCTTAAATTTTGCAGCTCGGTCAAATGATGGGGAAAGTTTTATTTTTTCTAAAATTTTCGAGCTGATACAACTAGTCCCGAACCTCCTAGTGACTAGAGTGATTTTGTGACTGATAGTCTAACCAACAATTCCATTTCCGATCAGCTCAAGACTGCTTTTTCAACTCGTTAATTTTAATTGCGGATATTAAAGATTTTTATGATTATATTAGCAAGAAGACGTCCAAGCAGGCTAGTGCAAAACGTGTTATTGAACTCTGAGACCCAGATCGATAGTTTTTACCGGAAATCAATTTCTGATTTCTGCATTTGTGCTTCCAAAGACTACGTTAGTATGACTGAATTTTTTTTCCACAGTGTTTGGTATCGGAGTTATTGGTCTGAACTAAGAAAATTGATCGGAATCAGTCAAGAGAGCAGTATTTTTGATCACACAAATTTGTAACATATATTACAGTCTATTTTATCATGCCTTACTCAACCGTTAACAGCAACTCTGGGTTATAATTTATTTATTATATAACAGGAGAAATCAATCTCAAGTGACCACGATAAATTTGCTAGTTCGCATTGCTTTTGACAGAGGCTAAGTGAAACTGAGACAGAAAAGTCTATTTATTTTACTATGTAGTTGAGTTCGTGGACTAATAAACCATTTCTACTTTGCGAAGAACTTTGTTGACGAATGCAGGGTCACAGTTGCGGACACACTGTGTGACGATATGTCAGAGGCTGCTGTTCTGGTGCTTCCGAAGAGACTGATCATATGTATGCGCTGTCATCTCGCTTCATAAGCGTATTGCGTGTAAGCCTCTGCTGAGACCCGTCAACAGGACGTGAATCATCGAGTACGGCGACTTTCACAGACAGCTCTGTTACTGCAGCTGACAGAAGTGTAGGCCGATGCCAATGACTCCAGCGCAGAATGGCGCCAACTCAAATTCCAGCTCCAGCGAGACGGTTGCGGAGTGTGAACAGCTGAGGTGCACTCTGTTGCAGATAGCAGAAGGTTGGTCCACACACTCCTCTGTAATAATTAGTTAAATAGTTCAGAATTAACGCTTGCCTTTTTCAAAATTAGAACTCATATATTTTCATTAACAGCTTCATTTCAACTAAACTGTAAAGAACGGTTTCAGTTCCGTATTTCAGTCGCTATAATTAAACATTTCTATTGCACAACCTGTTTCCTTGTAAATTGCAGCTTGTTAGTGGTTTCTGGCAACCCATTTATCTTTTTACTTCTGAAATCAGGGGTATCAATTTTCACTGAAATCCTGAAACATTCTCACAGTGCCAATTTCTTGTTTTAATCTCTATATATAAACAAGAATAAAGGAGAGAAGTTCGATACGAAAGTTTCGTAATAATAATAAAACTACAAAGTTATTGAATCTTGAGAGATGGATAGAATCAATTACAGTTTTCTCGTACAATATTAAAGGAATTGCTTTTCATGCACATCAATTTACTGTCAGAAACCAAAATACCTCAGTGACATTTGTAGGAAAGATTTGTTTTTCGAATCATGTACGTGCTGATCGAAATATTATGACGGAGTTGCCTTCTTTGCCTCCCACGCCTTCTCTCATCCCGTTTCTAGGACAACCGATTTAGCCAGTAGTATGATGTAACCCTCATTGATATCAAACTTGTCCCAGTGTTAGCAACCTTTTAAAATTTTTTATTATTAGCAGTGGGCCAGTAAGCCATACAACCATAGCACTAATTACAATTACATCTTTTATACAGCCATAACACAGCTTATAAGTATTATAGCACATAAATGCCCATAACACAAATAATAGGTATCCTATCACAAATACATGATATCTATTACGATACTTCATATCTATTATTAAGAACGTGACGACAATATTTCAGTTATTAGATATATTCACCAAGGGTTGCAAACACTGATGCTCATAGACATCTGTAAGTTTGTATGTCCATCTCACAGTCTTTTAGAAATTTGCATAGCAGTATGAAGATCCTGGCGTCTGGTTGAACTTTAGCCTGGAGATGGTTACGATTGCTTTTCTTGGGATCTTGTGTTGATGGTGCCAATGGTATTTAGATAATATATTGTCTCAATTGCTTGTTACTGTATGAAAGGTAGTATTTTTCTCTCCAATGATCGAAATGCCTTCCTTTCTAAGACAACAGTACTTCAAATTAATACATAAACTATTAAGGAAATCTGTGTTTTTTAGCAGCTAAAGAGTTACAAAATCTGTTTTTTTCTTCTAACGTGTTATTTAATACACCGATACTGACAAAAGGTTTGTTTGTAGACAGCTTTCTTGATGGGAAAAATCTGCATCTTTTCATCAACCAAACTTAGCGGTTTCTATCAATTTTCCTGTGAACAAAAGTTTTACTTGATGAAACAAATGAGAACTATATAACTAACTTATTTGGTACATTTTCAGTTTCTCACATTGATCCTTGTGAAGAAATGCTTTCTTTGGTTGTAAAATTAGGGATTTTTTCCTGTGCGCACGACTTAACTAACGCATCACAGATGTTTTCTTATACATTCTTCAATTTTTTAAAAAAACTTTTCGGCGATGATAGTGTGGATTATTTATTAGTCATGCTATTGTTTATCTGCCTCGGAGAATTAAAACACAAATCGAATCGTTTATAATATCACGAGCTATTTGAAATGGGGCTAAAAGGTGAGGTCTTGTTAATGTGATTCTTATTGAGAAGATGGACGAAGTTGTCTGAAAAGAAAACTTTTTTCTTAAAAAAAAAAGAAAAATCACCTTTGTTTACACAGTAGTGACAAATACAGTGTACTGGAAAATGCTACTTGCTTTTAGAATCGAGTGATGTAGTTTAATATGGACAGTCGCACTGAAACGATTTTACTGTCAAAATAAATTGTTTTTGTAATGTTGTGTAATAACCACGAGTAGCATAAGAATCATCTAACTCATATTTTACATTAAATGAACATCTCTGCACGTTTCAGACGGTCGAAAATGTTTCAGTTTTACTCTTCCGATATTAAGTAAGAGTAGCGACACGTATATTTATGGTTAGTGTTAGCTGAAATTTGAAATTCAAACTACAAATATTTCCTTCTGTGGCACAACTGATGACCGATTGTCTGCCCGAAGCAGTTTCCAATCTAAGCAGTCAGCGCACGTTCCACATCATTAGGCTTCACCAACGTTTGTAGATTAGCGTCCATATCATCGCCCATTAGCAGGATTTACATAACACGCCCGCAACATTCGAAAAACACACAGACTGATCAGTGAGTGCTGTTGTTTTAGTCTGGCAGTCAGAGGCACGTTACCGAATCCAGAATATTTTCCTGCAATCCGTCCCTTACTTATATTCCCATCCGACTTTGATCATTCAGCGAATGATGAAGAATATTACCGACTACACCAAGGCAAATTCTCGGTAAGAATGCTCAGTTCTTCCTCCAAAGATAATTCATTCGAAAATGTTAAGTGATGAACGTTACGTAAGGGGAAAGTTGGTATGGCCAGAGCGTGGTGAAAGGCCATTCACGTCGATGAGGTATTGGGCTTATCTCCACGAGTCTGTCCCTCTCAGACATGTTTTCAGGTGGTCGTTTTTTCAATCCTTTCAGCTTAATGCTTATGCTTAGCCTCCACTCAGACAATCAGTTCCAAGTAATAACATTCGGATGACTGAATATCTCGAATCAGAGAAAACATAAAATAAGCGTTCTCGCCTCGCATTCGGGAGGACGGCGGTTCGAATCCCCGTCCGGGCATCCCGATTTGGGTTTTCCATGGTTTTCCAAATAACTACAGGCAAATGCCGGGATGCTTCCTTCAAAAGGCTATGGCCGAATTCCTTCCCATTCCTTGCCCCCCATCCTTTCCCGCCTCTAAAGACGTCGCTGTTAAAAGACGTTAAGCAATTATAAAAAGACATAAAATATTTTTTTTTTTTCAATTCAATTCACAACTGGTTGTTTCTACAAAATTAACAAACGAGAAAGTGATTTATTTGGGGTAGTTATGAAGATGGTAAAATGAGATGCAGCCTTAATATAAAGTAGCGATAAAATATTTTGTCAAAAAACTTAATATTCATCTAGTTCAGAGGTTCACAAATAGTTTTTTTTCCGACTGAGCGTGGTGGGTGAGTGGTTAACGCTCTGTCCTCGCATTTGGAAGGACACCGGTTCGAATCCCCGTCCGGGCATCCAGATTTGGGTTTTCCATGTTTCCCCTAAATCACTCCAGGCGAATGCTGGGATTCTTCCTTCCAAAGTCCATGGCCGAATTCCTTCAGAATTTTTTTCACCGGTTCGAATCCCCGTCCGGGCATCCAGATTTGGGTTTTCCATATTTCCCCTAAATCACTCCAGGCGAATGCTGGGATTCTTCCTTCAAAAGTCCATGGCCGAATTCCTTCCCGCTCCTTGTCCCCAATCCCATCCCGCCTCTAATGACCTCGACGTCGGCGAGGCGTAAAGCCATAAGTAAAAAAAAATATAGAGAATTTTTTCTCGATTACCACTTCAAGGACGTTCTACACCCCTTATAGCCGAAAAGTTAAATAATGAAATGCGTTCATTCAGTCGAGTGCTTCACACAACCACCACATTACAGTAATATAATTCACCAAACACTCAGTTTGACTGTCTTAAAATATATTTTGGCGATAGTAATGTTTACCTAATTGTTTTTTAATAATCTTAGTGATTACCTTAGCCAAGAGATTGCCTCACGTCCCTTGCAGCAACCTCCCGTCCCCTGGCGGTACGCTTACCATTATTTGGGAACCACTGCTCTACAAACGTTCTATTTCAGCAACAGACAAGTTTGTGGCTGTTTCTTTTCAAAGTTATGTTAGACAAGCTTCTGCCTTCAAGTGACATAGACTGTATATAAAAGAGTAATGTAGATACTTCAATGTTTCTTATCAATTGCTATATTTACCGAGCGTGGCGGTGTAACGTTTAGAGTTCTCGCCTCGCATTCGGGAGGATGGCGGTTCGAATCCCGGCCCGGGCATCCAGATTTGGGTTTTCCATGGTTACCCAAATCACTCCAGGCAAATGCCGGGATGCTTCCTTTAAAAGGCCATGGCCGAATTCCTTCCCATTCCTTGCCCCCATCCTTGCCCCCCATCCTTTCCCGTCTCTAAAGACCTCGCTGTTGAGAGACGTAAAGCAGTTAAGAAAAGCTATATTTATGTTAATTGCATGTTACTCAATTCTTACGTGTTCAGCACATGAATTTTATTGTGACTACACCTGATGCCGCAATTTAGAGAACAGTGTTATTCGGTCACGCCTCCGGTATTTGATATCATGCCTTTCAATGTCTCAGTTTACGATCTGGTGCTCTAACGTCTTAAGTCAGGTTTTACCTTTCACTTTGAGGATAACCAGTCTCTCAAGCTCAGCAATAGGTGCCGCCTTTGGTAACCGTAGAAGCAATGCCTTTTTTATGAAAGGGCAGTGAGAGTTTTGCTGGAGCAGCAGAAACAGGTTCTCCAAGTATTTTATCTCCACAGAACCCTGCTATGGAATGAATACTGTCGATAATTGCAGTATTTATATTTACAAACCCAATTAAGTAGATGCATAGCTCTGCGGAATATGGTAACAGACTGATTTTTTTTTCCGTGTCTACAATAGATGGCTTTATGGAATATTCTATCAGAACAGTATTGATAATTTTACGAAGTCTCTTACGAAATTTCTGTTTGATTGTTTCAGATGATTTCCTAGTTTTTGTTAGCTTATTGCTTAGGAGTAGAATTAATTCAGACAGCCGTTATATGATTTTGAAGTCGTACTTTTTAGCACAATTTATATCCAGAAAGAAAACCGGGAATCATCCGAAACTTGATACTCAATTCGTCATGCTGTTGCATCGAAATGTTTAAATGCAAATTGATAAAATGTTTTGAAGATATAACTGAATATTTTGTCCATCTTTAAAATGTTATAGAAACTTGAATACCCAAACTTACCAAATTTACTCTCTATAGATTATTTAGGTATGATCCTGTCTCGGTTATGGGTGGTTTGATTTGTGTTTTACTCGCTTACTGACTTACTAACTGATAAGTCATCTATTCCGGCTTTCAATGTAAATAAAAAAGATTTACACTTTTTGCAGCGTGAATATCAAAGCCTAATAAATAATTCATTGTTCGGGTAAATCATAGCGTGGAAAGTGATGCTGGGGGGACGTGAGGAATGGTGAATAAGAGGAGATGAGAAGCCACAGAAATTTTGAGTCTGTTTTTTTCCTATGGCTTTACGCCTCGTCGACGACGAGGTCTGTAGAGGCGGGAATAGACTGGGGGCAGGGAACGGGAAGGAATCCGGACATGGTCTTTTAAAGGATGCGTCCTAGTATTCGCCTGTAGTGATTTGGGGATACCATGGAAAACACAAATTTGGATGCCTATATGGGTATTTGTACCCGCGTCCTACTGAATGCGAGGCCAGAGAGTTTCCACTCACCCACTACGCTCGGTTTCGGAGATGTTGATGCAACGAATGGGAGCTTTTGTAAGAGTAAGTGACCGCTTCGGTACATGTTCAAAACAAACATCACCGGGTTTGCGCATACAACGAAGAATGAAGTCTTGGCCAAACGACTCTCGAAGTCTGTAGATGGAGACAGCTGTAATGTAATGACTTACCTATAACGCATTAATCATGAAACAGGTGCTCTCTCTCTACTACGTGAAACTAGTTGAGGACTGTTCGACATGAATTATTACGCTTATACATTCAAAGGTTGTAACCACAGAATAAGAGACTAATTGTATAAATTAAAACGTTGAGACTGGCTGTAAGGCAATATATCATTAAAATATCTTATAATAAAGTTTCCCGGCAGCCAATCAGGAACCGATTGTTCTGCTGAGTGTATTGCCTTATTGCCTTATTGTGGACTGGTTGAGGTCACAAAGAGGCAGACGCCCTCCAGCGCGGGGGGATTATACAATTGGGCCTTCTTAAGAGGCGGTTTCTCGTTGATGAGACGGTCCGCATGGGATTGCTGCCAAGGAGAATACCATCGCGGTGACGTAACATTGTACACAAGGCAAAAACTGTTCGTTTCGTTATATATTTCTGTGGAACTTCAGATGCTCTTCTATGAGATCGCTGGAAATTAGTGCCACTCTAAGGTTCCAATGATACTTCAGATGGGCACATAATCTTTGGAGGAAATTGACAAGCATTGAAATGTATATTTTTTCACTTTATTTTCTATTGGTTCTAGCTGATAAATTCCGAATTATTACAAGGCTCTTTTCACATTTTCTACACATCTGTGTCTCCTTCATCAAGCAGATCACTTTCCGATAAGTGCAGACTGCTGCATTATATTTCTGTTTTTGGCCAATTGTTGAAACATTCGCCTACCTGTTCTCACATCATTGGTTATCAGCGTTGTGTGTGTTACATTCATAATTCTGAATTTCTTCTTCATCGCCATGCCGTATCGTCATGTTCATTGACACGGCCTCATGTTTTCAATGCTGATAACTGAATAACTTTTTAATAGCCCGTAAATAGTCAGTAATGTAAGTATCGGTTTAGTAATCCCAACAGAGCATGATGGGTGAGCGGTTAACGTTCTGGCCTCGCATTCGGCAGGACGCGGAATCCAGATTTGGGTTTTTCATGGTTTTCCCAAATCACTCCAGGCGAATGCCGGGATGCTTCCTTCAAAAGGCCATGGCCAAATTCCTTCCCATTCATTGCCCCCATCCTTTCCCATCTCTAAAGATCTCGCTGTTAAAAGACTTTAAGCAGTTTAAAAAAAGACTGCTGGGATTACGGCGCTTATCTCTCTGTTGATAATGAGCGTTAAGCTTTCTTAATCTCCACCTGGTCATAGTGCGTGATAGAATTCAACAATACTCCTATAAAAATATCAAATTATGCAAATACGCTCATTTTACATGTGTTTCTTTGATTTCTAATCGTAGATATTACACCTCCCTTGTTAATTAACACTTTTTTTTTCTCTAATGCTCAGTCGCGTATATTTGAACCCAGTAAACTGTAACTAAACAGTGGATCGAGAAACCTTCAAAGTTTCGTTTAGCTATTAACACAATATTTCTTTTCTTTTTTCCTACAACTCATAGTAACTGGGTACGAAATTTTACTTTGTGTTTGGTTAGTGATATTTAGACCAAGAATACTCGGTTCCAAAGCGGTGCAGTGCAATTGCAACATGAAAATTTATAATTTATCTACCAAATGACTTCTTAGGTGAAACGCAGTACTTCATCTCAAGATTACAGCGATTATAACAAAAAGAAAAAGAAAAAGAGAGGCACAGTTGTACTAAGTGTAATGTCATGATGTGCGAATGTTAATTGGGAGCGTTTGTTTAAAGTATAACATTTGAACTGTTAATAAAGGTGTGATAGTAGGTTTTGTTTAAGATATGATGAAGTTATAGAATATTCCTTTTATCAATAGTGAGAGGAGTATACCTGAAATAATTTTGGTAAATCATGGAAAAGTATATATCTTTTGATCAGTACATTTTGTAATCACTGCTTACATTTGGAAGAAACTATATTATTAAATTTTTTGGTACGTCCTCTTCCAGCGACCAGTTTAGTTACGGAATTTATTTCAAAGATGCTACGCTACACATTCAAGGTTTACGTCATCCTTTGACGACGTACGTAAGAAATCAGAGTGATATAAGTTGCCGCGAGATTTAAAAAAAAAATATTTAATACTGGATACGTTCGTTCTACTGATTTAACAATGAAGCAAAAGAAATCGAACAGCCACAATAAGTCAGTTTAAATTCAAAATGGTACAAGTCAAATACCACACTATCGAGAAATGCGCCGTAGTGTAACATTTTCCTCCGTAATACATCTGACAGCATCGTATAGCAAACAGGAGTGATGCTATTGAGGCACCGAAGGCGGTGGGTGTAAGGCAATTGTCTGGGCTGGCATTCGAATACCCGTCTGACCATACAGATTTCGGGTTTCCATTACTTTCCAAAATCACTCCAGTCGAATAGTGGGATGGTTCCTTCAAGAAGACTGTTACCGAATTCCTTCCCGTTCCATGTCAAAGTCTTTTCCCTTTTCTAATGTACTCGACGTCGATTTGCAAAAAAGCTATTGAGACATTAATTAATGGTAGGAACTCAGAAATATTCGGACTAAACATAAAATAAAAGCGAGAAAAAGAAAATTGAGTTTATCAGAAATAATAAAGATAATAGAATAAATAAAAAATTGAATCAGAGATAATAGAAGAAGTTAGAGAAAACATTATTTAGGAATTATAAATATAACTAATGGCAATGCAAGAAGAATATCTCAAAAGCAGAATAGCATATGCAAAAGTAGCATTATTTAAAAATAAAACACTTCACTTCCAAATCAGAAATAATTATGGACCACAGCAACTTCCCCAGGTGAAGCTTGGATGAGATTTTACAAGTAAGGACTGTGTGTATTGTCCCCTACAGCACAAAGAAAGGAAACTGGTTCATTTTAAATATTATTTTGCAGAAGGGTGTTGAAATTAAATGGGACATATCAATTTTGGAACTGAAACAGCTTGGTGAAGCGTCTGACAGAGTGGTCGGTAATATTTTCAGATATTAGCGTCTGCTCAGTTTGTTAGCGCGGGGACCAGTTGAAGGAAAGAGTTGTAAATGAAGACAAAGACTGAAACGTATTGGGCTGATAACTAAGCATCCGGGCTCAATCCTCGTCCGGCAATCCAGATTTCGATTTTCCCGAAATTACTCCTGGCGAATGCGGGGATGGTACCTTAAAAAGGCAATTGCCGAATTTATTATCCCAATTCCTCTCCTGGCCCAAATGACATCGACGTCAGCAATGTGTTAAAACCGAGCAAATAAATAAATAAATAAAATAATAAAAAATCGTAATTGAGAACGAAGGTTGTAAAGGGTTTGCTGATCTAAAGTAATTGCTTCAGGAAAATAACAGATGGAGGACTGCATCAGACTTGTTGAGGAACTTACTGCAGGCAAGAAAAATAAATGTCAGTAGTGTTATGTTATTTTTTCACCATCGTATTTACTTAACAGGTCTGCTACTACATTACATACTGTGTTCACAACTCCTACCTGCGGTATATACAGGGCGTCCACAAATGAAAGGATAATCCTGCAACCGCAGATAGGCGACATCATCTCCTACTAGGTGACAAAATTTTATTTCAGTTAAAGTCTCACCATTTTCGAGATATCGATTTTTTAATTTTTTTTCGATACACGTGACTTTGTTAAGTTTATTCCATGCCATTTCTACAAATTAAGACTTTTTGAACCCTTTTTTAATTTACTCAAGGATGTTTGAGTCATCTACAACAATGTTCTTTTTTTCTTAAAACCTTAAAAAACCTTTAAAATATTTATTTAAAAAATCATTATCATCATTTTTTTACTACATGTTTAAAATGAAAAAATTTTCTCTTTAGCAGATTTAACAACCATAAAACAATCATTTTAAAAGAAGTACAAAATAATTTTACCATTTATTATTTTTAAGAGGTTTTTTATCGTTTTAAGAAAAAAGAACATAGTTTTTGATGACTCAAATAAGTAAATTAAAAAAAAAACAGGGTTCTAAATGTCTTAATTTGTAGAAATGTCGTGGAATAAACTGAACAATGTCACATAGTCGAATAAAATATTTAAAAAATCAATATCTCGAAAACGATGATACTTTTACTAAAATAAAATTTTGTAATATAGTAGAAAATGATGTAACCCAGTGCTATAAATTGTTACTCCTAACTTTCAGACTCAAGCGTAAAATGAAGATGTTCAGGCATAATTATATTATAATTATGAAAAAACAGATTTTATAGTTCACAACCTACTCCAGCACAATTTAAAACTGTAAATAGGTCTTAAATGTGCCAAAATATTATATAACAAAATTGTGAAATAGGTTAATATAATGCTTGATTTTATTGTATTTATCACAATAACTTTTGAATTTTATACAATCATCTTCATCTTCAGTAGGCACAGTAGCTGATGAGTAACTAAATGTTTTTGATCGTTTACTTGCTTGTTGACCCCCTGGATTTCGTGAAATCTGAGCAAGCCTATTGGTAGTAGTTGAACAGTCTATTGATATGTCAGCAGCTGATGTTTTTTTTTATTTTCTGGCCAATCCTCTTTTACCGGTGCTTGTAATACTTTTATCACCACTACTTGTCTTTACAACTGGTATAAAGTTAAAGATAGTACTTTTACGATACATTTTCACTTTCTTTGTTAAACGAAAAACGCATGAACTAGAATTGTCTTTTACCTCGCGGTACTTCCCCTACACTGTTGATACATCTTCTGAACTTCAGAAACGTATTATTTGAAACTCTGAAACAGGCCAACAATGCGACAAGAATTATAATTGAAATTAATTATTAGAATTAAACCTTCAACATGCAAAACTGAAAACGAAGTACTTTTTAATCTTTGATGCTTAGACGTATTTTCTACTCCTTTGCCGGAGATTGCAGGCGTAAAATGAAAAATTTGAGGCGTAATTACGCCTAACGCCTAGTCAATTTCGAGCACTGAATTCTGAGGTTACAAGATTATTCTTTCATACCTGGATACCCCGTATTTGACAGCATTTCCACTTCGTTATACCATCAACTTCTTAGTCTCAGTGAAAAAACGCACATTTATATTCTGGACTTAATCTTTAGGTTTTGACAGTGTTGTTCAATCCTCAAGCCAAGATAGACCTCCTACGACGGAGGTTGGAGAATCCGTCTTCCACCGTGACGTTGTATACACATCTCCGTCCCGACGAGACACAGGAGTTATTTATATCCGTCTTTCGTCTCGCCCATTTCGTTCTCAAAATATCCGACATTTCAACAGGTTGGCGGTGGATACATTCACGCTGATTATCTTAGCTGTAAATTTAGACAGCGTGGAGTAAGCGCAGCCTGCACTATGTAGTCGTTCACGGTGTGATCACTGGCATAAATACCCCAGCACACTGTGTATAGTTAACATGTGACTATGACGTCCGTAAGGCGGATAACACCACGGTGGTTTATTGATATCTAACGTATGTGTCACAACATTTTGCGGCTAATGAAACAAGACTACGCTAGGCCCTAACAGTCTTCAAGGCGTTATTGTTATTTGAGGGTGAAACATAATATATATTCATTTTGACCGCTATACATACGTTGACATCAACCGGAGAAAAATATTCATAACAAGATTGATTTGTATGACACCCCTCTGATTCCATGATAGCTTTTATTTCAGGATTAAATTTTGATGTATACCTACAGAACGTTGAGCCACTTACATCCACATTTACCATAGATAATTTAAAAATCCAGAGCGTAGAATCACATGATTTTGTTGATGTTATAGTTCCGACAATCATTTAACTTTTATGATTTTCTTCTGATACGTTTGATGTATTCCAATTAATATCGTACTCAGAGGCCGAGTGTGGTGGGTGAATGGTTAACGCTCTGGCCTCGCATTCGGTCATCCAGACTTGGGTTTTCCATGGTTTACCCAGATCACTCCAGGCGAATGCTGGGATGCATCCTTTAAAAGGGCCATGTCCGAATTCCTTCCCGTTCATTGTTTCCAGTCCCATCCCGCCTCTAATGACGTCGACGAGACGTAAAGCCATAAGTTTTCCGCCATTAGGGATCAGCTGTCTTTGATGAGTATTACTATTCAATGAAATTGTCAATTTTCGGGCTTTAAGTTTACGGCAGTATGTCCTTACTAACGCCAAGCATTTTTATAACTACTGCAAGATCGTACTAAGTACTAATGGGGGAAGTGAAGTATTGCCAGCTTTCTGTGAAACGTCTATGTTCAGCGTATAATAAGTGTATTTTTAATTTGCGAAATGAGTATAGTGTTAACTTTCTTTGCTCTGTTAACAACGAAGTTCGGAAGCTCATCAAATACTTGTCTGGACTCTAACACTGTCCACCAAATTCTTACACAAAACTTCACAACCAAATCTGCAGATGAGACAATAGGTAGAGTTCGAAAATTACAAATATAGCTTTCAGATATGAATCTTGAAACATTTAGTTAGTTGCCAGCACTGAAGTACTTCACGAACGTATATGATTTGCTCAGATTTATCCAACGATACAAACTTTGCTACACTAATTCAATTGTGCTAAACAAGCCTTCTTTTGTCAAATCTGTTTGAAGCTCATCACGTCCATAACAGGAAATAACTATTACTAAAACGTTCGAATAAAAAAGTGACTGTCGGAGGTAAAGCTCAGACTTTCCTTCGAGCACTGCGCGTGAAGATTTTATAGTCAGTCCCACTGGGAAAACAGTGAAACAGGAGACAGCGTAGGTAGTTCATTTAAGTACGGAGACTTTCCCGGCGTATGCTTGCAATGAGGTCTTCACGATTGTACCGCCGGATAGTGTTTTGAAAACACGATATTTCGACGGCTAGCTCCGTCGTCTTCATCAGGTGTCGAGACATCTGCACTGGTTGGCTGACCGTCGGAGTATCGCGTTTTTTCCCCCGCTAGGTCTCAGCGTGAAAACACGCCAGTGTGGCCGTAACCGAACTGTTGTGTCAACCTTATTCGTTGGTTATGATGTACAGATCACGTCGTATAGTTCTGAAGTGATTGATTCGTTCGGCTAACGCTGAACTGAGTAAACATTTGTTAATGAAATGAAAAAAAATAAAATAAAAAATGGGTCCGCGACTGGATTAGAGGAAGAGAAAAAGTGGAGGCCTTTGCGTTTCTTCTTTGAGAACTAGCTTCGGAGGATCCACTAGCGTACAGAAATATTCAGCGTCTAACTGAAGGAAAGTTTGATAAATTACTTGAAGTGCTTACTCCTCAACTTATGAAAAAGATACACTGAAAAGAGGTACGATTTCATCTAAAACCAAACCAGAAATTAATTTGTGTTGCTTGAGAGTGCTGATAGCCTGAAGTCTTTGGAGAATTTATTCATAGCTAAATTACTTTCTGTACGCATCCTTGATGTTCTTAATTTTTTTCTTAGATCTTTCTCAGATGGAATGATTTATACAGTTTCACTCACATCAATAGATAACCTCCTGAAAAGATTTTTTTTCGCGTATTTTTGTTAATTTATGTACTGTTATTCGTACCCAACATCGTTCATATTTCCGATAAACATAAGGGAACATAAAAATGCTAACAATTTGGTCACATTTCCTTCCCGGGTTTCCATGATGACAAAAAAAAACAATAAAAAAAAACATGGAACAAGTCAAAAAAACGGTGAAGGCTACTTCTGACAACAGTAAAAAAAAACTAGCGATTGAGCTGTCAGACGAGGCACTATTGGCGATGAGAATTAAACATGTTCAAATCGAATCGCTGCTATTTTTGATAGCTGCTAGTCGAGTCAGTAGCAGCGATTACTTTCTCACATGAAGCGATTAAACACTGCTATTCAAGTAGCAACGACAAAAATCCTTTAAGGCGGCTACAGACGAGCCAATTTCGGTTCCAAAATACAGGGGCGATCAGCAGGGCAATTATTTGGAGCTTTCCTCCACACATCACAATTTTTCTCCAAATTTTAGTTTACATTGTGATCACACGACTGCTAGTTACAAGCGCTTAACAATGGCTCCTTTCATGTCAAAGCAACAGAAAGCAGATATCGTTTTAACAATAACCTGTGATGAGAGAAAAAGAAGATATTCGGTGAAGAAATAGATTTTACTAAGAAAAAAATTTATCTTATGTGAACATTTTCGAGAACCCTAAAGCAGAAGATTTTAAACATTTTCTCAGAGTAGATTCTGAAAGTTTTGCAGAGATAACGCCACTTTGTGACCCCTTATTTATACAATGCATGAAAGTATAAGAGCCAGAGACCGATTAGTCGTTACTTTGAAACTTTTGGCACGTAGACAAGCCTATGAAAATATGAAATTTAGTTCGCCGATTTCACCACAAACACTTCCAGACATCATTCCTGAAACATGTTGGGTTATCTACAAATGTCTAAAACTCTACATTAACGAAGAAAAAAAAGACTGCAAGTGTTACTTCCTGGTCCAGTTCCTAGTAAATTTCGAGCAAAACTGGAAATTCTTTTATCGCATTTTGCGGTTTATGTTTTTTTTTATGGTTTTTGTCCCACAATTGGGGTATAGTCTTATAAATTTCGTAAATATTCGTCCACACCTCTTTCTCTTTAGACATTTTTAACGAGACACACGCCCTGCTCTAAGCCGACTGAGCCGAAATTGTCTCAATCGTTGCAATCGCGCTACTCACGTCTCAATTTGCTCCTTGTCTGTAGGAACAATCTATAAATTGTTTATCTGGTTCTGCCAATCTCCCGATATCGGAGGTACTAGACCCAATTTGCCTACTTACGTGGCAATCTGCAGGGCTCCAGCCGGATTGCCCCTGTAGATTGGGACCGAAATTGGGTCGCATGTAGCCGCCTTTAAGGTTCTCCTCGTAGCGCAGCTAGTCGTTTCTTTTGTTTTTTACGTTTAGTGTGTGCGGCTGCCACTGTGCGTGACCTTGAGCGAAGCACCTAGCTGGCAGCTGGCATGTGACAATCGGCATCCGGTGCGGACTGCTAAAGGCGACGAACAATCGCGGAGGCCGGAAGTGACTGCGTCACAGCAGAGTGTTGGTCGGCTTGCGAATGAGTCGCCAGGCACTCTCCCAACACTCAGTCGAGTTTCGGTTACAGTGACGCCAGGTAACGTCTTCCACGGTCTTTCCGAGAAACCGATCAGTGAGTCAGAGCGGAGCGTTCCTCGGTCGGGGCGTGGCAACGGTGATTCAGCGGGAGTGCCTTCACGCACCTCTGTTACCTGCGTGTGCGGGGACCTGCAGTCTGGCATAATGTGTCGGGGGCTGTGGCGCGTCTTGCTCAGTGAGTGTTTCACTTCATAATTTGTGAAACATATACGCCACATAAAGAGGTCGGTGCCAGCCGTATATCGAAGTGCCATCGGAAGTAATTGACATGTGAGCACGTTCACAAAATCGCCGTAAGAATGTATTCTTCGCATATAGACTTGTCAAAAAGTTCAAGCTCGTCACTGACATAGTCAATGATAGTGGAAATCTAATTTATTCCTTTCTTTTGTGCACTACCACCGATCTGAGGTTACAAATTTTCTCTCAAGCATAAGTAATCGGCCACGAACTAATTTCGATATCAGCGAGCTACTATTCATTTAAAATAAACTTCCTAACTCTCGTCTCAGTTGTGAATCGTTTTGGAGGATACCACGAAGAGCGTTCCAATAAAAAAAAAATATTAGCTTATCGCAGAACGTTTCACTGTTATTAATAATTTCTCCGTGCAAAACCAAACTTCCTCAGTTTTTTATTTGTTTGTTTTAAAGCCTGTGAAATATTCAAGTGTTTGTGAAACTAACTTAATAATCATCTCAAGGCGTTATAACATTTTGTTTACCTAAAATCATTTGATTCATTTTGATGCCTTTTAGTAAGGCTGTTAAAACAAGTTGTAACTTTTTCCGGAGAATCTGAGCTATTGCTCTCGTTGTTCAGGAACTTCTGCAGTGTTCAGATGGTTTTCTATTCAAAATGACTAAAAATGATGCTGATACCACACTGAGTAATCGACTTTGTCCTCTCGACCCACAACACTTGGCAACGTCTTTTTCATTCACTTTCTGCTGAAATGATTGCAAAAGCTTCATGTGGTGCGTGAGTTAGTTACCAGATCTAACCTACGTGCCTTATCGCTCCAGTTTTAAAAAGTTAAGACAGCGGCATCACGTAAGTAAGCGAGTGAGCGGTGAACAAGCGAGCGTAAATTCTTTAAGTTCCGAGAAATATTCTCTGAACACCGAAGACGAGGCGTGCTTCACAAGCTGGGGTCTCTGCTGGATCGCCTGTGCTTCACTTCGGTCCTACCCGAGGGCATGGCCAGCGAAAGTCCTCAGGAACAGCACCCGCAGATGGTAGCGGCAGACCAGTCCACCGAGGAAGGTAACGTTTGACCTTCGATATGGAGTAGTTAAAAACTGACATTACAAGTAACGACAACAGCAAAAGCGCAATACTTTGATATATGGATTTGTACGGTTCTGGTAGATTACAATTTCTCGAAGCCCAATTTATTACTTCAGGAATTTATTCATGTTATTCTTTAAATACCAAATATACTCGTTGCTTGAGATGATAGTTTTTCGATAGGTAAGCTGGAAATGATGGGTGAGGAAAGAAGTTTGTGGAAGAAGCTTACAGAAAGAAGAGACAGGCTGGTAGGTCATATTTTGAGACATTTTGGATTGGTTTACGTATTTGCTGGTGGAGCGAACAGTAGAGGAAGAAAGAGATTAGAATATATGAAGCAGATAATTGAGGATGTGGGTTGTAAGGGATATGTTGAGATGAAGAGGTTAGCACAAGATGGGAAGTGATGGAGGATTGCATCAAACCAGTCGAGAGACTGATGACACGAAAAAAAGGTTAGAGATTTCAGACTTACCTGTCAAAATTATACCGTGTCTATTCGAAGTTCTTCCTATGAACTTAACTATGTTCTGGTTTACTTTTAAATGGCGAACAGTTTAAGTGTTTAGGGCATTAGCAAAACACCACGTTTCATGATTAAAAGATTGTTATTCAATCTATTGAAATTATTTAAATACTTAAATGATCATCACTTAAACAATATTTTTAGTAAATCAATTAATGAGGCAAATATTCTAAATGTTCATGCAGACCAGTGCAAAATATCCATTGCACAAATGATAAGTCTACATACTACTGAAAGATAGTATACTTTGATAGGGATTTTTACGGTTCTACAAGATTTACGATTTGTCGAAGCCCATTTTGTTACTTCAGAAATTTATTTATGTTGCTCTTTAAAGACCAAATATAAACGTTGCTTGAGATGATAGTTTTTCGATAGGTAAGGTTAGAGAATACAGTCTTACCTGTCAAAATTATACCATGTCTATTCGAAGTTCTTCACATGCAGTTCTGACTTACTTTTAAATGTCGAACAACGTAAGAGTTTAGTGCGTTTGCAAAACACCACGTTTCACGATTAAAAGATTGTTATTCAATCTTTTGAGATTATTTAATAAGTAATTATCACTTAAACAATATTTTTAACAAATCAATTACTGAGGCAAACATTCTAAATGTTCATGCAGACCAGTGCAAAATTTCGATTTATCATGCACAAATGACAATTCTACATACTACTGAAAGATAGTATTCAGACTGTCTATTCGATACAGAAAATAGAAAATGCCCATAATATTAGAAGATAACATTATTCGAATAATTAGAGAGCTTACCGTCTTACTTCGCGCCTATTGGTTCTGTTCTACTTGTAGAAAGATGTCACCATCTAAGAAATTTATCAAAATGGAACCATACTACTGAAACGATCGAAGTGGATGTACTTAATGAATAAGGTAACTTCTGGTAACGACTGTACAACGTTTCGCTGACTGAGTAATGAGCATAAGTCAAGATGACGTTCTTGAGGCTTAAGTAAGGGAAAACATGACTGAGGTGCTGTGTAGGAAGTATGGTTGAGCTGTTGGCCTGGGAACCGCGGCAGAGAATGACTTCGCCCTGTCGTCCGCTTCTGTAAGTCTGCCTAGCGGTACATTTAAAATTATAGTTGTAAGACGCAACAGTGGCTGTTGACTCCAGGAGTTGAGTCCCTGGTTTTTTGTCTTAAGTTCCCTTTTTCCTACCTCCAGGAGATACATTGACAGCTGCAAAGTTCATTATTCTTACCGACTCATACCCGTTCTTGTAGCTAACTACCTAACGGACGTAGACGAAGATAGAGGTTTGTGCCGGTTTACTGATTTAAAAATTTCCGCCAACGGCTAAAAATGAAGTTTGAAGCATTTGTTCTCTACCTCAAAGTATTAGATGCCTACATTTTTTTTTTTTTTTTTTTTTTTAAGTAAGATATTTATCCTTAGTATGCTGTTAATTTAAATATAATGGTCTTTAAGATAATAATTGTTGACCTAAATTATCACTCCTTAATAATCATCCAAATTCGTCCTCAATTTAAATGTCCTATTACAACATTCGCATGTCTGAGGGATTGATACTTAGCTGATATTAACATTTCAAGATCTTTATTAAGTTACTTTTGTCGTACAACTTAAGTAAGTAATATGCGACACCACGTTTGGAACCACAGGTAAAGATGTGTGTAACTTACACCCCAGAGACAGAAATATTTTGTAAAACGCCTAGTAATCCAACGACTGGGAAGTATCATTGCATTCTTTATAAGTTTTCCAAGAAAATAATCTTTTTTGCTAATGGCTCTACTCCTCGCCGACGTAGAGGTCAATAGATGCTAGAAAAGACTGGGGACAAAAAACGACATGGTCTTATTAAAGGAAGCATCTCGGCATTCGCCTGAAGTGATTTGGAGAAAACATGGATAAATTCAAATCTGGATGCCACGACGCGGATTCGAACCCACGTCCTCCCGAATGCGAGGCCAGAACGTTACCGCTCAACCATCAAGCTTGGTCATTAATAGTTTCTGAAATTTCGTATTTAATATTTTAATAGCGAATCTTTGATGTGCTGATATCTTGTCGTACTATCATTCAGCAAGTAATATAAAATTCCATATATTTTGAGCAAATTCGAAATATTGCAATTGAATGTCATTTTACTTATATACAGCATAACTTATTCCACCGTAGATGATTAATTAGGCGTTCTTACACTTGTCTGCGTGTTGTGAAGAAGTTCTTAACAGTACGTAAAAGTGTGAAATCTGTGTACAAAGTGTCATCGAATTGCAATTGCATAGGGAAGAGAAGACTGGGTTGTATTCTGTGTTGTAAATTGGTTTGTTGGCAGATAGCTTGATTGGCAAATATGGCTCGCTCAGCATTGCAAAACAGAGACATATTGTTACAAGATTATATGATAGCGCTCTTCACCAGATGATTACAAATTTATTAATACATTTACGACTTTCTCAGAAAAGTGGGACGAACCAAATGTTGTAATTAACGGTTCCCTTGTTTCCACACATTTACACAGTCGGAACGACGTGGAAAAGGTTTATCATCAATTGTCGTCAGTTATCTGCATGGTGTCCCGGAAATAATTTATTACAGCCCTAAGTTTATGGAGTAGCCAGCAGTCAGAGGTAGAATTCTCAGGAAAGCAGGGAGCCATACGAGATCTGCAACATTGTGACGAGCCTGACAACAACTGGCACAGATGAATTCAGAATTACGAACGAAGGTTTCCTGCACCAAAGACCGCTTTATTACACCACTTCCTAAGCAATCTCGTTCTTCCAAGCGCACTCCTATACTATTATTTTTGCATAAACGTTACATGATATTTACTTTAATATTTATAGAGTATGGGGCATCGTTGCTTCTATGTTTTTGCGATGAGCAATAGCGCGTGATTGTGGTACCCATATTGGTCACCACTGGTGATATTTTTGCTCCGCCATATTTGGACAGTTATGTTGACTGAATTACACCTATCGGTCGCAAAGCAATAACAACAACGTGCAGCACATGGAACAACAGCAAATCGCGAGTTATTATTATTATTCCTCCGCGATTCACTAAAAGTGTGTGACGGATGGTGCATTGCACCTATCCTAAAAGGTAATAGTTTGGAAGGGATATACGGGATATGGTAGGAGGTGCCCATGGGCTAATGTGAGGAACCATCCCAGAATTCGCCTGGATTGATCCGGGAAAACCATGGAAAACCCATATCGGGATGGCCGGAGAGCTTTATCGAAAGCTACTCCTGTTGGATTTTAAGTTTACTCGCCCGGTAAATCCTTTCTATTCCATTCCCTAATCGCTCGTGGAAAAAATGAATACAGAAAAGAATCAGTCTGGCCCTGATTTCTCTTATCTTATTTTCACGGTCATTCCGAGATACGAATGTTGCTGGTAGCAATATTTGTTTGCTGTCATCCCGAAATATGTCAGTCGTGAATTTTCAATTAGCTTCTGTCGAGAGCAACGCCTTCGGTGTTCCAGGTCTTCCCAACCTAACTCCTTCAACATCGCACTTACGCTTTCACTTCAACTGTATATACCTGTCACGAATCGGACGGCTGGCTCTTCTTTGGACCTTCTCTAATGCCTCCATTAACCTCTCTTGATGGGAACCCCATACAGAAGAACAATATTCTAAGTGAGGACGCACTAGTGACTTATATGCAATCGATTTAACTTCAGGAGTGCATTGTTTAAATTACGACCTAGAAATCGGAGCATACGATTTGCTTTCCCAATTACATTCTCGATATGCTCATTCGACGACAAATTATTGCGAATTGTTACCCCTAGGTATTTAGCGGAATCTACCGTTCTAACGAGAGTACCATTAATTGTATATTCAGAACTATTATTTCGCGAATCACTAAAAGTGGGTGGCGGAGAGTGTGTTGCACCTATTCTAAAGTGTAATCGTATATGCACCGGAAGGGATGCGCTCATGGGATATTCTGAGGAACCATTCCAGCGTTCGCTTCAAGTGATCTAGGAATCCATGGAAAACCAGATCAGGATGGCCGTAACGGTTTCTCGTTTCTGGCCCTGATTTCTCTTATCTTATTTTCTCGGTCGTTCCTAGATATGAATGTTGTCGGTAGTAACATTTCCAATTAGCTTCTCATGAGAATAACGCCTACAGTACTTACGATTTTCAGAACCCAACTCCTTCAACATCACACTTACGCTTTCCCTCCAGCTATGTATACTTGTCACGAATCGGAGGGATATTATAGGACCTTCTCCAGTCCCTCTGTTGACCCGCCTTTACAGAAGAACAACATTCTAGGTAAGGACGCACTAGAGTAGTGTGTGGAATCGGATTAACTTCCGGTGTACACTGTCTTTAATTACGACCTAGGAATCAGAGCATATGATTCCCTTTCCCAGTTACCTTTTCAGTATGTTCATATTACAACAAATCTTTATGAATTGTTTCCCCCTAGATATTTAGTCTGCCGAACTAAGAGTAAAGTATCTGATATGGTCACATCACATTTTGAGAAAGGAATTTTTCGGAATTTGAACAATAAAGGGCAAAAGTATCATTGTTTTCATAACATATTTTTTTGTTATAAGCCATTTATCTCCCTTGATACCTAACAGAAATCGAGAAATTAAGGTCTCCACTTAGGTAACATTATAAATTAAGAACGAAATTTTTTTGAAATTTGACAATTGAAGGACAAAAGTAATAACTGTGAAAATCGCGCATATGAAACAGTTCAGAGCCAAGCCGCTAGCTAGCAAGAATATATATCTCAGTGATATTAATAAACTGCTTCACTGACATCAACGTTTGTTATCTACATATTACACTACACATATAAACAATTTCTGCAAATGAGGCGGTTCTTCTTTCATCATATTACAAACTACCAGCCTTAAGTATTCAACGTATCCGCGCGAAATTTTCACACAAGTCATCTAGTCTTTCTACGTTACGATAAACAGACCAATGCCATGTATCTAATTTGGCTATCAGCGTTGTGCGTTGTTTTAGGGAGCTCCGACAAGGCAAGCCACAAGTGGTTGGTGATATCAGCGCCTGTCAGTCAGTGTGTTATCAGGCGGTGAACAACAAGTGCCATCCTAGAAGCCGCGCAGTCTGCCCACCCACGCATGTACTTGCTACAACTGTCTGGCTTGTCGCCAGCCAACTTCTCGGAGATGTTCAGTCGTTGGTGTTGGCCGAAAAGTAATAAAGGTAACTTAACCTCTATGACGCATCACATTCTCCTCTCTCATTATGCCAAGCAGTAAAGTTGGTAGAATCGACCCCATTCAATGTAGAGTCTTCATTAATATTAGTCTTCCAACGCAGTGGTTAAGATATTCACTTTGAGAGTTAACGTTACCTGGTTTTAGTCCTCGCCCACCCTGTAACTTCGAGGGCGCTTGACCTTCTCCTCTTTCTAAGCTTTAATGTGAAATACGCTAGGATCCTCCGTGGATTCCACGTTAAACTGTAAATCCTGCCAAGAGATAGGCGGAATGCGTGTCATCTTCAAACTCTGCCCACAACACAATACAAACTTACTTTTTTCACTTATATTAGTCACCACGGAATTGTTATTATAAGTGATGGCATCGTGTACGTGCAATATGGTGTATAAATTAGTTCTTGTGCCATAAATCTACGCTAATATTACAAATGCGAGGGTAACTCTGCCTGTTTGTTAGGGTTTCACGACTAAACGGCTTGAAGAATTGTAACAAGGAAATAATATTTATCATTAGGAAACACATGGGACATGTTTTTCGATATAAATAAATTTTGTGATGAAATTTTGAAAAATAACCAAACGGTGACAGACAGACGGGTAGCGTGTATAAGTAACAGTTATGCCATATCGGTGACTCAGACTTTATTTCTTTCGCAGTCAGATTGTGTATTATCTGTTCATAAATTTCATGTACAGACGCTACATATTATACAGGGTGATTCAAAATAACGTGGAAAAAATGATATGGTAGATCAGTCATACAATAAGAATCAAAAATCGCATATGAACAGAGGGTCGCAACTGCGATCCGGAGCCGCTACAGGGCGTCTAAAATAATACTGATAATTACTCACTCACATGCGACTAATGCAAGCTAAATGTTGAGCCTACCACAGATGCTCAAAGTTTTTTCCAGATGCATCGAGACATGCCCGGCATCTCCGTTGCATGGAACGGCGCACCTTCTCAAAGATACCAGGTGTATCTCGAACACATCTGACTGCCGCAACGATTCTTCCTACCAGGTCTTCCGGCGTTTCAACAGGTGTTTCATACACAAGTCCTTTAAAAAAAAAACACAAGAAAAAATCCAAGGGAGACAGGTCTGGTAATCGTGTTTGTATCGCAACGCCCTCTCGTGGCTCTAGCACCCTCTACAGGCGTTTGCGGCCCTTTGTTCCTATGCGATTTTTTATCCACTATTGTATGACAGATCTACCGTGTCATTTTGTCCACGTTATTTTGAATCACCCTGTATAGTATAGATGTAGATTTTCTCCGTATACGATGACTATCAACAAATTCCAGGGACAGACACTGAAAGTAGCAGGGGCATACTTAAAAAAGCAGTTATATGTTGCTTGGTCTCGAGTTTCCAACCTGCAAAGGCAATATATATATATGCAAAGGAGAGCCAAAAATGTTGTGTAGGAAATGGTATTGACATTAGAGATCCGCAGAAAGTGACGTAATTTTAAGCCACAAACAAAAATCTGCCGATGGGACTCTGGTATGTTGTCTCCAGTAGTTAATACCCCCCCGGTAGTTTGTTGCTGTTTATAAACACGTTTGACATTTGTTCTCTTCATGTTACGGGTTGAATGATAGCATGGTTTGACGATGATTTCCCCGTCATATTCTCCCGACTCCATGTTTTTTTTTTTTTTTTTTTTTTTTTTTTTTTTTTTTGTGTGTGTGTGTGGGGGGGGGGATTCTTCTACGTAAATTGCAGCTTTCTACATCCACTGCTAGCATTAAAATTCTAGGTTGACGCGAACCACTGCTAGTAATTATATAGAGTTTCTAGAGCTTTCCCATAATAAAAAGTCAAAGTACATGTCATTCTTGGTTACCCAGGCGTTAAGCAGTTATTTTGTAGTATATTACTGTTCCATTGCAACTACCACAGAAAATTTTGACTGGTGGGTTGTTCACTGTATTTAATTGTGCGAAGTCTTATTGCATTTGTAGTAGGTTGTAGGGTGTTTGTTTGTGTTATGTGTACTGTATTACCCTAGTTTTTTACTTATTTTTCGTTTTGACTTGTTTCAACCTTAATAAAGTCTGTATTTTCCGGTAAAAATTATGAATTAATGAAGTTTTCATTTTATCTTTCTCACTGGTAATCAAGAGCATTCGTAACCGCACTATTAAGGCTTCGAGAATCCCGGCTCATTCCGTATGCGCTGGGTCAATAAAAGCTCGAGAAATGCTCTGAGATTCATTTTAGCAACTCAGATCATAAACGCTATTCCCACTTCCACGAAGATGGAAGACACCGTGTCACCAGGCAATGCACTCTTTTTAAGATGTACGAGTATCTCTTACATTAATGGATAGCAGGCAAGCTCCCGGCGTATTAAAACTGGGACACACAAGGTGATAGGAGTAAACCCTGAAATAAAATCTTGGTACTTCTACGTTGCACCGTGTACAAACTACGTGGCTCGGTCCAGGGGGGGGGGGGGGGTTTGACTGGAATGCTACGCTGTGGGGGAGGGGAAGGGTCCGAGCTTTCCTTTCATAGCATTTTTCACAGTTAAAATAAGAAACAGAACTCACAACAGCATGTGAATATTTATTTCCGTCATTTAATTATCTCCGTATGTAATTTACAATAGTCTGACAAGAGAAAACAGTACAAAATGTCTTCTGGAATCAAAAGGAAAAAAAAAAGCTACGTGCTACGTGGGAGGGGGGGGGGGGGTAGAGGCAAAAGCCACGCAGGGCTACGTGGGGGGGAGGTGGGGTTCACAGGAGACCAAAATGGAGCTACGTGGTTTATGCACGCTCCCTTAGATATTGTGCGAAGAGCTGGTAATGCTTTACTCATAATGTTCACAAATTAAATGTATTGAATCGAAAAAAATAAGTTACAAAGAACTATTTACATATCAATTAATAGATACTGATAATCTTGGAGCATGATGCCTAGTTTTCTTACTGGATGTACTGATAAATGAAAGAAATGATATTTAACTTAGTAGTAATTACTACAGCGGCAGGTACACTCTGTATTGATTATGTATTGTCATACATAGAGCTCTGCGCAAGGCAGACAGTGCATATATGCACGCATACGTCATCAGCGGACAGCGGCACTGTACAAACACGTCACGTTTGTGGCCGTTCAGCATCCAAGTGCACACACAGTGGAGTAGGGGGAGCTATCACGTCTCAAGCGCCACCACACTGTACGTCGAATCACTACAGTGACTCGGGCTCATAGGAAAGAGGACTTCACAACCGAAAACTATCTCTCAGGACTCAGCCTGGTTGGTGACTGGTTCTCTCGTCCGACCGCCATTCAGCCATTCAGGTGAATGCTAGGATTGCTCCTTCAAGAGACTATCACAGAATTTCTTCCCATTCTTTGACCGATTGGCTCTGATGATTCCGAAGTCTCGGAACCTTAAAACCCTAAGGGGGGAAAATTCTAGGAAGAGACGTACTTAGTCTGTGATTATGGTGGCCAGTATCTCTACTTCTCACGCCTGGCATTTTATATTCGTAAGCCATTATGACAAGGACACATCTAATGTAGTATGTTATCTGTGTCGAGCTTGAGGATAAAGAAGTGAGGCGGCTTGTATCAAGTACCGTCACCTAATGTTTTATTGAAAAATACCAGCGGGCCTCCAAATTTAACATCCACTTCCGACGAACCAATCACCTTATAATACAGACTTTTGGTCCAGAGTGCAGAAAACGTGAATCGTGTTATAGTATTTATTCTCCCCTGGTGGCCAAGTATCAGTCATTCGCAATGGAACCAGCAGTACACGGGTCAAGCCCATAGTACAGTCAGTGCATTATCGACCTCTAAGTCTCAAGGCACATCGAACAATGAATCAGCCCAAAGCATATTCATTACTCACTACCTCAGTGATAACTTAACCAGCAGTTTCATTTTTTTATGTCCTCATAGTATTCGGAGATCACTCCTCAAGAATAATGGGATTGATACTACGATGATCCTTACAGTGTGATTATTAAACACGGCATTGTGAGCAAAGAAGTAACTGGAGCAAATTACCGTAGAAAAACTTATTAGTTGATACGATAAAGCTGGTGGATTGGAAGTGCTCTGAAAAAAGCAGGTGCGTAAATAGAGTGGTGGGTACGTATAACACGTATGTTTGCATTGAGGCATGTCTATTTATTGGGCGAAGAACGAATAATATTATATGGACGTAAGATAAGACCGTTAGCATGAAGAAGCATGGTTTCAAGGATTAGGGATTAAAAAGTTTTCTTTTCTAGATAGGGTACTGGATTACGTTTTCAAGTGTGGTGCTGAACAATTTAGTTCAAACAGTAAAAGAAATAAACAACTCTGGGATGGCTCGCCAAGTTAGGAATCATGTTAATAGAAATGCTATAGGGTCAGTAGGTAACCACTTGGTGGAAACAGCGATGCTCAACACTTTTTAGTTCAGGAAATTGACTATCCTGTTTACGAGGCCAAGAATTTATCGGACTACCTTCGTAGGTCATGTCTACTGCGGTATCAGTAATTTCCTATTATATATTTTCAACTTTGCCTTAGATTACTTGGTATAGGTTTGAATGTCTTACCACAAAGCTGAGATTATAAACGCCCTATCACATTACCACTCGAGCCATTAGTGCAATCGTTTCCTTCCAACAAACGACGGTTCGAATCCCCGTCCGGGCATCCAGATTTGGGTTTTCCATTGTTTCCCAAATCACTCCAGGCAAATGCCGGGATGCTTCCTTAAAAAGGCCATGGCCGAATTCCTTCCCATTCCTTGCCCCTCATCCTTTCTCGTCTCTAAAGACCTCGTTGTTGAGAGACGTAAAGCAGTTAGAAAAAAAAAAAACAAAAAAAAGAAAACGTTCCAACAAAATATGTTACAAGTATTTTAATATGCAATGAACTCTCAGCTAGGAACGATTTTCAGTAAAATGGTAACAACACGTAACAGTAAAATAATTTCAAAACAAAACGAAATGTTTGTTTTGCTCAAAACTTAAAAGCTATATTAGATGAAAATATTTGTTTAGTATTTCTCGTTTAAATACAGGATGTTGAGAAAAATTTCAAGTTCGCAGGTATTCCCTTATTCTTCTCTTTTAGACATAGCAAGGGAAAAAAAAGGTCTATTGTATAAGCACGGTTGGTTCGGAGAGGGGGGGGGGATACCATCACGTCCTATAGTTTATTGTGAATATGAATATTAATTTACTAATTTGTGAATTGGTGAACTAGAACCTTGAATGCTGCAAGAATTTAAGTTACACAAAATAATATTCAATTTATTCGGTCTTCTGGCTTATACAAGGAATTTTTTATTTTTTTATTTCGCACACATTTTTACAGCCTAGTATCTAGAAACTAAAATAGGCCTTAACTTAACACAACAGTTTTATATTTGATATTTCAACAGATAATTTCACAATGAATAATTTCAATTTTTGTTATGTATGGCTTTGGCAATATCTGTACAGTCTTTTCTTGTTGGCACGATACATACGATTGTTTCGCTGTTAACATATATTATAACTTTCTAAACTTGCTGCATTTTGTCATAATTGATTTATTATAGTTTTCTAGTTTTGTATGGTGTCTGCAGTTTCCTGTCCACTTTATGGTTAGAATTTTTAATATTTCACTATGTCACTTCGTACGTCTACCACTACTACTATTACAAGGAAAATAAACAATCGATCCCGGCGTTTACAATTTGCCGGATAAATGCAAACATAAACAGATTTTACTATACAATAAAGTGGCGTCGCAGGCCAACAAATTAAAGTTAACATTTACAAAAATACCAGGGGCGCCATTTTAAAGTGAAAAGCATCATTTGAGCAAGTTATAATGCTTTAAAAAGTTTGAAGTTAATGAACATGGATAGTTGGTTAGCTCAGTGATGAGAGTTGAGAGTCTAATCTCAGAAGTCGCTTACGGGTTTTTAAGCCTCGTTAAAACCCTATGGAACTATGGACCTTTGCGTTGGTACTTTACCGTTGTCGGATCCGCTCGACGAGGTGTGACACGCTCTGTGTCACTGTTGAAATGTCAATTCGCGGACCCATACACGCTAGTACATCTGCTGATAGCCTTTTCCAGATGAAACACCTTGTTCCCGGCCACATCTGAGCCAGAAAGCGTCTAGATGCAGTCATGGACGAACAGCTAGGAGAGTGTGCTGGACGACACGTCTACACTTCAGCTCGTCTGACCAGCAAGTCCCTTCTCATGGCGTCCTCTTCTTCCGCCACGGAAAGCCAGTTTCCCCTCTCCGTACATGGAACAGAAGCCTTTGATTAACAAATGTGAACCCTGCACGATTGGTGAAACGACGTAGGCCACAATCACGTGTTTCGTGCCGTAGCTAGTATTCGTCACTCGTTTCGCGCACATTTCCCTGACCATTCACCTCCTCAAGCGGAGAGCTGGGGGACGTTGGCCTCACAACCTAACGGGATTTTAGCGTCCTTCACCGGGCGTTCCATTGTGTATGCTGCGCTCGCCACTAATGTCCGGCCATCTGAACTGTTGTTCCAACATTTCCCACATTTAATATTTTCTTAACAGCAATTTTTGTACTGAATCAAACTATATAATAATAAATTTGGCCGCGCAGGCTTAATACATAATTATTTACGTATCAATTAACCCTACAATTTACATTTTAAACAAACAAATATAATAAAATATAAATATTAATTATTATTATTTTTTAATATTCATTGGGGGATGACTCTGTCATACCACACTATTCAAATAAAAAAAATCTTAGTTCCCGACTTGAGGAGCTCTAAACATCTATACCTCACATGACGTGGTTCAAACAAAATTATTTTTTGGTGTCATCCATTTATCTGGAAATCACCAGGGTATAATTTTACAAAATATTAAATACGATATTCGGTTTTGTGTTAAAGATATAGGTTTCTCACTGCATCCTACTCTACGCACTTAAAAGTGAAGCTTGATGCAGATACTAGTAATACTAATAATATAAGTCTTCGCTTAGCATCTTCATAAAAGCGATATCAGTCTATTCCAATTATATAATGTATTTTCAACATTGCTTTTGAAGATGACTTGGAATAGGTAGGAATATCTTACCTTAATCTCTGCTGCCACGACTGTAGCAGCGGAAACTTTAGTATTTTACCAAGCACAGGAACTGCAAGTTACGTTTGAACATGTTTTGAATAAGCTATTCCAAATGGACGAAGTTTCTTTCGGTGTTGTAAATTGGTTTATTCATCACGGGAAACTAACCGAGTTAGAATGTTGTCTAAACACAATATTTCGACGACTGTTCTTTCAGGCTGCTCGTCGTCAACATTCCTTTTTTGTGTTGTGCTAATGATGTCTGACTCTGATGATAGACAACGTAACAGTGCTCGTCGTATCAGTATATCAACAACGCGCTATTCGCAAGCTTTAAAGTTTAGGTTTTACAGTTCTTACACTCCTCAGCTGAATAAGACGACGGAGAGTACAGTCATCGAAATAAACGATTCTGTTGCGTTTATTATTCGTTGTGAGTGATACATTGTAAAAACAATGAATGGCTAAGCTCTCGGAAAATAGTCCACATTACCTTCTTCGTTGCACGTCTGAAGCAGTTGCTGCGAATCTCATCTGATCTCATGTTTTGTTGAACCACGAGTGTTTGCCATAGTTGGATTCCAATAGTCATTCAGTTCGACTAATATCAAAAGACATTAACAATCTGTATGCTGACACTGAATGGAATCGATAGGTTGTTTATAGAAAGGAATTTCGTTGATATAATATTCCAAACAATAATAGTCTTCCATAACTCCAGGAAACATACGTTTCTATTTTTCCTTTCTTAATGTTGTGAATTATTTTTTATCTTTCCGCAAAGGTTAGATCTTTTATGATAAATATTTTATAAAACATTTTACAGTGTAATGGGATATATTTCATAAAATATTTCTTTTATAGAATTTAATACATTGGCATTATTTTTTATAAATGATTTCATCCTTCTGCTAAAGTAAACAAAGAGAGTAACGCAAACAAAGTTACCAAAGTTTTGTAGGAATGCTGAATAAATAAATATCTTGATTTCTAAGTACGAATAGAAGGAAATGTTGTACAGTCAGAATCATGTAGACCATAATAATATGAGTAGACAGGTGAACACTTAACCAAAGATTGCGAAGTTATTTAATTGTCTGGAAAAGGCTGTACTGTCGCTGATGTGAAAAAGAAAATTAATGGATTAAGAAGCTAGCTCTTGAAATGTTTCTGGGATTGAGTGGTGAATTCTACAGGTGCTGTACTGTAGAATGGCGTAGCTCCGCTTTCAGCAATCGAGCACCCTAAAAATACATACCCAATAACATATCGTTAGGTTCAATGCTGATGATTCCGATGCAGAAATTTATGAAAATACTAGTTGATACCCACGACTTCGTACGCATGGATTAAGAATTTCTTACACCTTGAACAACCGACGTAACATTACAGACTAACTCTAACATCCGTCTCTCCGTCACTATTCGATAAAGTTCTCAAAATTTCGTGACTACAACTGTTAATCATACTAAAAAAAAAAAAATGTCCTGTGCCCTCCGTATAGATTATCTTGTCAAATTCCGTCAATATCGGTAGTAACAAAAAGACAGAGACTTACTTCCGCATTTATAGTATTATTACTGCAGATCACACACACATTGACTGCGAATCACCCCTGAGGGATCAATATAACATAAACAAGAATACACCTACAGCATTGCAATACTACCTACGATTTACCTAGCGTTGCACCTCTAAATTTGTGATATCTACAGTTTAACGTTCAATCCGAATAACCAACAGAATAATAATAACAATAAAAAACAATTTTTATAAACCTTTGCCTCCACGGAGATTTGAACCGGAGACGACGATCCAAACATCAGTAAGCAAGCGCTTTAACCACTGAGCTACCTGACCGCTGTATGGAAAGGCAGTACAGAGACCTACATATCCAACGCGTCTGTCTATCGTCGGTCAGTAATTTTTCGAAATTATAAGACAATATGTATTATTCAGACAGATAATTTTTCAACCAAATGTAGACAGTATTTTTCTCCTTGTTTCAAAGAATAAGTGTGCAAAGTTTCATCGAGATCGGATGAAAACTGTGGATTTGTATGAAGAACAAACAAACAAACATTCATCTTTATAATATAGAATGCGGTAAGGAAATTTTGGACCTATATTGCAGCTTCGTCCATAATTTTTATGATGTGCCATATCCTCGCATTGCAGCCCTTTCACTAAATTCTGATGAATTCCTCTCATATCAAGTTTTGCAATCCACAGCCAAACCCATATATGTTTATTTCTCCTCCAAAAAATACATATTGTGACAGCTGCACATACTACGGCTGCGCAAGTATACAAGTTTACTTCATTAAATTCAGAGAACTACGATGAAATATTTTATGTAGTGAAATGGACATGGAAAAGAACCATAATATATCTTTTTTAAAATAAATGTAATAAAATCTTTTATAAAAGATCAATGTCATAATACGAGCAGTAGTTTTTTCATAACAGACATAACAGGCTCGCCGAAAAGTACATTGCTTCCCGCAGTTAAAATATTTCCAACTAGATTATAAAATTAATCAACTAGCACTCAGTATTTGAATACCGACAAACACTTTGTAAAAAATACGGTGGATTGCCGATAAATTTTGTTTGTTTCAATTGGGTGTTCGTTTGTTTCGTGAGAACTTGCAGATAGTTAGAAATACGACGTATCACTATTAGGGCTGTTGATATTTTTAAAAATATCGGATTTTCGATATATCGATATTTAAAAAAAATATTTATATCGGATTCGATATATCGAAGAAAAAGTATCGATATATCGACCCTATTATATTAAAAAAACAATGTTACAAAAACAAATCATTTTAAAAAAGGGCGAAGTCTTGTGGCTGTTTAATTATGAAGAGTTGTGAGATCAAGTTTTGATTTTCTGGAAAAAAAAATGGTTTTTCATGACGTTACTGATAAATCATATTTTTTTAAATTGTGATTTAGCCATTATATTACTACTTTACTAAAAGGAAAGGCATAATGTTTATGATTTACTCGAAGACTTGTGAATCCAGAAAGAGCATCGAGGAAAATCTTGGCTTTTGTGAGTTTAAAAGCTCAATAATGCAACATTGTAGAGGCATTTATTTAGGTTGATGTTCTATTATCAGAGTTTGCATAGTGACCAAGTCACTTTTTTTTTTTTACAAGTATTGTTTTTAGTGGAATTTAATTTCTTTTTGTAGGTTGATAGCTTATTCTGAGTCTTCTTACTTTTTTGGACCAAATGTTTGCACCTTAGCAAAGATTGTGTATCAGAATTTATCAATCCTGCTTAAATCCAATTTTCATGTCAAAATACTTTCCTCGACAACGCACGCTCATGTACAACAACGGGTTCGAGTCCGATTCGTTCTGTGCGAGCGACGCCGTGTCTGCATTGTTACCATCGGTGTAGGACTACTTGTAACTTCCAAATTAAATGTAGTAACAAAGTAAAATTAATTGTGTTTTTTATGCTTCTGATCTTTGTGAAATTTAAGGCATATAGCCTCATCAAAAAGAAAACAATTAACGTACAAATTTTCTCTAATACGTTTCAGCTTTTAGATTGGCATTGAAAAAACACAGGAACTTTTCTTACACTGTGGGCATGAAACCAAGAATGTTTATCAAATTAACATTTTCTAGGACAACTGGATGTTGCATAGAATTATGATGAGAGAATGTCATAGTCATTTAAAAGAGTTTCAAATCCAAAAAAGATCCAAACTAAGGTCGTGAATTAAGTAAAATTTTGCACCAAAACTCATGTCAGAAACTTCATTGGACATACTTTTCAAGAGCATGAACTCATGTTTTTCCCGTTGTTTCTTCTACTATAAATGGAGAACTGCCTACATTAATTGAAAATTTCCCCTTCTTTGATATTGCTTTGCAAATGGGTAACGCTTTACCATAATACAATTGTTTAAAGCTGAGATTCTAGGTGGAATGCAGGATTTAGGGCGAGGGGTGGGGGCAAACTGGGGTACTTGCTCTGGGCGATAACTTGAGGCGTGGGGGGCGGCAAAATCGTGTCCAACAATGCGTTTGGCAAACAGTTAAAGTGATGACATCAATGGGTTTGGCCAACAATCAAGGAGGCGATTCTCGGCTGATTCTCGGGATCTGGCTGGCAACAATGTTTGAAGAGGCGGCAATCTCAGTTTTTCCCGGGCTTGAAAATATCCTAGAGCCGCTACTGTCAAGGTAGCTCCTTTGGCGTTAACAAATTGTTTTTTAAAGGCACCAATCTATTATAATAAGTTTTTAGCATAGCGCTTTGTAAAGGCAATCCAAAAGTGGTAGATTCTTTTTTTCAATTTCTTATCTTAATAAATTCGTGAGTGATATAACAAAACTGGCTGTGACATAATTTTGGAGCTCAATTCTTCTGTTGGTATGGAACAAGAAGCGTATCCAGTTCGCGCGAAATATTTAACTGTGGAGTGCCAGATACAGGCTTATAATTTCCGGGATATTTCTGGGTATAAAAAGTATTTTAGCGGTATGTTTAAAGAGTGTAATAAGTCACGTTTCCAAAGCGACGCAGTGTGCACAGATAAAGCGAGGGCTATTTTTCGGCGTGCGGAAGCCGCGAGCCGGTTCGTCAAGCCACCTGCTGCGCTGTTGACAATAACAGCAGGGACAGCCAACCTACAGACAATAGTGACCCGCCACTCGGATATTTTTTTTTTTTTTTTTTACTGCTTTACGTCTCCTATAACTACGAGGTCTTTAGAGACGGGAAAGGATGGGGGGCAAGGAATGGGAAGGAATTCGGCCATGGCCTTTTGAAGGAAGCATCCCGGCATTCACCTGGAGTGATTTGGGGAAACCATGGAAAACCCAAATCTGGATGCCCGGACGGGGATTCGAACCGCCGTCCTCCCGAATGCGAGGCCAGAACGTTAGCCGTTACACCACGATATTTTTGTATCCTGTTACATGGAATGCTGCTCGGAGGGGGAGTGGAGACGTGACACTTCTGGACTGTATGTCGAGGTGAGAGGAGGGACTGGGAGACCACCGCCATCCTCTGTGGGCCTGAGGTTCATTTCCCGTCGCCGGCAGTGAGCAGTGCGCGGACACGGTAATGTGCCTATAAAAGTGAGACTTAGTGCAACATATCAAGAGCCCGGAAAATACCCCTGAGAAACTACCCTGAATAGCTGGATACTTGTTTAAAATACTCAAATGAGCTAACCATCCTTAAAATTTCACATGTCAAAATTGGATGTCTTTTAATTTGTATAATAAATTCATGTCTTTCGTTACCCATCTTTCATATTCTTGTAACCCCTGAGACATGTCATGTGCGAGGCTTAATATTGATATATTGAGAAAAGTTTCAATTGCTGACGCCATATAGGGTGTCTAAAAGGTAGAGCCACCCCCACCAAATGAGAGTATTACAAGAGTGAACAAAAATGCAAATTAATAAAAAATTCTATTTTAGGTAAAAATGCTATCTAACGTATATATAGCACTTCTTTTAACTTTATTAATTAAACTATGGTAGAAAGTAAACATCAGGTATTGTGAATCAAAAGGAAAAATACTAAACTTAAAACAAAAATTAACCACCTCGTTAGGAATTTTTTACTTTGGTACAAAATCAACATCGGGTATTATCAATCAAAATATTCAACAGAAACTGAACACTTCTGTTAGGCGCTTTAATTAAAATTAGGCAGAAAATCAGCATCAGGTTTTATCAACAAATAAAAAAAAATTAGCATCTATCTTTTGCTAAATCAAAATCAACATCAATCAAAATAGATCTTAATCAACTACTTTTAAAATATTTATTATTAGATTTTGCCATTTTCATAAATATTTCTCCGTCACTGCTTTGCAAAACTGATAAATTTCTCAGCAAGAGTCTTCAAAATTGATTGAGTTTGCAGTTCAGCCTTGATCAAATCCATGAACGTTCTGTTTCGCTCTTATTTCAACGCGCTAAAACTTGTCTCGTAAAAGTCATTGCTAGTTGGAATTGAAAAAATAAAACCAACTTTTTTTTAAAAATATTCAAAATCATTAAAAATGCTTATTCTAAAGAAATTGGACCAGATTTTATCGTTTGACAAGTCTTTTGGAAGAACCTGAAAAACACTTTTCAGACATGTGAACTCTGTATAAAGGGAGTTAATGTTAACTGCGTCTAGAATTTTCAAAGTCCCAGAAAATTCAATTTTCCTGTCAGTTTCAATTCCTCTGATTTAAGGGACATTCCATCCTCCCGCTGCGAGCATGGGATACTTGGCTTGGCCTCATGGCCACCGTGGTGAACTGAGTTTGAGAAAAAAACTAATATACGGAAATTCCGGGACAGTAACGCATAATTCCTGGACACGAGATCAGACACACAATTCCGGGACATTCCCGGATTTTCAGGCTATCTGGCAACCCTACCCATACCTGGTACATTACGATTAGTTTCTTAATGCTAATACTTTTGCATTGATTGAAGACAATTTTAAAAACTTTCCAAAATGTCCAGACAAGAATTCTAATGAATATTGAATGAGTTATTTTACCTTCGTTTTTTACTTCTCCACAGGCCCGCCGCTAGCTGTTTGAGCGCCCGCGTGCAATAGCGATTATGCCGCCCCCTGTCCAACTACAGCCAGTGGTGGATATAGGAAATTTCCGAACCTGGTCAAAAACCTGTGAGATTGCCGCCCCGATTGTTACCATCCCGAGTGTCGCCGCCGACCACCCGAAGCAGCTGTTGAGCTAAAAAAAAAAAAGGGTCGCCCGCTACATAATATGCTGCCTTGCACGCCCGCTTACGGCGGCCCTGCTTCTCCATGTGCTCGGATCATAAATTGTTTCTTAAAATTCTATCTATGAAAATGTATTGCATGTGCAACACAGGTAATCGTTTTCCCTCCAGTAATAACTTGGAATATTCTACGAGGAAAACGGAAAATAACAACTTATTTTTAAAAAAATATTGGACTCCGATATCCAGATTTCAATATCGATATATCGTCCTAAAAATATCACTCATAAATATCGATATTTTTTTAAAAATCCTTATCACTATCAGTAAAGCATTAGTTTCACCTTGCGATTATGTCTCTCCCCTTCGCTCATCATTAGAAGAATAGGAATAAAGTACTCTGTATTTTTTTGTCGGCAGTCTGTTTGTTGGTTTTTTGTGCAGTTCTGCATATCTGGACATAATAATGATTATCTGCACGTATATATTAATTGCCTACGTCTTCATTTACTTTATTCGTTGCTATATTCCTTGTCTTCCTCTTACCATGTTACTAATTATCTAACCAACACAGTGGCAACTGAGTTTATCGGCTGACTTGGAGACGGCAATAGTGTCTCATGGATAGACCCGCGTTCATGACCCACTTTGGTGTTATCTCCACAACTGGCCACCGTCACACTAAATCCACCTGAACAAACTACTCACGGCACGACTAATTTCTAATGTATACCACTGCATTGACCAACCTATTTCTTATCACTTGTTCGAAAATACATTTTTGTATTAAAATTATTTGCGGATAGTTCTGAAACGCTGACCGTGAATCCTATGTTTGCTACAGAATCTTATTTTGAATTTTTTAAAAACTGCTTAACGTCTCTTAACAGCGAGGTCTTTAGAGACGGGCCTTATTTTGAAGTAATTTCTCGCGCACCTATTCATGACTATTACAATCTTCTACTATATATGTTTCATTAGAGATAAATTTACAAAACAAAAAATAGATTTTCTTAGTATCCTAAAATTATTCATGGGACCTACCAGAATGACCTTGCCACTGGTAATTCCGTCGCCCATTTTTACCTAATCAAAACCATATGCCGCATTATTTTATGACACGAATATATCATGAGAAACGAGCATTCAAAACAAATTTATTTTCTATGTATGTTAAGTGTATTGTACTGAAATAAGCTATTGAACTATATGTATTAAATATGTAATATAATAAATAAAAATATTAATAAAATACAAATATGATTAAATACGATTCGTTATTGAATTAGTTTACGTACTGAATATAAGATAAACTCCATAAACCGTATAAGATTTGATACGTTCCACAGCTGTCATGTTGTGCAGATGTAATGTATTTTCAGGTTTTTTCGAGCTGTCTCATTGTTTGTCTTTGTTCCTAACGTTTCGGTCGCTGCCTGGGATTTTGTCAGGGCTTCTTGTGTTTGGTGAAACTGCTGCAAATGGCTGGTGTTATACCTTTCGTAGAGTGTAGCCAAACCTGGATTGATTGTTTTCAGCCGAGAGTGTATAGCACTCCATAGACAGTATAAAAGAGTTTTGCCCTCTCCGGAACAACTATCTTGAGGATAAAAGAAATTCCCGAAATCACCAAGGTAGCTCTGCCATAGATGATAAACTCATTCATATTATCTCTGAAGCGCCATACACCCACTACTGAAAAACAAAACAATCAACCCAAGTTTGCCTATCAACTACGAATAGTATGTAGGCTATAACATCAGACTTCTTTCAGCAACAAGAAGAAACATTGAAGAAGATCCTTGGGGATTGAAATTGTAGCAGCAAAGGAAAAAAAAGTAACAGAGCAGAAAAATCCTAAATTTTACTACCCCTATACAAACCTTGACTTTACAATATTTCATTTCAATTATAGCTAGGAACCTTAGATTTAAAAAGAACGAATTTAGGGTATTTCTGCGATGCACCCATGCATCTTTTTAATCAAAATATGGAAATATTAGATGTATCCGCTGTAAACATGTATCCTGGAGATAACAAAAGTTAATTAAACTGGCACATACTTAACAGTTGCAGCACCTATATGCCGAAATATACTAGCCGCGGTTAAAGCTGCAGAAAGGAGGAGGACTGTTTTTAGGCTTTATAGTTTGTTCATTCGTTTCTTGTGTCTCTTGTCTTCCCATTTTTTTAAAAATCCTATTAGTAAATACACCTCTCTTTCATTTTCAAAATATGTCTTATTTCCACATTTCTTTTCAGTTCCCGAAGTCAAACGTGTTTAGGGTTTTTACTCCACTTTTTATTATTATCTTTGTGAATTTTGATATGCAATGCATAAAAAATGTTTTCCCTCTCTTTATATCCGATTGTGGCATATATTCATGAATGTGCTAAATTTAGTTTTAGCGTTAGTGTTACGTATGTCAGATTGCAATATGACTGTAAGCAAATGCAACACGAAATATGACTTCTATTTTTAAGTCGTTATTATTATTAAATCTTTAAAACAATTTATGTGTGGTTTCCGCATTTCATATTTTTCAACTCAGCTACGTGTGTTTTGGGTTAAGGTAGTGTTTTGTTGCGTCTTTGAAATTAGCAAAATTTACTTATACAGACCGATTTAAACAAATGCACACCATGAACAAACGTTGCCAACAATTTTTAAAGATAATTTTCACTGTGCGTAAACATTGCCAAACTTAAATCGCTTAAATCTTCTTCGTTACTTATGTTATGAGCCACCACCGCAGTACTTGAATGCCAGCGTATTGGCTTTGTGCGCCGTCGACATAGAATACGAGGTAGTGTTAAACCAATAAGATTTCAAATGTTTTGTTGGAAACCATGACTGCCATATTCTACCGCCCTCCATTAATAAATAAACGTTAGCAAAAAGTAAAAAATATATATGTATTAACTATCTTATTCTAAAAAACTAACTTTAATTCTTATTCTGGAAATTAAAAACCTACGTCAAGAAACGTGTTGTAAATATTTTCTGTGAAATATTTCACCAGTATGAAACCAAAATAATATCGTATATGGCTTATGTCAGGACCACTTTTGAGTCCTAATTGCTGATTTTGGGCGGTTTTCTCGCAATCATCTAGATTCTAGAAGAATGCTGGCACGGTGTCCATCTTCGCCTCGAAACCTATACTAATACTTTTTTTACAAACTAAATTGCACTAATCATACATACGGTAAGGTGGGGTTATTTGGACCATTTCAAGATTGAAGCTTTATATTGTCTAACCAGTGCATACTATCAGATTTAATACAACATGAAAATTTAGCTCTGAATGTTGTTCAACTAATAAAGCCACGAAAAAACTCAATAGCATATGCATTTATTAGATTTTTTTTTACCAAAACACTACATAAGAATGCAATTTCAAAAAGCGTGGGGCTATTTGGATGACATAATTTTCTGCTTCATAACGCATGTATGAGCCTTATTAAGAATTTAATAGTCATCAAAAAACTTTTAAACACATTTATTTATGCTTATATTCTACCCTCATTGTTTTTTCTTTTTTTTCTTTGAATATAATGAATGGGGGAATAAATACCCTCCTAGCACTGCAACAGACAACTGCTATTACATTTTTTCCTCGTTTTAGATTTGTCAGTGATCTAACTTCTCTCTTGCCTGTTTTACAAACCAATTTCAAGGGCCTGTTCATTGGAAACCCACTCTCGTACCGTTATAGATACTCTGAGGCTAATCTTGAATATTTAACTCAAAGTAAACACCTTTCAATATGTCGTAGAAACTGTCCACAACCTCTTTTTTGAGACACATTGCCCGAGCTTTCGAAAGACCTTCTGCTTTTCTCAAGGAAACGGACCCTTTATGTCTGTACATAAAAGAAGAAAACCAATCTTTCGCTGCCATTTTTGTTTCATCATTCCTTGGAGTGTTAATGTTCTTCAGCTCTGCATAGTGGTATACTGCCCTTCTCATACTTATAGGCGAAGGACCAAAACCACGTCTAGAAAGACTTTTAAGCCTTTCCACCAGATCGGTTTCTTGCTCTGGAGACAAAATTGTGGGATAACCAATAGACTTCCTAATTGTTTGCATCTGCGTATTGTTGGTATCATTCATGAACACGAGTTTCTTGAACTCTTCTCTGTAGAGTTGTATGGTACGTTGAAATGCGATGCTGCCGCCCTCGCACTTGACTGAATTGTTTTCTCGGACCATTCCAAATAGGTATTCCTGATTTTATATTTCCTTACCATCTGAAAGCATAGAAAAACTTAAATTGCTTCCGCGTAAATATTGAAAATGAAATAAATTTTAAATATAAACTAAAACAAATTAGTATTTCATTATGATTCAAATAGCCCCATCAAAAGTGATTCAAATATCCCCAGATGAGCAAATTTCGTTGAGTACTAATAGTTCGGTGAAAAAGCAATTGATGCAGCTAGTAGTCATACAGAACGGTTAAGCAGTCCTAGCAGGCCATAACACATACAAAATATACACAAATTAGCTATCGTTTTTCACCTCAGATCTTAAATTTCAAGCGTTGGAAACTACATCAGCGTGATTTCTACACAGGCAGCACTTACCGCAACTATTTCAAAAATACTTCGTGTGAGACTCGTTGAAGATATTTACTCAACTCCTCTTGTGCGTTCTTCTAAAACACCACACACAAGCTACAACACTGCCAATGGCATCCAGGTTGCGCACGAAAGATGCACAAAGAACAATTTACTTATTTTAATCCAAATATCCCAATGTCCCAAATAGCCCCACTTTACACTAACACAAGTTATAGCTTTCGGAGACAACTAGCAACACACAATTAGAATAAACATTTCACATCTAACAGATTTTGTTTTAACTACGGCGTTGGTTCCCGTCACCCTTCCCTCTTGATTCGCACTAAGTTTTTTTCCCCCTTATGGCTTTATGCCTCGTCGGTATAAACAGAGGTGGGAAAGGACTGGAGGCAACGAATGGGAAAGAATTCGGAAATAGCCTCTTGAAGGAAACATACAGGCATGCGCTTGAAGCGACATGGGGAATCCATAAAAAATCGAAAGCTGGACGCCAGAAAGGAGATTCGAATCCGCACCCTCCCGAATGCGAGGCCAGAACATTAGCGCTCATCCGCCACACTCAGTCCACACTCGGTACCTGTGCAAACAGGTTGCTGATGTCTACTTAATACGTAGGGGCTATTTCAAGAGGAAAAAAATACTTCATGTAAATTTAACAGATGGAGAAGATAAGCGAAACGGAAGAAACAAAAAAATGTGCTTACATTACACTAAAAACAACCTGTCTTCGTCTGATGCTAAAGAAGTGCACATTAAATAGATTACTGTAGCGTCAGCTGCTTGCAGAGCACTTTAACAACGGTTAAAAGATGATGCCAGTACAAAAACTCTACGCAATATGTTAAGAACATAATAAAAAAGTGTAATTGGTTATGGAAGTATGACTGCCTACAGCAAATCCAGAAAAGTGTAGACAATGAACGAGGATAACGGAAACCGAAAATATACTAAAAACAGAATGGGTACCTTCAAAAGTGAGGAACGAGTCTTAGTTAAGATGATGGGATGGACAGACAGAAATTTCGCGCTTCGGTGTCGGAAGACGGCGAGGCATGTTATAGAACAAACCTGAAACAAAGAGAGGAGGTTATTCACAACGATCGTTACCTGTAAGACGTAGTGGTACATATTTCCTGGGCGTGATTTTACTTTATTTGTGACTAACTGAATGCAATTACACCCCTAGTGGACGAGCGATAATGCTCTGGCCTCGCATTCGAGAAGACGCGGGTTTGAATCCGCATCCGGTCATCCAGAATTATATTTTCCATGGATTCCCAAATTACGCCAGGCGAATGCCGGGATGCTTCCCTCAAAAGGCCATGGCCGAGTTCCTTCACGCTTCTAGTTCCCAGTCTTTTCTCTCCTCTAATGACCTCGAAGTCTACAAGTCGTAGCATAAAGTCATTAGCAAAAAAAAAAAAAAAAAAAAAAAAACGCTTCTTCTTTCTATTTATAACTAACTACTTGTTTTTGTGCAATGTATTAATAAATACAAGATACAATCCTACAGGAGTAGATTTCGATAAAGCTCTCCGGCCATCCTGATCTGGGTTTTCCATTGTTTCCCCAGATCATTCCACGCGAATGCTGGGATGGTTCCTCACAATAGCCCATGGGCGGCTCCTGCCATATCCCATATATGCCTTCCAAACTATTACCCTTTCGGATAGGTGTAATGCACCCTCCGCCACACACTTTTAGTGAATCGCGGAGTAATAGTAAACCTAAAAAAATGCACGCCGTTGGGCATTTTCGTTTTTAGAAATATTTTGGTATATAGCGTACTGTATTGAATGATTCACGAATACAACCGCAGGAACTTTTCTTACAAACAGAAATAGGAAGTAAAATAACATACGACGAAAAGAAAACTATTAAAGGCGATTAAAAATGGTGTATCAAAATAAAATGACATATAATTGTGTAAACCTGTTTTTGGGATAAAGAAAAGTTTCCAAGTTGGTCAATTTAGTTATAATAAAAGCACCTAGGCCTATATACTTCACAAAACTACCTAATATACCGGAGAATATGAAGAAATGATCGAAACCGGAATAAAAATATTTGAAAAAGGACAATAATCATGTAGGATAGCTTCCAGCCATTGGCCGGGTCTGCTGGGAACAGAAACCTCGCCAGCGCTTCCTGTTTAAGGGGCATCCACAAATTACGTGAGGTGTTTTTCCGGATTTCTGGACCCCCCCCCCTCTGCTGAGATCTGGTCCGTGAGAACCCCCCCTAGAAATCGCCCTCGACCCCTATTTCACCTCACGTAATTTATGGACGCCCCCTAACCTCCATCTCACTTCTTCCACTGTCGCCCAATTTCCTCCTCTTTCCTACACACATTTATTAATGCCTTTAATCCATCTGTCCCTCGGTCTTCCTCTAGGCCTCTTCCCTTTCAGCTCCATGTCCAGCATCTTCCTTGCTAACTTCTCCTCTCCCATTCTCTTTACATGCCCGTACCACTGTAACCTAGATTTTTCAATTCTCTGTTATAGCGGTTCTTCCATTATCATCTCCCTGATCCTCTCATTCCTTATTCTGTCTCTTCTGCTTACTCCTACTCTACTCCTCTGAAATTTCATTTCCACAGATTGTACTCTCCCTTTGTCTCTCTCCTTCATCATCCACGTTTCCGACCCATACGTTAAAATTGGCACAAAGTATGTTTGATAGATTGCCTCTTTGCTCTTTTGCGGACATCCCTACTCCATACCAGACTTCTAATACTTTAAAAAAATCTATCTGCACATCTTCCTCTGTCATTTATCTCCATCATGTTTCCTCCTCGCAACCGGAATAAATAATACTTGAAAAGGACAATATTAAGCTTAAAAATACATATAATATTTAACCAAGTGAGCAGGGTGTTTTCACACGATATTTCGGCGATCTTACATATAATATTCAAAGTTAAAAGTGATGTAACGTTTAAATGTGAAGTGTAGCAACTCATAAAAATGGAATGAAAGATATTTGCAAACTCAGAGGAGTTTCAACAAAATCAGAAATGGAAAGTGCTAAGAATAACGAAATAAAAAAAGGTGTGTAAAAAAAGATATCAGGAGTCATTCAATGTTTAGCGTGACACTTAAACTTAGATCTACTGCAGAATATTACGAACAGAGCGTGGACAGGTAACTGTAAAGGTTGTATTACAAAGGGAGCTAAGTGAAAATGACAGTTACAAGTGGAATTTGCGAAACCAGATAACTATGTAGAACGATAGCACTCCCCTAACATCCCTGCGACTAAACACGGTGGTTATATTTTGTGTACCTGTACAACAGCTCGACTCATCCCGCAGGGCAGCGCGCTGGTATGTGCAATTTGCGCCTAATGCGCTGTGCCCGGTGTTAAACGATGACGTAATGAGACACGCGTCCTCATAGCAACACACACAGGAAAAGCGAGGCGGTCACAAGAGCATTCATTTCCACTTGCTGATGACAGATAGCGATTCTCTCTCGAGTAATATCTGATATTTACGTAAGTTCTATGAATTAATGCAGTTCGCGAATTAGAAAGCAGGTTGGAAATAGGATTTGGTAACAATATGGAAACACTGATGGGAGGAAGTGGAGAACTGCATATTTCAGGATACAAATATTGTAAAAATACATTAACTTACACACAGTTCTAAAAGGTAAATCTTATCAGACCTTAGCTTAAATCGATTTTATTTCGGGCCTTTTGTCCCAAACTATTGATAATAAATGCAGATTAAAGTCAGAGAAATTGTATACAAGGAAAACGCAGGTTTTTGTTGATATTGACATCCTGGAACTGCAATTATGGTTCCCAAATTGGAGCCTAAGTGGTCTGTCTGGTGGCTGAGTTGGTTAAGTCGTATGGCAAAAAATTTTGAGAGAAAAAATTCTTAACACACTTGTTCTTCAATGCTGCAGACCCGAGCTAACGATGTAATTGTTTATATTATAACCCTTTTGCCATCACCGATATGGCAAACGACAGTTTCTTTTCTGTTAACATTTATTTCAAAGACTGTAGATCCTTTTAATTTTTTACACACTAAATTAAAACACAATGCCTTGTGAAACTAGAATCGCTATTGGTTTTAGCTATTACCCCTTTACAATTTTCTAAAAGTAAGATCAACGATATTAATCACATTTCAGTCCTGCTTACAGTTAATTATTGAATCCTTACGTTGAAGCCGTTCACCTGGTATATTAACACATTAATTAAAATATATTAATTTTTAATATTTATTAGTTATCTAGGAATGTCTCGCAAAATCCATAGGTTTTCGGTTCGAATCCGGGTATCGACAGGAATTTCTATGTGCCCTAAACCTGACCTTCACCTATGGTGTAGATTTGCTCTCTTCATGACAAATATTCTGGGACGTAAAGTTTTGAAACGGCATTTGGATACAAGGCCTTACATCCAACGAAGTAGACGTATGATATCGCAATTCATTTATTGGAACATGTAATTCCTTTAAGGGGTTTACCGAGGATGGTGGTGTAACGGTTAGCGTTCTGGCCTTGCATTCGGTAGGACGCCGGCTCGAATCCCCGTCCGGGAATCCAGATTTGGGTTATCCATGGTTTTCAAAATCACTCTAAGTAAATGCCGGGATGCTTCCTTTAAAAGGCCATGGCCGAATTCCTTCCCATTTCTTGCCCCCATGCTTTCCCGTCTCTAAAAACCTCGCTCTTAAGAGACGTTAAGCAGATAAAAAAAAATTAAGGGGTTTATATATACGCATTAATTGGTAGAGTGTACAATATATGTTGCAATATGTAGAAGCTTCTGAGACCTTGCACTATGCGTGAGACATAGTGGTGAAAGATGCTGTCAAGTCATTATTTGGAAGGTATAAGATGCAGCAACTATTTAAAACATTGTGAAACTTATGCAATTATGACTTGGATCACGGCGAAAAGGCTAATATAATCCTAAGAATCAGGGAAAGAAGGAGTACACAATCTTTATCATACCAGGAACTGCTGTCCTCATGGTACGCGAAAGTGGTTTGCTCTTGTGTCTTTATACGCGGTGAGAATTCGTATACGCTTTCTGGAAAGTTTAAGTAGTTGTGAGGTTTTGCTGTATCACGGTAACCCTCTGGCTTCGCATTAGGGAGGACGTGGGCTCGAATCCCCGTCCACCTATCCAGTTGAACGCCAAGCTGGTTCCTTCAAAAGGTCATGGCCAATTACTTCCCATTCCTTGCTACCAGCCCTTTCCCAACTCTAATGACCTCGACGTCAAAGAGGCGTAAAGCCCTAAGGAAAGAAAAATTATCAGCATGCCAGTCAATATGCACAGCGTCAAGTATTATCAGCATTTAACACAGGACGTAAGAACTTAATCTGGTAAATAGAAATCTTGCACTGTCACCTCTCCTACCCTGCTGACCACGTTCTCATTGATTAAAGCAGAGACACGAACCAGACAACCCCGTCAGACACAATCAAGGTATCTCAGAAGCCTAGACTAGGGTTGTAACGGAGATTGTCTTAGTGGATGCAGATGCGGATTTTTTACTTCCACGGATTCGGATGTTTTTCGGATGCGGATGTTTTGCGGATGCGGATGTTTTTCGGATGCGGATGTTTTGCGGATGCGGATTTTTTGCGGATGCAAATGTTTGCGGATGCGGATGTTTTGCGGATGTGGCAAAAATACATTTATAATAATTTAGATTTTAATATTTTATAAAAAATAAACTTAAAATCAAAATAAGTATATTTTTATCACAAATTTTACATTTTGCATAAACAAAGTCTATTTCTATCTAATACTGTCACATTATTTTCTGCTTAACCTTAAAAAAAAAAAAAAAAAAAAAAAAAAAAAAAAAAAAAAAAAGAAACCTCTGGATGATTTAACAAGTGAATTAAATTGTTTATATAACTACGTATGTGTCAACAAAACAATCCTTATTTTATTAACATTGCGGAGTTCGCGACTTGACTAAATCAAGAGTCAAGCACAAGGCCACGCTCTGAGCCCGTCACCCGCCTTTCCACCGCTCTAGCTGCCTGTTCACAGTCCAATTTCTAAGACCTACGTTGTTCCGATTTTCCGATGTAGGACTCTTGTTGGGTAGTGAAAGGTACAACATTTAGTACGTATTGGATATGATTCGACTCCCAAACAACCAACACGGGCCCCTGCCGTCCAACCAACTATCTTGATTGGAGTGTACGACAAGGACACTGGTGTGCCGGTAGAAAGTACGAGTAAAAAGATTGTTTTGGACACCTTCTAGTAGCGTGAATGGGTGAGCGCATCTACATGGAAATCCTACAAGTTGGACCGTGAATAGGTCGCTTTACTTTATATGTCAGTTCAACCATGTAAATTCGTGCTTAGGTAATAACACCGTACAATTTATTGTTACTTTTATCAAAGTATCGTAAGAAAGGAAATATTTGCTAAGTGACGATAGGGCCATTCTCGTACAAAGAGAAAAGATTTATATATATATATATTTCAATTTAAATAAAACATCCGCTATACTTCAGCATTGATAGAATTTCATGCGGAAGTTCCGCACTAGTGGATGCGGATGTCCGTTACATCCATAATCTAGACCATCGTCTTTGTATTTATTCAAAAATCGGATAGTTATGATTTTCTGTAAAACATATTTGTAAAAATCATTTAAATCAGTAACTGGCTGTTTTTCAAAAGCAACTATATTAATATTTCATTTGTCATCTGCTTAAAATTATTGATATACTCAGTCTCCTTGGCCCGTCGATTCCTCTACTAAATCATTATTTTGGGTATGGAAAACTTTACTATTGTGTATACAATGTACCAGAGTTAAGTGAAAGAATTACAGAAAAAGACAAAAAGGCCCCCAAGCGGCGGAGACGTTTCGCACAGTAGCTGGACAGGCAGCTGGGCTGCATTCCCACGGCGGACGTGACGTCACCCAGTGTAAACAAGGCAGGCGGGTTTTTTGTTGCGTACGCGTATGACCTGCCACCCAGCTGTGCGGTTTGTTCTCATTACCACAAGCGGGGTGGACACTTGTTGACTGGTCAGAGGTCAATTATCTAAACTGTAACAGAGAAAATGTTTTTTAAGATAATTTTAAAAGTGAGTTTGGGGTGACATTATTACGTTACAGAGAAGGTATCAATCGTTTTTGAAAACGTTTCTGTTAGCATTAATGCTATTCATATAAAAACTATTGGTAACATTTTGTTGGAGTTTCGAACAAAATGCTTCATGTAACACTGACAAGTTGGGAAGTTAAGATACAAGTGTCAGCACATTAGTAACCATTTAAAGTTAAGTTATTTTTCGTGGTCGAAATAAGTATCGAGGTACGTAACAATAGTATCGTGTTATTCGGAATTGAAATAAAATTATTCGGAATACTGAGGGATGGCACGTTAAACTGCAAGTCCCGTTACTAGATAACATTATCGTGTATTTTAGATAGCTACAGGCAGAGGTGTATTAATCAGCCGCTAAGAAACTCTGTCTGTAGGTCATTAGTAACACACTTGTTTTATCTAGTTACAGTTAAACTAAAAAGCAATCAACCAACATCAGCGTAGTAGCGGATAAAGTCTGTAGTTAGCAAAATGCTTGTTTATCAGCCCTTTCTCTACAGATGTTTATCTACGGCGCAGATGGTGTTTTGCTATTGTGACTGTGAATCATCAGTCAGGTCAAATCGTCATTGAAACTAACTTCGGCACAAAACCTGACTTCATCTCATAATTCTTTGTGAAATCAAGAAACTAAGTGGAAGTTATGGGTAGCAGCTTGCTTTTTTACAGCTAAAATATGGTATTTCTCTCCATCACTTGATGAATTTGGCATCAATTATAGAAATTAAAGAAATCCTGAAAACATCCTCATTAAAGTCCGCTAGAACAGTCACAAACATCCAAAGAACATTTACAATATTATTTTGCGTTACTAATGTTTCTTGTCTGTGACTCAATTAGTTGTTTCACTAAAATACGTGTTTTGCTACTTTCCTTTTAACTTATTCAACAAATCTTCTATTTACGCAGCTTCTGCTTTCTCAGAAACGTATAGCCTATATACACACACAAACCGTATTTTCCGTGAAACCGAAATATTAAGTTTTTTTCATATACTCTCAGTAAGCTAAGTATTACCAAACACATCACTATAAAAATTATACGGTTGAAAAAGAGATATCACCTATAACCACCCCAACAGGTATAGGGAACCTGCAACGTGGAATCCGAATCACGGAAACGTTCTGGCGCATTTCAAATAACACAACAAGCTGTGCCAAAGGTGAGAGTGGGGTTAAAGACAGAGACAGGGATACGAATCGGGGACTTGTCAATATCCAGTCAGACGCCTTAACCAATGAGCCATCAGGTCGCCCCTATTAAGTATCCTTTTAAATAACATGCATTGTCTGGAGACTGTACGCTCCTCGATAGCTATTGGCTAGAGAACGGTCACGTGCCAGCCGTCACTCACGAATTAACAGCCACCATAAACTTAATATCGTACCTTCGTTTAAATTTACATGTTGCTTTTTGTTTATTTACGACAACTAGATGCAGTAATTCATGTAAGAAGAAGGGTATTCGATTTTTACGCTCTATTGTCTGTATTAGTTATAAGAACTAGGTTAAAGCATAACCTAGGTTTTTTTGTTTTTTTGTCAAGAGATAAGAAACAATGAAGTTTATTAAAAACTCATTGAAAGTTTACACGAAACGTAAGTAATCGCGAAATGTGTCGATCAAATAAATAACAGTTATCCGTTTTCAGAATTAGAGTCTCCGTCATTTAAAGTAATATGCATTTATTTTTAAAAAATCCCAGTCAAATACTCTTATTATCTAACCGGAGTAAGGTACTCATATCACGAGAGATATCATTAAAAATGATTCTTATTCGTTTTTCCTTACAAGCTTTTCTAGAATAAATTCCTACTACCATCATAGATGACACCGTTAGTTTTTGAGTTAGCTATTAATTGAGATTTAACTTTATCTATTTATGTAGATTTAAATCATCAAGGATATGACTATGTATACGCGAAGTGAAATAAATTTATTAATCACAATACAACGATATTCTTGCCACAAAATAATAGCGACCAGAGATATTAGAAATTAGGGATTATATGCACAGTTTAATACATACGCAACTGCTATGAAATGAATTGCCATAATACTTATAAAGTTTGCTTTTCGTAGCATTTTATTCTTTAAAAAAACGTGGAAAAATATTTCGGCTGAAAAAAAACGTGGAACTACGACTACTTTTCAGTAACATATCGCTAATGAGAGTAACATTTAAGAAACTTAAATTTCTCATGGTCTCTGTTATAACCATTTCCAGCTTAGGCTAAATTTCAATTTAATTAAAACTTTTGCTAATGTTTCTGCTTGATAAAAGATTATTTATTACGGTTTATTTGCTTTTAACATATTTTAGTGACCGCTTTCTTTAATGGCCTTTGTTCACGTTCACTGTACGCGAGTTACTAGGTTATTTAAATCGGATATCAGGCCAAAAATGTTGCCGAATTGAGTGTTCTGACAATTCATTTCTTCGAAGTTGTTCAGCTATTTAATAATCTGGAATCTCCGGCTGTTACAGAAACTATGATCAAGATTAAATTATGAATGTTTTACCAGATTCAATAAAAACAACGTGATGCATTAGGGCAGTGATTAAAAAAAAATAATAACATTAAAACGCGAGGAGGGGTCAATGAATTTTGTTTTCCTGTCATTACCTGTTATGGAAGAAGCAGCAAAAAAGCGAGGGGTAAACAGGGAATTTACTGTGTAGAAAGGTACTTTTTATCACAACTAAAGATGTGGTTATCAGTATACATTTGTCACTAGTCACGAAAGCTGCCCGTGTAATTAGCTTTACTCTAGTATTGAACATACTGTATAAATTGACGCCAAATCCTACGAACTGGTTGGGTATGACGTCACACTTCCGTATCAGCCGTACCGTTTCTACTTTATCACTGGCTTCTGAGTCGCTATCAGTTGCGACTGCTTCCTTCTTGCGGGTCAGACCTTCCGCAGTTGCTGTTTCTCTCTTGTCAGAACAATATCGTTGCTGCCGCTACAATCACAAAGGATCTCTAGACATGGTTCTCCATACAGATCTTACGGATCTAGATCGTTCACATGAAGATTCAGCATCAGAAAATTGTAGCTGGCGAAGTGAGTTCTCTGTCACACCTGTTGATAGCTCTGGTGAGTGAGACAGTTTTTTTTTTTTTAATTTTTTTTTTATTTTTTTATTTTTTTTAAAACGGCTTTCTTGTTTTAGGTTACTGATAAAGATCAGATTTGTTTCATCTTTCCTCTCTCTGATGCCAGTGTTAAAAATTTAAAGGAGCCACCTTTCGTTGACAGGCATTCTAACCTTAAGATTACACATCTAATTAACACTACCCATGCTCGAAGCAGGACTCGTACAAATGATAAACTGGGCCTCCCTTCTAAATGGGAACAGGATGGGAACATATTTCTTGCAATTGGCGAGAAATTTGTAAACTTACAACTGTATCATTTTAGTTGTAAAATGCTACTACCTTCATCTGTGCTGACATAACTTTGTGTAACATAACTTTGTGTGACACAACCGGAACCGTGGATGTGAGATCATAAAGTGAATTCCCTCATCTTATTTAATTTCGAGTACCTTTATTCTAAACGGTGTCAGTGAGTGTTTAGTTTGAGCACAGACTTCTGTAATTCACAAACCGTTTCAGTATGAAAAAATTGGAAACCACACGTAAATTTTACAAAATGGAGAAACTTTCAGGAAACCGATTTATCGTCTGAAATGATTGCACAAAATTCTCTTAGATGCATATCATTTAAATGGATATTGGAACTTCTGCGTACGCTTTTTAATTTTAGAAACTTTTTTGTTACAGTCACAAGCTGGATTATTATGAAACTTTTGTTTTCGGAACGAGTTCTGTCATGTATCGGTATGCGATGCAAATTGTAGCTCAATAGAAGTTGAGTATTAACTTATAGGAAGAAAATATTTAGTTTTACATTTTCCTTCACCGACTCAAGCTTTTAATCTTAGAACATTTTGTTCTGATTATTCGGTGGAAATCTAACAGTCAGAAGATAAAAATTGACATGCTTGATGCATTAATAATTCTTTTCATAATGGTCGGACGAAGAGAAGTTATAGTTCACTACAACGAGGTTGATGTGTTGGTAGTGTTCTGAGTATAAGAAGTTGGAGGTTGGATGATGCAGCGAATGGAAGTTAATTTCACATATATTCGTTTTTGTTCGTGGCAACACTGTATCATTTTTTTTTTTTTTTTTTTTTTTGCTTACTGCTTTAAGCTTTATCAACGCTTCAACGTCGAGGTCATTAGAGGCGGGAAAGGACTGGGAACAAGGAACTGGAAGGAATTCGTCAATGGCCTTGTTAAAGGAAACATTCCGGCATGGAGTGATTTGGGAAACCATGGAAAACCAAATTCTGGATGCCCGGACAGATACTTGAGCCCGCGTCCTACAGATGCGATGCCAGAGCGTTAGCAGCTCACCAACCACGCTCGGTCCGTATCACTCACAGAATAGAATAACACAGAAAGTCTTAAAAATGTGTAATAATCACGAAGCAACCAAACGATCGGTGTGGCTCTCAATTTATTTCGACAAACTAGTATAAACTGAAGTTGTGTGAAAAACTTCAATTCGGAACTTTTTTCCTCTTTTACCTCTTATTGATGGTTGTGTTAAGATTTTATATTATGGGATAAATCTTTCGGTTCAATTTATGCAGTATTGAGCTACTCAGTGAAGATTCGTCTGGGAAACTAATAAGTGTCCTTGCGCGGCTCTTGGTGCTATGTTGTTATGCGCGTGGGAAGCAGATTAGACTCCAGTATGTTGTCGTCAGTTGTGTCTTATCTGCGAGTAGATTGCGACTGCCTGGTAGGCATTACCTGCGAGTTTGCACTTCACACCACGTTCACTTCGTAGCAACGTGCTAGTCCCTCACCGCGAACACGCTCCAGTTATAACTGCGCTTGTATGAGAACTAGGCTATTATACAGGTTCTTTTAAAAATAACAATTTTTTACTAAATAATAAAACTTAAATTAATTTTTAAATAGTAATTGCATTGTACTGATGGTAGAGAAGCTACAACAGTACAATTTTTTTTATCTGTTTGCGCATTAAACAAAAACAAAAAAACAAAAAAATCGATTTTTAATGAAACTACACATAGTAATAGTTGCGTCTCCGGCTAACATACAATGTATGTTCTAGGCAGATTAGTAACATAGTTCCTGATGATATAGAGGAAAAATCCAATTCCTATAGCTGCATAACGCGATGTTTGGCTGGGGGTAAATCTCTGGGTTCGTGACGTCACCATCACGCCAACTGTTACACGTATGATGCTCGCGTTGGACCCTTTTCGAAAAAAAATTATACAAACACGCAGTTTTTATCCGATTTTGATGGAACTTTGCATACATATACTTTAAAACAAATAGAAAAACACTGTTTACGTTTCATTTACAGAAAATGAAACCCTCTCCTCCTTCCCGCCCTCACCTTAATTTCTGTCACCGTTGTTCATACAAATCCACTGTTTTTATCCGATTTTGACAGTAGTTAGCACACGTATACGTCAAAACAAGGCGGTCTTGGTAGCTCAGCGGTTAAGATGCTTACTTCTGAAAGTTCTCTCTCCGGTCGTGGGTTCATATCCCGCGGCGAGTAAGAGTTTTTAGAGATGTATTTGATTATATGATCTACATCGGGACGTTCCGTGGTTCTGATTCCACGTTAGGCCCGTGACGAAAAGAAGTAGCTTTCTACATCTCCTTCGGGAAGATTCGACGAACAGTCGGTTTGTGGAGTAAGACTTTTAGTTTTTGAAGTGAAAACTTCTTTAGGCACGTTGGACGATTTTTGGATGGGTAAAATCTTATGAGTTCTCATTTCCAAAATGCTAATGTTAACAATATATCTGTTGCGGTCTGGTAGCTCAGTGGTTAAGGTGTCTGAATGCGGAACGAAAGGTCTCTGGTTCGAATCTCTGTTTCGGCGGGTATTTTCATAGACCATTAACCCGACCTTCACCTCTGGCCTAGCTTGCTGTGTAAAATCAAGTACGCCAGCACGCTTCCGTGGTTCGGATTCCACGTTAAACTGTAGGTCCTTTGCTCATGGTAGCACTAGCGGGTTAGGTTAAGGCGGCTAAGACAGGGGCGGAATGAGCAGCAAATAGAAACCTGGTCATCAGTTCATAACGGCTGCATGGAATTATGATTAGTTAGCTTTAAGTATGACATGTTGCGCGTCTGATATTAATAGTTTTAAGTTTTTACTTCTCTCGGCAGTCCCCAATATCTGTTTTTTTTAAGCTTTCGGTGTGTTTTGTAGTTACGTTGGCACGATGAAGAAAATGGCCACAAACTTATTTGTTACATAGTGGAAGATATCAATTTTGTATAACCTACGTTTAGATATCATGCTGTTGAAATGTTTACAAAGACTGAATATATCGAAGTCCATTGCATGTCCAGAGTAGTGCTGGCTAAGGCATATTTCATTCTAGTGTTGGTAAATTAGCAATGATGTTTCACAAGGCAAACACGTACTTGTAATATATTCTTAAACCCTCTTTAATTGATTTTAACCCAGTCATCATATTACTTGTAACAAATGTTAATAAATTAATAGTGGTAATTTATTACTAATCGAATGAAAACAAGAAGGAAGCTCTTCTGGTTCAAGCAGAAGAAGTCTCTCGCAACCGCTAGTTATTTATTAAATACGGTGTGTAATGTTTGTTCTTGGACGCATTTTGCGTCTCATCTCCGCATCGTCAGCATGACTGCAGAAAAATTCTTGCAGTTTTATTTGTTTGATGCATGTGGTTTTTAGTATGTTGATATTACCATACACTAGATTACTTATTTCGCATCTAATGCTGAACGTTATATTGCTAGCAGCATCTTCTGGAAATTGCAACTCAACAAATTTAATAAGCGATTGGGTGTCATTTATTATATTTAGAAAACATTTAAATTATGTAACTTGTTAATGGAACAAGGGAAACCTGGCGTGTTGACTGGTGATTTAGTGTTCGTCGGCCACCGAACGCAATAGACTACTATTATCTTTGATGAAAATCACACTTCCACAACATTATGTTTGCAGATTTCTTGCTGTTGGATGCATACTCACGCAGCAACAATAAATGACCGCTTGTATACCGAATGTTCAAGCGGTGAAAAGCTCAAGTCAGTCAATAAATGATTCTACAATTTAGCCCCAGTTACACTGACGGAAGAGCCATTATAATTCTTTTAACATTTACGTTAATCTGAGATTAAGTAGAAGGTATTTATGCGCGTTCTTGTTGCTCAGTTTTTTTCCCAGTGATATCTTGCTTTGTCGATGAATGTTCTTGAACTTTTCAATTAGAAAATACATGTATTTATTGTTTTGTTTTTAATGTGTTCATCTTGGTTCCCCTGTAGAAAGTGCGTGTGCCTGTTAGAAATGTCTGGTGGGTGAGCGGTTATGCTTTGACCTCGCATTCGGGTGGACGTAGGTTCGAATCCCCGTCCGGCCATCCAGATTTGGGTCTACCATGGTTGCCCCAAATCACTCCAGGCGAATACATGGATGGTTTATTTTATAGGCCATGACAGAATTGCTTCTCAATCCTTACCTCCAGTCCTTTCCCTATTCTAATTATCTCTACGTCTGCGAGGCGTAAAACTATAAACCATGACGGAAATGCTCAGGGGAAGGGGGAGAGGAGGGAGAGGAGAGGGGCTGGAATGTTATATGTAATTACTGTTAGTAGATTACAATAGCTATGTTTAACATATGTAACAATAATTTACATATTATGTATAAAACTGCAAATATTTTCCAGTTTTCATTTGACTGGTGATATTACCTCCACAAGAAGTGAAAGAATCAGAGCATAAACATAACCAAATTTTGCACTAACTTTTTGTTAAATAATAATTTCTTATTTTAAACGTATGAGAAATTATAGGAAGTTATTATAACCAAAGCAGAATAGAAACTGGAACTTTAACGAACTAGCAGATATAAACTTACCTAAAAGTGGCCAGTAATAAACATTTTTGACAAACCAGGGCCCAAAACTACCTTTCTACCAAATGAATAATGATATTATTAATTTAAATGAATAATTCATTCTTTTAGTTATGGCTGTTATTACGTGTTACAGTAAATGTATTCTTAAATTTTCAAATTATGAATTATGAGTAACATTGCGTAACCAATTACATTAAAAGAAACTTTACAAATATAAAAAGGGCATTCAAAACCTTAGCGCATAGTATATTTGCAGCTACCCAGATACTAGTTTTGTTCTAAAAGTACGTTAACAATCGAATCTCAAGTTATGAAAGTATTAAATTTGTATACACCTTGCACTGCTCTCTAGGGGTAGCTTTACATACATTCAATCGCAAGAAATTGTTCTGTTTGCTGTTTTCATTGTGGTCATTCAAGAACATGTACTTTCAGTTCGAGCGAATTTCTTCTGGCACGCCACCAATAAAAGGAGTTTATGATGAACAACATTACGAACATTATTACATAATTTCACCAAAATTGAATCAGTGTTTTTTGAAGTGGCGTACGTAATTCCAGAAGCCTTATTACAAATTTTTGTGTAGGTTTATATGATATTTTCATTTGAATGTTACCTTAACATGTCTCGCTGTTTGAAACACATTTTTTCGCAATCACGGTAGTTTGAAAATTTGAAATGGACGCCCTTTCAAAAAAAAATTCAAGTTCAAGTTGGGTGAAATAATCTTAAAGAGGTATAATTTTGTATTTATTTGTTAGACTTCTGTCAAAATACACATCAAATTAGTAGTAATTAAATTAAGAGTGAATGTGTAACTGAGTACTTAGGTACATTGTCTATATTAGGCAACTTTATGGTCATAGAAAATCTGGAGTTCTGTCAGTGGCTACCCTCATAATACATGTTATAATCGTGTGTAATGGAGTTATTCAATTTGTTTAAGCCATTTAACTGGGAAAGAATGCTCACACAGACGCCATTTCAAAAAAAACTGAAAGAAACTGATAGCTCTATCCTCAAGGGGGGAAAAAACGCCAGAAAAGGCAAAATGAGAAAAAAGTCGATTGCGCCCTTTTTTTTAACACCGATTCGTTTACCTTCGACGCAGTTTCTGTACTTAATATAAAATCTGCATTTAAATTTCGTCTTTTCTAAACGACTAATACCACTGAGAAGAATTCACTAACCGATTTGTGAAACACTTTGCTTTTGTGACAAAAACACTAAAAATGTATGTAGTTTCTAAAACAACGATTTCGCAAGCAATTTCAAGATTAATGAAAAAATTCGTCTTCAGAAAAGCAAAAACGTTTCTAACATTTCCCAATAATGCAGTGTTTTGGGGGAAATTGGCTCGTTACCGTTTGAGATAGTGGTGACATTAATTTACAGTAGACAGAAATATACACAATCAGGATTTACAGGCATATAAAGTGCTAGAAAATTTGCATGCACACACGACAGTTTTTTCAGGGAACTACAAAAAACAAATATTAGTAATTCTAGATTCTCTCTCTCTGTATATATATATATATATATACGGGAGAGAGAGAGAGATAGAGAGAAAGAACAAATAGGTAAAAAAACAGTTTTTTTTTTGGATCAAAAAGCATGCCTTTGGCATTTTCAGTTGAGAGAGGGAGAGAAGTTGTGAAAACAAAAAATGCGCCATACATTTTCCAGTAAGCGTATCGACTGATGCCGATGGCGGTAAACAAATTTGTTTTCGCGTAATTAACAGGTAGCACCACAACACCCACGGTTGAGTGGAGACGACCTCAATCACAACACCGCCAGCTTCGAAAACGTTCCGAAGTGTATTTACCGAAAAGTGTTTACGTTGCTAACCGCACTGATTAAAAAGTGAAACAGTTCATTAAAATAATGTTTTCCCCGCCATCCCTTCAATGTGCCGAGCTTCTTTTCCCATTATAATAAAATCATTCGAAATAGATTGCTCCATAACATGACACTATGCGTTTTCCTAACTACGATTCCCGTTTTCACCTGATGAAAACATAAATTTAAAAAAGTCGATAAATGTAGCAATTTTGTTGCTGAATCGTCAGAATTAACTTCTAAGTTTTAAAGTAAATATAACTTATTATTCAATAATATCTTAATTAACATACAATTATAACTTTGGATGGGATTATATTAGTGTCCACACAATCGACTTTGTTGATCATGGACTCATAGAAAGTTATAAACAGTTCGTGGGGTAATTGCCGCTTCCAAAATTCGTCAGAATGTATTGTCACACCTTGAAATATAATTTATAGTTAATACAATTATTATTAGTGTACAATTATAACTTTTTATGCTGTTAGTTTGATGTCCACACAACCGATTTTGTTGTTCCTTGTCAAAAAAAACAACAAAAGAACAGTACAATCAAAACAAACTGATTTGAATATTCCATATAATTACAGATACGCGATCTACACTTTCACCGAAGTACTGCTTACTGACTAATAATTTTGAAATTAACGGGGCTTCTGTAAATAATTACTTGCAGTTTCATTTCGCTTTATTTAACTGTAAATTTGAGACTTCTCCAAATGACATACTTTAAAGAAACAATTACATGTGCAAAGTTTAATCCGAATTGTATTTCGCCATGAGGAGGCCACTTACTGTATTTTGAACGTGATCCCTGAAGGCTCATGTGAGTTATTGCACAATTAGAATGACCTTGTTAGAGTTACCTTGTACTTTACTGTAAATAATGGTAATCGTTAAAAAAATAACAGGGACGACAGCCGCTCAAGATAAAGCTTCGAGAACGTTGAGAATAACAGACAGAAAGTTCAATTGAATAACCGTTAATTTGTTTGACAACAATGTATTACTTTTAAAAAACTGCTTAAAAGGGAATTAATACGTTAGAATATATTACTTAGAAGCTTTTAGTGGTAATTTGAAAGCAATGAACAGTTTATATATTGAGACGTTGAAATGTAATATACTCATCGTGTGCTAATGTTCGCTTTTTTTTTTAAAATAATTAAATGTAACTAGAAAGCCAAGTTTTTGTAAGGATAATATCCAGTTTTGTTATTATCTTATGCCAGTTTACAGTTGATAACATAAAAATGTAATACAATAATAATATCCACTATTTACATGCCTAAGTCTCTCTAAACAAGGAACAAGATTACAATTGAACTGGTGTATCGTTATTAATGTTTTCGGGAAGTTTATTGCGCAAATTAATCTCAATCGGTAATGAAATAAGAGCTGCCCATACTATTTTAGTATACGTTCTAGCAAAAGAAGAGGGCAAAATAAAGAGCTCTGATAAAAATGGGGAAATATGAAAGAGATATTGGAAACAGAAAAAAAATATTATCTCAGTTTCAAGTCATTCAACTTTCCCCATTAAGTTACGATTACAATTCACAAAATAAATTGAATTTCTTACATGGACTGCAACTGTACAAGAACGAAGCCAAAACGTAAATTTATTACAACTTATAACTTTCTCCCCATAAGCTATGACTATATCACTTTTTTTCGTATGTAGCTACCGATCGTTTACCTTCGTTTATCGTGTCTCAAACAATTAAAAATTGCATTAGTTCTACATTTCTGTATCTCATTAGTTGCTTCATGCCAGGATAATATTCTGTATCATCTTTTAGGCTTAGATGGCTTTTAATGTTACCCCTTCGGTTATAATTACAAATTTCTCTTAATGGTCTGAAAAAAAGTATAACCTACTCTGCCTTGTCTTATTTGTTGCCGTCTTACCTCAAAAGAACCGCCAATTGTTTCACCACTATTAAACTTACGAAGTTACACTGCAATCCACTTTTGGGAAGTTGGGTGTGTAGGGAAATTTCCACCGGAGCGTGTGCTCCATTGCAATTAAATTAAATTTCTCATTTCCTAATGCATTACAATAAACTCAATACAAATTTTACATATGCCTAACTTCTTCTTTGGTCGCAACCGTAATATAATTCTACACAAAATTGGCTTTCTCATCCAGTTATATAATTACTTTTGCATCTTCCCCATAGGTGTTACCGTATCACTAAACCATCTTCATCTTTTTTTTTTTATATATATGTGTCTCCGTTAATTTCAATGTAAATAACAAATTTAAGGATAGTAATATACGCTCCTTGAAAAAATCTGATCTCATAGAAGGTTGATAAACAGATAATTAGGCGCAAAATTTCCAATAACTCAGATCAATATATCACGAATAGTCCTGCTGATCGTTGATCAAATATCTCATTATGATTGCACGCACATGAAACAAGTCAGTAATAACCTAAATTACTTCATACGACTTTAAGAAATACACCTGAAATACACCTCTATTCGAGTCAATCATTCATGTGGTATATGACAGAGGCAATGTTGATGTGATGAAGAGATGGGTATAGCTGAACAAATCTTCGTCAAAAGAGAAAAAAGAGAAACGTTCAAATATGAAATATTGGCCTCGTAATTATGAAAGTAATATGTATGCTAGCATGCTCTACTGCCAATAGTACTTTCAGAGATTCGGCTTATTCTGGTATTAAGTGGTTCACACTTCAGCTAAGTTGATTATTTTATTTAATCAAATATTTTTTTAATGTTAAGGACAATTTCGACAAATATTTATTTAGTGCAAACATACTTCTTTATAAAATAACCAACGAATGTACAAAATATTTACAGTATATAGTAATCCTCTGGCAGTTTTGTAATTACTTTGTCAGACATTCCAGAATCCCTTTTTTAACGTTCCATTGAATTGTTTTCTTTATAAAGTGGTCATGCTAGAAGCTGTAGGATGCTTTCAAAGCCCATGAATTTTCATAGCTTATGTCTTGTCAAAGGTTTCATTTGTTGTTCTCAGGAATGCAATATGGTTGTTTGTTACATTCTCTGTCATTTCTGAGCGTTAAAATTTGAGAACAGATTCTGTTTATGATTATTTTCTGCATACTGTCTTACGTCTAGGAAGTAATATGCAGTTTTAATATGACGCGCAACTATGTTGGAACAATGGATGTTTGGAGAAAACAGTGGCACTGTGGGACAGGAGCGCTAATTTGGAAGTAGCAGCAACAAGCAGAGAAAAAGGTAGCGCTGTAGTCGCTCGTCGGTGTTTTCTATTAATTACGGCCAGGACTGGCGGGGAAAGGGGGGGGGGGAGAGGGGGCAAGAGGGCAGCAGTGTAGCACGCACCTGCACGTGCGGACCAGAACGTAATCTGCATAGTTTGCGCACTTCACGGTTGGCGGCGTCTGTTGCTGTTTTAATTTATTAATTTCCAACTTTTCCCTCGGCCGTGTCTGAATTTTGCGAGGCAGAAGGGCCGTACTCGCCCGCTCTCTCGCAAGTGGTCCCTGGCCTGTGGGTGGGGGGTGGGAAGGGAAGAGGGGGTGGGCCACAGAAAGGTCCTTTTTAATTAAAATGCAACGTCACACACATACGAGCTCGGCACACAAGAGAGACAGAGGCGAAAAAGCCAGCAGGTAAATACGCCCGAGCCGAGCCACAATACGGACAGGGTCCGAGGTAATAATGTCAGCCTGGACCGCTATATTATGTTTACCGAGAATCGTGGCGTCCTGTTGCCATGGTGACGCAAGGTGCGCGGGGGAGTACAGTGGACGTCGTCCAGATAGACTTCGGTGCGCCAGCGATACGGTTTGCTACCGTCCTATGCTGCAACGTACCTCTCTACTCAACAAACAACCACCACCATTGACTCAACTGTATGAATAGAAGGGGAAAAATCATAGAAAAAAGCTTCCGTTAAAAACGGAATTACCGTAAATTGTTAATATTGTTGTATGAGTCGTAATTTTCCACAACGACCAGCCTACAGGTGATTGGAACAGCGTATATACTCTTGCTACACAGGACAACTACTGGTTATCTACTTTCGATATTGTTTTGGCTTCATAAGTCTCAGAATATAGCTACTTCAATAGCTGATGGTTCATCCGGAAGTTAGAAGAATTCCCATAAATGTTGCGATAGTAAAACATTCATACAAGAACACATTTTCTTGCAAATATCGGTCTATAGGGGCATTTGAAAAATGACAAAGGAAATTTTATGACGAAGTAGATCTCCATGACAAGAATAAATGGTTCGTTAAACACCCACAGAAGAAATGGAGAAACGTGTGGGAAAAGATACTTATTAAAATCATAAGCCATTACATGTTCTATTTGGTACATAGTTATAAATGAAAAAATATGTAAAAAGTCAGTAAATATGGCACAAAACTGCGAAATATGTGTAAAAGTTGACACTTTAAGTTAGAGTTTATCAAGTGGCGACAACAGTGACGTAGGGAAGTGTATGCATTCGACCTAGTGAAATAATGTTTTCACAGCTTTGGTATTTTCCCGTCTACTCGGCCCAATGTTCGACTAGTACGTAGATTAAGCGATCAAGCATAGGGAGAAAAAATTTTGATTAGCAAAAATTTACAAGACGAAACCACGAGTTCCGTGAGGTATACTACAATGTGGTCCTTTTAGCATAAATTACTGAAAAACATGGACAAAACAACGGGAGAGGTTTTCAGAACTAGTTTAAATTAAAACAAGACAAAGGTGATGAATTGCAGCAGAAATCATGATAATCACTGTAGACTAGAGGTAATAGAAGAAGTGCATGCCTCGTTTACGGGAGGACTAGTGGCCACCAATCTTGATTTCGTTTCTCGCAATCAATCGACGTGAATTTCTGAATTGCTGATTGATAAAAGTCATGGTTCATTTCCTTGTCAACCATCCTCTTCCGGTCATAATGACCTCAACGTTGATGCTTCTTAAACTCTCGCACCCCTCCCCCCCAAAAAAGGAGGTGAAGTAGCAGAATTCTAATACTTTTACAGCTGGTCTCCAGCTGATAGCCGAAGCAAAAAAAATATACGAAGTAGATAACCGGTTTCAAAATGAGTGGCCTTCTGTACTATAAAAAATGTAGTGTGAAACATTTGCGTAGAACTCTAAGAGAACATGCTGCAACGTTACGTACCTGTATTTACGACGATAGAAGTGTTCCTTGGACATTGCTAGAAAGTAAATTTAAGCGTTCATAATGCAATGGTATAGAAGGATTCTGAATATAAGTGGATGTATAGAGTATTAAATCGCTATTTTCTTCAAATGATTGATGACTAACAGAGTTATGAGAAAACTGCGCAAAAATTAGAGCAAGTACATTGTGTCACATTGAAGGTACGTAGGACGGGTTAATATTTTTTAGAACAGTATGTATTCGGGGGGGGGGGGATGACGAAGATTAAGTATGTTAACCAGTTTGTCAGAGAAAGGCATTGTATGGCTATTTGGCATTGGCAGTTTTATTTCTTTTTGAACGCGGAGAGTTTTATCAAGTATTAGTCCCTTGAACGCTTTTATTTAGTAAACATTTTCTGTGGGTTTTCATATATTCACTCAACCTCATAATTATTTGAATATTCTCTTCCATGGGATCTTATGTTAGATAGCTGAAGCAGGTAATTTCAATGGGAATCATTAGGGTCTCTCTTTACTATTGGAGATACCCATGTCTTGTACTCTACTGTGAAACACGTAGGCATTTTGCTAACTTAAGCTACGGCTTTTATTTTGATTTTGACTTTACGCCTCGTCGATTTCGAGCACATTAGAGGTGGAAAAGGACTGGGAACTAGGAACGGTAATGAATTCGACCATGGCATTTTGAAGGAAGCATCCCGGCATTCGCCTGGAGTGATTTGGCGAAACCATGGAAAAACCAAATATGGATGCCAGGAAGGGGATTCGAACCCGTTTCCTCTCAAATGAGAGGCCAGAGAATTACCGCTCACCCACCACGCTTGGTGAATTATGGCGTTCTGTTTGTGGGTTGTGTATACAGCACTATTTAGCTACATCTATATCAATACTCTGCAATTCACAAATATTGTGGACGGCAGAGAATGCTAAGCACCAATCCTATTTCTGTGCATTTCAATCCCGAACAGCACAAGGAAATAAAGAATACATGAAAACATCAGTATGGAATCTTATTTCTCTAATCTTATCCCTCTTCTCATTGCGACCTAAATAGGTTTGCGGAAGAAGAATTTCATTGCACTCGTAAATTAAAGATTTTCGCATATTCTCCAATAAATTCAAACCAAAACGACGTCGTCTGTCTGAAAAATAATACCAGCCCAATCTATATATCAGTTCTGTGACGCTTTCGTAAGGACTGTAGCAAGCAGTCACGAATCGAGCGGCTCTCCTCTGTACTTTCTCTAATGCGTCATACAATGTCCCCAATGGATCCCAAACTCCAAAACAGTAATCCAAATGTGGAAGCATGAGAGTTTTGTACGATATTTCCTTTGTATGAGCGTTACAGTTCTTCAAAATACGACCTATGAATCGTAATCTAGAATTAACTTTGCCTATGACGGAAGTTGTGTGCAAGTCCAATTTCATGTTGCTTTGTACTATTACACCCAGATACTTCAGGGAATCAACCTTCTCAACAACTGAATTGTTTACTTTGTACTCGTGAAAAAACGGATTGTTTTGTTACTTATTCGCATTATCTTTCATTTTTTGCAGTTAAGTTTAAGCTGCCATTTATGGCACCATTCTGATACAACATCCAGACCGCGCTGAATTTCTAAGCAATTGTCAGAGCATCTTACTTCCCATCAGCAAACAATTGCAACCTACGGTTAACGCCAGAATTTAATAATCCCAATGATTGCCGGGATTTGAACTAACACCACTGATAACAACATGGCGGCCCTTCAACGCTCTCTGCCGATTTTCCTGATTTCACAATTCTGCCTACTATGGGTTAAATGGTATCACCGGACATTCCACAACAATTTCATGATAATCGCTTCTCTAACGGTAGGAAACTATAAATATTTTCGAAGTAAATTTTAATTAATAGTTACAAATGTGTGAATGAGTGTAAATTGTGGAAGTATTTCTTAAAATTCTGCCCGTAATGATATGTGTGATGGGACCGATTTTATCACAATGCGGGCAGGGACCAAGTGTGGCAGAAACGTAGTTCCTACAACTCCCACTGTCATGACGAAGTTATGAGGAATGGTTCATTACCTGGTTATGGTTTATCTGCCTTAGGTTGTGTCATTTATCTTAGCTCTTATAGTTCCAATTTTATAGAGTTTGAGGGGAATTATAGTTTGAAGTATGTTTAGAGAATGTCTCAAAATCAAGATTAAATGTTCCAGAACTTAGTAACATAAATAGAAATATGTATGCATTTAATAAAAAAGCCGAGAACATATAAACTGGAAACTCAACTCGGGTAAAATATTACTTTTCCACGAACATTGTAATTAATATAATAGGTGTCTGGATTCGATGTGTCTAATTTGTTCTAGTTTGAGTACAAATCATTTAAGATAAAGTGATGTGAAGTCAACTTTAATTGAAAATTACCTGAAATTTCATCCGACCATAGAGTAAGTCAGTTTCTTGTTTACACGGGATGCCGGGTTATTTACAGAACGCATGGTGGGCGTTACTCATATCTCACAGTTATCAGAAACCTACGCGAGGCATCTGCGCTCTCAGCTATCTTCTTCAGCTTCACAGCTGTTGCAACACAATTATTCCTTCCAGTGCTTTCCACGATCGGCAATGGGAGTAATTATTAATTATTAGTGTGAGCCCGTGACCGTTTTTTTACGTAACGTCATGGGTCTAGAATAGCTCCAATTTTTAGGATGAAAAATTAAGACACGTTGATCTGATCTGACCAAATACGAACTTATGATCTCTGTTTTATCCTTAGGGTGAATAAAATCTGCTGAGCTTGATGAACTCGGAAGTATTAATAGACGTATTAAACACAGAAAGGGACCATCGCGCTATCTACTATATAATTTCGTAAGGTCTCACCTCGATAGCTATTGGCTGGAGAACGGTGTCACGTGTCAGCCTTCACTCGCAAAACAGCGACCAGAGATAACATTAGAAGGAATTCGTAGCTATGTGTACAATTTAATAACTAAGTAACTACTACTAAATTAATTGGCATAATACATTCATTAAGTTTGCTTTTCATAGCGTTTCATACTTAAAAAGATATTGATAAATTTTGCTGCCGAAAAAAAGTGGATCTGCTTTTCACTAACATGTTTCTAATTAAAGTAACTTAAAAAACTTTTAAAAAAAATTACTCATAGTCTCTGCTGTAACCACGAATGCCAATTGTCATTTCGGTTTAGGATAAATTTCAATTTAATTAAAACAATGTTGTTGCTTGACCAAAATTTATGCATTAAGGTTTATTTGCTTTTTAGGCATTTTACTGACCACTTTCGCTAATGGTCTCTGTTGATGTTCGCTTTACGTGAGTTATTAGGTTATATTAAGTGGACTTTAGACCAAATGTGTCACCGAATCGACTATTCTGGCAACTTATTTCTGCGAAGTTGCTCAACTGTTTCATAATATGGAATAATGTTCTTTTTTTATCTGCTTTACGTCTCTCTAACAGCGAGGTCTTTAGAGACGGGAAATAATGGGGGGTAAGGAATGGAAAGGAATTCAGCCATGGCCTTTTGAAGGAAGCATCCCGGAATTTGCCTGGAGTGATTTGGCAAACCATGGAAAACCCAAATCTGGATGCCCGGACGGGGATTCGAACCGCCGTCCTCCCGAATGCGAGGTCAGAACGCTAGCCGTTACACCACCACGCTCGGTAATAATGTTCTCTGGGCGTCACAGATACTATGACCAATATTTACATTATGAGTGTTGGCCCGGTCTCAATAATAAACAACGTGATGCTTTCGAGGCAAACAGAATATTTTTATTTTTTTAAAATTTTGCTAAATACAAGTCAACTTCGTATTAAGCAAGTTCGAGCGTATGACCTTTGAAACAGTTACACGATAGTGCGATAATTCCTGTCCGTGTTAATACCTACCTCTAATAATGCTTCTGAGTTCTTCAAGCTCAAGAGATTTTATTCATCCTAAGGGTGAAACACAGGTCAGGCTTATATTTGGCCAGATCAGATCAACCTGTCATAATCTTTCATCGTAAAAACTGGAACTATTCTAGACCCGTGACGATACGCAAAAAACAGTCAGGGGCTTACATTGGTCGTATAATGGTTTCAAAGACCCGAACTTACTGAAATACAAACTTGGCTTGTATTTGACCCTTAAAGTTCATTCTGCAAATTTTGAAGAATTCCTGTTTGCTTCGAAAGCATTACATTGTTTTATATTGACGCAGGGCAAACATTCATAATGTAATATTTGGTCACAGTGCCTATAACGGCCAGAGAACTTAACACAGATTCCATATTGTTAAACAGTTGAGTAACTCCGAAGAAATGAATTGCCAGAATAGTTGATTCGGTAACACATTTGGTCTGATGTCCACTTTAAATAACCTAATACCTCACGCGCAGCTAATATGACGAAAGTGGTCAGTAAAATACGTAAAAAGCAAATAAATTGTAATTTATAAGCTTTGGTCAAGTAGCAACATTAGCGAAAGGTTTAATAATATTGAAATTTAGCCTAGATGGCAATGAAAATTAGTATTTGTGGCTACAGCAGAAATCATGAGTAATTTAAGTTTCCTTAAAGATTTTTATGCTGTGTTCACTGGCAACATGTTATACTGAAAAGCAGTTCCACCCTTCTTCGGCCACAAAGGTTATGAGTATTTTTTTAACTATGAAATGCTAAGAAAAGAAAACTTAATTAATGTATTATGGAAATTAATTTGATAGTAGTTGCTTAGCTATTAAACTGTGGGCATAACCTCGACTTTATGATGACGATATTTTTCGTCGCTGTTAATTTGCGTGCGAAGGCTGATGCGCGACGTCACCATTCTCCAGCCAATAGCTATCTAGGCGAGTGAGTGAGTGATTGAGTTAATGAACTTAGCATATTATATAGTAGATGGTACCAATGAAAATTATTGAAATCTACTTTGTTAACTCAGTTTTAATTAGCACACATTGTGTGGTCATCCTTACCCGGCGAGATTTCAGTCACATCTTATAAAACATATCGTAATCACCAAAGACATGTAAAAGCTGAAGTTGAACAAACGGAAATAATCGTTTTTAATTCGTGAAATCATTATCTCCAGATGTTGGATACGCAGCTTGTTTGGGTAATATTGTTAGGATTGCAATCCAACAAGAAAAAACGCACAAATTTATTAAACTTACACAGGTATATTCAGTTCCTTTACCTTGTTTTACCATCATCGAAAGAATTTAGTGTAAATTTCCAAACTCTTTATTGCTCCTAGCAATGAAAGTAATATTTCCCACTTGACTAGAGAGTTCTAAATAGTCCTTGGAACGTTCTGATCACTGACACGTTCGACACAATGATCAGCCTCTAACTCTGATAATACGAAGGCAGCCTTAAACTTTTCTCATGTCATACAACGCAGATATTGTAACAGAGAATTCCAAAAAATAATCAGAAAATTGAAAGTAACGTAATTTATTAGTTGTAAGAGGCAACGTTTCTTCGTCAATAACAAGAATTTAGCACCAGCAGGTAGAGCTAATTGCACGATACAATTTCCAAATGAAAAAAGTAGTTTGGTATGGGAAAGGTAACCAAAGCAGAAATAGCAAGAGATAAGAAAGGAACTGATTATAGTACGAGTTACAATGTCAGAAACGCATATTCGAGTAGTTTCTGAAAAAATTTGTAACTAGTATAAATATTGAGAATTATGTACACGAAAAAAATCTGGTTAAACTCAATGAGTCGTTAAATTACTCTGTTGTTATAAACATTTGATTCCATGTAATGTGTACAGTTACAAATAATTAATATTTTATTTATTACATTATTCTCAGTTGATTTTATTAGTAATTTTATAATATTAAATAACTTTTAATGATTGATCTATGAGTCTCAGTAACACAAGCTTGTTACTTGTTTAAGTTAAATTACGAGCTATCACGAAAAATATTTTCATAATCTTTTAGAATTGTAAAATAACTGTGAATTGTAGTTTCTAAATGACTCTGCTGCCTGATAAATCATATTCAAGAAAACAAAAGAAAATTTCGTCATTATTATTTAAACTCATATATTTAAGTGACAAATTATCCATGCTTTTTTACAACTTATAAGTAAACATGGCTTAGCCTTGATACGAGTTGCATATTAACCATTTTTGGATATTGCGTTGCTCCCGGAGTACTTGCCCGACTTGTAATATGCATCAGGAATTAGTTCGTCAGATTAATAACCGTTACGCAATCGAATATAATGAGAAAAGTATATTTTTTTAAAAGAAAATAAAGTTTGTTTCGCTATTGTGTAATTTGAATGTTATTAAAAATAAAACAGTTGTGTTTAATTCTTTCCGGGATTTGAATAGCCATTAAAAGTAGTTTTTGTTGGCAATAATACTCTTTTCTCTGCGAGCTTAGATGAATAAAATTATATAATGAGGCTGCTTATAAGTACGCAAATCTGTATTTCACGATTGTGATAAATGAATCATTTAAGTCATAAGTTTAGTAAAATGGCTGTGCGAAATAGTGAGCTTATCCTGATTGAGATAAGATCTTTCGTACCACCGGATTGCGTTAGTATATAAGTAAAAACTATTAAACGAAGAATGGTTCAATTGGTCCTATGTTCTATTGATTTTGTTTGAATCTTCTTGCATGGTTTCAGTAATCTACGAGTATCACGAAATATTCAAGTAATGTAACCGTGCCATATTGCCTTAACGTAGCTAACAAGCAAAGCATCATATTCAACTGAAGTATTTTTTTGGACTATTCGTGAATCATTCAGTTATTTTGTGAGTATTTTTAAACGACAGTTAACCTGAAGTAGTTTATTTCAAGTTCGAGAATCACTGCGCTTGTTTCCTAGTGAATTTTGTTCCTATTTAAAATAATTCTCAAAACTGAACTTATAATCTAATTTGAAAAAATTTAATTTCAATGAAGGAGTATGAAAGGCAAAGACTTTTTTTCGACACATTGAATTCTTATTGTCATTTCATACCACTTTTTTGGGATACAATACTGAAAAAAAAGTTACAGAGGATACCTAGTTCTCAAAATGATATTAATTCAGAGGTAACTAAAGCGCTCATAAAGATTTTGTAAACTCTAAATTATCGAATAAAGATTAAGTTTGTGTAAAAGCATGTTTTAAACTTACTCTGTTATGTTGTTTTAAACTGGTCAATGATTAAGTTTATAAGCTGAAACATAAGGACGTCAATTTTGTATAAATAGAAGGAAATGTTAATGAGAATGGAAAAAGGATATATTACATAATTTATATGTTTTTGATGCACAAAATATGATGCCAAAATGCGTTCCGCTGGTAAAGTGACACAAGAGGAAATTCTGTGAAGAATGTATTGCAACAAGATATCAAAAAGTAGTGAACTCAACACGTACACAAGTAACTGTAATAGTTACTTCACATATATAATGGTGTTCTGAGCAATTGTACAAATTTTCAGCGCTATGAGAATCATTGTAACCATCAGTATTTATTTTGATTGAGCTACACAGTTTTATTATAATTACAACACAAAATTAAGTAGGCACTGCCTAATTTTATTTATATCCCAGCCACATACTCTTCGACTGCGAGAGTGACTTACGCAATTGAGCCTCCCAATAACTCCTTATGCTGACTAGGCAGGAAACATATAAATGAATCGTAATAAATAAAGAATAGCAGACGGAAGACATTTTCAGCATTGTCGTATACACAGGCTCCATTGTTTCCACCAACCACTTAATCCATCCCATCGTTTCGGTAGAGATCTCAGACAGAGAAACTGAAATGGTTAGATTAGGCGAACGATTTCGTCAACGCGGTACAGACGACGCGTCTTCGTCAGTAATGTGCCGACTCTAATAACGCAGGTGGTATTCGCTGTGTGTTCCAGGGCTGTACAAAGGCTCGACCGCACAGGGCGTCGAATGCGGCCCCCGCATCGAGCGGCCGAAAACCCTCCGCCGGCTGCGCAGCGTGTACGAGGGCGGTGGGGGCGGCTCGGGGGCGGCGGGGGCGGCCAACGGCGAGGAGGGGGCTGTCGCTGATGGGAAACCTTCAACTTCGTCATCGCTGTCCATCCTGAGCCCCTTCGACGAACAAGAGGAATGGGCCAAGATCTCCGAAATCATGGCCTCCTTCGGAACTGGACTCGTCCGGGAATCAGTCTTCGTCGCCGACCTCGAGAAGGAATTCCAGAATAGGCTTGGTGAGTGGACATCACTGAAAGGCAATCACCTCACTCTCTACTCTTCTACACACACACTGTAAATAAGTACTGTTGGATGGAACTAAAATGACTATGTCAGTGCCAACATCGATAAAACCTTTGAGTAGCATTCGACCCAGCCATCCAGATTGAGGACAAAAAATTAAGATAAAATGTATGAAGAAATGAACCATTCATTTTTTTTATTTTTTTTTCTTGACGAAGATGGAATGCAGGTTCGAAATACAGATTTCTACCGACAGAACCGTTACAGATACTTCTGAATTTAGTGTCCAAGGATATCAATCAAGAGTTAAGAGCATAAAAAGGTTTATGCTGGCCACGAGAATCGAAGATCAAGGTTACACAGAACAAAAAGTCATCACTTATGTGGATTTGGAGAAGCAGTCTCAGATATCACCACCGAGCCTGTTGGTCGATCGGCCTGGCATTCGGGAGAACGCGGGTTCAAATCCCCCTCTTGTAATCCAGATTTCGGTTTTATATGCTTTTCCCAAATAACTCCAAGCAAAGTTTATACAGAAAATAACAAAGAAGTTTTATTAATGCGAACGTATTTTCAATACCACTTTGGTATGCAATATTTGATTTCAGAATATAAATACAAATATTGTTTGAAAACAATTTTTATGAACAAATGTCACGCCGATGCTATTTAATTTATTTTCAGAAATCGTTTCAATTCATTATCTGAAGCATCTTCAGTAAACAAATATCAGCCATCAGAAGTCAGTATACTATAATGCAATGAAAGTGTTATGAAATTGTTCATAAAGATACATCAAGCACCTCTGATGCAAACTGCTACTACAGACACGGCTGATGCTGAAATACTTTGCAATTACAAGCAAATGAGAGCAATGAAATGTACAGAACCGCTGAAAATGCTTCAGAGAATGAATTGATAGGCATTCGGAAAAAACAACAAATTCAATTGCATTGGCTTGACAATTATTCATAAAGACTGTTCTATCGCAATTGAGGAGATTGCCCACAGTATCCAAATTGTTTGAAAAGTCTACATAGAGTTTTTGATAAATGTAAACAGAATTTGGCAATCATAATACAGTTCTTTGAAGCATTTGTTCCTGAGACTTATTCACAGTCATTTAAAGGCAACTTTCAGTCTAAACTAGACCTAACCCTCGAAACTACCTCTACCATTGTGAGTGTTTCTTTCTGCGGGTTGCGTCTCAGCCACGCAGGCGCTGCGGTGATGCAAACTGTGTGCCGGCCGTCCGAGGATCAACTTTGAAATCAATTGTTAAACAAACACTGTGCTTTAACGTAAATTTGAGTATCCTATGTGAGAAACCAGTTTTCAAAAAATCCTAACTACTGATACCTAACGAATCGCCGTAGGATTTGCAATCGTTGGGATAAAGGGATGCTGACAACAGAAGAAATTCATATGATATACCGCACTCCAAGCGTGGTGAAGTTGGACTTTTAATCTTCCGACCTTATTCGTAAAGTTAAATAACGAGCTTCAGTCTATTTGTCAGTCAGCCTTATGGACACAATTACAAGATGTATGTCTAAAGTTATTGTTTTCACTGTGTTTTTGGAAAATCTTCAGAGGCTGTTGTCTGATGTACACTAAAAGCTTGAAAGATTTAATAAAAATGTACTAATTACCTCCTTATTGGTGTGTAATTACACCTTGTCATATCAAATAAATTTCAGGTCTCGAGCAGAATTTTTGTCGAAAGCAGAACCGTTTTGGTCCAGTTTGAAGAAGCGGTAACGCTCTGTCCTGGCATTCGGGAGGAAGTGAGTTCAAATCCATGGTTCTCTTTTTGAGGCAGTGACATAATTCTCCCTCATTTCATCCTCCGAAACCTTTCGCGCCGCTAATGACTTCGACACCAACAAGCAGGAAGGACTTAATATAAAGTTTTTGCTTATTGACTGTGCCTTTAAGTCGAGAATATCTCTGTTCGAATATGTGAGAGGGCATCAATTATTATTATTTCGTGATTTCACTTTGGGATGATGCACGTTTTCTGCATGATATCTACACATCTATTGGCTAATGTTGGAATACTGAGAACTTATATTGATAATTTGCTTATATCATTTGTGTTACCAAAGACAGCACCAGATTTGAAATAACGTCAAAACGTTTTTAGATTATCATAACATTGAGACAGTGAGGTTGTTGCTACATCAATACTCTTTTTACGATTCAGTTAAACACAGAGGCACAATTAGCATTTTGCTGACTACACGAGGTCTTTTGGAAAATATTATAACCTCGTCTTTCCCACCAAGGCAAATAACGCATAGATGGTATTTCGACCGAGCGTGGTGGGTGAACGGTTAACGCTCTGGCCTCGCATTCGGGAAAACGCCAGTTCGAATCTCCGTCCGGGCATCCTTGCGTTTTCTATTATTTCCCCAGGTCACTCCAGGCGAATGCCGGAATGCTTCCTTCAAAAAGGCCGTGGCCTAATTTCTTCCTGTTCCTTGTCTCCAGTCCCATCCCGCCCCTAATGACCTCGACGTCGACGAGGCGTATATTTCGAGGCAGAGACGGGGAGTGAAGAGAAGGGAAGAGGAAGAAGGGAGGGGTAGAGGAATGGAAGGAGAGGTAAGTGGGAATGGAGAAGAGAGGAAGAGGTATAACGTACGAGAACTGTAGGGACAGGCGTGCTTTTTTAACCGATTTTCAATTTGTACACCTAACTTTATCATTGTTTGTATCCTAAATTCTTTTGCTAATCACAAACTTCCATCAGACCTCACATGGTCGTTGGGTGTTGCTCATTTTGCAAATATGCCTCGAATGGATCCAATTTCATAGACGGTCGACCGTTACGACCCACTTGTAATTAACTCACTTCATCAAATTTTGGTATAATTGCATCCAGTTCTATCTAATTTTCTCCTTAAAAAGAATGATTTTTTTTTTTTTTTTTAAAGAAACATAAATATTTTCTCCTTCGGCAGAGCTGAAACTGTAGTTTGCTTACATGACTGCCATCCCGTCGCCCGCGGTTATGTCAGCCGCACGGGAGCGGTGACAGCTGAGTAGTTCCGCACTTCCCCGCGCCGCGGCGCCAGCAGTAGCGCACAGTAGTGTGGCACCGCGCGAGTCAAGCGGCGCCCATTCACCATTGTGACTAATTGCAAACAAGAAGAGCCTTTCAGCGTCCGAGGCGCTAAATGAGTCCGGAGCTGCTAATGACGGAGGATACCTGCGGCAGCGGAGCGAGTTATAAGCGCAATCCTGCCAGCTCGCGACACGGCCGCGTCCATTGTGGCGCTCCTACCAATTACTCGCATAATGGGACTGCCGCCCGCTCAAAGAGCCGCCCCCTAATGATCATCTAATTAACGCTTACGTCATTAGGATAGAGGGCGCTTCTAATTAATTCTAAGGAGCCGGGTTCGCGGTCATACGGAGGTTCTGCTCTAAATGGCAATGAATCGGACCCGGGGAAAAGATTGCATTGTCCGGCGGGTGAAATGCCAAACAGACCAAATGCGCAGATTGTTTACTGCCTGGCTTTCTTGCCGCTGACAAAACGCCGCTATTTCTGGTTTGGCGCCTTCAGAACTCCCAGTCTTCGGCTCTGCATTCTTCACTTCGCTAAAAGTCTTTAATTGCGTATTCTCGTAGCAGGAATGCGAGTACTTACGACTGCACAGTAGTCTTGGAGCAGTTGGAAGAAAGGGGCTGTTGAGAGACGTGAGTTATACAGATCGTGGTAAATTGCGGGGGGACGTTTCTTGTGAGTTGTGTGGTTATGGTACAGGCTCCGACAAAGTTGCTCAATGATTGCTAGCAACAATCATCAATCTCGACCTTAATGTTTTCCTAAGTACGACTTAATCTTCTATTTCGTTTGTGCCTTTCTTACTTCCGGTATTCCATTCAACCGGCTGTATTTAATAAAAAACCACGCAGAAGTAAACGACGAAGGAAAATAACTACTTAAATCAAATGCTTGTTCATTTTGCTGTGTGGAATGAAAAGTTAAATTCACACGTTGTTTGCGGGCTTTTCACAATTGATTTTTGCCATGCGAGCCACTTCGAAGGAAGTGTAAATAAGGCTTTCAGTTTAAAAAAAAAATATATACTAAAATACTAAACTGGCAGTAGGGTATTTGAACTGCTCTATATAAATGTGATACGTGTTTAAGCGTAACTCTCCAATGCGATGGAACGTACTATTACAATTACCTCGACGGCTTCGTTTCTGGTAAAAACGTTGTGCAAGAAAACACATTACTTAACAGAAATTATGAATCTCAAAACCCCTTTCAGTGCATTCCTTGGCAGCTAAGGCTTTTTTTGAAGCATTAAAAGAAATCCACTGTGTGAATGAGCAGCTGTTAGACGACAGCTTTTTACCGCGACTTTATTGTTCATTTTTCAGCTTGGGAACAGCAGAGAATATAAAGGATGATTTGTAAAAAGAAATGTGGAGCTTGGGCACGAAAGTCTCATTAGATATGAGAAATGGAAGGATTACTTCGTTTGACACCGAACAAGCGTTCACGATACTCACTGACAATCTTCCAACGACTGAAGTTATCTGAATGCTGGAAACAGAAATTATTGCTTTAACTTGATTTCGAAACTTTTTGTATTTTTCATTTAGAACACATGTTGTTTCTAACACAAATAATAATTTCAGATTTTCCGTTATTAACTGATACAGGTCTTGGTTTTTTGTTTCTTTTTTTTACTACAATAGAGAGAGTTTATGCACCAACAATACTATATACAGGTCTCGGTTTTTTTACTACGATAGAGAGAACTTATGCAACAACAATACTATATTTTTTCTGTCATCTGTCTCGACTGGTTTCACGCAATTCTCATATTTTTTTTAAAATTAATACCGTGTAACCTCATTTGCTCAAATTCCTTCATATTTCTTTCGGCTGTTGGTGTTGCCTGAGCTTCCACTGCCCCTAGGGGATGTTTTGCCTATTCGAAACAAACACAAATTGTTCAAGTTATTTCTGACTAGAATCTGTTAATGAGGTTACTCAATATTCATTCTACTCCGTCATGTTGAAAAGATTCATCTCTGGAATCATGACTGCGAAAACTCAATATTGTGTCAAGTGCTGCAGTTTTAAAAAAAAAAAAAAAAAAAAGGTCATATTTGTGTTCGTATGACAATATGTTTCTTGTTATGAATTACGTCCTCCGTTTCCTGCGTTGAGATTCTTAATGCTGGGGATACAGGGCGATCCTTGACATTTCTGCACTTCAGCAAAGAGATATTACAAATGTGCCTCATATGGTTTGCTAAGGAGCTAACATAACAGTAATATATTGTCAGTTTTTGATATAATATCGCCTCCTTTAAATGTATGTGAATTAAATTTATGTTTTTTAAAATCTGTTATTTCAAAATAATTCTCTTAGTTGCTTACGTCCTTGGACGTTGCACTCTCAGATATCCTCGCCACATTTTCAGTTATCTTTAAAAGATATAATGTACAGTATTTATAGATGTTTTACAACTTACAACATTTCACGACCGAACTCTCTTACAAGGTTTACTTTTACGAATTTTCAGTGTTTTAACATTTTCTTTTGTGAGAAAATGAATAACAGTGCTTTGCCCCAAATCAGAATACATTCCCATTTTACTGAATCAAACAGCAGCGCACACTAATTGCTAGAGGAGAGAAATATTTTGATTTAGTAGGCCTGTATCAATCAGTGTTGCCAACAACAGTATTTTTGACTTTCATTAGTCTCTTCAGTCTTACTGTTATTTAGAATTTAAACAAATCTTATTGCTGCAGGATCGCAAATAATTTGTAATATCGACCGCTCTCGTTCTGGGAGTCATAGAGTGTATAGTGGAGGGATGGTGTGTTGCAGGGGTGCAGAACAGCCCAGCGCCCGTGCAGACAGCGGTGGGTCACTGGCTGGCCAGCTTGGGACTCGCAGACTACGAACCCATCTTCATCAACAGCGGATACGATGACCTCGACTTCATCGTAAGTACCACACAAAAACGCTAGGAAATATTGGTGAAGAATGGAGGAAAGGGAGAGAGAACATGTATTCAGTACGGACACAACAAGAATTGGAACATAATAATCTAGTGCAGCGGTTCCCAACCTTTATTGGTACACGACCCACTTTTAAGTAAAAAAAAAAAAAAAAAAAAAAAAATGTTCGTGACCCACCTAATATGAGAGTCTGCCTAATATCAGAATGGGAAATGTTGTATGACCTTGATACGCTATCGACTATCCTAGCTTACGAAAAGGCAAATTTTCGTACAAAGGATATACTATTAACAAAAACAAGGATTGATAATACATAAAACAAACATATTATAGACCGGGAGGTGGCTGCACAGACCATCACCTCATCAAGTTGACTGCTCAAATTCCAAGATTAGAAGTAACTCGATCAGCATATTAAAATGCAACTGGTATGCCAAGTCGCTTTTTGGTGTAAACCACCTGCATTCCTGATTTTAGTGGTTGGTTGGAAGCTTTATCAATGTGTTTTTCTGCACCCAAATGTATGAAAATATGGAACACTGGGTGCAGGAAAACAGAATGGTAAACTTACCAGCCAACAAATAAAATGGGTTTTGTAGGTGTTTCCCACCAAGATATGACTTGGCACATCAGAATCATTTTAATTTTCAAATCGAGTTTTAACTAATCCTGGAATTTCAGCCGTCAATTCGATGAGGCGATGCTTTGTGCAGAAGCCTCCCGCTTTTTTTTTTTTACAAAGATAATGAAAAATAGTTCAATTATTATAAAAACACAACTTTACAATCGGTAAGATTTCTGGCACTGGAATTTACTGATGTGGGCATAGATATCAGTGCTAACACTGGTTAATTTTAACCTTAAGTAACTTTCTACACATAGTTTATTTCTGAATTTTGTTTTTCAAAAACATGAAAATATATTTTGGTGGTAGAAACCTCGATTTTTCCGCGACCCACCAAAACATATGCTGCGATCCACCAGTGGGTAGCGACCCATAGGTTGGGAACCGCTGATCTAGAGTTTCACTCATGGCGTTGTTCACGTGTACCATGTCTATTAAGGATCCAGTGAAACTAAATATAAATAAAATAGTAGTTATAATACATTTATGCTTGTAATATTAATAAATTTAATATTTATTTAAATAAACGTTTCAAAATCATTATATTTTCAGAAGATTCAGGCTTTCGTGAAAATTAAATTTATATTTCTTTTTTTATGTTGTCATCAGATTTTTACTTTCTGCTCTGCTCCGTCCTCAATTAATGCTCTGTGATGATATGTATTTAAGATTTAAATTCAGAAGCTTCGGAACCACCGTTAATGTGACCGAGTAGTAAAAAGCCTAATTTCCTATTATAACAGCAATTGCGATCTTTGTACAACACAGCGGGAAGACCAAACATAAGCTCTTGTGATAACATTTCTGAATATCGTATCTAAACTTAAAATATTGCAAAACCGACTAAACCCCTACTGACAGAATTGACACATTCAATTTTGTGACGGGCGTAATCACTGATTATCTATAAATAGTTCTTACCTTTCACTAGTAGAAACGTAGTGTATCTTTAGGTGACGGATGTGGAAGATCTTTACTATGTTATCTGACACCAGCTGTTTAATTTCGGTACAGTAACCGCTCTTAGATAGTATGCCGAAGGAGTTATGTCGGCAATAAACCACAGCGACAACTACATTCTACTTATCACATATTACAGTGAATGTTAAGGCAACGTGAGTTCTTTAACCGGGAGTGTGATGTAGTTAATGAAACGTGACGCAGGAGTACAATTTAATAACATTTACTTAAAAACTAGCTGTTAAATCATCATCTGTTAATTGTATACGTCACGATGGATTGAGGGAACCGCATGTTACTGAGCTTACTAAAGTTATGCAAACACTTATAAAAGGGAAATGAAACTGTTCGTTAAGACTAATCTTTAAAACAAACTTTCACTAAATGTAGGTGCAGTGAGGCAACATCTTACCATACCCATTACATGAAAGCATTAGAAATTTAACCAACAAATCATAGAGGCATGTGACTGACACAACGAGGAAAGCGAGGCTGATGAAAACATTATTTGTCTTACCTGGCTATTTACACGTTCTCGTAGAGACTAAATCTTCCTCTTGGTAATGCGTTTAACAGATGAAGAAAGAACAATATGGCAGAACACTCTTTATCGACTTAGGAGTGATCTACGCTCTCTAACTTGACCACCTCCTTTATTCAAACAGCCAATTAGATACAAGAAGACGTGTGACGTCGACTACACAACGTATTGGTGTGAGATTTGTTCTAACGAGAATACACTAGAATTTTCCATGGTTCTGCACAGGAACAGCGTGGTTTCGCGTGATTGATATGTGCTAAGCTACTTAGCGTGAAATTCAACCCGCAACGCCAGCATTTTCGCCGTAGCACAGTGCTGTTCCAAGACTGGCTCTCAACTTGTGGTAGCAATGAATAAATGATATTAAAATTTATACCCAAATTTTCTTCGTAAATTACGATCTATTACACACCATCCAAATCCGTACAGCATATTTTAAATGAATGGAAATTATAATAAAAATTAGTGTTGATAAATTTTAATTTTAAGCTCCGATATATACATCTTATCTGAAATAGACCCTAAACTTTGAAATTACGTAAACCTTATCAGAATATTTTCGACATATTTCCCTTCTTTCTATAAGTTCAAGTTCGCTAGATGTGAACATGGGAATAGTGTGATACCGAGCATAGCGTGTGAGCGCTATTGCTCTGGCATCGCATTCGGGAGAGTGTCGGTTCGAATCCTCGTCCAGCATTCCAGATTTGGGGTTTTTATAGTTACCCCAAATCATTCAGTTGAATGCCAGAAAGATTCCTTCAAAAGGCCATGGCCGAACTCCTTCCCGTTCCTTGCCCGCAGTCCTTTCACGTTTCTAATGACCTCTACGTCAAAGAGCCGTAAAGCATAAAAAAATGTCATGGTGTGTCTTCGTTTGTGAGAAACGAAGGGATAAAAATTGTAAATTAAAATTTACGATATTACACCAGTAGAAAATCCGTAAAGAATACCATCTAAACAGCTGCGTGCATTAAGGTGATGCATTTTCGTGTTAAAGATCATAGACTCAAGTAGTTTTTAAATTGTCAAGTTATAGCTAAGAATGTTCAATATTCAAAACAGATTTGAACTTTCTGCTCCACCGATAGGTGGGTAAGCGTGATGGGACAGACTTCAGATCTTAAATCAGATCCTAAGATTTAATTTTTTAGAAACCGGTTAAAGTCTGTTCAGAATTATTTTCATGAATTCTGGACAAACATACAAACCGACAAAAACTCTAATAAATTTTCAGGATCAACTATACATCCCTACTTTAAAAAATAATAAATAAATAAATAAATAAAAATAAAAAAATAAAAAAGGCACCTTTAGACAAAAACCCCTTACGGATTTATATTAATATGTAAAATCACCGCTAATTCAAACAACAATTTTCTAGCCAGCGTACATTAGCATTTAGAAGTAAGTAATACTTAAAAATTGATTTGACGACCACAGTATCCTACATTTTATTCCTTGTAAGTTCACAAAATATACGTCCATACTCTGGTAGAGATCTGTAACTAAAATGCTGTCCCAAAGCTTCTGGGTTCCACAAGATCCGGGATTCTGTCCAAAATGACATTATGAGTTATGTAGATAATTAGGAAAAAAATAATAATTTCAGATAGTAATTATTTAGGGAGAAGAGTTGCTGGCGTTATTCAAATTTCATTAACACGAATGAAAGGAAACAATATCCGGCATGCCTCATATTTAGAAATCATTTTGTCATTAACCTGAATTATTCAAAACTACTCTGTCAATCCGAAGTCAGTATAGTTGAATCGGAATCAGGCACGAATTTCAATCTACTTGCTGTTCACTCTAGCAATTGGATTGATATAATGGAATGTAAAAAACTAGCGTCTGGGTTCTGTCTGTCCGTGCATGAAGGTCTGTGATGAATACATCTTTTGACTCTACAGTAAAAAATTGATGTATGCACGAATTTTAATAGAAGCATAAAAACAGATTTTTAGGATCCGAAAATGGGTTCAGTAAAATTGTGAGAAATATTATTAGAACATAAAAAAAACGGAAATATTTGTGTTGTAGGAATGTGAACCAAAACCACACATTATTCAGTAGGGTGTTCTATGTTACGATGATGAATTTGCAGATTATTGTAACAAACTTTTATTTATTGGTGGATAATTAGGTGCAATATACAAAATTACTCTTATTCGTAGGTGACTGAGCCCCAACCAAAGCCAGGAATTCCCCAACTTTTTTGAGTAACAACTTTGAAGTTGGCGAATCGCTCCATTGTATGTGTTTTGTATCACCTGGAATGGAACACAGTTTCTCGTAATCAGGAAAATTTGTGAGGTATCACATGGCACATTCAACGTGGACCAGAAACTTTCTTTGCCTGAATGTTGTTCAAAATGATTTTTTTTTATTTTGAATGTGTAAAGAACAGGCTAAATGCTAAATTAAATGAGTACACTTACTAGATTATAATCATAAAAGTAAAATAATATTCTAGATATAAATTTTTTTGAGTGATCATCCTTTGTAGGGTGAATTGTATCGTTCGTACTAGTATTTACACAAATGCCGAATGTATTTGTATAATCATTTATGAAATAACCAACATTTAGGTCACTAATAAAAATTATCAAATTAGGATATCATCAACTGGATTAATACACGTTACTATTTATTATCGTACTCTGTACTGACCGCGGGCTTTTCCGTCCGCTGTTTTTTATTCATATTAGAGTTTATTCTTGCCTTTTTATGGCAATGTTCCCCACGTATTGTTCTTGTGTTTTATTAACAAGCTCCGTAACTTCATTTCATTCAATCGGTGGCTTGAATGTCGAAATTCTGTGGTCTTCTATTGCGTTTAAAGGCACATTACCCTATAATAATAAAAATAATTTTTAGACGGTGTTGGTATAGCTTGAAATTCACTGAAACGGACTGAAATTATTTCTTGCGTTTCATCTCTAACCATGCCAAAGGGAGTGCTCTTGAAAATGGTGGTATAAAAACTTTTTTCAGTAAAATTTATTACTCCCTAATATTTTCCCCCCTTTCTTCATTACTAAGCGATTTTTCTACTTGTCATGCGACAGTATCTCGTATAAACAACACCACCATTTTTGATGCTACTCCTCTCCTGTGAATATCTCTACTGATTTGTTTCACCAATTCTGCTCTAGCTCATCTTTTCCATCTTTCAATTTACATAATATGGTGAGCCATCTCTTACGTTTCTTACATCTTTCATGTCCGTACTATATCAGCCGGTCGTTCTCTATTTCTTCAAGAACTGTTAAATTTATATCCGGTAGTCTTTTTACTATTTCATTTGCAACGTGATCAAACACTGCACGTATCCATAAGAGTACACTGCATTATAAATTATACTTTAGTGCTCTAAGAATTTGAAATTTAGGAAATAAGAGAAAAGGTTCAACAAAGAAAGCTGTGGAAAAGTATCAAACTGAATGAAACAGAAAAATTTATTTAAATATGCTTTTCATTACTTCAACACCGAATCAGGTGGCTGAACCATAAACACTTGGTTCTGGAATTCGCGATGATGCACATTCAATCCTTGCTCCTACCATCTTGATTTCCGTTTTCCATGTTCTAGAGATCACTCAAAGACAATGGCGAGATGGTTCTTTCGAAAGAACAGCGGTGACAGAAATTAAGGCGAGGAGGCGAAAGGAGGAGAGGTTCTAGGTTTTTGTAAGTCAGACGTAAACAGTTTTTTCTTTTTGTTTCAAAGTATGCACATGAAAATTTCCATCATAATCGAATATGAAAAACATTGTAAAAAATAAAACAACATTCATTTTTACATATTATATACGAATATAAACTATACTTTCATGGCTGTCCTAGCGAAACACGTCGTACTTACAGCTAAAGATATACTGTTATCCTTAGCATGTTGGTGACGCGAACACATAGCATTTTACCCATCCAAAAAGTGTCCAACGTCCAACACGTCATAGTATGTCGGTGACAGGAAGTCATCAACTCATGGATTTACCCCCATCCAAATATTTCCCAACGCGCCTATTGACAGAACAATTCCGGGTGATCGTAATGACCTGGTGACAGGGTTTCTATTGGTTGCCCATTTCACCCCTGTCTTAGCTGCCTTAAGAACAATTGACCAAAAACCCAAACATTCATTTTTATATATTAGACACAAGTATAATCTATTCTTCCACTGCTGTCTGGACGTTGTACTTATAGCTACAGATTTACTGTTAATATTAGCATGAACTCATAAGATTTGATCCGCCCAAAAAGCGTCCAACGCGTATGTCATAAGCGCAACATGTCATAGCGTGACGGTGACGGCATGTCGTAGCATGTCGGTGACGAGAAGCTGCGAATTCATACATTTATCCCCGCCCAAACATCGCCTAGCACTGATACCTGCTGGATCATTGTGTGCCTTTACTTGCTTCAGTAACGCGAGTTTTGTGAAGATGGACGAGGTTAATATGACTGTTGTTGTCATCCAGAACGGCGTGCTGGAGGAGCGTGACCTGCGAGAGATGGGCGTGACGGGCGAGCGGGACCGGGCGTCCATCCTCCGTGCGGCGCAGTCGCTGCCCAAGAGAGTGCCGACCTCACCGCTGGCCGACGACGTGGACGAGTGGCTGAGCTCGCTGCGGCTAGACTGCTACCGGGACACCTTCCGCAGACACCTGTACTGCGACATGGCGCGCGTCAGACGCGTCTGGGAGGTCGAGCTGTCCGCGGTGCTCGACATCGGCAGGCTGGGCCATCGCCGCCGCATGCTGGCCTCCGTCGGCGGGGCCAGGCCTCCAGACCTCGAGGGCCTCAGCGCCGACCTCGACCAGCTGGTGAGAAGCACTTCCCTCTATGTCATTAACTTACACTCGACAGGTGTGCGCAGCACACCCTACAAGGACTCTTGTCCCCATTTCACCGACCGAATCTTTGGAACTTCTTACGTACCCAGTAACCATTTTCACCATCTTCTCCGAACACTTTGTGGTCTGCTGCCTTCGATGAGTTCCACTTTTCTATTTACGGCCGCATGCACTAGCTGACGCCTACTAAGTAGAAAAGCGATATCGTCAATTTTCTCCTCTGTGAGAATAAGGTTGACCGACAGTCTCTTTTTGTTAAAAAATGAACCCGTTTCTCTTACTTTTTTCAACCAGAAGCAGAATTGTTGATTTAGCTGGCAGTAAAGCGCCAGGAAATTCGCGACGAAATTTACTGCGACACTTTTTAAACGACTTCCTTCTTCACATATGTATCGTAGAGAAATATTCTTTGTTGCAAACTGTAACGTACCATAATTTTACTCACACTCAAACACGGTACAGATTAGTAAGAGTATGAAGCCCCAAACCAGCCAAACCGCAAAGAAACGTTTATTCACAACACTGATTAATAAGAGACTGAAGTCATAAACTAGCTACAATGCAAAGAAACCGTTCTTAACAATGTAAGGGTCCCTGCACTGCACTGTTGGGGCAGCGGAGGTGTTAAACAGTGCGGTGATTCACGGAGCCGTGTGGCGGGAAGTTGCTGGCACCACTGACCGAGCTTAATGAGTAAAGTTAACTGTTTCCATCTGTCTGTGAAACGTTAAACCATGTTCAGCGTACGATAAGAGTAGTTTTGTTTTGCAAAATGTGTAGTTTGTTAGGCGGAGATTTGGGACCGCCCCAAATTCGCTTTGATGGATGCGCAGAACCGCTGTCAAGACAGCCGGTCTGGACTCGTGCCCTCCTCCATCCATTCTTAGGTGTCTTAGGGGCGTCCATTAATTACGTTGTGGCGTTTTTTCTGAAATCAGGACCCCGCCCAACACGTTGAGCTCTGCTCGGACCCCCTGCCCCTCTGGTGACATGAGATCTTGAGTGACCTTCCCCTGCCGACGACCTGACGACCTGACGATATGACGAAATGACAACATGACGACCTTATGACCTAACGACCTGACGATCTGACGATCTAACGACATAACGACCTGACGACGTAACGACCTGACGATCTAACGACCTGACGACATAACGACCTGACGACATAACGACCTGACGACATAACGACCTGACGACATAACGACCTGACAACATGACGACCTGACGACATGACGACCTAACGACTTAATGAAATGATGACCTGACGACATGACTACCTCACGACGTAATGAAATGATGATGGCGGCATGACGACATGACGACATGTGACGACGTGACGACATCGTATGTTTTTGAGACTTTTCAGCTCTCCAGTTTTCTAGGGCGTTAAACGCTTCTTCTCATAACGTTGGGATTGGAGCCTTTTGTAGACCTTTTTTTAGCTCTATTGTTCTTTAAGGAACTAAAAGATGAAGTGAGATGCTATCGAAAAAAAAATCCACCCCTTGGTGACATTTCGCCGGATCCCCCACCCTATTTCACCTCACGCAGTTAATAAAAGCTCCCTTAGCTGACTGAGCCACACTGACGCGTAATAATCATTACACAGTATTTGGATGAAATAGCCATTGAAGTATTTGAAGGGATGGAGGCTTTCCCAGTGAATCAACCGTATGAAATCTCCCATCAGGAAAGGGATTCAGTTTTATATGATGTTTTGAAGAAGAGACACGAGTTTGACTTCTATGTGACACAAATACTACCCCATGCAAACGGATACTAGGACAGCGTGGTCAAGGATGCTGTGGAGATCAGTCTCGCTTAACCACGAGTATCTACTCAGCGCAGCTTGGAACCCAATTATTATCCAGTTTAAGAGACAGAGGCATCAAGATCGTTTTAGAATGCGATCCGTTCCCCCTCCACTGCGTCTATCCCCACCAAGAGACGCTGCCCAGTCCGCCCCACCGCTCTTCTTATCTCACCATCTCAGCATGGAAATAAGCGATCTCTTGACTCAGTGATCAAGACGTCTGGATGGATGTCGAAAGGTCTCCGGTTCAAATCCCTGTCTTGGCGGGTATTTTAGTAGGCCCTTAACCCCACCTTCACCTGTGACCCAACCTACTATAATGTGAATACGCCAGAACGTTTCCGTGATTCTAATTCTACGTTGAATTGTAGGTTCCCTGTATCCGGTAGGATTACCGGGCTTATGCACCTCCCACCATTCTGAACAGAGGTTAGTTTGTTTACAAAATCGCATCAAAGGGGGACTATACAGTACATTAGCTTGAATGATGTTGTAGACAATAATTGCATAAATGTCCTATATTACATAGCTGTCCATATGGCGGAGGGTATCTACGTAATATTTGCGCTGTTTTTCTCCGATCATTATCAATGTTCAGCCATTTCGATAAACTTATGCATCTTAACATGGAGAACTATTGTTTCATCTAGGGGGTGTTTCGAAAAGATGAATGCGATTCAATACGCAAAATCTCTTGTATCACTAAATGATTGTCAATGAAACTGTTACCATTTAAAAGGACGGGGCGTATAATTTCAATTGGCTGGCATATTACATCTTAGACGAAAGCATAAAATGCCTCTAAACCTAATATGTTGACCCAAACACACAGTGGATACATTGTTCTCAACGACATTTTCTAGTGGCACTAGGTACTATGTTATTCTTTCGGGTATTCAGAAGCATTTCAAAACATACGGACGGCGGTTCGAATCCCCGTCCGGGCATCCAGATTTGGGTTTTCCATGGTTTCCCAAATCACTCCAGGCAAATTCCGGGATGCTCCATTGAAAATGCCATGGCCGAATTCCTTCCCATTCCTTGCCCTCATCCTTTCCCGTCTCTAAAGACCTCGCTGTTGAGAGACGTAAAGCAGTTAAAAAAAAATCAAAACATACAATCACTCCAGTGCTCACTTCATTTCATAAGACAACATAATAGCAAACTAAGACTTATTCAACTACTGCCTCGATGTTTTCCATTTTTCGGGGAGAGCAGTAATTAAAACATGAGAAGGCGTGGAAGTATTGTTACTTTTTATGCAATTGTCACGTTTTTTTAGTCGTGAAACATTCTGATTAGAAGTCTAGACCATCTTTTTGACACGGGCAGTTTTGATTTGCGATTCTGTTGACTGAAGAGAAGTCTAATCCCTATATTCACTGTTCCTGTGCACCTGAATTATAGGGCCTGAAGCCTCATTGACCGGAAAAGCTGATCAAGTGAATAAATATTAGCTACGGCCAAATTCTGTGAACCTCAGGATTTAAATTAGTGTTGACACTGAAACATGAATTAGACATTGGCATCATTTTCAGGAAGTTTAAAGGGAAGAACTAGTTTCGCCTTTAGTTAAAGGTGTCAACGAGCAGTGAAATGAGAAAAAGTGATGTGGGAACAGAGAAATATAGCAGTAATTGGCATTCCGAACTGCCCCCGTTTAAATTAGATTAATTGCGAACTGTCCTTTGATTATTTCTTGCATTAATATGCCCGTCATAAACTAATGGCTTTATTAACGTAATTGGACTCCACGTTAAACGAAGTTATGGCGTGTTTTGGGTGGTTTGGTCCTATAAACACCTTTAACACTTTATTATAATTAGTACAGTGTTTGAAATATTCCCACGAGTTAATCGGAAGGTATTGCTATTATATCAGTAAAGAAAATACACCGTTCTGATCACACATGTTAGATTCAATATTTATTTCAATCAACTATGACATTACACATTGGCTTCTTGCATTACTCTATTAAATTATTATTGCTTGAGCAGTATAACAATAACATTTCCGCACTCGCTCAGCGAACAACCTTCAACGCGCGAACCCAACAGGCCTACTATCGGGCCAAAGATACTCAATAAACATTCTTAAAGACTAATACTAATACTACCCCGATCGCTACAACACACTACTATCTGTAGAAACCCTAACACATCTGATTACAAACATTTACATATCAATTTACAATTAAAACAACATTAAGAACACAGTCATCCTGCAAAATGATTAAACCACCAGGAAAAAACTGATAGATGTGATAACAAATGTCACCGGTTATGGGTAAATAAAAAGGAGTGAACAAATTTACACTAACCTTATTTTTGGGATTACCTACTACTCAATTAAATGTTTGAAATTTACTTGGCTTTAAATTCAGTTTAAGGTATTTTTATCGTCTGAAGAATTAAAACGCCTATTAATTTCCGTTTGATATGTGTTATCTGGAATGTTGGCATCGTAAACTGTGTTCCATTTCTGATCAATTACATACGTAACTGCATAAAGAATACATATTTATTTCAATCAACTATGACATTACACATTGGCTTCTTGCATTACTCTATTAAATTATTATTGCTTGAGCAGTATAACAATAACATTTCCGCACTCGCTCAGCGAACAACCTTCAACGCGCGAACCCAACAGGCCTACTATCGGGCCAAAGATACTCAATAAACATTCTTAAAGACAATACTAATACTACCCCGATCGCTACAACACACTACTATCTGTAGAAACCCATAACACATCTGATTACAAACATTTACACAATTTACAATTAAAACAACATTAAGAACACAGTCATCCTGCAAAATGATTAAACCACCAGGAAAAAACTGATGGATGTGATAACAAATGTCACCGGTTATGGGTAAATAAAAAGGAGTGAACAAATTTACACTAACCTTATTTTTGGGATTACCTACTACTCAATTAAATGTTTGAAATTTACTTGGCTTTAAATTCAGTTTAAGGTATTTTTATCGTCTGAAGAATTAAAACGCCTATTAATTTCCGTTTGATATGTGTTATCTGGAATGTTGGCATCGTAAACTGTGTTCCATTTCTGATCAATTACATACGTAACTGCATAAAGAATACGCTTTACTTTTAAAACGAACGTGTCTGGAACATTTTAAATTTGTTTTTAACGTAAGCTTTCCAGACTAATGCTCATTTCTGTGGAGCGCAAAGTTTCGCGCAAGTAAAACCTGTAAATAATTTGGCAATTCGTTCCGATCAGTTGGTTAATTATGATTTATTAATTGCTTATACGCTAATCAGGCTCATGAAACAGCGGTAGACACCACGCGTGTTCAGTTTTTTCCACATCGTCCCTTATTTATTTTCCTGTCCGTGAGAGCATGAATGTGAAAATCAACGCCCTTTTGTAGCGGGCGGACACAAAAGCTTGTTTGTACAGAAAATCGACTGCGGTCCCGCTCGGTATTTTTCGCAATCCGGGCGGAAAATGGAAACAATTTTTTGGCATTACTGAAACATAATTAACTAAGGTTATTTTACGCCCGCGAGATTCATCCACACAGAAAAAGCTACCTCTGAACAAAAAAAAGGAGAGCGGTATATTTAACGCGGAAAATTATAATAATTCCTAACTAATTTAACACGAAATTAACCTGTTTGACGAGTAGGGAGAAAAATAGGGGTAGAGAACTGTCACTGCTGCAGAGGTGGCAGGGTGGATGGAGAGGCACAGAGGAAGACAAAAGAGAGGGGGAGAGGGAATGTGGGAGGGGCCTCGCAGTGCTGCTATTCGCACGGACTGGCGTACACATATATATAGCAAAATGCGGCGGCTGTATAATTAAACAGAATAAAATTTGACCAGCAACAAGCCACCTCGACGACAACTGTGGCGAATTGTATTAATTATGGCGGCAACGTGATGAAATTTGTTTGTGCGTGCTCCCCTGGCCGTGAACGAGCACACAGGTTAATTGGCAGAGGCGCAGAATAAACCAAGGGGCGCGTAAAATGCGACGCCGCGACGCCATACAGCGTGCTCGGCACCGCGTGAACTAATTCGCGACCGATAGCGGGGCCCGAGCGTCGCTCTTTTAGCGAAAATATCTCCGCCGCCATGGGCCCAATTAGACCCGCGCCCTCCACGGCTCTTCACACCTACCTGTCGCAGCGGCAGTGGCGTCCCCTTTTTTTGGTATCGCGCGTACCGATGCTCTTCCGGTCGACGCGTGGCTCATTATAGCGCTGGTGTGGAGTCGGGTGACACCTCTCAAACCACTTGGTCGCCGCCCGTGTGCGTCGAAGCGGTACAGTGCGCTGCAGAGTATCAACAACGAACTTCTCATAGTGTTGCAGCGAGGATTTTGAGAGATTCCGCCCCATACGTATACGGCTTTCGACTGCCGGGTGTATGCATTAACTTTTCCGTTGGTGACAGAAATATCTTTTAATTAAAAGCCGAAGGTAGTAAAATTGAGAAAAAAATCATATTTTTGATTTTATTTTTACTATTTTTTTGAATATCAAACGTTAGTTTGAGCCTACTTCTCTAAGAGAAAATTTGATTTAGGCTTATATTCGTCATAGATATGTAGTTATTACCATTTTTATACGCGCTGTCCTATAGTGTGCGAATGCATTGCCAAACTTTGGAAGCCATTTCCTCTAAATACGAGGCGCGTCCAGAAAGTAAGTTCCCTTTCAATTTATCTCCGCTGCAGCGCTGCGATTGCAGTTCCGCACATGCGCTGTAGACGATGTGTATCAAGGGGAAGAACGTGTGCCATTTGGAGATCGCTGTCAGTTACATACGCTTTGTTGTGCTTGTTTGAAATGTCGGCGTTGATTGAATATCCCGCCGCCTGTGAAATCAGTTCTGTGATTCGGTTTCTGAATGCGAGAAAAGTGAAACCAAGTGAAATTTATCGGCAAATTTGCGACGTTTACGGACCAAATGCGATGAGTGATTCGATGGTGAGAAGATGGGTCCGACAGTTCAATGGCGGACGTAGTGATGTGCACGATGAAGAACGAAGTGAGCGTCCACCTTTGGTTACAAAAGACTTTCATCTGTTCTTACATCTCAAGTCTTTCCTTGGCGGTCATCACTTCACCAATGACGACGAGCTGAAAGAAACTGTTTCCAACTGGTTGAAGACACAGGCGGCAGATTTCTATGAAGAAGGTATACAAAACCTGGTGCCACGCTATGACAAATGCCTGCAAAATTTCGGCAGTTATGTGGAAACGTAGTTTAAGAGTTGTAGAATTTTGTGCAATAAAAATTTCTTTTGTATCTGTGTACAATTTCATTTTATTACCAAACGGAACTTACTTTCTGGACGCGCCTCGTATTTTTTCGGCCATAGGTGAAACACCCGATACAGCAGCCTCAGAGCCATTTACGCAGCTAATTAAAGCAATAAAGTAAACGAAACAGTTAAGACAGATACTTATTTATTTATTTATCGTATGATTAACAAGATACACAATAGGAAATGTACATGTCACAAGATGTATAATTTCATATCTCGCGATCTAATGTTTTAATCCAGTCAACTGCACTGATCTACGCATCATGTAATTCCGCCATTGTTCCCTTGTAGGCCCGAAGAGGACAGTCAGAAACGATGTGATTGATTGTCTGTAAGGTGGCTCCACAGTCACAATTTGCAGAATCTACCCAGCCCCACTTGTATAATAATTAGGCGCATCTGCCTTGTCCTGTTCGAATCCGATTGATGATTCTCCACTGCCGCTTGGGGAGATCGAAACCTTGTAACCTTACTGAGGGATCCTCAACTAGTTTTTTATTGGCTACTGATGACTGCTCCCATTGAGTTGTCCACAGCTTATTAATGTTAAAAGAGGACTCTGTAAGGTTAATTGCTGTGCGCCATGGTAATTTTCTTGATTTCAAGCGTTGATGGTTTGCTTGAATCATGTCTTGATGTATAGGCAGCTGAGGGTTTTTCAGGATATTTTTCCAGAGTTTTAAGAGAGAATAATTACGCGATGTATTCACAGCACGAACACCATATGGCTTCCAGTGCTATGCAATAGCTCACCCCCATCACTAAGAAGATCAGAAGACAGATATTAAATCAAGCTTTAAATAGTAAATCTCAGTTCTAAACTTACCTTAACAGCTGTAGCAGGACATAATCAATCAGTAGTATCTGAAATATTTTGTTACGATATAATGTCACTAGAATCAAAATTATTAATCACTTTGAAGGATATTTATGATGAACTAGCTGCCCCGACAGACTTCTTTCTGTCAAAAGTTATTGTCCTATCGTAGTCCAATAGAAAAAATAAATAAATAAAACGTATTACAGAGTGATCACATGATTTAATGTCTCAATAATAAACATCGATTACTAACAAAAATAAGTTTTCTATTTCATACACTGCAAGACGTTAGTAATAATGTGATGATATTTTTATTGTAATCATTTGTGGTACACGATATTTTTTGTTTGGTTATCTGGCGCGCAAACAAATAAAGCTGACACCTTTCCAAGGCGGGAGAAGGCAACATACAACTGTCCATGAGAGAATCATGGGTTTTCAAGATTATCGTCGCAAACACTCAAAGACTGACCCTGGGATTTATTTATGGTCATAGCGAAAGCAAGCCGCACTGGAAATTGCAGTCGTTTAAATTCAAATGGTACGTCAGTTGGTATCAACACATCTTCTCCCTTATATTTTCCCTTTGGAATGGTTGCTTCGATCACATTGTTCAGTAATTTTTTCACTGCTAGCCGTTTGCCATTACAAAGACGCAGTTGGTTGATATTTCGCAATATTATGACCACCGATCCTACTTTTAATTTAAGATTATGAGGCAGCAATCCTGGCAAATCCAGTGAGTTCAAAAATTCTGGTGGATAGTTGACGACATCATCTTGGTTAGTTGCACAATCAACTGATTTGTATGTCCTTAATTCACCGGCAATTTCATTAACACCCGTGTTTTTGTCTCTATAATATAGCTCGTTCGTTCAACCAAAAAATTGATAGGAAATGTAATGCAGCCAGTCAAAACGTCTACAGATATTTTGTCATTACCAACGCCAATGAACTGTTTTAAAAACATTTCTTCAGATCGATCATTTTGTAATTTCAAAGATAATCATAAAGCGCCTTTGTTTCGTTATGATTGACTGGCAGTAATATTATTTTTGTTGATGGCACGCAAACCCTTTTTTTCCTTCGAACTTTATTTTGGGCAGGCATTGACTAATATCCATCCATACAGTCTAATCAACTTGAAGGCATACCAGAGATAATCCTAATGTGCCTTTGTTTTGTTTTGATTGACTGGTTTGTATGGAAAAAGAAAAGTGTTGAATTTTACTATTTTCCTCGCAATTTTTACATTTTTTCTCTCCATAATAACCTTCATTGTGAATTAACAAAAATATGAAAAAAATTACCCGAATTGGTGGAGCCGTTCTCGAGTTTTGCGCATAGCAACACATTTGGTGATTCATTTTTGTTTATATAGATTTTAAAAGTAAGAAAGTATTTTTACTTGCAGCCAATTCAATCATCGTGAATTCAACCTGAACATAATTTAAAACAAATGGAACCCATCACCACAAGGCTTACCAGAACATTGCATTCTTAAAATAAAAGGATAAGTGTGTATCGATCGTCAGACGATAATGCATATCGCTTCTCAACTGAAATACCAGTAATCGATTTTGCTTTTTAGGTATTCTTAGTATTGCTTCCTTCTAAACTGATGCATTCTATTTTCATAGTCGAAACTTTCGTGGTAGGCGGCATGGGTCTACATATAAACACACTGAACAAATAAACACACAATTGGTTTTCGAGAGAAGCGAAAATTTAAAAGCATCCAAGAAAATGCCACGCACAGAGGAAATAATGATAACACGTACGTCAGTGATATTATTTTTGCTGATCACACGCAGACATACATTAATATCCATGGAGCCTATGAAGTCATACCAAAGATAATCCTAACGCGCCTTTGTTTTGTTTTGATTGACGGAAAAGAAAAGTGCGGTTTTTACTATTTTCCTTCTAATTTTTACGTTTTATCTCTCCATAAGAACCTTCCCGGTGCCGTAACGAAAATATAAAAAAAAGAATTAGCCGAATTGGTCCAGGCGTTGTTGAGTTATGCGCTTACCAACACATTTTGCGATTCATTTTTATATTATAGATAACAGTAAAAAGGTAACGAATTTGGTTTAAAAGGAATTAATACTAAAAGATTTAAGTCATTAAAAGCTCAAAAGCCGGTATAGTAATTTATTACGTAAATATGCACTCTAAAATCCAAGAAATAATACATACAAGAGATATAAGAAGTCAACCTGGAGCAGGAACGTAACTTAATTTTTGCTCATACAACATACTAAAGTTTTGGAAAGTTCTATGCAGTTTAAAGATCGTTTTTAAATATTATACGATAAAGCCTATCATGTTCCGATAGGAAAATTAAGCATTTCAAGCCATACACGTTAATCAGAGGGAGAAAACGCTTTCAGAATATACCACAATTGATTTGAAACAATATTTTGTAAGGTTTTTTTGAGAAACATGTAGTATTGTAATACGTATGAAACAAAATAGCGGTATTTTGCGTATGGATGACCTTGGATTACATCAGCATTCAGGACTCTTATTTCAGAAATTAATTAAAAATCTGAGAAAACAGAGACTAGGATAAGAGCTTTTCAGATACTTGAAAACATGAAAAATCCTTTAAATTATGTCTTAGTCATCAGGATATATTAGCGCAGTCGAAAAATTTAAATATTGCGTATGAAATCAGGTTTGGCCAATTTACCTAAAAACGAATAAACCGCTCATATTTGGTATCAAAAGAAATAGAATCTAATTAGAAGCTATAAAAATTTTATTCGAACCCTGTAACTTCAAAACTGAAAGAGTTATTAACAGATTTCGTAAAACACACAAAACGATTTTTTTATGGCAAATCCGTCATAGATACAGAAAAATTTATAAGGATTAAAATTGTTAATTACCCTGGAATCTAGCTACTGTTAAAGTTTTAGAACTGTAGAAGCAGTGTGAGCCGAGAATGAAGAACTATTTTGCATAGTCGGAAGAAGATGCCCAAGTTGAAGTTCGCGCCCGCGTGCGGATACATGAAACTATATATACGACCAACACATTTCCGCGTTGTCTTTTTGCCGGTGGCCACTCAGAGTGTTAAGGTGGTAGGTCCTGCGCTCAAGGCAGGAAGTGGGCTTGGTAGAGCCATGTGGTAAGGCAGACATATTAGATTTTCGGTAGTGCCGTATAACTTTTATAACTTCAATGTGACTTTAAATTTTTTATATAACAGGGTTTGGTCTGGTCTAATCGCAATGCACTACTTGCAATCTAAATACTTGGCGAAGAATTTCCGATAGCCTTCGATTGTTTTGGACTTGTTAAATTATTCAAGAAATATAGTGAATTTTAAATTTGAAAAAATAACAGTGACTTTCATTAGTGGTGTTAACATAACCTTTCCTATCTTGGGATTCAAATCAAGACTGGTGGGGACCAATATAAATTTAAGCAATCGATAATCCAGTGGCTATAGATTACATGGTTTGAGCTAAGGTAATAAACTGTATATTACAACCCCGTTGATCAGTTTTATACTCAAGATAGGGGGATATAATTTTGTATGCTACTCTTTGGTGTCGAAACTACATTTTAACATGCGCTTATTGTAGTTATTATTAAATTTAATAAAACATAATTTTTGTTTTAAAATATTGAAAGTAATAAAAAATATTCAAAAGAAACTAGAATATATAACAATTGATTCTTCCATCTTAACATTAAAACTGATCCCATCTGTATATTGACAAAGTTTCAAGTAGTATATTGAATAGTTTCCCCATAACTTCCTCACAGTTTATCATTTTTACATGCCCAGTATAGACACCTCTTAAACAGGTATGAAGTAACTTATTTTAAATGTTTCCTTAAATTATTAAATTGATTTTCGTAGACCAGATCTAATGAAACCATGCCCCGTTCCCTTCTTCTTGGAATAAAATGAAAATAAAACTCACAAACAGAGATTATCTACAACAAATCGTATCTTAAAACGAAAGATAGGGGAAGAAATAGAAATTAAAGTTTATAACACTATGACGCACACTGGATAGGGGAGATACACCGGTAGAACTCGAGTCTAGGCCCCCGCGTATTGGCCGTTCAGACCGCGGTTTTTAGGTGGTTTTCCACATACATCAAGGCGAATGCCGGAACGGTCTCCATTCTCCGCCTCATAAACTACACATTTCACAGACAAAAAATACAATTATCACACACCGAACATAGTTACGCGTTTCACAGACAGATGGCAGCACTTCAGTTCCACTATTATAACTCTGTACGACCTGGCAGTAGGCATAAAATGGTTGGCCTTAGTGAAGGGAAAGCGGCCGTAAAATTATAGCTTCAAATTTGATCACGCCAACGATGGCAAAACACATCGAAGGCAGCCGAACGCAAAATGTCGGAAAATGGTGGTGAAGAAGAAAATGTATTCAATAAATTATTATTACGTATTACTAACTGCAATGGAGCACTTGCGGTGGTGATAATTTTAATGACACCTACCTTTGATTATACGAATTTTCTGTTTTAAGATATCTTACAGAACCTGGAGGGTAAGCGATAACACTCGGGTCTGGCTTTAGGGAAGACGTGGGTTCAAATCCCCGCTTGGCTGTATACATTTCCACAATTTCTCAAAATCATTCTCGGACAAATGTCGGAATGGTTCTTACACAAGGACATGGCCGAATTCCATTCCATTCCTAGCCACTTATTTATTCCAGTCTTTGACATCACTTGTTGTAAACGGAAGACATGAGGAGAAAATAGTGACAGCGGAAATGAATTTTCAAGGATCAGTGACTGGTGATGCATCCGTAAAAAACAATGCAGTAGTATTATCTTAGAGAACCTTCGAAATATAGAAATTTGAATCACATACGTTTCTTGAAATTGAGTGGTCCGTTTTAACTGAATATTCATAACGAAACCTCTTAGTAAAGGTATTAAAATGTTTACTCAGTAGGCCTAAAACATTGCCCGCAGTGGAGATAAGGTATTAAATTCCATACTGAAAGTCTCTATTGTTAATTCAAGTATTTGAGACTGTGTTGGTATTTAGTCAAATATCGAGATAGGTAACTGCAAAGTAGACGTCAACGAGAATACACGGATAAAAAGTTAAATGGTGAGCTGAAGGTATTGCGCTGTCGAAGATAAGAGTCAAGACATAAAGAAATTCATGAATTGCACATTGTAAGAAGAATTTATACTAAATATGAATAGCATCAAAACAATGGGAATGGAACGCTGAAGAACGCTGTTGTTCAAATATGAAAATAGGAATGAATTTAGTTGACGAAGTAAGTTTCGTGTCTTATTTACAAAGTAAAATTGCAGTCTATGGCTGAAGTAATAGTGACATGAGAAACAGATCAATACTATAAGACAACCTTCTTTGATATTGCCAGACATTGATCTAGGAAAGCTGCATGTATATTGAAGTGTAGGTAAGTCTCTAGACATTATAAGAAAAAAAGGAAACGGAAATATGTTAGAAACGTCGAACATTAGGTGGACAGGCAACGTAGAATATTAACAGTTACTTGAAACGTTTAGACAGATACGTGACTCGTCACCGTTAAGATATGAAGGTTTGGTTAATTGTTTAGCGGAGGGAACACTGGAGGAAGACTAGCGGAGGAAGAAGATTTTTTTTTAATAATTTATGTTGTTTATGGAGACAAAGTCGTACAGGAGCCTATATACGTTTATGTACTTTGAAGCTAGAAGAGCTGGTACTGATGTTGATAATTGTTGGCTTTCCCTTAGCAAGCCCCCTATGATAGCGTCACAGGCCGCAGTATAATTACCGCAGCCTATAAGCTATGTTGTCTGCTATTCCTTCTTCATTACTGCGCAGTCACAGTGGAAAATGTGAAGGTGATGGAAATGTCACCAGCGCCCGTGATTTGTTTTCAGGCAGGCTACTGTTGTTGCAAGTTTTTGTGGAACCACGGTTTGACTTGGATGTGTTACTGTACTGGTTTTAGAAACTTCCTTTGTCTGAGAGTTTGCCTTTCGAATTTCGCTGCCATAAAATCACAAATTTCTTTTTAAAAGTAGTTGAAGTGGTGTAGGGTACTTCGCGGCTTCTCTCTTCCCCATTTTACGCACCTTTCTTTGCTAATGCATCAACTGTCTCATTCCCAGCTACTCCAGAATGCGCTTTAATCCAGGCCATTGACTGTTCTCTAGGGTGGATATACAACTTGTAACGCCGCGAGGTAGAGGACTGTAATTCCCTGTGATGCTTTGAAACTGCATTACTGGCACTGAATCTGAGAGGATAGTAACTGATTTGTGATCAGTATTGGTGGCATTCCGAAGGGCTTCTAATATCACCGTCAGTTAAACGAGGTAGTAGCTTGTACCGGTATATACCGCAGTTTGTTTGTTTGGGTTTCAATATAATAGTAACTCCGCGTGGTCGTAATGACTGTTGACAGGATTTCTATTGGCTGCGCATTCCACCCCTGTCGTAGCCGCCTTAACCTAAGCCGATAGTGCTACCAGGTACAGGGGACCTTCAGTTTAACGTGGAATCCGAACCACGGAAGCATTCTGGCGTACTTCACATTACACAGCAAGCTGTGCCAGAAGTAAAGGCCGGGTTAAATGCCTATGAAAATCCCCGCCGAGACAGGGATTCGAACCGGCAACCTTTCGATAGCCAGTCAGACGCCTTAACCACTGAACCAACAGACCGCTCTTGGGTTTGAATCAATGCGCACCCTAACGCGTCTGCAAACGTAGGTCCATTGGTATAGTAGGTAAGAGATTCTTTCCACTGCTTGTTGAGGAGCGCTAATGTAATTGCCAGCGAGTTTTGTTGATGACAGACATCTAAGTGAATATTTGGTTCTGAGGTAGATAACTGACGTATGTTGTTTGAGGAAATCTGGTGTGAAGAAATTCTCTCAGGAGAGGAATAGATGGAAGAATTCCTCAAAAAGATAGAAAGCGCAAGCTAAAAAAATCTGTTCCTTTTTTGCAATTGAAATGAAGCAATGACATTTCATCATCATCATCATCATCATCATCCTCAACAGCTTCCAGTCACCGGCCAGGTCTGCCTTGTTTACAAGCCTCTCCATTTTCTTCTTTCTTCCCACCGCCTCTCTATCACCCCCACACTCCTCCACTCTTCTCAGCCACCCATTCCTTGGTCATCCTCTGGGTCGTTTACCAAGCGTCTTCATGATGTGGGTTTTTCTTGGGATTCTCTGCATCTCCATTCTCTTTACATGCCCATACCATCTTAGTCTGGCCTTCTCTATCATTTCCTTTGGGGTTTCTTGTTTAACAGCGTGTCTGAACGAACCTGGGGCGTAGCTACCATAGAGCTAGGCGGTGCAGTGCACCGGGGTCCCCACGCTCAGGGGGCCCCCCGTACGCAGCTGAGGGGCCACAAGGGCAGCCCATGGGGCGCATGGGCCTTCAGGAGAAATGGGCGACCTTTTTTTTTTATCTCTGATGGCCTTGTGAACCTAGATACTCTACTGCCCAGGGGGGCCCTACCAACAACTTGGCAGAGCTAAAAAAAAATTCGCCCAATCTGGCCTGAGGGCCCATAAAAATTTCATTAAATTAAATTAAATGACATTTACTGATGGTAAAGTCTTCGATTAGTTCGCATTGTGTTGATGGCTAGTGTTACTGGTGGTTACAGAAGAGCAACATCCAGCAGCTGAAGGAGGAGATTAGGGAGAAGTTGCCCGCTGCGGTGTCGTCAACGGGCACTCTGGGCCGCCCCCGCAAGGCCCGCCCCGCGCCGCCCCCGCCTCAGCAGGCAGCCGCCCCCGGAGGCTGAGCATCCGCGAGCCAGCCCAGCTGCTGGTGGGGGTACCTTCAGCGATCACCACCACCTGGAGGCACCGGCCCCACGCACTAGTCACTGGCGCAGTCACGTACATCGCCAACGTGAGTACCAACACAGTCACAGCATCCTACTGTATATTGGCCACTATTTTAAACACTCAGAATAGTGCCATTTCTCTCAACTGTCTCAAATTTAAGCACTGTTAGGTTCCGAGTGGTTGCTTTGCCTATTTGTGGACTCTGAGTGGAGGACCTTAAGTGCGTTTTCACACACACACACACCGGCAAAACCGGAGACGGCGCCGGATCCAATGTAATCAAATTAGAGCTTTCACACGTAGTCCGGTCCAGCAGATTCGTTGGTCCGGCGTCCGGCAATGGCCAATGCAGACGGCGGACAATCGGACCGGCACGATCGGCAGCCCTTTGATTTCATTTTTTCTTAAGGTACGTTCCCACGGCGCGTCCCTTCGCGCTTTGAAGTGGACGCCTTTCATCTTTGCCGCATATGCTAGCAGGAACGGCGTGCCTCGACCCACCGCCAGGCGGTAAAAGATGAAAGGCGCGTACTGTCACACCACGCGCCGTGGGAATGGGCCTTTATGCACACTGGTGCCAGCGACGGAGAGTTGCTCATATATCTGATCTCAGTTACAACAACATTCCTCGTAGTTTTGTAATCATGAGTAATTACTCGCACAATACTGTAACATTAATTAAATTGGTGGATTTTTTTTAACTGCTTTACGTCTCTCAACAGCAAGGTCTTTAGAGACGGGAAAGGATGGGGGCAAGGAATGGGAAGGAATTCGGCCATGGCCTTTTTAAGGAAGCATCCCGGCATTTGCCTGGAGTGATTTGGGAAACCATGGAAAACCCAAATCTGAATGCCCGGACGGAAATTGGTGGAGACTACACGGTGTTTGAAGGATAAAACGTCCGACTATTTCAAAGATAGAATAGAAAAATTGAAGGCATGGCAAGAGATGAGATTCTGAGAAAATATCTTTGAGTTGCTGCCACAAATAATAGCAGAGCCACATTTACAGTTTTAAGTAAAGCATTAGTAAAATTGTAAATCTGGTTGTGCTATTATTTGTGGTATCAACTCGAAGATACTTTGTCAGTACCGAGATCGCGTTGCCATGGCAAATTAATAAAAAAAATGTGTAAACTTTTCGCATTGTTATTACTAACAATAAATGTATAACTTACCAACTCTTAGTTGTTCTTTTTTTCACTTCGAAATCTTCTTTCAAAAATGTTTACTTTTGCTTATTCCAAATCTGTAGGTGTCATGCAAGTCAGTAAAGGTTGCTTCAGTAGCAAGATACTTAAAAATCGAAAACATATATAACAAATGGAAAGTTTTTTTGTGCCTTATTTAAAGTTTCTATTTTGTTCGATTCCACTCGCAGTTATACCTTTTGCATAAAGCAACAAAAAAAAGTTAATTTAATAATTGGGTAAAATTATTTAAAGAAATAAAAATATAGTAGAATATTTGGGTATTTAATTTATTTAATTATTTTCCTAATCCTCATTTTCATTTTTGAGTTATCAGAGGATTTATCCAGCAGTGTGTGTAAAATAAATATTTTCTGTATTTCTTTTTCAGGTATAATAATCTAATAAATTAACGTTTGTTGAATGTTGCATGCATCTGTTTTCCGCCTAAGTTAAACACCTACTGCATTCCTTGCGAAAAGTTCGGCGCCGTCTCCGGTTTTGCCGTTGTGTGTGAAAACTTGATGCGACTAACCTTCATGATTTTAGTCATCCTCTAAGATCTTCCGCTCTTCCGTGAAAGATTTATGTCTTAAGGGGTACTAATAATGATAATTTATCAGGATATCCGACACCACTCCATTTTCCGGTTTGAGAACCGAGGATAGAGAAGGCTAGGACTGGTTTAGTATTAGCTAATATAAACTATCTTATTAGAATGATAAGACGGCTAAGTAGTGATGATTCCGTTTAATAGCCACTGAAAACTGCGAATTTACAGTCGGTAATGTATCGTGCAACAACTACTCCGAATGCTATCATCTTGAAGCTAAATTACTGAGATGTGGATGGATTGCATGACTAACTGAATGACTGACGAGACAAGGAAGCTTAGATGGAACACATGAGTACTAGGCTAGGATACGAGAGTGGGTGTGATCGATTAGATAACCCATATTGCCTAGACGAAATCTACTAGAAGAATGTGACTTATGGTTCGAAGCTAATGTGAACTTAGGTCTTAGCTGATCGGATCGAACCAGCTGAAGGTGAGTTTGTAGTAAGCACTTTTATCGATCGGCTAGTTTTGGTAAATTGTGTGTGTGTTCACCGACCAAACCCGTTGCAAGTTAACTTCCCAAAATTCAACATCTATCTAAAAATAATGAACTCCTCTTAATAAACGAGTTGCCTGAAACAATGGAGGATGGAAAATACAAATCATTCAATTAGAGAAACAAGCAGCTGAAATAGGTTTGACAATTTCCTTTGAAAAAACGAAAATCATGACAAACACCAAAATAAATATTTAAAAGTTCATGAACAAAAATTAGAAATAGTAAAAGAATATAAATATCTGGGAGGAATAGATTAGTTGGAATGCAGCAGAATACAAGGCAATAGAATCCAGAAAAAAAAAAACTTGAATTGGCCTTCCAACTGACAAGACAGATATACAACAAGAAATCCTCTTCGTGGGAGTCCAAAATAAAGCATTACAAAATAGCGGAAATCTGGAAGCATTGTATGCAGCAGAAACTCTGTCCATTAAACGCATAGGGCAAATAGAACAACTGGAACTAAAAGAAACAAAAATTTTAAGATGATAAAATAGTATACATCAAGAATCAAATTCTCTACAAAAAAAATCGAAAAACTCTCAGATACTATGCGCTAAAAGATTCTAAATTTTTACGGACATCTTCGCAGAATGATCTCTGGTAGACTTTGTAAAATATGACATAAAATACGAGGAATAACAATTTTATGATGTTTTCAAGAATCAACCATGCAGCGCTTATGTTTCTGAAGTCGAACAATATTTTTGTTGACTCAGTATTTTGTGAACAAAAAGCTGCTTCCTGATGATGTATTCAGTATTTTTTTCCGAATTCGGTCTTGAATCCTTAATTAAAGACCACCATCATCCTAACACAACTGCCATATAGTGAAAGACTTGTTTGCTTGATTTATATGGTAACTGTTTAATAGTTATACAAAATATATTATTAACATTTCATTATTTTAGATACAAGACAAGCAGAAAAACCAGTGATTATGTTCATCGTCTCGTGATATTTTGGGTACAGAATCAAATGATTTTATCTTTTTGGCAAAGATTTTCTTGGGCAGAGTGAGGAAACAGGAATGTTTTTATCTCTTCAGACATTTAAAGAGAATCATTTTAGTTGATTTAAAGAAATTAAACCTGTCGTTTACGCTGCCGAATCACACACATAAAATGTATGTGGTTAAGAAGTATGGTGCTTGTTCATTTTATTCAACTTTCGTGTTTCAGAAAAACTTATCAAAAGTGGAGAGAGAAGTACGCAATATAGCGCCCGAACAAAGAGATAAACACCTCTGGAACAGAAACGTAACATTTTTCCGCCACAGACGTACAGCACGTTTAAGCACTCTCTTATGACTGCCATTGCCGCTGATTGATAACTTCCGGCTCTTAAGAGCTCAGGCAACCAGCAACCTGATTTCCATCTTCTTTAATTACCGAGACACCAAAAGTTTGTCAAAAGCTTTATCAGTCCATTTATTTTAAGATACGCCTTTCGTAGCCGGCCAATTTAACAAACGACCTCATTTGCTGCCTGAGAACCTGGACGGGTTCTGATGATATAGCGTATATGCGGAATGTTACGTAATTAGTTTTGTTTCTGTGTATGAGGTAAATACTTCAGTTAACTGACTTTTAATTATGAGAACTGTCCCTAACAATGGAAGGGATGGATTGTTTCAAATGACAATCTTTTAGAGAAAAAAGGAAATCTATCCTTTACTGTATCGTGGACTTAATATAAATAGGTAATGGGGCAGTGTCTTGTTGCATGTTTGTTCTGGCACCCTGCAGAAAGTACTCAATAGATTTTGTTGATGTTCTCACAAAGCAGACAATTTTTTTCCCCATAATATTATATAATTTGAAAACTACGTAACTGATATTAACGGAGTTTTCGTAGTTTCAAATCATAGATTTTGACTTAAAAATTATTTGAATGTATAATCACATGTCTCCATCTTATACCGAAACAGGAAGTCAAAAATCTCTTCTGAAATTAATATTATTTTACCAGTATCGAGCCTAATGGGTGATCAGCAGCGTTAAGGTCTGCCTTTCGGGAAAACGGGAATTTCCGTCCACCACCCTGATTTAATTTTCCATGGTTTCCCGAAATCACTCTTCGCTAATGCCGGCATGGTTCCGCCAAAAAGCCACACCCGAATTTCTTCCCGTCGCTCGCCCCGCATTCTTTTCGAGTATTAACGCTCTCTATATTTAAATGCCATAAAACCGAAACAAAAAACAAAAACAAAAAAATGACAGTAATTAATTTTGCACAACTTAGTGACCAGACAAATTCGCATTTAGAGTTCCTTGCACGAATGGTCGAATGGTCGAAAAACATATCTCGCATCATAACACTCTCACTTGGCACAAAAATAGTTCCTGACACATTTCGATATTAGGAAGAGGGCTCATTTCCAATACCGCGCGAGCTTCAAATGCTATCTTTAAGCTACAATAACATTTATTATAGCCACATAGATCCAGAATGGAATGCTCTTTGAATTTAGAGCAGTTTAAGTAAAATTATGTTATTATACGGCAAAGTAACCTCACTATCTGGTGGCTCCGTCATTAAGGCGTCTGATTGAGATTGAAAGATCCCCGGTTCGAATCCCTGTATCGGCGGGCATTTTGACAGGTGCTTAAACCAAACCTTCGCCTCTGGCACAACTTGCTGTGTAATGTGAAGTACGCCAGAACGCTTCCGGGGTTCGGATTCCACTTTAAGCTGTAGGTCCCCTGTACCCAGTAGCACTACCTTGTTAGGCTAGATGGCTAAGATAGGGGCGAAATTCGCAGCCGGTAAAAAACCCTGTCACCAGGTCATTAGTTTTAAATTACTATTTACATAGAATGTTATTTGTGGCATATGTTTCCCTACACTTTTCGAAGTAAAGTCAAGAGGTCATGTCATCCTTCCAGCAATTGGAAATAGAGGTCTTCGGCATTAATCACATCGCTGAGATAATTGACCATCACTAGCAGAGTGCCCGGCGTTGATCGTAGGCTGGACATGAAAGTTTTATCTCGTTTGATAAGTTTATCGTAAACATTCTACCTAACATTGATGCAGTTTTCTATACCAAATGTAAACATTATTTTTCCATTTATTTTAAAGGCAAGGTATCTCGACAATTACTCTTTCTTGACGTTCTGTCCTTACGCGTTCGCCATGATAGTCCAAGAAATGAATCCAAGAAGATTCCCATTCAACTTTGTTTATTTTCTTTTAAGATATCAGACTCCAAGGATACTTGATGCAAATGTAAACAAATGCGCCAGCAATTATATCTTTCAACACCAAAACTCAACTAACGTTCAAACAAACTACAACACGCCTCTGCCGATCGCTTATATAGGTTTCAGAGAAAATTCCATAATAATTCAAAGACATCCGACCTACGATTCTGGAATTCTAACAATATTTAAACAACTAAAATCACATTATAACAATCAAAATTAATATAAAATTATTCTCAACCATTATGAAATGAACCTAAATGAAAATTAAAGATATTTACACACAAAATTAGCCACATAAATCAGTCCAGACTGTAACAAATTGTCCACTAAACATCACAGATCGCCTCAATACTTAGAATTAAAAACCTTTAACCAAAGTTTCATGCATGGTACTGTCCTTGAACATATTAAATCGTATTTATATAGTTTCTTTCAATAATCAAATTTCATTTATAAAAAATCACTATTAATTGCAAGAAAAATATACAGTACCATATTTACACAACTGATAGGTTGCTACAAATAATTTTTAAAATACAATTTCATTAAAGGTCTGGGTCTTAGGACTGTTATAATATGAGCGTAAATTTCCTTCGGAATCGAATAAAACTGTAAATTTGTTTGTCGCCACACCAACTTTACCGTAATTAAATTTTTAAAATTCAAGTTTGAATATCTCGGTCAGCAATTGTCCGATGGGAATCAGTCCAACACTATCTGATGGGAAGTTTTATCGGTTTTCAGAATATCACCTTCCAGTATGGCTGATTTACCAATTTTACAAATATTTGAACCATTACACGCAAGGGCGTATCCAGGATCAGAACCACAGGGTGCAAGATCTGAACTAGGGGGGGGGGGGGGCAACTCATATTGGTTTTGAAGAAGTGGGATGGGAGACTGAAACATGATGATTTCTTACAAAATGAAACTCAAACCTATTGAGGAAACTATTTTTATTATTATTAGGTACAATAATAGCCAACCAGTTGCTTAAATTTTTGATTTATTAATTTTGACTGCAGTTTCAACAAACATAAGCTTGTCTTCTTCAGAAGTACATTTAGGGGTTCATAGACGGATGCAATACATAACTTCTGTCATTTTAGTGCGAACCTGCACTATGCCAACAATTTAAAACAGGATTACTACTTGTGTCATTACATCCAGTCTGCAAAGGGCCAGAGTTGGCGGAAATCTCCCGCCCTATGCAGACAGTGGATGCAAAGACGCAAGTAGTAATCCTGTTTTAAATTGTTAACATAGTGCTAGTTCGCACTAAAATGATAGAAGTTGTATATTGCATTCGTCTATGAACCCCTAAATGTACTTCTGAAGAAGACAAGCTTATGTTTGTCGAAATTGCAGTCAAGATTAATAAATCAAAAATTTAAGGAACTGGTTAGCTATTAGTGTACCTAATACGAGTTTCACCGTTGCTGTAACGCATCCATGCTCAAGATTTTAATATTTTTATTATTTTTTAATATAGTAATCCAGCCACTTGATATAAGGACCAACTATGTAGTTAATTAAGATCGTAACTCAGTGATAGTTTTTTATGTAAACATTAATACTCTCGGATTCTCAGAAAATTTTTCAATAATTTTGTTTGTCAATATCTCACGGTGTCCTTTCACGAAATTTCGATGCACACTCATCAGGCATCATCCAGTCAATCTTTCCTCTCCCAAAGTGCTCCTGGGCCAGTTCTTCACTCGTTGAAGCGTACTGAAGGCAACTTAATTTTTCTTCTAGGGGGGAGAGGGGGGGCAGCAGACCCCCCTGCCCCTCACTGGATATGCCCATGGACTTAGACGTGTAAATTTTCCTTAAGGGGTGATGACGGAGAGATTTCGTAAATAAAACTTAGACAGTATTCAACCAGAACAGTTTCTTTTTTCATTTCCAACCTACTTCAAAATACCTTTCAATGTGTTTATCTGAGCTAACGACTTGCATGTGTTGAAAGAGGAAAATTTGGGGCGATCTCAAAATAACACTTCGTCATCCAATGTCAGGATGGATTGCATATGGCTACCACGTCAGAAAAACTCGTACTTAACGACGACTCCTGTAAGGAAAGCATGTTATAAGTAGATGGTTTGTTTTTGATGTTTTATTATTCGCCATATCTCCAAATTATCAATTTCATAGGTATTAATAGCGAAATACAGCAAACATCGGTCTAATACTCTCGTTTTCGTGCTATCCACAGTACCTTGGGTCGACTTTGGTGAAAGAGCTGCGTGGTACTGAGTCGACAAAGAAATCGATCCAGAAACTGAAGAAGACGACGCGAGAGTCCAGGACAACTCCAGACATCGTACTGTCCATCTCTTACCGCGGAGTCAAGTTCCTCAACACGCTAACTCAGGTGGGTGTACTTGCAAACTATATATATGAGATGTAAACTTAAAATGTGAGTGAGGAAATTACCGACAAGCCAACCAGCGCTACAGTTTATTTAGTGGACACTTCAGTTGTTTAAGTAGGTATAATTGTTATTAAACAGCGCTTATAACACTGATTTTGTAATTATGTAAAGTTTTACATTTTTCTGCTTTACCTTTTTTCACTGCACAATCCTCTTCACATATAATATATTTATTTAAACGAAATATATACCTTTCTGAATGATTAGTTCCAAATTTTAATTTAAAGGAAAAAAAGACTGAGTCATTGTGAAAATAACCTAAATTCTTAGCTTGTGTAACAGAACGCATATATGGACAAAAAAAAAAAAAACATCTAAAACATCTACATCGATCGAATATAAATAAAAACCAATAAATAGTTAATATGTGGATCACGTGAGGTTCCAGCGTTACTGATTTCATAACCAATCTGGCGTTTTAATAGTTTTGATAATTAACACCAGAATTCAGATAATTATACTGTTATTTTTCATGTTTCTCGTAATTTAGGTAAATAACTCAGGGCTACCGCTAATTACCAGCTTCAGTGCTCCATATTTGGACCGGCCGACAAGCTATTTAATGATAACTACCGAAAAAACTACAATTATTTGTTGTCATATTTGGTCAGTGGTTCTAAAAATCTGAACATTCCAACCCACTTTCCAGAATTAAGCTACAAGAGAGAATGGATTCTAAGATTTTCCGTCTTTGTGCGAATATACGATACTGTAGGGAATCTTCTCACCAAATTGGATTCATTTCACGTTGCTAAAAGAGCAAAATCCGGTTATTACAATTCCCAGAGGGGAAAAATATTTTATCAGCTTTTATTAGAAAAGGTACTGATCGATTCTGAACAATATGTGACGAATTAGAAAGCTAGTTTTCTAAAGTGATCCGTAGTTATAAAATAGTTTTTTTAACAATGGAGAACGTGTAACCACGAATGTTAATGGCTGTAAAATATCTAATTAAAAAGAAGAACTAAGAAAATGTTGTTTACGGACGTTTAGTGTTAATATGCAGTCACTGCTCAAACAAGAACTATTGCTTTTACTTCACAAATTAAATTAAATTAATGAAGCGTTGATTCATTATATATGAAAAACATACTTAAACGTTCAACAAAACAATCACAGAATATTTTCACTCTTTTATGGTCAAGTATATCTTCTTTATTGCTGTACATAGAACACTTACAACCTATTTAATTACTTCTACAATTTGTTCACATTAGAACTTATTTAATTCATAATTAATTATGCTAAAACCAGAGGAGGCTTGCCCGGAGTATCAACTGTATAAAATATTCTCGGGCTTCCCTTCGGGATGCGACGTTTCGAGGCCAGTCTCTGGTTTCATCTTCCGGTGAAAATAAAAGTCGGAGCCCAGCTTCTAAACTATGGGTGGCCCGAGAACATTTAATGCAATGTTGAAAACGTTATGAAGGTACATTTGTAGCATAACGACTAAAACCTTGATCTTGGAGGTTGTTGGTCAATGTTGTCTATGATTCCTGATGTAAATACAGGAACTATAATAAAAAATTACTTCTGTGCCTCCCTGTATAGTGAGTGCTAGGTAGAAGGAGAAGCTCGATGCTTGTCTTTCAGGTAGAATTTAATTCTCGAGTACTTGACGCTGAATTCTTCAAGATATTTATTATTTGCTTACAGTAACACTAATGACGGTAGTATGGATTATGCTACTTAATGCCTCTGTATGTGCAGGAGCTTGTGTGTGAGCACGAGATACGAAACATCCACTGTGCGTGCCAGGATGCTGACGATATGACGCACTTTGCCTACATCACCAAAGACCACAGCAGCAAGAGCCACTTCTGTCACGTCTTCTGCGTGGAGACCATGGTGAGACTCGCTCTAAAGACCTACCATTTTTATTTATTTATTTATCAATCTTGTTTCATGGATCCCTGCTGATGAAGGTCCTCTGGATGTGAAACATGAACTCCTCTTTGTACTAATTACAGTTGTTCTTGGAGCTTTAGGGCATATCGACATTGTGTTCATCAGAGATCTTTTTCAGATAAGTTTTTACTTAACTAGGCTTTAAGAAAACACAAATAACTTAGACATTGTGACGTTGGTATCACATAAAAGAAAAGTGGGTGTGAATTGTAAGAGGCGCAACCTACCGCACGCGTTGATGTGAATACGTGCTTCTTCAGTATATTTCACACGAAATAATATTAACAAGAATATTAATTAGCCTCAAGGCACGTGAGAAACGAGCGCCGTCCGACATTTTCACTTTCTCATCGAAATTAGTGACAAATATGGCTTTCTTTTGCTTGAATTTCTTTCTCTACCGCTTTAGCCAACACGTTTCCGAATTTTTAGGCAAGTATGTTCAGTTTCACCTGAATTCTGCTTTCACTTTCTTTCTCATCATGTAATTTGACATTTTCAGTAGCAAAGTATCACAATTTTTCTAATTTTATAGATGTTTAAACGAACTTAAATGGTCCGTCGTAATGTTTTTCATACGGAATAATATTATTTTCCTTTATGTAACACGACAAGCGAACGACGTCCGATTCATCAGGATTCTGTGTTTGACCAGATTCACCGTTGTCCGACCCATCGGATCCGTTTCACACATCGTACGGGGGACGAGAGAGATTGCAGCTAATATCCCTGCCATTTTCAAGCTTTCCCTCCTGAACAATGTTCACCGCGTGTCGCTTGTAGCGTATTGTACTAGTCGTTTCAAACTGAATATATTTCTCGAAATGGCAGATGCCACTTAATATCTAACTTGGAACATGTATTCAGGTCAAAATACTACCTCCCACACCAAAACCATATCGCTGACCAAAGTTAAGACAAGCTGATGTCGCCTCATCACGTCTTGATCACTGAGCGCCTATTGCCTATCAGAAGTTTATTATGGCGTATGAAGATTCAGATTTTCCAACTACAAACAAACAACTAGCCATTATTGACAGACAAACAATTTTTAAGACACTAGAAGAATACAAAGTAGACAGAAAAACTAGAGAATTAATCAACAGATATTAACGGATACCATTTCAAAAGTAACGTTCTTAGGTGAGGTGTCGGAACCTTTTAAAATTGGCACAGGAGTTCGACAAGGAGATGGACTATCACCCCATTTATTCAATCTTGTTCTGGGCAAAGTAATCGAAACCTGGGAGAAAGAAGTGAAAAGAATAACCATTGGCAGGCTACTCAGAAATAAACTCCACTTGCGGTGCTTGGCCTTTACAGATGATCTGGCAATTCTCTCCAACAACAGGCAAGAGGCAGTCTACGCACTTGAAAAACTGCATGAAATTGAAGTTAAATGTCGTATCCAAACCTCATATGTTAAAACTCAATATATGAAAGGATCTTCACGGTATCAAGATGGAAAACCCTTAAAAACGAGATTTGGCAGTATCTCTCAAGTATAAATTCAGATACCTAGGAGAAATTATTCAACCTGCAGGATTAAATCGTGAAGCAAACAAGGAGAGAATATCTAAATTACAAAAAGCCTACAGAATCACCTGGAACAGGTACAACAAAAAGTCCATCTCCCGAAATGCCAAGCTAAAACACTATAAAACTGTAATCAAACCGGAGGCATTATACGCTTCGGAAACTTTGATTATTGGATGCAGATCATTGATTAAAGGTATTGAAAAGCAAGAAAGGAAAATTTTAAGAAAAATCTTTGGCCCAGTTTGTACCGGAAGAATTTGGACGAAAAGGAAATCAAACGGACTATATCAGCATTCGGAAAAAATTTCAGACACATTCAGAAAAAGACGAACTAAATTCTACTGTCATATTATCAGAAAGAGTAATAACAGACTAACAAAAAGAATTCTAAACCTGGCCATTTCAATGAAAATTTAAAAAAAAACTGGCTAATTGAAATTGAAAAGTATCTCCGGGAAATAGGAATAACAAACGACATCATACAGGACAGATGCCAATTTAGTAGCATGGTCAACAACCGCCAGTTTTCCAACAGCCAGTATATTAGAAGAAGAAACAGTTGGACGGAAGAACGACGGAAAGAACACAGCGAAAGGATGAAGAGATTTGGGAACAGAGGAAAAACATATCTGCTAGATAAGTTCACTCGTGCTCCTCAGTTGGGCACAGCGATGGAAGAAGAAGGAAAGGTGTTTTATTTTGACGAGTCATCTTCCTTCCTTCATACTTAACCAAAATCGATTAATAGGTGCCATCCTAAATATCAACGTCTACACTTTGGTAACATGGTTAATTAAGAAAGGAATTTTTGGAATTTTAACCTGTAAATGGCAAAATTGTTAATAATCAAGGTCACGGGTTATCGATAGCCTTCGCTAGTGTCGATAAGAGTGATCGCTGTACCACTAGATAGCAACAATTCATATCCCTGAGATATTGATAAAATGTGTGTGTTTCCTAGAGTGAGGAGTTTTCGGACATTTTGATTTCCAGTTAGCAAACATTTTCATTTCTAATTGTTTTGTACGACGTTCTAACACTTTTGCTGTATACCTATTTCAGTTGACCAATAAACAAATGCGCCGGTTCTTTCATCCGACTACAATCTGCTAACCTATCTATTCATCGTATAACATTCGCAAAATTTTCGCACTGGCTGTCTAGAACTGCAATTTATTACAGCATTTTTAACTCTGCAGCCCAAAATGGAAAGAAGTAACAAAAGTACTTGATTTCCTGCTAGTTTTTGCTGATATCCGGAGCAGCAAAAGCTTTTTGGGTACGTTCTGCCTGTTAAGGTATACTTCTTATTAACAGGTGCAAAATATTACTCTCGATGTTGAAGGCAAGTTATCTTATATAACCATAGTAATATTAGATTTACTCGTTCAATTTGTATATGATTTCCTGAATGGATACTAGGCGAGGAATTATGAATACTTTGAAAAGTGGACGTTGGATATACCGTAAACTGGTTCTTGCTTCCACGTATAAAGGAATGGAAGAGTCTTCATTGTCCTATGTAGAGTATGAGACTGGAATAAGTTATCGAGGAAGGTGATGAACGTCTCCCCACTAGCAATAAACGGAACTAAACTAAAACGGAGGAACTGTGGGTCTACCCTCACGCAATTTGTGTTCCGTACTAGGGTGACTTCAATAGATACTTTGTACATTCAGGTCACAAGGAAGTAGATTGTTACAAAAAAGAAGGCTTGACAAATTTTCGGACTCCACAACTCTCACTGCCCTGTCATGTTGTCACTCAAATACTAGTTCTGTCCTTACCAATTAAATTCGTTATAGGTATATTAATATGCAATTGACTCAGGGGCGTAGCTACTATGGGGCTAGGCGGTGCAGTGCACCGGGGCCGTCACGCTCAGGGGGCCCCCCAAGCATACCTCAAGGGGCCCCTAAGCGCACCTCTCACCTCTAGGGGCCCTCAAGCGCAGTTTAGAGGGCCCGCTTTTTTTAGCTCTACCGTCGTTAAAGCAAACTGAAGCCACTGAATTGACTCCCAGTTGAAATAATGACAACATCAAAATAAAAACTCGTGTTAGTTTGTTTTGATAGACAATTGAAAATTGTACTAGATGCAATTGTTTTTCGTTTAAATACAGGACATGATGCATATTAGGAACAAATTCAAGTTCATGCGAAATACCGCTTTTGAGATAGACCTGATATCAAAAATGGTCTAACTCAAGGGTTCCTAAACTCCATCTTGTCGACCCCTTCATAGAATATTTGCCTTCTTATCGACCCCCAGATTAAGAAATTAATGAAAACGCTAAACCATTTTTAACATTTCTGATGTTTAGCAATGAGGAGACCTGCATAACAACCCAACGAAAGAATTTATAATTCCCATATCTCATAAAATCCACCCAACAACATTAACAGAAAAAGGAGAAATAAAAATTAGTAATAAAACTATAAAACCCTGGAAATTTGCCGACAATTCTTAAACTGTTCATGTCAAAAAATATGAAATACACATTAATTTTGAAAATTTAATATAAATTATATTGGATGAAAAAGAACTTCTTACTGTCTTTTTGCGACTACTATTAAATACCTTAGAAATATATTAACGTGCCCTTTTATTGAAACAGTTGATACTAGTGGGATGAACGTGTCTGAAGAGCAGCAGCAAGATTATTGATATTTTGATGAAAACTGAGTCGCAAATCACCACGATTTTTCAGATTAAATCTGTTCGTCTGTTTTGTTAATATTATGTTCGCGTGGCTAAAATCCGCTTGAACCATGTATGAAGTAGGAAAAGCAAGTAAGAAAGGTTGGTTTTCTAGTCTGAGCTTGGGTATTTAGCAGCAATATTGTTATTGCTCAAAAATTAACTGAGCTTTTTATTTTCAAGCATCTTCAAGATCTACACACATTTCAATCAGATCATCGTCTAAGTCAGATTCACTATGTTTATTATCTATTTTTGCATCAAATGGAGTTGTAAACCAGTCGAGAAAATGCAATTCCCAAAGTCTTTGAAACCTAGTCTACCTTTTGGTTAAATATGATCATGGGAATGCAATTAAAAACTTCTTTGATGTAGTGCTCTAAGCCGTATACAATACTGAAAATCAGGGCGCAACGGTTGGTCATGAAAGCCCCTTAAATTTGCCTCGGACCAAAACGCGCCATACGATCTGTTGAACACCCACCGGTTGTATATCACTAGTCTAAACCAACAATTTTGATGACTCGTCGTCTTCATTTACTATGCACCATACGTTGGTAATTTTGTTATTTTGCAATACCGTTTATATCTATGAAGACACCACAGATATTTTTTTAACAAATTTTAAATACTGTAGTCATTAGGTCAACGAAACAATTAGAATATGAAAATTAGAGGACTTAAAATTTTTTCGTCTGATTGCTAGAAACCTCTAGCAGAGTGGAAGACAGAGTATAGTCAGTAATGGAACTCTTTTTCTGGCTGAGTACAGAACCCTAAAAAGTGAGCATTAGGCGTAAGTATATGGGCAGGGAAATGACCAAGATGGCGTACGCCCCATTACCATTTATAATAATAATAATTAAAATAGTCAAACTATGTACTGTGCGAGTTGGTAACACCATGAGTGGGTGGCTTACATGTGAGCCTTCAGTCTTCACTAATTTACAGGAAAATTGTCGTTGTATATTTTTATTTCTTCCATAAAAAGGAGTCGTTTGATGTGAATTCATTAGATAGTTTCATCTGCTATAGTTCTGTCACTTATTTTTCTTGTTTTAACTTGTTATCAGGACCAGGCTACCGAGGTGATCCTGACGCTGGGGCAAGCTTCGAAGTGGCTTACCAGATGGCACTCCGCGAGCAGATGACACCGCATCAGCACCATCATCATCATCACCAGCATAACAATAACAACAACAATAATAATAACAACAATAGCAATGGAAATAACAACACTACCACCTCCACCACTAACGGAGGCAACGGACACATTCGTTCTGCCTCGGTTTCGCAGCCGCTTGCGGGGGCAGCGGGAGCTGGCGGTCACTCCCGCTCCCAGTCTACCAGCGACCTCAAGCTCGTCGCCTCCTCTCCGCGCTCGCCTGCCACACCTGCTGCCCCCACCGCCGCCTCCGTCGCGCCGCTCGCGGAGGAACTATAACGACGGCGCCGCCTCCGGCTGTTACGCCGGCTGCGGACCGCCTCTGTCAGAACTCCTCCGCCGCCCCCGGCAACTCCTGGACCACCACGACGAAACACTTTGTCCGACGTCTACCTCAGGACTTGGCTGCGCGTTCATTGGCCCGCGCATTACCACTGAGTTGTTTGAGGAGTCCAGGGATGTCCATATAGTCAGTAATTAAATGCTGCATGACATTTCGTCAGCAAATGGTATGCTTCGTACGTCGATAGTAGTCGGAAGCTAAATGTAAAGTATTTATCCTTTTTTTGCATTCCTACCCAATCACTCGAGGTCACTCAGCCATATACACGATCGAAAAACGACAAACACATGTGGCGACAACCTTAGCCAAGAGATTGGAAGAGACGAGGTGATCGATCTAAGGCTGTGCGGCCTTGACTGCATTCGTTTCGTACCGACCGCCCTTGACATTGTCATGAGGCGCTACGATAACATATGAGCCGATCTTTATCGGTTGCTCATAGTAGCATTTGTAACCAAAGTCTGCCACCAAAGCCACTAAGTTCCTGTTCAGACGAATCGTATTAAGAAACAACATCGAAATTACTATTCCTGGAACTGTTTCCCAGTATAGAATGTTATTACAGATGCTCATGTACATTTACTTTTTATCACCTCCACATCATCATTTACGACCAAAAAAAATAGAAATACTGGAAGATAATCCTTCTCTACTGATAGGGTGAAACAGTGTGAATGGATTTTTTTCTATGCTCTTTGGATGCCACATATGTGGTGTCACACAGTCTGTCGTATAAGGTATTTCATGCCAACGGTGTCAGTTATACAAAGGCACGTTTCTCTGATATTCTCGGTCATATGTGTTGTTTGTGGCCCTATAATGATGCTAAAATGCAGCGAAAGCAAAACTAAGCTTTCAAATAGTAATACCTGAATTATATTCATCCTGTATCGATACAACGAACTGCATGATTTAGGAAACGGTGGAACATTTTCTGCACGGTATGGCGTGAATACTCATATGTTATCTGATGCTGGAAAAAATAGTAACGAAATAAACAAATCTTGGAAACTATCCTGATTCAGTTCTCAATGACTCAAGAGATGCTGTAAACTCAATGCTGTGATCGATTCTAATTTATCCTACAAGTGTATGCGTTCTAAAAACATTTAATAATCAGCCATTGTGATTCATAAAGACATTGCGAAATTTATTAATTTGTTTTGATCCTTCACAACCTCTTATTCACATAGCAGTACGAAAATATTCGTCAGAAAAATACATTAAATTTATCTAATACGTCTAGAAGCTATAAGACAAGCTATAAAAATTTTATAATAGGAAGTTTTACTGCATTCAAGAAGTTTTTATTCACATGCAAAAGTACTTTTGTGCAGCCGACACAATAGAATTTTGATGGCATAGGATTCCCACGTGAAGAATCGAGATATTTCCTGACAAAAATAATGTTCTCAGTTACATAATCAAAGTACTCAAATGTATAATTGCTACAGATTGTTATCGTTTAATATTCAGGCAGTGTGATTGCTGTAACATGACGTAAATAACATTTCATATACCAGGTGATGGAAATATTCTGTCTTAAAGATTCTCACATTCATTAGTGATGTGTTCTTAGCTTTGAAAGTAATACCTAGATGTTGAAATGAACACTGTCCGCCATTCTTATAACCATCGAAAACTTCGTGCTATAAGGCGGTATTGAAGTAAAATATTGAGAATAAATTCATTCAGTACAGTCAACAAACCATTACAAACCATTACGATGCTTTAGTCGTATTCCAATTTCCTTTGTACACGTATTGTTCTGCATTATCCTTTTATTTTTCGGTTATAACTACTGAAAGATATGCAGATGGTAACCAAACTAAGCAAAAGTTATATATTGTTTTTCTAGATGAAAATGTTTAACTATTTCGTTATTTTGGAGATCGGTTTGTGATTCGTACGTAAGACTGGATAGAAAGTGTTACCATTTTACAATAAATTCTGGATTAGTTAAACATAATAAAAGGCTGATAAAAAAATAACTTCGTTAAAAATGTTATGAAATGAGTATACTACGAATCTTTATACTACATTAGAATTTTGTTGCGAGTAAAATAGATTTGGTTGTGCGTAGCTACTTGATTCCCATTTCTGAAATGTCGTTTAATGTGTTCTTTTTGGGCCTAATTGTGTGTCTTCCAATTACTGACCTTTTCTGTAATTAAATCCTTTTGACATTTTTTCTATTAAATGGCGTGTGATCTGTTATTTGATATCACATTCGAATAATAAAATAGTCACATTAAGATTAATCCTTAATTCTGAATACGTTTAAATAAGCAATTTGGCAACACTACAATTCACTCTAGTTGCTTTAATAACACTTTAATTTGAAAATCATCTTTTTGGAACCAATATAATATAGCGAATAAACTATGACTGTAAAATTCAGATACAAAAATAAAATTCTGTCCTAGTATTAACGAAGCACTTGTACACAAGACGCCAGAGCTTGGTGTTTTACAGTTCAATTATTTTTAAATTCAAAGTCCAAGTGTTTCGTTGATAAATAATCAAATGGTTAAAAAAAAAGTTTAACCGCAATAATATGCTGCATAATAAAATAACTCAAAGTATTCGTTAAAGCTAAGTATTGTTTTACGAGTTGGGTCAAACTCATTCTCCTGCTCGACGGGTGAAATGACCAATACTTCTAATAATGTTGGGGCCACTTAATTCCATGCATTTATTTTCAAATACGGTAACTAACCTTAGTTTTCCGGTGACATTAGGTGTAATATATCATATAAAAAAATTGTGCTATTTGTAACGACTGTTAAATACTCTTCCCGCGATAGACTTTTAAACCTTGTTAATTTATTAAATTAATTAGACAAATACAATTTATACACTACTTCTATATTACAAACACACTCAAAAACATGTTTTTTTTTTTTTTTTTTTTTTTTTTTTAAAAATAAAACCTTTCCCATTGCACAGCAGTTCAAAGGGATGAAAAAGTTTGACTTTAGTTTTGCTTCATAAAGAAAACCAAGATTCCAAAGAAATTTGAATTGCTGTGCAATTACTAAGTAGATTGATTTCTATATGGCTTTATAATATATCTTTGTTTCTAGTTCAGCGATGATGACAGTTTATTGCGTTCGCCAATCTCCTTGGTATGTCTAACTTAATTTTCCTTGTGAAATAGTTCAATAATCAGACTTCATAAGTCTTCGTTAAATATACGTAATTTAAGCAACATTCGTACAGTGCAGTTTATTGGGATAGCTCTATAAGAATTAATAATTTGTTTATGTTGAGCAAGATCCAATGTAAATTGCACTGATTCATACTAGACTGGGAGGCGAGAATTCTCTTTGTGATTATAATGTTTAGCAATAGTACTTTCTATATAAAAGACAACAGGCAGCAAACGCGAATAAAACGGTATAAAAAGACTTTAATGTTCTATTCCATGGTACGAATTACTCAAGATAAGTAGTAGGACTGACTGTGACATTTCGTTGGTAATTTAAATTAGTAATTACATTAGTTGTTGCCATGAGATGGCAAGTGATTTTTTACCGACGACATTTTCTGTACTTTACACCATGTAGAATATTAGCACAAATTATTAATTTAAATCACGCAAACATTGATACATATCTAGTTTTCCATCCAAACTCCTACCCTCATAATTATATATTTTTAACAACGAACCTTAGAGTTTGAGTAACTGAAAATGTATTTCGCGTACCGGTATTTATGATTAAAAATGAAATAGTAGTAAAAGTCCTTAAGAATCGTTTGTAAATTCAAACTTTCCGCGGAAGTTCTACATTAATCAGTGTTTTGTTATAGATCGTTTTTTTGTGCTAAACGAAATAAACTTTAACAAAACTTTAGCTTGCGCGTATACTAAAATGTTAATATTGCTGCCGCAGATAAATGCCAAGCATTGTTACAAAAGATGGAAAAACGAAATTGAATTCATATGCTTCAGCATATTTCTGTTGCCATATGTTTCCTTAGCATGTAAGAGATTAATGTCTGTGTGTAAAATAGAAGTGATATTCATGAAACTCTAAGATGCACAAAGGAAATGTCAGATGTGTATATATGTAAACAAAAATTAGAATATACGTTTTGAGATTGTATGTATATATTTATTAGATATATGTTCTTGCGCACAAGTTCCTTCTTAGTTTGAAGTCATTTGTTTCAATGTAGTTGTTAAATTGCATCGCTGCCCAAAGATCATCTAGGTAGAGGGAGAGCCTAAAGAGCCTCTTTAGACCTTTGAGATATTGCAAAATTTTTTGCGTAATTTTTACGCATTGCAAGTTTGCTTTGAATCCTTCATCAGTCCAATTGCTTTGACGAATATTTATTGTTATAAGAAGCAAAGAATCTTTGGTGTCTGAATTAAACAGCAGCTAAAACCCCACAGTTATAGCGTTCAAGAGAAAAACGCTTATAACGCAGTTCCTTTCCAAACAAAAATGGCTGTATCTAAAATATTCTGCTTCTGGTTTCTTGAATGTCTAGCTAACGTTAATGCAAAAATTGTATTAACCTATCTAATATTGTCAACTTGAGTTGTAAAACAATTGCTCATTTATAGAAATATCTCTAGTCTTTGTTGTGTATTTACTGAAATCTTTCCACTTCATATATACTGTACTAGAATGTCAAAACATGAATGCGTGATGATTAACCCAGTTTCATCCTTTAAGTCTGCTAGTATGAACACGTTAACTCTAATCCATACTATTTTCTTTGATAAATTAATTTTTACACTTTTTTTTTAAGAAATAAGTTCATGATCTAAGAGATGTTCTGGAATGAAGAATTTTTTAGAATAATTTTGTATTTTGTGGGATATATGTAGACTGCTTGTGATCCCTGTTAGTAATTGTATGGATGTTTGAAAACAAAGAATGTTATACAATTATGATTTCGATATTTATTTGTGTGTTGTCGCCACGGGCGAAAATACAACTCTGAGATGGTCAGAAGCTAATAAATAGTTAAACAAATCTTGTATTTATTTGTGTTAAATATCTGTTTCTTGGCCTTTAACCATTTTACAGATGGGTTAATGTAAGTATAATGCGATCTAATATTAATTTACAATGTCTTCAATACTGACATTCAATATACCAATTATATTCTTGCATGTAAGGAACTTTAAATGCTGATAGTAGAAACTATTCCCACACCAGTTTTATGATTAAAATATGAATATATGGCAATTCAAGAGAGGACTTTTAATACAACATTCTTTTTAAATATTTCGACTGATTTCCTTTTAATGGTCCTGTAAAGCTATTATTTTTTGTACGAAGTCTGTGCGGCCATTATAATTTACTTTTGTTTACATCGAATAATAACACCAGGTTTGTAAGAAATTTCGTTTGGCTACGAAATTGCCGTGATTCATTGTGGTAATTGTATTTTTATTCTACGATTTTTCAATTCGTTGTGTATTACGGTAATTTCCTTTAAAAAAATCGGCTGTTGTGTGATCATTTTCCATAAAATTTGATAATAATCTTTGCTTAACAGACTAGTGAAGCGTGTGAAATCTTACAATCTGTCGAAGGTAAACTATACCAGGTAGAGCTAAATTTTTGGCAGAGCGATACTTTCGCTGATACTAACAACAAAGCTGAGATTTAATTTAATTTAATTGCAATGGAGCACAGGCTCCGGTGGCAATTTCCCTACACACCCATCTTCCCCCAATCCTGCACCCACCTACATTTGCCCTCTACAAATTTTATCTTTAAATTCTTTCAAAGTTTTCGGTAAATTATTCATCATTTCTCTTGGTAACTCATTCCAATCCCTGACACCCTTACCTAAAAAAGAGAATCTTCCCACACCCTTGTGCCTGAAATCGAGTGCCAGCTTGTGGTCATGGTCATCTTTTCCCTTCCATGCACTACTTTTCATACCTATTGCAATATCTTTCCATGCCTCATCGCCAGTATATGCCCTGTACACTCCCATGACCCTCCTCATCCTCCTCCTGTCTTGCAATGAATCCCATTTCAGTTCCTTTATCATATCCTTCACTGATTGCAATCTGCGATAATTTCCAGAAACAAATCTAGCAGCCCTTCTTTGCACCCTCTCCAACTCCTATATTTGATACATAAAATGAGGGTCCCATACTACACTACCATATTCGAGCAATGGTCTGACCAAAGTTTTGTAACCCAATTCCTTTACTTCTCACGTACATCCCCTCATCATTCTCTCCAACAAGTGCAAACCTTTTCCTACCGCCTGTCCAATGTGTCCAGCCCAGTTAAGCTTGTTATCAAATGTAATGCCAAGATATATACATTACAAGTCTTCAGCAAGCAATTCTTTCCCCACCTTATATTCATAATTAACCTTTTGTTTTTTTATTTGTGTATCTAATAAGCTTTGTTCCAGTTGGAACTGGTTCTCTGAGTTTCGTGTGAGGTGCTTTCTACAAAATACTGAAAAAATATTACATCACTAAAATGAATTTTTGAGCTTTTCCATAACTTGAGTGGTTAAGTAGTACAATTATGTATCCAGAATAGCTTGCGAAGAATTTAATTCGTCCCTACAAGTAGCAACAGCGGGTTATGGACGAGTAGGTCCGTGTCGTTAGGAACACATTTAATTATGAAGTTAAAACACTGTCATTTAATTTTATCAGCCAAAAGTGATGGCAACTATTATTATGAAGAAATGATAAGCACTGTTCCTAAATCATTAGATTCATTCTGCACTGCATCTGTTACCAGAATCATTTGTTTAAATATTCGTAAAGGTGCTTCTTGAATTGTCTATAAACAAAAATTAGAAACTTATTACTCCATACAACGTAACCTCAGACACGTGGCCTTGCGATATGACAAGTGGCGCTCAGCTCACTATGCTCTATGCACCAAAGATCTTAACACCATGTATCGATATTAGCTTATTCTAACCCCAAAGACTTTATTATTATGATCAATTTAATTGCGATGGGGCTAACGCTCCGGTGACAATTCCCCTAGTAATCTCATTACCCATTTTTTATAATTTTTTACTATCTGAAGTGTTAAATTCCTCCCCCATTTACTTTTCCGACTTACAAATTTTTATTTTAAATTCCATAAGCGTTTTTGTTAAATTATTCATCACTTCCCTTGGTAATTTGTTCCAATCCCTGAAACCCTTACTGGCAAAAGAAAAATTTTCCCACTCCCCTATGCATGAAATCGAGCAGCAGCATCAGATCATGGTCGCCTTTCCCCTTCCATGCACTATTCCTAATTCTTTAATCAATATCCCATCAAGTCCCATCATCAACATATGTCCTGTACATTCCCAGCACTCTTTTCACTCCCCTCTTGTCCTCCAACGAGTGGTTTTGCTCCATTTTAAATAAACATCAACATCTACCATGAATCAATGATAATTTAATTTCTTTTTATTTTGTTAATAATATAGGATTGGAAAAATAACCCGTCACTTGCCACAGATGGAAGCAGGAAGGTCAAATGAACACACACAAATTTCCTTGCTGTTTCTCGTTAACGATACTATCCTGGCTCTAATAACTTCTATATGTATTTTTTTTATGCAAGGAAACACTTTGAGTTAAAAATCGAATATTATTATTATTATTGCAGCTATAACGATCCTTTTTTCGGGATGTAGCATCTTTAAGTCAAATGAGCTATATATTATAATTTAAATCTACATAGTTTTGTTGTAGTTCTTTCCAGGCTGATCGATCTTGAGCCACCCTCTTCCAGTTCACGCCTGTAACTCGACGTGTATCCTTATCCCAGCGATCCGAGGGTCTTCCTCTTGCTCTTTTCAAGTTTCTTGGTATTCAATCCAGCACTGCCGTAGTCCATCTTTCATCCCTTTTGCGAGCAATATGACAGGCCCATTGTCATTTTTGGGTCATGACTCTTTTTAAGATGTCTGTTACTTTAGTTATTGAACGATTGTGCACGGCCCTTTTCCTGTCTCTTCTTCTAAACCCTAGCATTGCTCTTTCCATACTTCGCTGGGCAGTTCTCAGTTTTTGCTTCGTGTGACTATTTAGGGTCCAAGTCTGGCAGGCATATGTGAGGACCGGTAATACACATTGTTCAAATACCTGTTTTTTAAGATGTACTAGCATGTTAGATTTAAACACTATGGAATTTCTTACGTATGCTCTCCAGCCCAGCTTCATCCGTCTGTAGATCTCAGGCTTTGAGTCGCCATTCATATTGTTCAATTGTCCAAGTTAGATGTACTGATCTACAGACTCAATACCAGAATCTTTCGTGTCTGCCTTGTCTTTATCTTTTTCTGCCAATTTGTATTGCTTTATTACGTACAATGGATGTAAATCAATACCTCTATGAACTGGCTTACGGATTTAATTTAAGTTTCATTAAAAACAGGTGGTGTAATCGAAGATACCAGTATTATTTAAGTTCTATACATGAGTTATTATTTTTTAATAAGGGTAGTAATAAATTACATACAGAACAAAACACTAACCAGAAATATCAACTTTACATTAGCTGGTATTACCATGAGTAGGCCTATATCTTCCAGGGTGGTGTTATTTGCCATACTATCGCCGCACCAGTTTAAGCATTTGAAAGCTATATGCGAATTTTTTTATCACTGAATTGAACTAAGATGGAGCGTTTGTCTCGGTGAAAATTCCTAATACATACGCCTACTTTCGTATTTCATAATTTGTATATTAAATTTATATTTAATTAACACCCATCTTCCCTCTTTCCTGCACACACCTACATTTGCCCTCTAAAAATTTTAACTTTAAATTCTTTCAGCAGCTTTCGTAAATTATTCATCATTTCACTTAGTAACTTATTCCAATCCCTGATACCCGCACCTAAAAAGGAGAATCTTCCTACACCCTTGTACATGAAATCGAATGACAAAATACTACGTCTTGTGGAATCCAACGATACATTAATTTAGATAAATTTTTACAATTATTTACTGTATTATTGTCACAAATTTGTCAGGCAGCAAATTGAATTTATGGGGACTTTGCATCCGTGGCAGATAGAGTAAACACAAAGTGCACTTCTCATTCGTTATAATTTTTTCATCGTGGAGTTATCTTTATATATAAAGATGAATGTATGTTTGTTTGTTCTTCATACAAATCCACAGTTTTCATCCGATCTCGATGAAACTTTGCTCACTTATCCTTTGAAACAAGGAGAAAAATACTGTCTACATTTGGTTGAAAAACTATCTGTGTAAATAACACATGTTGTCTCATAACTTCGAAATACGGCGATAGGCAGACACGTTGGATGTGGACGTCTCCAGACCGTGTTTCCGTGGCTAAAGAGCTTGCTTACGAACGTCGTGGTCTCCGGTTCAAATCTCCGAGGAGGCTAAGATTTTTAAAAATTGTTTTTCATCGTAAGAGCCAGGTCTGGGCCGTAGGTTATTTGGATTGAATGTTACACTGTAGATATTATAAAGTTAGGGGTGCAATGCGAGGCAAATCGTAGGTAGTCTTGCAATTTTGTAGGTGTACACTTTTTTACGTTATAATGATCCCTCAGGTGTTGTTCGCAGTCAGTGTGTGAGTGTGAACCACAGTAATATTATTATAAATACGGAAGTAAGTCTCTGTCTTTTTGTTACGTTTTGACGACTAAATGGCTATATCGTTGTGATGGAATTTTATAAGGAAAGCTGTATGAAGGGCACAGGATATTTTTTCCAGTATGATTAACAGTTGTAGTCACGAAATTTTGAGATCTTATCGAATAGTGACAGAAATATGTTGGAAATTGATTCTCTTCAAGAGGCATGTTCGACGGTAGAATGATATAGTCATAGCTTTCCTGTCATATTATGCCGACTCGATATTGTTTGGGACCAATCCTTCGTTACCAACAACTTTTTATATTTAATTCTGGCAAAAAATTCTTTATCCACGCGTACGAAGTCGCGGGTACGAGGCTAGTTATTGAATAAAAGCGGCACCCAACAAAATACCAGGAAAATATGATAAGTAAAACTAAAACTTTTATTTTATTAAATTTGTTATGTATCAATTTGTACAAAACTTCTCAGTGCGGTAGTATTTATTGCTTTATTTAATCTTTACAATTAATTTTTATTGGTTATGCATCAGTAACGTAATTCAGTTGTAAATGGAGACTATCATATTAAACCAAACGCTATGAATTCCATATTAAGGTCACCGAGTATGGTGGGCGAACGGTTAACGTTCTGGCCGCGCAATCGGGAGGACGCCGGTTCGAATCCCCGTCCTGGCATCCAGATTTGGGTTTTCCATGGTTTCCCCAAATCACTCCAGGCGAATGCCGGGATGCTTCCTTCAAAAAAATGCCGTGGCCGAATTCCTTCCCGGTCCTTGTCCCCAGTCCCATCCCGCCTCTAATTACCTTAGCCGTCGACGAGGCTTAAAGCAATAAGTAAAAAAAAAAAAAACATATTAGGTTTCATAGAAACCGGACTAATGAGTTCCTTTAGTGGTGACTAGCCTCGTACCCGCGACTTCGTACGCGTGGATTAAGAATTTTTTTGCCAGAATTAAATATAAAAAGTTGTTGGTAACGAAGGATTGGTCCCAAACAATATCGAGTCGCCATAATATGACAGGAACGCTATCACTATATCATTCTACAGTCGAACCTGCCTCTTGAAGAGAATCAATTTCCAACATATTTCTGTCACTATACGATAAGATTTCAAAATTTCGTGACTACAACTGTTAATCATACTGGAAAAAATATCCTGTGCCCTTCATACAGCTTTCCTTATAAAATTCCATCACAACGATATAGCCATATAGTCGTCAAAACGTAACAAAAAGACAGAGACTTACTTCCGTATTTATATTAGTATTACTGTGGTTCACACTCACACACTGACTACGAACAACACCTGAGGGATCATTATAACGTAAAAAAGTGTACACCTACAAAATTGCAATACTACCTACGATTTGCCTCGCATTGCACCCCTAACTTTCTAATATCTACAGTTTAACATTCAATCCGAATAACCTACGGCCCAGGCCTGACTCTTACGATAAAAAACAATTTTGAAAAATCTTAGCCTCCACGGAGATTTGAACCGGAGACCACGACGTTCGTAAGCAAGCGCTTTAGCCACCGAGCTGCCAGTTCACTACACGGAAACACGGTCTGTAGACGTCCACATCCAACGTGTCTGTCTATCGCCGTATTTCGAAGTTATGAGACAACATGTGTTATTTATACAGATAGTTTTTCAACCAAATGTAGACAGTACTTTTCTCCTTGTTTCAAAGGATAAGTGAGCAAAGTTTCATCGAGATCGGATGAAAACTGTGGATTTGTATGAAGAACAAACAAACAAACATACAAACAAACAAACAAACAAACATACATTCATCTTTATATATAAAGATTTGTATGTCGGCTGAATGGCTCAGTGATTAAGGCGTCTGACTGGAGATCAAAAGGTCCCCGGTTTGAATCCCTGTCTCGGCGAGGATTTTCAAAGGGGCTTAATCCGACCTTCACCTCTGGTACAACTTGCTATCTAACAAGAAGTACTTCGGTGGTTAGAATTCCACGTTAAACTGTAGGTCCCCTCAACCCGGTAGGATTACCAGCGAGCCAGACGGAAGGTGGTGTTGTTGTCCAGACTGGCATTCGGGAGGATGGAGGTTCAAATTCCCGTCCGGACATTCTGACCGTGGCTTTCGGTACTTATAGCAGGCGATTGCCGGGATAGTTCTCTTAAACGGGCTTGCCTGAATTCCTTCCCATTCCCATACCTTAATTTAGATCGGCTGATAAGGGTCGCAGAGATCTTACGGCATGGAGCCTCCTATGCTTTAGTTGGGAGGAATGAAACCTGTAAAAAAAACAAAATGTATGATTATTGTTTTAGGTTAGCTACCCGGGGCGCATTGTGCGACGAATCGAAAACTTGTCACCTGGAGGCCGGACAAACCCTCTAGATCTGCTGACCAACAATGCCATATGATAATTCGAATTTAGCGTTACAGTATTTGTGGTAGAATTTTGAACACATCGACTTTAGGGTAAACGCTAATTTCTTCCTCGTTCCTCTTACAGTAACGAAACAGAATGCAACACGATATGAACCTAATTCAACGTATTTCTCTATTACTTATCTGGTCGGCTTTTTTAACGTGCACAACAAAAAAATAACCATTCATCAAAACTAACAAAATAATTAATGTTACATTGAATGGACAGGCTATTTAGCCATTGTAAAAATTATGGACATATTTGTCGAAATAAACATGTAGGTCATAATTATTTAGCTATTTGTTGTAAGCAGTTGGATTATACAAGTAGTAAATATCGAATTTACGAGATGTTTCGTTAAAAACTGTTTTTGGTGAATAGGTCTCATTAGAAATTCATTTCATTTAAGAATACTTATTGTTAGCACTTCATATCAAAAATTTTTTTTTTTTTTTTTGTAACAGTATAACGTCCCTTTTTAACAACGTGGTCTTTAGAGACGGGAAAGGATGGGGGCAAAGAATGGGAAGGAATTCGGCCATGGCCTTTTGAAGGAAGCATCCCGGCATTCACCTGGAGTGATTTGGGGAAACCATGGAAAACCCAAATCTGGATGCCCGGACGGGGATTCGAACCGCCGTCCTCCCGAATGCGAGGCCAGAACGCTATCCGTTACACCACCACGCTCGGTATCAAAAAAAAAAAAAAAAAAAAAAAAATGTTCCAGGATGTAAAGAAATCGCCCGGATGATTGTTGATAACAGCAGAAATTTTCTTAAAAAAATGTTGACGGAAATCGAGTAAAACGATAACTAGGTGGGATAGAAAATATCGAAGAGGCTCTTAGAGGCCTTTATTAATAACGAGAAAATCCTCTCGGCCATCGCACCAAATCCATTCGTTATTATTCTATAGGTCGTCATTTGATATAACGGCGTGCTATTATCCTTTTCCTCCAGAATTCTCCTCCGACTGATAAATTTCGCTTTAAGTTTTACTGGAGTAGTGTTATAACTTCCTTCCCTCTGCATTTTTATTGAGTGTTTTCACTATACTTCTTATTTTTTCACACTCCATTAACATTATATTGAAGAATTTAGAAGTAATCTTCTACTATATAATTGCGGAAGGTTACTCATTCACCTCGATATTGTCTCTGCCTCGATAGCTATTGGCAGGCAAATGGTGACGTCATGGGCCAGCCTTCGCTCACAAAACAGCGACCAGAGATACCATTATAAGAAATTCGTGGTTATGTCTACAATTTAATAGCCAAGCAACTACTACCAAATTAATAGCCATAATACAGTTTGTTTTTCGTAGCGTTTCATAGTTAAAAAAAATATTGATATATTTTGCGGTTGAAAAAACGTTGATCTTCTTTTCAGTAACATGTTACTTATTAAAACAACTTTAAAAAACTTTTAAAACATTAAATTACTCATGGTCTCTGCTGTAACCACGAATGCCAACTGTAATTTCGGCTTACGATAAATTTCAGTTTAATTACAACTTTCACTAATGTTGTTGCTTAAGAAAATTTTATGCATTACAGTTTACTTGCTTTTTAGGTATTATACTGACCACTTAATGGTCTTTGTTTATGTTCGTTGTACGTGAGTTATTAGGTTATTTTAAGTGGACATCAGGCCAAATATGTTAAAGAATCAACTATTCTGCCATTTCATTCCTTAAGAGTTGCTAAACTGTTTAATAATATGGAATGTGTATTAAGTTCTCTGGCCGTTGAAAGTACTACGACCAACGACTACATTACAAGTTTTTCCAGTCTCAATGAATAAACAATGTTGCTTTCGAAACAAAAAGGAATTTTTAAATTTTGCAGAATGAACGTTAAGGGTCAAATACAAGTCAAGTTTGTATTGGTGACTGCACCACTTTCGGAACCGAAGTGAAATTGGCACTAACATGTTGAAATTTGGTTTATTTGCTTCGTCAACATATCGTTTTCACGTTTTGCGCTGTACCGATAATTTTTATGTTATTTTTACAATGCCGATAGCATTTCGCAATTGCGCAGCCTCTTATACGTCGGCGTTTTTAATTAATTAAATTCCTGGCAAGTTTTCCGCAAAGCAAGAACGCAAAACGTGAAGAGGACATGTTGATGAAGCAAATAAATCAAATTTCAACGCGTTAGTACCAATTGCGCGTCGGTTCCGAAAGTGGTGCAGATACGATTGTGCTATCTCCCCTGTTCGTTTTTAATACTTTTCTCTATTAATGCTTCTGAATTCTTTAAGCTCAAGGGATTTTATTCACCCTGAAACAGTAGTCAAGTTTGATTTTGGTCACAGCAGGTCAATCCGTCATAATCTTTCATTCTAAAAACAGGAACTATTCAAGACACGTGACGCTCAAGGGATTTTATTCACCCTGAAACAGTAGTCAAGTTTGATTTTGGTCACAGCAGGTCAATCCGTCATAATCTTTCATTCTAAAAACAGGAACTATTCAAGACACGTGACGATACGCGAAAAAACGGTCACGGGCTTACACTAGTCACAAATAGAATTCCTGCCAGTATAAATCCTTATTCCAGTTTTATTGATAATACTCGTTCCTGTACAGCTCCTCTCTCGATCATCTAAATGATCGATTGTTGCAGGCACCATAATACAGAATTTTGAGTGGTTTGGTCTGATCACATACACTGCAATATTAATGCAAGTGACAACATTCCGAATTAGCGTCGGTTTGAATGAAATAATTATGATGTTCAGAATATTAGAACTCTTAATTAATAAATAGTAAATTAAATTAGTTGAAGCCGTACGCTAACGCAACGTTAATCTAACAATGGATGCAACATTTCGATTTTGTCGTAGTTGAATTGCAGACATCCGAGAATTCATGAATTAACAAAATAATCCCAAACTTGAAGTTATTTCAGCGTCTATCAGATATTGAAAATAGGGTCAAAACTTAAGTGGAATGGAAACCTTTTCTTTATGATCAAATTCTAAACAAATGTTGGAATACTTCTTACATTCACACCGGAAAAACTAATTGTCACACAAATTACAGAATCGCATAGCTCTAAATGTGGTTGGTTCACTTAAATTAAACTATCCTTAATGGCATAAAACTCAACCAAAAAGACAGACAGGTATTACAGTAAACGATTGTGTTGTACGTGTCCGATATACAAAATGAAGGTGGTGATACACTTACTAAACACCAACTGTTTTAGCGAGTTTATGTTCATAACATATGTAATACACACAAATTGTGATGAAAACGTCAAGAAATACAGTGGCGTGGACGGGTGGTACATTTCTGTACGATAACCGTTCTCTACACAATCATTCAACTGTTCGTGCTTTTTCAGCAGTCACGGACGTGTCTGGGCAACGGTCGTTATGCAACTATGAATTGTTATCATTGTCCCCACATTCTACTAAGGTTTGAACCTCTATTTATGGGAAGTCTTATAAAAAGACTGAACTGTTCTGTGGATTATAATGTAAGAACTGGGAGTTAAACTTTTAAGAACTAAATAAATAAATGCTCTCCAAAATCTTCAACACCGTCTCTAAAGAGGAAGCGATTACTGCAGATTGGATGAGGTGAGTCAGAAAAGATCTCGAACAACCGGAAATTGACCTCAATGAGATTTACAACAGGGATAAGTACAAAATGTTTATTAAATCATGCTATTCTCTCCAGTCACTAATAGCCAAAACACTACGCCCCAGATCTGGCGTGAAATAGGCCTAACAAAGAAACGACAATCACAGTGCAAGGTTGAAGCAATACTGGTCTAAAAAGAAAGCTCTCCAGACATAATGATCATGTGGTCCATAGTGACCAAAACGAAAAAGAAAAAGAAAAATTGTAGTTTCAAAAACTAAAAACACGCTTTCGTAGTAATGTGAACTAAAAGGTTAAAAATAATGTTTAAATATAAAGATTTAGTTTAACAGTGATGGGACGTCCCACAATACAAGATAAATTAATTTTTTTGAATAAGCTTAAAGAATAAAGTCACTGATTACAAAATTAACTTTAATGTAAAAAAAGCATGGGGTGCTATAGAAGTTGCCTTATATTTTTTGTCGTTCGCTGTTTGTAAAGGTAGAGTCATTGTCAAAAGTTGTGTAGAGAGCACCCCACGCTTTTTTTTACATTAAAGTTAATTTTGTAATCAATGACTTTATTCTTTAAGCTTATTCAAAAAAATTAATTTATCCTGTATTGTGGGACGTCCCATCACTTTTAAACTAAATCTTTATATTTAAAGATTATTTTTAACCTTTTAGTTCACGTTACTACGAAAGCGTGTTTTTATTTTTTTAAACTACAATTTTATTTTTAACTTTTTAGTTCAGATAGTTTCAAAAGTATGTTTCTTACTGTTGGCTTTTCTTCGCCAATCTCTCTTTATCTTTGAGTTGTAATTTCATTATTCATTATTATTCCCACGAGTAAAATACAATTAAATGGTCAACTCAACAAGAGATCCAATAGCACGGTAAACGAGGAAGGCTAATTTTCTATAATAGTACGAAGTAATATTTCGAATACTTACTATTCAACATCACGTTAAGCGACTTCAGACAGAGAAACCTTTCTGGATAGGAGACAGCAGACGACGATCATCTACAGCAACCAACGCTCGTAAATCACACCCGGGAAACTGGAGAACGATGATGATGATGATGATGATGGCTATATTGGGTGGGAAATCTCCGAAGGGTGTGGCCGCCAAATGACGAAGATTTCTCGAATCGCACCTGTGCACTAATGTCGCGGTTGCATTTGCCTAACTCAGTAATCCCATCAAGTATAGGATACACTGACTACGTGGTGAGAGTGAAATTATTGAATTTTCATCGGTTCTTAATAAGTGTGCAAAATTTAAAACGATTCGGATGTCAGGAAACGGGTAAACACTGAAATGAAAGATTCCATTACATGGCAACCATTTTTCTATTGATACCGTCAGAGTAACGAGAATAGCAGGACGTTGCTAAGAGACTACTGTATTGTCAACGGTTCTTAAAACGTGTGTAAAATTTTTATGTTTTTACTGTCAAAGTAATGATAATATCAAGATGTAGGTATGAAATTATTGTATTGTAATCAGTTATCAATACATCAGCAAAATTTCAAACAATTCGGACATCTGAATTTGGGTTAAAATTAAAATGCAAAATTTCAAGACATTTAACCATTTTTCTTTTGTTACTGTCAAAGTAAAGAGAATAGCAGGATATATCTATGAAATTCTTGTATTGTCACCGGTTCTTAATATGTGTGCCAAATTTCAACCAGCTCGGACATCTGGAAGTGGGTCAAAATGGAGTTGTAAAATTCCGTTACATTCATACATACATACATACAAGTCAATCTAATATAAAGCGTGTAAAAAAGAAAATAAGTCCTCTTGGCATTGTTACTGCACCGTAGTTGGTGAGCTGAGAAGACGCAATGTTCGAAATCCTACCCAGTGCGTGTAAAGTTTTAATTATGTGTCTGTATTATTCTGTTATGTCTCCTTCTACCTGTAATATCAGAAACAAAGCAATTCTCTGAAAGTAGCAGTATACTGAATACAAAGTGTGAGTTCGTTTTCCTTATGAAACATTTTGAGATTTTGATTCTTCTCATGGTGTCCTACGAAATAATGATGACTCTTAATTTGAATGTTGCTTAAGGTGTCAGGACCTCAGTATCGTAACCACAAGATAAGGATCCACAAAAATTTCATTACAACTACGCAATGATAAAAATAGCTCCAGGAAAAAATAAATTGTAACCCATTTCAATAAGCGTAATAATCAACTGCTTAATAGAATGGTCTGGTACTCATTGCTTAAAGCGCTTTCTGTCGAAACGGTCGTTTCTTCTGTCCTGGATTCGAATCCGGGTATAGGCAGGTATTTTGAGGGTTGAGCTTGATCATATGATTAGTTCCAGGGAGTTCCGTGCTTCGGATTCCACAAAAAACTGTAGGTCCCCTCTGGGGGCTAACAACCCCAGTTGTAACACGTTGTATACACATCTACAGCAAAAATTCAAGCTAAAGAAAGGCATAACGTGGTATTAGTTTGCCCAAACGAACATACATATCTGTGCTTAATATTTTCATTACTTACGTTTTGCATTAACGGAACGAGAAACAGTGTTGTCAATTAATTATGAATCGAGTAAGTTTACTTTTTATGAAATTCGTAGTGTAAATAGCGACTGTTCTGACATAATGATTCTTGATTACAGATATCATCAAAAAGCTTAGTAATTAACTCAAATCAATCCTCTGAGTCCAGTAATGTAATAATAAACATCAACTAGTCGGTAAATCATACAAATTTTGGATCCATTTATATTTTTAATAAATGTGAAGGTATTTATAAGTTTCTAACAATTTTTCAAACGTTTTCTTGCAAAATTTTGGTGTAACATTACATAGTTTTACTTTTCTTAAATAGTATTTGACGTAAACAAAGTAGCATGGTATCTGGACCACGCAGAATTACCACGGTCGAAATGGAGGCAGTTCTGATCGCCCGACAGAGGGCGTTGTGCCGCAGGCTACACAATGCCCGCTCGGCTGACTGGCTAATCCGGCGTGCGCAGCCCGGGGATCGAAGCCCGGACCGGACCCCGGGGGCTTGTTGCCATGACAACCGGAGGTGCGGTGGCAGGTGGCGCGCAGCCTGTGCCAGAGACCCTTGTAGACTGCGCCTGGCTGGACACAAGATACCGCCCTCCACACACGCCAACTATCTCACAGCATGGGCGGCACCGTTGCGAAACTGAAAAGCGATACTACCACCTCAGCGATCAAATTATCGATTAAGTGTAAGCCTCACTTTTATTGGATAGTGCAGTTTGGTTAATTAGTAAAAAGTAACCGTCACAAAACACTTCACGAGATATCAACTTGCGTCCAATATCTCCTTCACTGCTTCGCGTTTTGAATAAGGTCTAGGGCCAGCTTTAGTGTATACATTCGGCCAGTCTGCTGTGGATTAATGAAACATGCCGGTACTCATAATTTTATAGCAAATACAGCGTAATAGATCTTGAAGTATTGGCAGCTTAGACATGAAATCTTCGAAACAGCAAAACCTTTTATCAGTTTTGGCTGGATTCGTATTGCTCATAGGACTCACGAATAATTATATTTATAATATTATATTTATGATTTAATATCTGAACAGGAGTAAACTGAGAATTAACCGTATGCCCTGTAAAATGGCCAGCTTGCAAGCAAGCCAGTCTTTAAATAATCTACAAACCAAATTAACTGTAATGCTTTCACGACAGAACTAATATTTAACAGATGTGATATAGTTAACTAAATTATATATCTTCAGTATTAATGAGTCATTAACTGTTAACGACGACAGAATCTAATAAATAAAGTTTCGTTTAGAAAAAATCCTGGATTCTTGGAGAAGATTGGGTTTACTTTCGTTCACCCTCCATTCTTGGTAGTACCGCACTAAAAAGTCATGTGATCGGAACTTCAACAGACAATTCAATAAGAATGTTCTCAATGTTATGGATTTGTTTAAGGATTTGTTAAAGGGCAGCAGTCAGCTGAATAATCTCAGGAAATATTATTATACAAAATAAAACAACAAACCATTTCTGTCTGAACAGAATAAAGTACCTTTCGACTGGGAAATCGCGCAGATAACTTTGATTTTCAAGTAAGGAGATCAAAGAGATTCTAGGGACTACTGATTAATATCCATAACACATGGTTTATGGCCATCTTTCCGCAGTTGCTTAACGATAAATTTTAAATGAAAAATCCGTCTTTTAGCAACTGGTTTTTTTTCTCACAAGAAACACTTGCTCACACTCCAGGAAAGTTACTACATCCACAAAGACATCGGATTAAAGCAAAATGTACTTAACGAATTCACGCATTTAACAAATGAAACACTGTTCCAAACACTGAAGAATAATCCTGACAAACGAAGAGAATACACAAAGCAGTAAATCACATCACTTACAATTCACAAACAGAGACATAATTTAATAACAACACAGACACAAATGTTACAACATAACGAAAAAGAAGTTGGCACCACTGAACACAAATGTAAATGAGGAATGTGATTTGTGATATTCAATATAAGAAAAAGTGCAAAAAGCAAGAAACACATTATAATAGTGACCTCAAAAGTTGAATAGGAGTGATGAGAAAACCAACACCAAATCGGGATACACAAAACATGCAAGGAGAGCAGTTCCTGATCAACATGTAATTGTCATAACCAAAATACGTAAGTAGAATATACCTTGTTAAATATTTAATTGTATATAGTAATATTTGTAAACTTTGTATTAACAACACATGTATACATTCACAGTCACTGATGATGCCCCATTCAGAGGAGGCGAAACGCGTCTGAGAGATAATAAAAAAACCATTTGCTAAAAGACGGATTATTCATTTAAAATTTAATATCCATAACATCTGTTCTAGAAGAATTATGGAACATATTATATGCTCGACCATCGAAGAAAACGATTTGCTTACACCGGACCAACATGGATTTCCGAAAAAATAGATCGTGTGAAACACAGCTGGCCCTATTTTCGCATGACGTAATGAAAGTTATTCATGCATGATCACAAGTTGATATAATGTTTCTTTATTTTCAGAAAACCTTGAACCCTATGTCAAACAACCGCTTTCAGGGAAGGTTCGAGCATACGGCATATCCGATCAGCTTTGTGAATGGATAAGAAATTTTCTGAATGGTCGGTGGCAGTATGTCGTCGTTGACGCAGAAACCTCATCTAATCTAGATGTTACATCGCGCGTCCCTCAAGGAAGCGTAATAGGACCACTACCTTTCTTAATTTTCATAAACGATTTCGGAAACAACGTGAATAGCAGTTTCAGATTGTTCGCTCATGATGTGGTTATCTACAGAAAAGTAACGAATTCAGCGCGATCGGGAAGTGGTTTTGGCATGGTGTGACGAATAAGTAACCTTCATCAAATTGTAAACAGTGCCAAGCAATGTGCGTAACTAACAAAAATAATCCGTTTGTACAGATGTACAAAAAATCAAATTAATTTATTGATGTGGCGATTCCTGAATGTATTTTGTAGTAACAATACAAAGAAACATGAATTGGGACCTGCACGTCAATTCGGACGTGGGTAGAGCTAATTCTAGGCTGTGATTCATAGTTTGAATTTGGAAAGATTGAAATGCACAAATGAGATAGCGTACAAAACTCTCGTGCGTTCACCTTTGGAATACTGTTGTACGATTTGGGATCCGTTTCGTAGAGTTGTCAGTATAGAGAAAGTACTGAGAAGAGCCGCTCGGTACTTGACTGCTTGTCACAGTAGTTATGAAAGCGTCCCAGAATTGATTCGTGGAGTGGGCTGGGATTCTCTAGTAGACAGACAACGTTGGTTTCGTTTGAACTTATTCGTAAACATGTGCACACCCACTTTCATTTACGAGAGTAATGAAGTACTTCGTCCACCAACATATTTGGGAGCAATGATAGGAGAGATAAGATTAGAGAAACAAGGTGTCACATTGTTGCTTATATGAATGCTTTCTTCCATCTTGGAATGCACAGAGTAGAGATTAGTTTGCTGCAAAGCACGCCACCCACAATGTGCAGAGTATGTATGTAAATACAGATGAATAGATAAAACAGACGGTAACTTCAGTAAAGCACACAAATATAGATATGGTTCTTTTAATTACAGCAATTAACAAAATAACTGACGATTAACCAGGCAACATTCTACATCACATAAAAAAGCTGTTTTTATAACTTCCTTTGCTGAAAAGTACCTTCAAAACTAGTAACACGTCGTATGCGGTTCACTCTTTTAGAATAATTGACAAAACAAAACAAAGGGCACACAAGATGGCTACTATCTCCCACTCAAATCAATTCCTTCTTGTTCGCTACCACGACAAACACATCCATACAAAAATCCGTTCCTCCCGCAGAGCTGCCAATCTTTGAACATACAATACACGTTCACAACACAGATATCATTTATAAGAAGTGTGCTATCTGATAATATCTTTAATTTACCAATAATGCATATGCCTTACAGTGTGATTTAGCTATGAGAAGAGAATTCGCGTAAGTTGCCAAACATGCCTGGTCCTTGGATGATAAAAAGTGAGCATGCTTGGTCGGATAATTTTTAAACAGACCTAGTATTTGAGTCATAAGGCCAAAACACACGATCCGCCTCGCTGATATCATAATTAGTCAACAACATGTGTGCTTGTCACGTGTTGACTCAGCATTAAGTGTAGGAGCGATAATGGCGTTATAGCGATTCAATGCTGCGCTCCCCAGCAAGTGTTTTAACTGCAACTGAGTGAGACGTTGCAGAAAAGAACGATTACTTAGCAGCAAATCGTGTTAGGCCGTCGTCCGCCACGTGTCCGACATCAATCTGCATACAGCAGTGTAGCGCACGTTTACTTAACGGCAATCGAGTTAGCCCGGTCCAAGACACGCCGTATCAATGGCTCCAATTTGGCGTCGACTGCTGGGCACGACGATAATGGAATTATCTGGGGGTGGCCCTCTGCTAGTGGCACGTCATCACCGACCTTCCCACCGACTGATGGATGGCGCCGTTCACACGGCACCAACTGTCGGGCTTAACTGCGACCATTCCGTCTCTATCATTTAATGGATAACTACGGAAATGCACTGCATTCCCTTTAGAAGCTTACTCCGTTTCCTATACTGGAGACCGGGGGTGGTTGGCACCGGTCTTCATATTTTGAGTTTTTTAGCTGATTCTGTAAACACCATCCCAAATGTGAACATATCACACTGTAAGCTGCATATATTAGGTTACATATCTGATTTTTTTTACAGTTAGAATATTAAAGATATGACCGCACCTAAAAGTGCAGGTTGTCAAACAACCCCATATGCGGAGTAAAAAAATAATAATAATAATTTTAGAGAGAGAAAAAGAAGGCAACATGCCAGAAAGCAAGCCTCAGAGAAAATAACAGAAATAAGAGACCGTAAATATTGGAATTAAATCAAATAGGATTGATGGAAAATTTCTCGGGCGTGCAGCCGGGTCAATTGATCGCAGATGTACGAATTTTCGATGGCGAAAATTCGTACATCTGCGATCAATTGACCCGGCTGCACGCCCGAGAAATCTTCCAGCAACAGATCCGTCGGGAAAACTTACGATCAACATCAAATAGGATTCATATCGACGAGGTAGGTTTGTTGAACAAGATGCATTAGTTTTGCCTCACAGCTTTTTTCACAATTTCATATTTGCACCAAACTACTTTTTCAGACTACATCTAAAACTTACCAGATTTTTTTTTTTTTTTTTTTTTTTTTTTTTTTTTTTTTTGGGGGGGGGGTGTCTGGCTCAAAGATATTACTGTCATGTAATAAGGACGTTCATCAAATCTATCATCTCTGTCAGCATAACGAACAGAGAGGCTCTCCTAGTCGCTTGAAATCATAAAATAGATTTTGCTCTTTGCACTTACAACACTGAACACCGATGGCAAATCTGCACCAAACACGTTTTTATAACAAAGACGGCAGTTATAACAACTACCATACTGACAATGAATGTTTTAACCATCTGAAACATAGCCTTTACTTCAATGAGTCAAATCTACTAAACAAGTTAAGCCTATTTCATGCAGCCTGTGGTACAGAAAACGAATAAGATAGTTTTAAAAAATTTCTTACTGAATGAAATTTACAACAATCGCTCCTCCTTCCCTCATCAATAGAGAACACACACTATTATTTTGTTGATGAGTAGTTGAGGCTATGAAGGTCACGTTGTCAGCTGGTGTAGCTTCCACACACTCTACAGAGAAAATTAAAAGCTAATGGTCAACCTGCCCCCTACGCCAACCAGCCTAGTCTCCCCTACAAATACGCATTGAACCCTAATCAATTTTTAAAGTTAAAATTCTCACAAACACAGAAGATATTAAAGTTAGATAAAAGTGGTCTAAGTGCTTCAGATAAGAACCATACGAGGGCTATCCAGAAAGTAACTTACGTTTGTGCCTAGCATAGATATGGGTTGGCATGAAGCCGCTATCTTTATTTATTTATTTATTTTCCAGTAGCCTATGGCTATTGTATATAAACAATTTCAATTCATACAATACATTAAGAATAAAAGATAAAAAACAAAAACAAACAAGGTGTTAATTTCATGGAATACTTCACAAAAAAACTATTACAATCTCTCTCGTCTGGCCATTTACCCAACTTTGCTCTGAAACTTGCAACAGTTCTGGTCCTTTTTGTTTCTTCAGGTAATTTGTTATATATTTTTAAACCTTTGTGCAACACTGTTTTCTGTGCTTTACTACTTCTATTATAAGTCGAATGGAAATGGTTTGCCTGCCGTGTCTTATAATTATGTACATCATTATTCTTTTGTACTAATCTCGACGCATATCTTGGTAATAATCCACTTTCCAACCTATATACAAAAGTCAGTAGGCCTACATCTCCAATTATTTACTTTTCAATATGTAAATATCCTAAGTCCTTAAAAATCTTACTGAAATTTTCAGTTCGTCTTTTATTTAAAACAGCCCTCATTCCCTTAAAAATTATTTCGCAATTTCATAATTTCTCTTTTGCTTGCCATGATTTATAATGTGGATCAGTATCTTATGTGAGGCAGCAAAATTGCTTTAAACAATGGCTGTTTACCTGGTTTAGATATACTTTTCTTAATCTCTATACTAAATTTACCTTTTTTGATACTTTTTTATTTATATAATCTACATGATATATAAACTTAAGCTTATTATCTATAACTAAACCCAAATATTTATAATTTTGAACCCAATTAATTTAAGTTCCATTTATCACAACATAATGCAGTGCCTCTACCTGTTCCCCAAAACATTTCTTCCCCATCACTATACATGTTGTTTTTGCAACATTCAGACTTAACAAATTTTTATTTAGCCATTCATTAACTAATTATAGCTCATTATTAATTACCTGTATCATTTTTTCTATATTTTTTCCACAATAATATATTGTTGTGTCATCTGCAAACATGTGAATTTTACAATTCTTTAGTATTTCTGCCAAATCATTTATATACAATATAAATAATAAGGGACCCAGGTCTTGGTGACAAAACGCTTTTTCACACAGTTCGCATCAAGCTGTCGTAGTGATTTATTTACTTAGCTCATTGTGATTTATTGAAATATGTGTTTCAATAAAAAAATCCCGCGAGTTGTAAGGAGCGTTAAAGGTTTTCTGCTGGCAAAAACCTCAAACCAACTGAAATTTATCGGTAACGTTGTGAGGTGTAAGGAGAGGGAATAATGAGTGAACGTGGAGTGAGGCAGTGGTGCATTCAGTTGAAAAGTGGCCGCGGCAATGTTCATGATGAGTACTGCAGTGGTCGGCCTAGCACTGACCATGAAAATCAGAGAAAAAATTCCTGATAATCGCCGCTTTACGATAACGGAACTCTCGCTTCATTTCCCACAAATGTCACGACGTTTGCTGCATGAAATTGTAGCGGAGAAGCTTGATTATCATAAGTTATGTGCAAGATTGGAGCCAAAAATCTTGATGGAAGATCAGCATCTTGCTGCATCGTTGAATTTCCTCGAAGCTTACAAGGATGGAAATGCACATCTCGATCGTGTCGTAATAGGATATGAGATTTGGATAAAGTATGTCAATTGTGAGACAAAATGACAGTCCATTCAATGGGGACACACGATTTCTCCCAGAAAACCAATAAGACGTATGCAAACGTTATCAGCCAGAAAGATTATGGCAACTGTGTTTTGGGTCGCTGAGGGAGTGCTTCTGGTTGTGAATCATGGAAAAAAACAAGGCGTGCGATATAAAACAGAAGTAATTTTTTTTTGTTTTTTTTTTTACGACAACGCACTTCATCACACGGATAATCATATTAATGCCAAGGTAAATTGTCTGTCTTTCAACATTACTTGTTTGACAGTTATGAATGAAATATAAATACATACAAGATCAAATTACCTATAAAAGAAAATATGAAATCATCAGAAAACGGTTAAATATCTCAAAGATAGTTCGATGATAAAGTGCTGTCAGCAATAAGCATCTACAAATAAGGGAAAATATTTTTAAAAATGGTTGAAAACGTGTCAAGAACAAAAACATTTTCCATGCCCAAAAACTTCAATAGTGAAAGTGTAGATTTTTTCATAAATTGAAACGTATACATTTTTTACTATTGTTATTTCCTGATTTTACATTGCCTACCACCTTGTTACATAAAGTATGATCTTAGTTTGTATTTAAAACAATTTATTCTTTTTTTTAAATAGATCTGGATATTTATTCTAAAGGATTTAATGGATCTAAAGTATTCTACTAATTAATCTGCCAATTAATCTACTATTTAATGTGCCATCTAATCTAATTCACACTAAAATCAGCAAGAGTCTATGTATATTCATACTTGTAAGCGATAAACTGTCTACTCACGAATGATCTTCCTGCACCACTGCTGACATGCGCCGCCATCCAGGCCGCCGGGCCGGTTGTTTCTGCTGATGCATCAGGGTGCCCGCTGACCACCAATTGCCCTCAGCTAGTATGCATTCGGAAAGGTAGCACTAGAAAGGACCATATTAGAAAATAACAGGTTCATATCCCCGTACCTGCCAATAAATCACTCCAGGCGAATGCCGGGATGGTTCTTTCAAAAGGCCATTGCGGAATTCCTTCCCGTTCCTTGACCTCATTCCTTTCCCGCTTCTAATTACCCCGACGTCGACGATGCAAGAACCGGTAAGGAAAAAAAATCTTGAATTTTACTAAACGTCTGCCGTCTTCTCGGGTGCACTGCCAGATTGTGTTGTGTTGCCACGACACAATCCGGCGGCACACCCGTGAAGACTTCATTGTTATCATGCACCTGGAAAGTCTCCGTTCTTACATTAAGCTGAAGATGGTTTCAAGAACGTCATACTGGTCTGTATCACGTTGGCATTCCGGGAAAAACAAGAATTGGCTGAGCTGAATTCAGACGCTTGGGTGCCATCTACCTGAGTCCCGAAGTGGATCCAGAAAATGGAAATCTCGTCGTCAGAAGAGTTAAAAAAAAAAAAAAAACATACACAAATAAGCATGGTATTAACGATTTAGTCTGGTATTCTGCAGGACGCAGTTTCCATTCCCGGTCCGTCTACCCACAGTTCAGTATGCAGGCCTCCTCCAGGTGAATGTCGAAATGGTTCTTTCAAAAGGCAGTGGCAGAATTATTTCTTGTTATTTGCTTCAATTCATTTCCAGCCTCTAATGATCTCAACATCAATGAGGTGTATAGCCCTAGAAAGACACTGAGTCATGGGCTCAAGAAATATTTGCAGGATATCAAAAGCGAAATACAAACGAGATCCAGAAACTATAAATGAACTTGTTTCTTACACCATGTAAACCATGATGGTTCAATTTAGTTGAAAGATATTATAATTTAAATTCAAAATGATCCTCGTAATTAACTATCAGCGCCTAATAACAGAAATTTAATTGCATGAAACTTTCTTGGGAGAAACGATAATTTTATTTTACAAGTTATACTGTCATAGGTCTAAGAAATCACTTTTTTCGCACTATTAGCGTAGACAAACTAAAAAAAAACTTGAGGAAATTATTTTAAAAAAATGTGCTACGAAAATACTAAAATATCGAATGTATTCGAAATAAACTCTTTCATCATGTTTTAGTTTTTGAATACCATTAATATTAAGTCAAATATTTCAGCTCATAACAAATACGTAGTATCCAAACAAATGGCCACTTGCCGTCACCGATCGTGGCCTCGTACCGGGAAGAGTCCGGTTCGAATCTCCGTCCGGGCATCCAGATTTGGGTTTTCCATGGTTTCCCCGAATCACTCCAGGTGAATTCTGAGATGGTTCCTTTAAAAGACCAATGGAATAGCTGAAACAAATTCTGTGTTTAAATTATATAAATAAAATCTAAAATTCTAAACTGAGTCAGTTATTACTTTTTTGCGATTCGGTTTATACAATTTCCTTGATATAAACCCTATTAACATTAACATTATGTGACGGATGTGAAGAAATTTGCTAATCTCCTGTAATATTAGAGCCGACATATGTTAGAGATACCTGCAGCTGCTACTTGCAGAGTATCGAACGAATTTTTTCCTTTTAGGCGAGACGACGTAAAAGTGGGACATAGAAAGAGTGAGTGCGACCTGCCAGAGTGGCTAGTGTTGCAAACTGAAAAAAAATAATTTTTTTTCAGATTTGTGAAAAAAAAAAAACATGAAAAGAAACCTAGCACCCTTGTTTTTTTTCTAATTTTTTTTCAGAAAACAATATATTTGATATATTATAGTTTTATTTACGGAACTTACATTTTACATGTGTGTTTTAAATCTTACTAAATCATATAATGTCTTACATAATGATTCATAAATGTATCTCTATAGATAACAATTTTTTACTCATCCTCTATGTCAGTACCACATTCACTAGTATCAGTACTACCAAGACTAGTTCGGCCGGAGTCGGAATTCTCAGTTTCTTATTCTGTCTGCTCTAGATCCATAACTTCAGAAATTCGAGATTACATTTTCTTTTACTGGATGTATTGTACACAAAAGCTTTTGAGATTGCAATTTTAAATTGTGAGCAAAGTACACACTGTGCATAAAGACTGCGCCGATAGTTCTGTATTAAGGGGTCTTTTAAGTTTGAATTTAAACCTATTTTCATACAAAATAGGAGCTTTATTTCTTTTCAATCGTTGGTTTACGGCAATGGTTGCAAGGAATGATGATTCATAATTACTGACAATTTAATGACTCAGTATCGCTATACACTGCGAGTTAACAAGTATGCCTTGGTGGGCAAACCACGTTACAATTATCTTTCATACCTTTATGATTAATAATTGTGGATTTTAATTTAATTTTTTATGAAGGAGGAAATTTATTACTTTTGCAAGAATCTCGACGTTAGTTGGAATTTAGGAAAATTGTCACAATATGACATTTATTTTCTTATCACTGGCGATTACAAGTCTGAGCGAATTTACCGTTAACATTAACACAAATTGGCAAATCATAAAAGCAACGCTCAGAGTTACAATTAGCCGTCATGAGGCAAGCAAACAATTGTATATTTACTTTTAAATATCTCAGAATCAAAATGCAAGAAATAATGACAACTGGAAACAATGAAAAATACAAGTTATGACTACCTCAGACAAAGGCATCATAATACTGTGACTTTACAGTTAAAAAAAGAAAATCATGGGCGCCAGAATGAACAATATATCATTCGAAAATAACTAGTTCTGGCAAATTATGCCGCTAGCTCAGGGGTTTTTACAATTACAAAGTGAGAACATGGACCTATCCTCTCAAAGTCGCTTACGGGTTCTGTTTCACGGAATGCACAATCACATGGCTTGGTCGTAATCAATTACCATTGTAGTTCTGCGTCTGATGTCTGTGATGAGTGTAGCGGACCCACGATATGTGAGATTATCTCACAAGTCGGCTATAGGCATCTCTGGTCTGGCAATGCGCATCATCGCATTACCGGCTGTGTTGCGGTGAACCTGCTCCAGCAAGGCAAGCTGCGGTTAGCGAAAGAAGTCAACTTTCCAAGTCAACCTCAGACTGGTGCGATCGAAGTTAGAATCTCAGCTCCTCGCTCTTCGGTCCACGAGGAAACTTCTTGCTCCGCCCATTTGTAGTCTCGAAGCTCACATACAACAAAAATTCCCAGGATTTTGAGTTATACGCTCATTTTGATTGGACCTTCAGGTCGGCACCTAATGTCACGTGATATCCTCGATATGTGATTTGGCCAAAGAATCCAACAGAGGTCGGACATATTCGGCTAAGTTCGCCGGGGCGAGAGAACATTCGGGTTTCGGACGGCAGGCTTTTCCCGCTCGGTGAGTGACCCATCCCCAGGGAGCAGGTGTGTGGTCTGGCAAATCCCAAATCCGCGACGTCCTGTCGCCATGGCTCGGAAAGACCAAGATTAGCTTCTAGCCTACATAGCTCAATAACTCTTTAATATTCGCTTTGCTACGATACACTGTATAAGTTCACCATTTCATTACAGTCCTCACTTGGAATCTTGCGTACTTTATAAAATTACAACAAAAATCTATTCACGTGGTCGCCCAAGATTTATGTAAATTACTCTTATATTATTACATATATAATAAAAATGCACCTTGTAACGTGGCGACAGCGCGGCTCGTTACAATATGGCCGGCCGTTGGTGAAAAATGAAATTATGGTACAATAATTTTATTTTTAACTACCTAATTCTATCTCCATTGTGACTCAACAAAAACTTAAGCATTTTTATAATTACATTAATTTTAAATGTGATTCCAATAACCATCGGTATTCCTGCCTTGTAAGGTGAATATATAACGGGAGCATATGTCCTTTTGGCCGTCTTACAATTCTTTACAAACAGAAGCACGTGAATTCAGGTAGCCTTCCCAAATACAAAGTTATATTAAACACAATACTAAAATATACATGAAAAAAATTATTTACATACATGTTTAAATAATAATAATCTTGAAAATATCTTGTATCAAATCTTATCATTAAATCACTAAAATGAAACACATTAATAAAACAAAACATTGTCAGAACACTTATGCAGAAAGTGGTGAACTATACATTGTATTTACAATTTAGCGTGATGTTTTACTCATGTGCATAAAAATAATTCTGCCTTCAACAAACATCCATAAAGATGCTAGAGGTGAGCGTAAAATATCTCATTACATTGCGCGGTTTTAATCTCAAAACAACGGAATAGTTTAGTCGGATTCGGTGACGTGATTTTCGTCATGACCGACGGTTAATTCAAAAGCATTTCAGAGAAGATGTGCCCGTGTTCATGGTCAAATATCACTAACTGTAATCTTAGATTTTAATGACGCGGCATTTACTTATAATTCAACGTGGTGTGGAATGAACGATGTAAGTACATGTTTTCGTTTGTTACGTAAATTATGAACCTTACTCGTTGAATGTTAGGTGGTCTCCTAATTAGTCTTTCATTGGTCGACATCTCTAACTTGTAATATACCGTCTGTGAAGTGATTGCGAATTTCATGGCGAAAGGAAACTGTATTTGCTCATGGGTATATGTAATGGAATTTCTATAAAATTTACCATTCCCATATGAGACATTATACACATTATGCGGTTTGACGTGAACTTTCATCATCGTCAACCAAAGTCGCTGTAGCATCTTTGGCGTACAAGCGGACCCAAAATATCCATTCGGCACACAAATTGAAAGGATAATGAATAGCGTAACTATCATTCCTCGGTAATATTACGATTCCTTCACAATGGGTCTATTGATGACTCGAGATTATCTCGACATTCAAAGAATAAAATTTTCTCCCTTTTTTTTATTTAGGATTTATTATAACCCTCTTAACATGTCCGTATACTCCACGTTTTAAGCCGAAAATCCATCCCAGTTAGCGAATATTTTCTTTTATACACTTATGCTTCTTTAGCTTGTATGAAAAAGGTCGTAAGCTTTGTGCATAGAACGGTACGATCTCAGGTTTTCCGTTTGCCAATACAAAGCAATTTTGAGATTTCACGCTAGCAGAATACTATGAATCTATATAAAGCAACAATATAAACCTTGAAATTATTTTCGTTGAGTGCACACAATTCTGAGCAAAACATGTGCTGTCCAACAATAGTTTTAATCTAATTTACGGAATACTATACAATTTACAGTAAGGGTACGCGAAATACCGCTAGAACGAGGCGTGAAACTTTTGTTTTCTTTCCCATTCATTCTTGGGTATGCGCTACCTGCCAGAATTCTAGGAACCTGCCGGTTGAGTTCAGCTGCCTACCTGCGTTAATGACCTCAGCTGTTCGATGGTAGCTGTTTCCCCACTCTTTCGAAACCGTTACTTTGTATGAAATGGCTTTAAATTCCGGGCGTTATGAGGCCCGATCTCGGTTTGTCCGTCCGTCAACAAATAACAATTCTTCGAGATCACTCTGGCAACCGAATAAGGCCCGGAATATAGCAGAAAAAACTTCGATATCACCTTCCGCTGTGCGTCGGAAGGAGTTATTGTTCTCAGCAAAACCTGCTGGCCAACCTCGAACGTCTGCGTTTTGGATTGATCATGCTTGAGCTGCCGCCTAGTCGCCTTCTCCATCAGAAATTCGTACGCCCTATTTAGGTCATTTTCCAAGTTTTTGGGAGGTTGGTCCTTCGGGAAACGTACTACTTTCTCTGCCAACATAGCGGCCTGAGCTCCGAACTGCAAATCAATGGGGCGATATAACGTCGCGCAGTTCACAGTGTAGTTAAAATAGTTTTCTATTGTAGGAATATGCTTTACCCATGAAGCGTGATTGTCCCCAATTAGTGTTCGCATATATACACTCAGTTGACGCATAAATCTCTCGCTGTTGTTACCCTGAGGACATCGTATAGAAGAATAAATGACTTTTATTCCCCTGTCTTCAAAAGCCTTCCTCCATTTGGGGCTGTAAAAGACGCTACCATGATCTGACAACACGGCTTTCATTGGTCCGCAATGGGGTATGTATCGCTCGAACATTATTTTCAGCGATCCTCTCGTGCTGAGCTTTGCAACTGGATACAATTTAACATATTTTGTAAACGCATCTAGCACGAGGAACACATGTCGGAATCCATATCTTCCGGCCGGGATCGGGCCGAAGTGGTCGACACAAGTTAATTCGTTTGGCCCCTTCGGTACCATTGGCGCGTATGGTCCTGCCGTCCTCATGTTAGGGTGTTTTGCCTTCTGGCAAATTTCACACGTGCGCGTACATTTCGCGACGCTCTTCCGGAGTGCCTTGGCGAAATATTCCGCGCGGATCGTGTGGTACAACCGCTCTGTCCCCGGGTGTCCGCACTGAATGTGGTATGTACTCGCGATCGAGGAATTCAGCGACTCTGGAAGCCATATCTTCCAACGGCTGTTAGCGTCCTCCCTTCGGAAGCAAACATTTCCTTCCATTGTACACAGCATTGCTATGTTGCGGATGTGTACATCGTCCGCGTATTCTCCTCGTCGCAAGTACGCACGAACCCGTTTTATGTCGGCCTGCCGCTCTTGAGCCGATATAAGTTTTTCCTTCAATTCCGCCGAGGTCGTGCCATCGGCAAGGGTTATGGCAGAGATTAGCACCTCGTTTGCCCGGAGGCGTCTTTGTTCCTCGGAAGGGTGGTCTCTAGCGTTGCGACTTAAATAATCCGCCATCACGTTTTCCGACCCTTTACAATACTCGATGTGTATATTAAATTGCTGTAGGAACATCGCCCAGCGCAATCCGGTTGTTCGTAAACGTGGCGCTTCTGAGAAAAGTGAGAGCTTGATGGTCAGTTCTTAAGTAGGTTTCACTACCCCATAGATACTGTTTAATTTTTGTACTGCATAAAATATTCCAAGCATCTCAAGTTCGCAGATAAAATATCGTCCCTCTGCCGGCCTTAGTGTTCGACTTGCCGTTGCAACAATTTTCATGTTACCATCCTCCCCTTTCTGGTGAAGACAGGCGCCAATTCCAAGATAACTGGCGTCGGTGTACAAATAAAATGGTTGTTGAAAATCCACATGGGCCAGGCAAATTTGTTCCGCAAAGATTTGCTTAATCCTCAGGAATGCGGCCTGTTGTGGCTCCCGCCATTCCCATTTCCGTCCCCCTTTTAAGAGGCTATATAGGGGATGCAGGATTTGCGCAAAGTTTGGCACATTCCCTTTGTAATACGCGCACACTCCTAAGAAACTCCTGAGCTCCTTTAATTTGGTAGGCGGCGCCATTTCTTCGATTTCCCGTATCTTGTTCGGGGAAGGCGAAATCCCTTCGGGAGTAATTCTGAATCCCAAATATTCGACTTCGTGAGCGCATAAAGTGGCCTTGTCCGGCCGTAGAGTGAGCCCGCTCTTTGCCACTACTTTCAGTAACGTATCCAAATGCGTCAAGTGTTGTTGAAACGTTTCGGACGCGATGAGAAGGTCATCGACATACACCGAGCAGAACTCTTTAACCTCGGGCGGTAACACGTAATTCATGGCCCTAATAAAAGCGGAAGCGGCGTCCTTTATCCCGAATGGCAACCTTTTAAAACACATCTGCCTTCCTTGGAAGACAAACGCAGTATATGGCTGGCACTCTTCATCTAGTACCACCTGATTGAAACCCGACGTCACGTCTAGAGTGGTCAGCCAGGGCTTCCCGTGGAACCGCGTCATGAGGTCCTGAATCCGTTCCGTTCTCTCCCCGTCCGCCTCTATTCTTTGGTTAAGTAGTCGGGCGTCGAGACAAGGTCGAACCGACCCGTCCTTCTTAACAACAAAAGTGACCGGGTTGAGGTGCATGGAAGGACGTGGGGTAATGATCCCATTCCGCTCCATTTCCGCAACAGCTACCTGGGCTGCCTGCCGCAACTTGTGTGGGATACTATACGTGCGTCCCTTCAGCGGCGTATTGTCCTTGACCCGGAACTTGTGCACATAATTGCGTATCTCCCCGGGACGGTACGAAAACGCCTGCAAGTTCTCTTCCAAGACTTTACACAGCTCACGCTTTTGTGCTACTGCCAAATTAATTTTTTCTTGGACCTTAGCGGTCAAATTCTCAAGAATGAGGCTTCGTTCGTCAGCTAAAGCGCTTATGGCTGCTCCTTCCCCGTGAATACGCTCGCTATTTTGTTCCGCGGGATCTTGCACTCTATCGGAAATCTTTATTTCCAGATTTTGCGAGTGAGCCTCGCTTTTCCAGTGCAATACCTCTGGCACCAAATGCTTGATGGTTCCTTCCCCCCAATCCAGAATTACCCGACGTTTTTCAAGTTGGTCGCAACCAATAATCACGTCTTGGGTCAATCCGGGGATAACCAGCATTGAAAGCGATAATTCGCTGTTGGCGATTTTCATCGGGATGAACACCTGCGAGCTGACGATCTTTTCTCTTTTCCCGAGGGCAGGCACCACCGTAACTTGAGTGGTCGGGATTACTTTCAACCGCGGATTTTTGCTCTTCAATTGTAACATAAATTTTTGTGAGATTGCGGAGACAGAAGATCCGGAGTCGACTAACACGTTAGCCTTTATTCCGTATGCTATGATCGATATTTGGGGACACTTGGTGCATCTGCTTATTTCGCCTTGGGAATCCATATTAGCGTCGTCTTCGCTATTTTCCGGCCCCTCACCACGCCAGTAGGCCAAATTGTTTATATTGATGCATTCCACCATTCTAGTGTCCCCCGGAAGGCCTCATTGCGGCGCATCGTTTCCGGGTGCGGCCGTCCTATCGCACATATTCTTTTCTTCCTTTTGCTGGCCTTGGACTTTGGAATCCTCGTATTCTACGGCAACTGCATTAATTGTAGCCCGTTCCTTGCCAAAATTCTTGCCACTTCCGCGGTCATTCCCGTTCTTCCAAAATGAATTTCCCGGCTTTCCATTTGTATCGCCGTTATTACGACGTGGTTCACCATCGGCATCGGGCTGTCGCTTGTTATAAAAATTTCCTCTTTGGGAATTTTTATGCGAGCGTCCTTTCCCGTTAGTTTCGTGTGGCCTCATCTCTACTTGCGGTTCCAAGCTATCATTGTCGGTTCCCGCCGCTCAAAGTTACATGCTTGCCGCCTATCCGATCTAAATTCCTTAACGTGTCCAGCAACTCTGGCACAGTACGTATAAGAACTGGATTTATTAGGGATTGGACTTGTGAACCGAAATGTGCCGTGGCCATTTCCACAAACTCCCCGTCCGACATCCGAACATCGAACTGCCTAGTGAGGACTAGCAATTTATTCACATATCTCTCCATAGATGAATTTTGCTTCGGACATATCTGCCCTGATACAATTTTATTCTCGCTTGGTTTTGGATCTTGCTAGACCAGAATGTTTCAAGAAACACTTTCCGAAACTCGTCGTATGACATTTCCGGTTCGCAAGTGATTTGAAACCAAAGACGGTCGGCTTCTGATAATGACTGCTCAACCAGGATCAGCTTCATCGCTTCGGGAACCCCTTTTATATGAAAGTACCTCTCCATTTCAGCGAGGTATGCTTTCGGATTAATGTCTTTACGGGATCCGAAATATGGGAGCTTTAATTCAATATGGGCAGCTGCGTAATACATGCCACTACCTGAATTTGAACATTGCCGGCATTAGAACTACTTAGTTCTTTCATTCTAGTTTCTAGCCGTAAGAGCTTAGAACTAGTGGCTTCCGACAGTTCGTCCTGTGACAATTTTAATCGTTTTGTGCCGTCTTAACGAGTTCGACCGAACTTGCTACGGCAGTCACCTCCGAGTCAAGTTTTCGGATGTTTTGTTCAGTAATTCCGAAATTTGTCCTAGGTTTTGGCCGTTCTCGTTTCGCATCTGTTCAATGGACAGGTCGGTGGCGTCAAGTCTTTTGGATAATTGTTTGTTGGCCGTTTGCAAAGAAGCACAGGTAGTCTTACTTCTTCCGTACCCTTTTCCAGCTTAGAAACATTTTTAGCTTCTCAGACTTGAATTCGGATATTTCTTTTGTGATCACAGAACGGAAGGTGGATATTTTTCCGTCCAAATTTGTTAATATCGCAGCTTGCGAATCAAATGACTATAAGGAAAGCACAATAAGTAATAAAAAGAGGCAAAAAACCATAGATAAATATAAAATTCCTAATTTTTTGAAAAGATCCGTCGGTTTACAGATAAATTCGCATCGCTGGCAGCACTAGTTCAAATAGCGAGTATCAATCCAAACAACGAGGAACGGGGATTCCTTCTCGCGCAACCTAGCCTTTTCGGGAATGTTGCCAATATTTTTGTAATTTTTTTTTCTACTGAACCAGAAAAATATAGTAGATTTAAAAATTAAGAGAAGTACTTAGTACAATTCTAAAACAGTCATATTATACGATAAATGCCTTAAAAATGTGAAATTTATTAGTTATGAAAAAAAAAACATGTCCCAGAAAAAAACCATGTTTTTATTTTCACAATTTTTTCATGTTTTTTTTTTCAAGTCAGAAAAAAACGTTTTTTTACAACACTAAGAGTGGATCACTGCACTGGAACTGGTAGGTACAACGGGGTCGGTTACGAGCCCAGGTTCCTACGTACGGTGGTTTTCCGCAACCATCAAGGCAAATGCTGAGGCAGTCCCCAAATTTCGTAAACAGAAAATACACATATTACACACATAGTTACATATTTCTCAGACAGATGGCAGCACATCACTTCCTCCATTAGTAAGTAATATCAGTTGACAGCAGGTATAAAATGCTTAGCGTAAGAGCTACAAATTTTACCATGCCAATGATGAGTAAAACTTATCTAAAGCAGCCGACACCTTATGTTGGGAAAAGGTGTTGAAGAAGAACTAAAAGTAGCGGGTTAATTGTATAATGTTGTATCAGTATGGAAATCACTTAAAAAATTAAGCCGTGACCGGTGGATTGGAAGTCTGCTAACGTCATTCCTCTCCAGGTTCGGAACTAGCACGTAGCGCCTCTCTCCTTCTATCGAGCCGGCAGCACTTTATCCAGGAGCCGCCTCATTTCCTTACCAAATTTGCCATTAGCGCTGCGTCTTGATAACAGGGGTGTACCGAATACGCGTGGCCAACATCAAGCTCCTTCGTCTAGTCCTCGTACCATGCTTCCTTCCTTCATTTCTCTCCAATATTTTCGGCTAGGTTTGTTACATTTTTCATTCTACTACTTTACGCAGTAGCTTTGAGTGCCGTTCGTATCACAAACGTGGGAAACAATAGAAAGGGATAAAAAATACTTTTGGCTTCAGGTACGGATTTCTTTTACAGAAGTGAACGCATACTAAATGTGGAAATTATAAGGCAGTGAATGGAAATCTAATAGTGCTTCAGAAAACATAAATCCACCCTTTGAAATGACGTGAATATCTCAAGCAAACGATAAAGGTGAGATAAATGTTTACTGCGGTTCGGGATAGTACCAATATATTGACGGTCTCTTCAAAAGTTCGTGATCAATGTCTTTACCCTTCTTGTCCACTATCCTGTCCCTTCTCTAATTTTATCGTCGTCGATCAGACTAAAACTGAAAAGAAGTGATACTATAGTATTCATAAAGGAAATATATTAACAGATAATTGGTCCTTCGTTAGGTGATCCTTAGACATTTACACCTCACACACTGGAATAGTAAGAAAAGCTTTCCGCTTCCCTTTACTTCAACGCATCCACATTAGAATAACATCTTAAATGCGATGTTCGGTTAAAACTCTATAAAAAGCTCAACATTGACTCACCTGTATATATAGTCTCTCATCTGCTTTGTCATCTAACATTTTAACTTGTTTACATCTAATATACCTTTTAGCTGAGTTAGTGGATACTGCTTCATGGCACTTAGGTCATGACGCCAATAACGTGGCACTCACGAAAGCAACTTAAATTACTAAAAACTGAATTTTTCCCATATTATGCGGAAACCACCTCACTAAATTGCGATTTTTTTCGTTACTTCTGAGATATGAGATAACTGAACGGAAATTTAATAAATAATTCATTATATTACAGTTTGAAAATAAAAATCTCTATCGTACCGTACGCGTACACCTATGCCCACGCAGACGAAGCTGTCGGCAGATGCTAGTATACCATAAAATAACCAGTCTTAATCATGTAGTGTTTAGAGATTTTTTGACAACCTTCCTTTTAACTTTCCTTGAAACCCCATACCTACAATGGTAGTGTGATTTTTTTATTTTTATTTTTTTAATTTAGGCCAGCGCATTATCTGAACTGACGCAATACTTGCATTTTTCTTCTTCTTCTCTTCGATTTTTACCATCTAAGGACTACGAAAAGTAATCATGTGAATTCATCCCGATATTTCTTTTCTTGATTTCCAAAAGTTCTTCAACCTTTCACTTTATCGTTTCCTCCTTGCTTGAATCCGGATGTTTACTACCATTCCTCTTCTACTGGAAACCCTTGAGGTTTTGTACCAATCTTCTGAAAGCCAATAGTTTATTGGGTCCAGATGTCATTACCTTTACTCTTCCCCTTCTCCTGGAAACCACTGAAATTTTGAATCAGGCATCTGAAAGATGCTCTGTCTTATATTATTCCGATCTCTATCATATCTTTTTTTTTCTCCTTAGATCCACAGGTTGACATTCTTACTCTTGTAAACGTGATTGCAAATTATTTTTGTAAGTCTGTTGTTATAAAATCACATTATGTGACCAAAAAGATGATTCTCCTCTTTCTTATCTTCTCTAGCAACATTTCATTTTCTTCTTTCTTATATAGATATTTATTCCTCCGATGCCTGAATTCTTCTTTTTTTTCGGTTTCAATGGCTCCCAGACTATCTTCAAGATTTTACATACTTCTTCTTTATCTCTTTGTATTTTTAGTGTCCATAGAGAATTTGCATTCTGACGCTTAAAGATTCGTTTTATTACTGTATTGTAGTGTTTGATTGAAATTTTCCTTAAGAAATTCTTATCGAATGTATCTTTAGTCATTTGGTATGTTAGATCTAGTTTTCCTATTCTTGCTTATAGAGCCCATTCATTTGGATTATTTATTCTAAATACTTAAATTTATTGTCCTCGTTGATTTTTCCATAACTTCCATATAGTTCCTTTTAATGAGTGTAAAATTCTGCTCCAGTCAGTTTCGAGTGAATGCCGTGGTCCCTGTCTAGTAGGGAGGAGTACATGTTCTGCCATTGCCGCCACTCCAAGGCCCTTGCGCACCCCTGGGCGTGTCATGACGGCACCCGAATTTACATACAAATCGAATTACTTCTGTGTATTGACTTCGCAGATTGAAGAGCAGAAACGGCGGCTGTAAGGACCCGGCACTTCAGTCCGTCTCAGCACGGGTCCTGGCCTGACAGACTGGGAACCGCTTCACAGTTATGATTCGACGAGTAAGCACTCTCGAGCATCTTAACAAAGTTACAAGTCATCTCATACGAGAGCTCAAAACTGTGAATGGCACATGCTAGCTGTATACGTCATAACGATTTGCGTTCAGTCTTATTTTACGAGGTGTGTTAAAAAAAAAATAACAAGAATTTTCATTTTTTTTGAAAGAATTTTATTTCTTTGTCTGAATCAATGTTATCCCCTTCAAAATAGTCCCCATTAGATATTATACATTTATACCAGCGCTTTTTCCAATCCCCAAAACACTTCTGGAATTCGATCTTTCGGATAGTTTTGAGTTCTTTCAGCGATGCACTTTTAATATCTAAAACGACAGCTCTTCAACAGAAAAGTGTCACAAGCGCCATGTCTGGAGAATATGGAAGCTTTCTTGCCAAAAATTCACGATCAAGTAATGATATGTGAGAAGGTGTATTATCGTGATGCAAAAGCCACAAATCCGGGCGTTTTCTTCGAAATGCTTCATGCAAACGGCGTTCAACTTGAAGGTAGTATTCCTTATTGATCGTTTGACCTTGCGATCCAAGATTTGTACAAATGAAAAATCGCCGATTGTATCAAAACTCGTGTTATTATTTTGACAGCTGACAAGACACTAAACATACAAATATATATCAAAATGTATAGATACTTTTAAGACATGTTTGCCAACACAACAAAGAAAAAATCGTGCCAACCGGACTAATATAAACCGCGAAATTTCAAAATCCGCATTACTTTTTGAGCATACCTCGTACAACTACTTGATGCCGGAAACTTCATTAACTCGTTTTTTTTTTTTTAAAATTTATACAGGATTTTGAGATGAAGACAGGTCTACCAAAGTTACTCGCAGGGTTGATGTGAACTCCATATTTGAAGTCTACGCATAGTCAAGAACGGCGCACCGAGCGTTGTGGGTGAGTGGCTAACGCTCTGGACTCGCATTCGGGAGGATGCAGGTTCGAATACCAGTCCGGGCATCCAGATTTGTGTTCTTCGTGGTTTTCCCAAATCACTCCACGCGAAAGCCGGGACACTTCCTTCAAAAGTCCATGGCCGAATTCATTCCAATTCTTAATACCCAGATCCATCCCGCCTCGAACCTCGACGTCGACGAGGCGTAAAGTAATTAGGAAAAAAAAAAACCGGCGCAAATGCACCGAGAAATCCAGTGCACTACTACTTACCCAGAAATCAATTAAAAGTATTCCGTTAATAAGTATATTCAATTGTTCCTGATATCGAATTATTTATTGCTTCTTAACTTTTAAGAATTATTTGTTTTCGTATCTTGATACTGAAAACATTTATCGGTCTCGCAATAATAACAATCACAAAGTTTCATATCTCACTAACCGTAGATCATATTTAACATACAGTTAAGCAAACCAACAAAGATAATACTCACTATATTAGGAGTTCGGTAATCATCACTAGAACATCTGTATATTTGTTGCACTAGTGTAACGTTATAAGTTTTATGTTATGAATCACGTTCGATGAAAAATGAAAATTATTTTGCGTCCACTTGTTCCTAATTTCACAGTTTTTCCGCAAAAATCAAACATACACTATTTTGCTCCCAAAGTCTTTGGGTGTAGGGGAAAGTCGGGTTGCCCCGGATTTTTAATATTCTAAGAAACCAAACACGCTGCGTCACTAAAACTTTATTGTAAATATGAACCATGCAGTGTAGAAACAAATGCAACCGAGCTGCGGCTTGTGCACCCACTTAATTCCTCACTAGTGTGTGTTTTGTTCCTGGCAGAAGTTTCTCGTAGCTCTTGTAAAATTCGTTGGAGATTACTGAATATGATGCGTCAGAAAAACGCGTAATAACGCGTGCTCGAAAAATAAAAAAGGGCAGATTTTAACATCTTCACCATATAAAAAATGTGTAGAGGACGGGAAAAAAGTAAAGATAGTGAAAAAAGCGAAGAGAAAAAAATAAAAAAAATTATAGCACAATAAAGAAGTTGAATACAAAGAAAAGTATTCAAAGTCTTTCACAATAAAATTAAGTGAAACATACCGAATGCGTCGAAAGTAGGAAATTTTTTTAAGAAGACTGGATTCAGTGCTATGAATCAGAGACAGGGTCCATGACGATTGTGTTAATAAAGATTCATCAGATATTCAATATTATTGTGAGGCCAAAAAAACGACTAGGCCATCATTTTTTACTGTGTCCGGGGCTACCCGACAACATTTGTTTTACCAACAAATTAAGACAAAAGTGTTTTCAATTTAATTCATGGTAAAAACGTTATGATTAGTTACTTTTATTTAATATGACTGCAGAAGTTACCAGTTTAATTATAAGATTAACATAAAGACATAAAATAGGTTTGTTTTATTTTTATTTGCAATTTATTTTCAGTGTCCGTGGCAACTCGAAATTTCCGTGCATTGTTTGTAATAACATCAAAATCCGGCCAGCAGTTTTTTCGTGAATCGCTTTCATAGAAATAAACATCTTTTTCCTAATTTCGCAGCTTCCTGTAGTCAAATGAAGGCGAAAGGTATCTCATTTTATTCATGGAATCTTATTTGCACAACGTTAAAAACCATATGAAAATCGCAGGCAACCAAATTTAATTTTCTTCTCACAGTCGCAGTACTTATGAGTTAAGATATAATAACGTAATGTTATTATTCTGTCATTCAAACTTTCTTGCAAACATACATACATATCATTTCAGTTAATGATTCTGGTCTGTGGTAATGAAATAAACCTAGTTTTAAATATAATAGTTTTAAGAGTGCTTCACGTAGTTCCCTACGTGGGTATGGGAAGTGAAGCAAATCTTCTAGAAGCAGTTAATGGACAATATTATGTAAAAATTTGTGTTTCTAATTATTAATTTTTGATAATTATAATTGTTGCTACTATTGTTTCTTACTAAACTGAATTAATAAAGATTAAAAAAGAAGAAAATTATTATTTTTTTCATTTCAATTTCTCTTCAGTTTTTGCTCCAGATCTATTACAGTCTCGTAAAAGAATTATGTATACAGTACTGAGAAAATATTAAGTATATAAATTAAAAAAACAAAACGAGTGTAAATAAAAAGCATTATGCAGGAAGGGATGGTATTAGTTTCAAAATTGCCGCATTTATGTGACGTCACAGCGCGATTCTCTGAACTGATTCTTGGGGCGCTAGCGCCGCGGCCAACGATTAATTCACTAAAGTTTATACTGGGCGCGAACAGTCTCTTTATATATTGTCTCTGGTAACATAATAGTTTTACTGAAATTTTTTTTATTTAAAGTGTTACTGAGATTTTCCAAAATAATTTCCCATCTTACGAATTCACAAAAGCGGGATACATATTCCTGTTGTCGATGAGTTGATATTCAGATTTTTTATTAGGGTTTAACGGCTCGTTGACGTCCATCTCATCACTGCCGGGGAAGGGAAGGAATTTGGCTACGGAACCTTGGTGGCATTCTCCTGCAGGAACCACGGTAAATCTTGGATAATGGAAGCCTTGTTAGCCGTAACGGGGATTTGGTTATATCTTCTACAATACCAGGTTACGTGTTTTATTTGTGAGAAATTTTAAAATAAAGCCAAATTGTGACAAGCTTGGAGACCTATTCACTTACCTCAATCCCCTCAAATAACATTACTGCACGAATGAAACAGGTACTTCTAGTTCCATCTGTTCTTCAGATGATACTAAAAAATTACTGAGTTCCTGTCTCTTTTAATAGATTAACTGGAATTACTATGTGTTTAAGGAGCGTTAGTTTGGGTAATCACACAGTGTTCTGGAAGTTTATTTCCACGCAGTTACTTAACTAAATACAATTGTTATTAAAAATGCTCATTACAATAGAAATGAGTTAATTTGATACACATTTTTAGTTTACAGTAACAGTGATATATCTGGACACCGATTACAGGATAATATCTACATCGACTGAATATATATATATATAAATAATTAATAGGTTTATTCAAATGAAATATCTATTTTTTCAGTGTTTTGGCATTTAATATCTTAATTAAATACAACTATTGTCAACTAATATCTCTGGCCCTTGTTACTTCAGCAAAGAAGACCGGGTACGTGACGTTCGTGGTTACTCAATGACCATGCTTAGCATTTTATTAGTATAGATCGTCTAGAGGTCGATCTGACCATTCGTCAATTCTAAGCTCGTAGTGGTTTCGTCTATTCATCTATTTATTCTCCGGCAATATTTTTATGAAGGTATTACATTTATTTCAAAGTTGTTACAGTACTGGTTTCATTCCGAACAATATTTGGAGAAATCAGTAATATAATCTGTTAAAAACTTGGTGTGTTTGTCATAATAGAGCCTTAAAATACTTAAAATAAGTAGAAAATTTCCTGGTATCAGGTCATTAAATTTCAGGATTGAAGATTAAAGACTTGGACTTTTCCGTGTGCTGGAAAGTAAATATTTAACCTTGTACAGGAATGATAATTTCTTAGCAATTACTCTCTAACTATGGCGACCTTATACTTGGCAAAACGGCCGACGGTTCTCAGAGCTACTTTATCGGCTGTGGAGCGCAAACACGGCGAAACTTGGGGATACTTGGGCGAATTAATTTCTTTGGCCCTTGCGGTAGTGTAAAGGTGCAGCGAACGCTTGGCTAGACTTAATTACGAGCTCTGCCTGCCTTTCAAAGAATGTTTCCCTCAGTTTTGCGAAGGGAGAGCTTTCGGCTTGGGCGATACAGAACTTGGCGGATACTCGAGGTAAAGCCTAATGCTTTGTGTCTTACAGTCCACATTGTAAAGTAGCAATGAAGTACCTTCTTGCAAGCCATGGACATACGCGAGTGGTTCGAAATTAAATTATAATTCGAATGCATTTGCATAGTTCTCGACCTAAAGGTTGGTTGGACCCTAATTGCATATGGCTTTACGTCTAGTTGACTTATAAGCAAAAAAGGACTTGGGGAAAGAGACGGTAATAAATTCTGACATGACCTTTTGAAGGAACCATCCCAGCATTCGCCCGAAATGATTTAGAGAAACCATGTAAAACGGAAATTTCGTTGGCTGGACGGGGATTCGAAACCGCGTCTTCCTGAATGGGTAGCCAAATCGTTATATTTCACCAACCACGCACGATCTGTAGGAAGCGTTCTAGCCCTTGGTACAGAGACTCCCGGTTCCTTTGTTTCTTGTTTCTGAGTTTTGTTTTATGAGCGTTGTTGACTCTAATTATCGTTGTTTTGTGTAATTTGTAGCTGTGTAGCCTGAAGAATCCTGGCTCCTGCTGGTTAGAATGCCTATGTGATTTTTCATAACAACTCTACCTCCACGTCCACGAAAGTTAAATAGGCGCTCTCCCTCGACGATGCACTCCATTTTGAGAGTGGTTGATGTGAAAGGCTAAAAGATGGATCCCTTGCGCCTTACAACCGGGATGTAAGGGTTGAGGTATGGTAGTTCTGAAAGAGGAGTCCCCCATTCTTCAAAGTTTTGATACTTTTTCCGAGGAACATTTACCCTCCAACATAAACAGTGAATTACCAACAAAAAGCATTGTCAATCTCGGATTTTACGACCGTTCCAAACAGAAAATTGGTAAAAAAAGTAGGAAAAGTAAAATGAAAGAAGCGGGTACGTGAAATCCAAAGCAAGCACATGTCAGACTAACTTCCCCGAAAGAAACCAAATTGGGCTACCAAGTCTTACATCCCTATCACACGGACGAATCCCTGCCAGTTGTATGATATATCATCACTCTGTACTCACTGCGAAGAAATTTACGATGTAACCTTACCACTTCCTTTTGATCCCTGCTAACGAACAACACATACGTCACTTTTTCCAGTTTCCTTGCGAAGTCTGAGCGGCTAGGTATTTTCCTCGGTCTAGTTCTCTGATTGCAGAAACTTATGAACCAAGATACTTCTGCTCTTCTGAACCTCTTTCAGTAACTCCACGTCGTTGTTTCCTGCTATTTCAATTTCTGCTCCCGTCACAAAACATGTATACTGACTGATCTTACTGTTCTTTTGCATACAGTTCCGTACTTCGAGCGAAGCTTGAAGGAATTTCTGGTATCAACACCGCACTGTAAACTTTCATTTTATCCCTCCTCGTCTTCTCCAAAGCAGAACACTCATGTCACGTTTTTAAATGTCCTCGAAAAGTATGAATGGTGTGTTTTTTTTCTCAATCTAGTCTTTTTTTTTTTTGCTTGGGCTTTACGTCTCTTCGACAGCGAGGTCATTAGAGGCAGGATGGGACGGGAACAAGAACGGGAAGGAATTCGGCCATAGCCTTTTGAAGGAAGCATCCCGGTATTCTCATGGAGTGATTTGGGGAAACCATGGAAAACCCAAATCTGGATGCCCGGACGGGGATTCGAACCCGCGTCCTCCCGAATGTGAGGCCAGAACGTTAACCGTTCACCACCATGCTCGGTCTCGACCTATTCCTCTACATACAGCAACTTTGGAACCAAGGTATTTAACCTCTTCCACTCCTCTGAACCTCTTCCGGTAACTGTGCTGTTTGGACTAGCGTACTGGTCCGAATAAACTTGTAGACACTCACGCGTCACTGAGCAAGTGTTGCGAAGAGGGTCTTGTACCCTAATTGCGAGCAACACTGTGCCCGGGGTGGACGGGAGAGACCATTAGGGGCTCGAGTGGACCCGCTAATTGGGGCGCCTGTCGCCTTGTGACTAATCGACTGATTGATTGCTGATACTTGCTTACACAATACGGCCGCCGGGGCGCGTGCAGGCCAGCCATTCGTCGCAGCAGGCGAACAGTCATCCGATCTGGACGCGCCGCCGTTGATGGATGGCGGAGCCAAGTCGTCTGCATCAGAAACACTCAGTAGCTGACACAGCGTTTTTACGCCGCTTTACTGACTTCGCTGGTGAAACACAGATGCACCAAACTCCAGAGTATCAGAAACCTATTTAGTCCATTTCTGTAGTGAACTTGATTACTTACTTCCAGTAACATTACAACAGGTTGTTTACAGAGTTTAGAAAGTGATTCCCCCAAGCCAAATTAGGGGACCTTGACGACCATCCATCGCCCTCCTGCTTTGCAGTATTATCTCCAACTTTAACGGCTGCATCAAAGAAATTTTTAATTGTATTCTTATTATTATATGTAGCCTAAAGAAGATTTAGTGCAGTCAACAATTTATTAGCTACGAAAAGAAACAAATTTTCAGTAGTGGAATGCGGCTATTTAAGATTGCTGACGACAAATGAGGCGCCAAATATCGAAAAATTTGTGTCATACCAAGCTCACCCCTCTAATTATATTTTTTTTTTTCTATTGTTGATCAAACTGTGAACGATACACTATTATTATTATATTTTATAATAAAATAATTTTAGAAACCTATACTTGTTTTTCTATAATGATATTGTACACTGCGTCTGAGAGGGGTTCCATGGGGCATGGAATCACTGTTTGAAAAAATGGGTTATGAGTAACGTGACCATACGTCCCTCTTTGGACTGGGAGAGTCCCGCTTTCAAGCTGTCTGTCCCTCTCCCCGGCGAGAGTAGGAATGTCCAGCTTTCAGCAAACAAAACGATGGTTTAATATATATGTCTATTAAGGCCTAAAACAGACAGATGCGGTTTTTGCCGCGAGATGGTTGAGTCGACGCATTGCCCTTTGCTGATTATTAGCAGCAGCCAAGATATGGAAATGTTCGACTAGATTTTCGCTTATTTCTAACTACCTCACAGATCAAAAAGTTAATAGCTGAGACGCTGAGAATGTTGCTGCTGAAGACCGTTGGGCAGAATTATTTCAATACTTCCATGCTAACACTTTCAACTTTACGACCTTTCGTGTAACTACAGAGTACGTTAAGCGTCTGCCTGGAAGTGCCGCACCTGTCGAAAGAGTTTTTTCTCTGAAAAATAAAATATGAACAAGTAGAAAAATACAGTTATGTGTCGCAGTATTGAAAGCCGTTTTGATTACCAAGACTATAATCAATAAATCATGTGATGAGCTTCATTCCTATCTGAAAATTAGACCCGATATTTTGAAACTGATTTGTTCCGCCGATAAATACAAAACTGACTAGTTAGACGTTAGTCGTCGGACACTAAGGCTAAGTAACACAGCTAACATGTAATAATTTCTACTTATTATAAGTGTTCTTCGTTTTTGAATACAAACTAGTCAAATACGAAGAAAAGACGTCCCGCTTTGACGAAAAATATAAATTGCCACGTTAGGTATGAGCCAAATAGATTGATCACTAAAGGTTACATTATTTAAACAAGAAGGGGAGTTGGTGGGTTTTTTTTTTCGAAAAGAGAACGGTAAGATATTTTTCGTTTGAAAATGGGGGTTTGAGTATTTTTTTTTTTTTCCGAAAAGGTAGTGGCAGGCTAAAAAAGGTAGGTTTAGATTGTTACTTTATCATACGCGGTAGTGATTCACACCATCTTCCGATTCTCGTAGATTTACTGACTCTAAAAATCCTATGTAACTAAAACTGGCTATCGGGACAAGATGAACCAGCATGTAGAGCACCAATACAATTTGAGCTTAGGCCACAACTTTGTATCTTGGAAATGTGCTGTTGGTGCAGAATGTACGTGAACGAAAAGAAAAACCTGCGATTCCATCTTCTGGGAATTAAGTATATCTAAACACTACCTTCTCTTTGTAACATACTATCGTGGCTCAACACGGGATACAAAATCCACAAAGCTTTCCAGAAATAAATGACTCGTTCCTTTTTACTTTTATATAAAAATATTATGCGTTCGCCAGGACGAGAATATCTTACGTCTGTTTTTAAAGTTAGTTGACTTATGATGTTACCTCTCGTGTTACACTTTTCCCCTTATAATTTCTGAAAGAAAATGTTTACACTACCTTGTCCAGCTATTTATTCTCTTATTTCAAAACACTCGTCGAATAAGTTAACGCTGATAATTTACGAACACAATATTTAACACACATCTTTTTGTACTTAAACACAAACTAATTACAATTTCCATTTCTACATGACTTATTCGTCCGCCGCCGTAGGGAAATTTATACAATTCAATTGGTATTTCCATTTACAGTCCAATAAATTGTTTTACGATTTCTGCAGCTTAATCCAGGATGCCGTATTAGTTTTACGCCATCCTAGGCTTTCTCTTATCTTCTGCATTGTTGACTGTGTAAGTACTCTTCTTCCCAGACTCTACGTCGACCAGTTAGTTACTCCTTGCCTTCACAGATACTCTTGAAATATGATTACAATCGAACACTGATAATTCATAATAAAAATAATTAAATATATAAATTCATTTGAATAATTATTAAAATATGGACATGACGTATGACCACTACACCTTGTCAGCTATAGAATCCTATAAGGTTAATGAATATAGTGAGCATATGAAGACAAAACTTGGATGAAAAGGAAGCGAGAAGACAAGTGGCGGATTTGGATAGAAGCGAACATGTGCATGGATTGGCTAAATACTGTCATCGCTATAACTTGTGTTGTAACAAAATAGTAAGAAATCCAGGTGAATCACCACACTCAGAAATAAATTAAACGATTGCTCATCATTCTCTTGTGAACATCTTTACGATTATACGAAAATAAATGTTGGTAGTAAATTTCGCGTTCTGGAAATATAAATAAATGTTCAGCATCAACTACTTCATTCCCTTAGCAACGGAAGGATGAAAATCTGGATTCAGAAGTCCACCCTACCTACTTAAACTGGCATTAATGAGGTCGTGAGTTCGGTACCTGGTCCGATCATCCAAATATTGATCTCCCGAAATCACACCAGGAGAAAGCCGGCTTGGTTCCATCGTTAGACTATGGCCTATTCATTGCCATTACTTGACATTATCTACCAGCTCTAATGTAATTTTCGATAGATCATTATTTTGAAATTAGTAAAATTTCTTATTTTGACAGTTATTATAGTCACAATGGTAATGTAGGTACAAATCACGTCAATAGCCATCTCCACTATTAACGAATGGTAAGAAACCATTGTAGTTAGAGGGTTGCTTATGAGCTACCCATGTGTCTGCATAATCTTATTGAACCATCACGAGGCCTTTCATCTATCTTCATTTTAGAAACAGATAGTCAACTGCAGCGAAAAAACTTTTTGCTGATTCATCCACTCACAATGCAGTCATGACGCAACGTTTTTCTATTATGCCCTCAGTGTTTTGATACCTTCCATTCATACACCGATAGTCCTTCAGGGCTCAATCGAATCGTTCCATTCTTACCGTACTTTTGCGTAGAACACGGTCCGATCAAGCAGGTCATTTAAATTATCTGCGTTTGCAAACAAAGTTCAAACATTCCGCAGTAAGAGTTTATTCTAATGTGAGTGTTCGGTTTTTATGGTAGAAACAGTTTTTTTACATACCTATACTAGGTTTTAAGCTCGTCTAAAATTCTGGCAATTCATTTTTTGCAGTTGCTTAACTAAGTGGAATTGTTATTAAATAACGATCTTGATTTTGTAATGATGTTATCATGTATATATTTCTTAGCTTATTGTAACATCGACGTATATGAGCTGAGAAAATAAGGAAAGCATCTACATTGAATGTGAATAGCTTACAAGTACTTTAAAAAAACGGAGAGTTTAGTTTAATTTAATTTAAGTGCAATAGAGCATACACCCTGGTGGCAATTTACCCACTCAATTATTTCCCCCTTTTCTTGTACTTTTCTCTTTTTCCCTCCACGAATTTTAGCGTTAAATTCTTTCAGCGTTTCTCGTAAATTATTCATCATTTCTCTCGGCTATTTATTCCTATCTCAGACTCTCTTACCTACGAAAGAAATTGCAATAAGTAATCTGTCAATTCATTTTTTCGTGTTTTCTTAACTAAGCAGAATTATTATTTTATAATGTTTATAACCTTGATTTTGTAATTATGTAATGTTGTACGTTGCTCGGCTCGACGGTGTCCATTTCACAATCCTATTCGTTATTAACATGATGATTTAAATGAGATACAGTGTACTTAAGTAGTGATGGAGGGCTGAGTAATCGGGTTTGACTTGAGGTCATCGCTGACAGTGACTGAGGGAAGTCTGATGGCACAACGGTTCGTCACAGTCATCCTGCATCATCGTCAAGTGTTAACTCTCATGCGACAATGCTGTTATTTTTCAACAGACACTTGTGTCTACGAACTGAGACGTTGAGGTACTCCCGTGACCAGCAAGATCCCCAGACCAGCTCGGACGTAACTCCGTCCCAGTGCCAGTATCGAGGACACCAAAGACCAGTCACAATACGTGCGGCCAGCTTGACTCAGGAGAGGATACAGCGGCTTTATAACAACCTTTCCAACCGAATCAGCGCGTTCATCCAGGCTAGTGGAGGTGCAACGTCGTACTAATAAGAGGGCTCATACTGCCAAAGGACGCAATTTCCAGCCCCCGTTCGACGTTCCAGACGTCGGTTTCCCTTAGTTTCCCAAAATAACTCCAGGGGAATGCCAGGATTGTACATCTATTAGGCAATGTCGAAATTCATTCCCGTTCCTTGTCTACAATAATCATCTCTCTTCCATAAACCACGTGTCTCCATTTTGGCCTCCCTTAAAACACACCGCTCCCCCCCTCCCCACGTAACCTGACGTGGTTATTGCCTTCACCCATATGTGACACATAGCTTTATCAATTACAGAATACTTTTGTACTGTTTTCTCTTGACAGACAATCGTTAAAATTAATGCGTATATAATGAACTCAACTGATATTTGCGTTATTTACTTTTCTATAGTTATAAATATTCTGAATGTAATGTTGACACAGCCATTCCTGTAAATGACGAATGACTGGTAAAAACCTCCTTATCAGGTAATGTCAGGGATCCTTTTCTTCTTCAGATATTACTAATTCATTAATTGATGAAATATAGCAAATTGCCGCGCTAAAAAAAATAAGAAGAACTTAATTGTTTCTTTCATTTACTGTAGATCTGTCTTATTTCTTTCTACATTACCGGCTGATGATTCTTTGATCCGCTTAAAAGATTACTATAACTCATTGGATAATGAAACCTCGTTGGAAAAACATTTTCGATAAGTCTCATAAATATCTGGATATTGTGAATCATTTTCCTCAATTGCTGATAATATTAATAAATAAATTACGCCAAAGCAATTGACTTTTTTGTATTTATTGATCTCCCGTACCAGTTTCACTTCTTTTGCAGAAGCATTTTCAGCCGGTTTTTTATGTTAATTACGTAAAAAGTTGTAAGCAGGTTATGTTGTGTTTGGTACAGTGGAATGAATTATTATCTAACTTATAATCTACTTACATTTTGTGGTATATTGCATTTCTTTTAGCTCCATTCTCAGCATCAGTGCTTTTGCATTTTTAGTCACACAGAAAAACAACAATAAGGACATACTAAACCACATCTACTGAAATCATTTATATTTGAAAAAAAAAAACAACGCCAAATAAGGGAAGACTGAAAAATCAAAAAACAGCACCGCATAACTACACAAACTCGATGCTTAGTAAACAAAACAGAACGGCCATTCGCAAGTAAAAATACATAGTGCAGTGCAATAAAGTATAGTGTAGTGTTGTGAATCTGAATAATGAAGACACTTCTCACCAAAAATGCAAAAGCACTGATGCTGAGAATGGAGCTAAAAGAAATGCAATAGACCACAAAATGTAAGTAGACTATAAGTTAGATAATAATTCCACTGTACCAAACACAACATAACCTGCTTACAACTTTTGTACGTAATCAACAGAAAAAAACCCGCTGAAGATGCTTCTGCAAAAGAAGTGAAACGCATACGGGAGACCAATAAACACAAAAAAGTCAAGTGCTTGGGAATAATTTATTTATTAACATAAAAGTCTCATAAAGCTTATTTTACAACACCACTTTACACCACACTTTGAACTTTAAATAACAATTCAGAGAGCACCATAATTAAATTTTGAACTGAAATTCACTTTATAGAACAAAAATAGAATTATTTTATCAACGAGCGGTGTCGTCAGATCCTAATCAAAACAATTCGAACTGTCACTGCCTTGGAAATTCCCTGGTGACATCTGTAAGCAAATTTGAGTATAGATACCACATATCTAATGTTTTTCATATCATAATGTGGCGTCGCTTGTCAGTTAGTTCAAATGCGCTATTCGCAAGCAACACAACGCTATGACTTCAAGTCACTGTTAGTATGTAGGATATGTAAATTTCACACGATGATAATCAAATGATGGAAATAAAAATGCCTATGCTGTTGTGTGTTTTGTACCTTATTTTAACTATGACAAATATTATAGATGAAAAGCTACGTGGTTTGGCTCGCCCCTCCCCTCCTCCTCCTCCCCCCACTACAGACACGTAGTGCAGCGTTGCATTCTACCCAATCCCTCCCCTCCTAGACCGAGTAATGTAGTTAAAAAAAAAATCGAAATAGATTGAGGAGTGAAGTGCCGCAAACAGCACCGCCGCCGGCAAGGTGATTCACTGTTGGAACAATAGAGAACTGCTTCTGTCGAGGACTTCACTCGAGCGAGCGCTAAACTAGTTTGCTCTAGAGGGCCTCCCGCCGTGCCAACAAATCTCCTTGCGATTTGTTGATATTGTCAGCCACTCCACTTGACTTCCGAAGCGGCCAGCAGCAATGAGTGCTTCACTAGCGTTTCAACTGTTGGCGAATGTCAGTTGTTACATTGACTCGTACAAAGTATGACGATGGCCGGCCTCTGCAGCGTAGGGGCTAGACTAGTGGCCCCGCAAGCCGAAGGTCTCCGGTTCGAGTCCGGCCAAGGGCATGGGTGTTTAAGTGTTGTGTATTTGTGTGAATGTCCTGTCCGTCCTGTGGTGTCCATACTTAGAAGCTACAGTATATATATATATAAAGATGAATGTATGTATGTTTTTTTGTTCTTCATACAAATCCACAGTTTTCATCCTATCTCAATGAAACTTTGCACACTTATCCTTTGAAACGAGGAGAAAAATACTGTCTACATTTGGTTGAAAAGTTATCTGTATAAATAATACATGTTGTCTCATAATTTCAAAATACTACTGAATGGCGATAGACAGACGCGTTGGATATGGACGTCTGTATACTGCTTTTACGTGTATCGGTCAGACAGCTCAGTGGTGCCAGCCTCAGCAGCGTAGAGGCTAGACTACTGGCCCCGCGTGCCCAAGGTCTCCGGTTCGAGTCCGGCCGAGGGCATAGGTGTTTAAGTGTTGTGTGAATGTCCTGTCCGTCCTGTGGTGTCCATACTCATATATATATAAAGATGAATGTATGTATGTGGCCGGCCCTGGTAGCGTAGCGGCTAGCGAGCTTGCCTCGCGTTGCCAGGGTCGCCGGTTCGAATCCGGCCTAGGGCATGGGTGTTGTGTCCGTCCTGTGTTGTCCGCAATGAGAAAACTATAATATAGTACAGAAAAAACTCGAAGAAACAACTATAAACTTACAGATGGCTAAGATGAAAAAAAAATGAAAGCTGTATTATAAAAAAAAAAAAAAAAAATTGGTTAAAGCGCTTGCTTACAAATATTTGGGTCATGGTCTCCGGTTCAAATCTCCGTAAAGGCTAAGATTTTTAAAAATTGTTTTTGATCGTAAGAGTCACGCCTGGGCCGTAGGTTATTCGGACTGAATGTTAAACTGTAGATATCACAAAGTTAGGGGTGCAATGCGAGGCAAATCGTAGGTAGTCTTGCAATGCTGTAGGTGTACACTTTTTTACGTTATAATGATTCCTCAGGTGTTGTTCGCAGTCAGAGAGAGAGAGAGAGTGTGTGTGAACCGCAGTAATAATACTATAAATACGGGAGTAAGTCTCTGTCTTTTTGTTACGTTTTGTCGACCAAATGGCTATATCGATGTTGATGGAATTTGACAAGAAAATCTGTATGAAGGGAACAGTACATTTTCTCCGGTATGTTAATAGTTGTAGTCACGAAATATTGAGACCTTATCGAATGGTGACATAAATGTGTTGGAAACTGATTCTCTTCAAGAGACTGGTTCCACGGCAGAATGATATAGTGATAGCTTTCCTGTCATATTATGCCGACTCGGTGTTGTTTAGGTCCAATCCTTCGTTACCAAAAACTTTCTATATTCAATTCTAGCAAAAAGTTCTTAATCCACGCGTACGAAGTCGCGGGTACGAGCTAGTATATATATTAAGAAGGTATGACGATGATTGGCCTACTGGTCTGAAATGTCGTACTGGGAATGTTTAGACACAATCTATACCTTTAAGTGAAGAAGTTGAGATGTATCGAGTGGGAAAGATATATTACGGTGAACATAGCATGGTCACATCAAAATCTGTGTACCGTTTGGTCAGTTGGAACTTATTCCAAGAAGTAGCTTAAATTTAAAGTTAACCTGTTCAGAAACATTGTTGAACCTCATTTTTTCGCACGGAAACAAAGTACAGACGTGTCCAACTGATGGGAGGTGAGAGAATTGTCGAACTGTTATTCTGGCTGTCAGCGTGTCAATGAATCGGAGTAGTGGTGGGAGGCCACATATTCGTTTGCTGCGACATCCATTGTTTGCATATAAGATTTTATTGAAGAAACGCAACATAGAGTGGTGAATGAACAGTAACTTATGACGTAGCATTTGATGGATCTCGGCTTCCATCCTCTGTCCGGCTATTCCGATTGTTTACCATGTGTTCCAGAAATCACACACTGCTGACTCCTTCTTAAAGGCCATCGCCAAATTCCTTCTCGTACCTTCGTCACGATGTTTTCTCTGCTCCAATAACCTCTTTGATAACGAGCCGTAACATCCTCCCCAACCAAAGAGATAATTAAATAGCTATAACTGCTTCCGTGGCACGGAGACAAGTGGGTAAGCGTACAATAGTTGAACCTCGTACTCCGAGGTCGATCCTCCGGTATTCCATCATGATTTGAGGGGACCACACCGTGGTTGAGGTCGAAAAAAAAATCGATTTTTGTTTTTCATCATATTTCGAGCATTTAAATAGCATTTTCCTACCACGTGCATTTCGGTACCACGTCCACTTTTCTGCATATATGTTAGACCGTTATAATCCCTATATTGCACAGTACGGATTTTTTTTTTTTTTTTTTTTCCTGACTCCTGAGTGTGCTGGCTGTCATTGGAGGGCAACGGTCAGTATTCTCTTGTTTCTGCTATTTTTAAACAACACACCTTGAAACAAGCTGTTAGTTTTGTTAGAGTGCATTTGCGAGCAGTTGTTTTCTTTAAAGCCAATTTCCCGAAAACTAAAATTTTCAGGACATATGCCCCATTATATCAGAAACTATCACAGATAAATGAATGAAATCTTCAGAGACTCTGAATAACATAAAAAGCCACCTCTGGTACTACATTCATTAATATTCCCCCATTAGGAAGTTAACAAAAAATATTTTCTGTAGAAAAAACTTAATATTTTTGTTATTAAATTTAAAAAATTATTTCTTAAAAACCATCACATGGATAAAGTACACTTTAGTACAGTTGAATCTATTAGCATTATGTAACATACAGTAAAAATATTAAGGTCCTGCATCAAATAGTTTTTTCAGGAACGGGTCAAATACTTGCCTAAATTAACATGGGTTAGATAAATAGGGTGTGGTCCCCTTAACTTATCCGTGGTTTGCTGAATTGCCAGAAGATTACTTCAGAATGCCATTGTGGAAATCTTTCCGGTCCTTTGCCATTTTCTGACGGATCTACATAAATACCTAACTATATATATAGTGCTTACGTGGGACCCAATATATTTGGTTCTTCCCCAAGCTGAAGTTGTTACTACGGTTTCAAAAACGAATTATCGAGTAACGATTCCCCAAAACGGATCCAGAAATGGATGAATTGCTGGAAGACATAAGTGAAACTCGTACAAACGAGAGAAAGAGGTGTTAGCTGTTCAGACCCCTAATGGAATAATTCCTTTTATAATGAGCAACCGTGATCTATTTTTCAACTAGACAAATTAACCATCTGTCAATGTTGTCACACGTATACGGTCAGTTTTGAAATTTCTGCCTCTACCGATTTTTTGGGAGCCTTCAAACATTTTTAGTAGGACGTCTAGTTTGTCTGACATTCCACATCGCTTTTTCTTCTGGTAATTTACTTCAAATTCAGGCATCGTGTATTCAGACTAATACTCGTCAGTTTTGGGCCAGACGAATATATGCAAAGTGTTTAGTTAGAATTGTTCATTTTTCTCCTTTAAGATTTTATTCCAGCTTATTAAGAGAAAATATGATAGCGCTTAGGCGTTAATTCAACAAGGGTTCCCTGCTTACCGGATTTTCTGATACGTGATTAGTGGACATGACTTCGCGAAGTCCTACCAAACTCCAGTCACAACCACCCAGATATTCCCTCCTTATTACTACTTGGACAGGAAGCCGATTGGATTGTGAAGCCAATTTTTAAATTTCGCTCCGAAGAAAAATCCTTCGCTTCATTGTGAACCAAACCTCAGATGTGCTTTCTGCAACTGTCGTTCTTTCGTCTTTTTGTGACCATTGAATTGGTATTATAAATAATACTGTGTGGTCGTAATTACCAGGTTATAGGGTTTCTATTGGCTGCGCATTCCGCCCCTGTCGTAGCCGTCTTAATCTAACCTGGCAATCCTACCTGGGGACCTACAGTTTAACGTGGAATCCGAACTATGGAAGCTTCCTGGCGTACTCCACATTACACAGCAAGCTGTGTTAGAGTTGAAGGTCGGGTTAAGGGTCTATGAAAATCCCCGCCGAAACAGGGATTCGAACCGGGGACCTTTCTATCTTCAGTCAGACGTCTTATCCTCTGGGCCACGAGACCGATTTTGAAGAGTTATGTAATAAGAAAGTTATTATTTTCTTATCCCGTTTACACTAAAAGAGTCATAAATACAAAAATTTAGAGAAATTGAATCTTTAATTAGTTTACTCTTAAGCACGTTCTGCCATTACTTCAGGGCTACTGACTGAATTGTGGGCAGCGGAAGAAATACTCGATTTAGCAAAGAATGTTTGATTTTACGTACAGTGGGAACAACTCGATCGCAATTTTTTTCTTCAGTTTCTTAACACCTGATTTTGGGGATGTTCTCCGTAATAGTATACACTCCAATTAGCAGAATTATCATCACGTTTTGAAACAGGTAGGATACAGGTGGATGCACGAAAGGGAGAAGATGGGTGTGTAGGGAAATTGCCACCGGAGCGTGCGCTTTATCGCAATTTAATTAAATATGTTTGTTTTCCCGCTGATATAAAATCCATCTCCATTCTGGACACTGGGAAATATAACTCTGAGTTTATGCCACGGTCGAGGGAAATCCGTCCTGAGTTGGGTTTGTAAACGGTTTACTGCAAAATATGTACGTTATTCGACAGAAAAACGCAGATTGTAATGCTCACTACCTGCCTTTACATTAAACCTACAGGACGTTTTGCTGCTACAAAAATAAAGAATGTCAGAATATTCCTGGTTGTTTTCCTTAAGGTTTAATTTTTGAAATCCCTTTCATTGTACAGTAGTTGTTGTTGTTATATCTATTATTTTAAGGCATTTTACAACAAAATTGCTTTCTTTTACAGAATTTTATTCGATCTGACCGGTTACAGAGAGTACGGCAAAAGAATTATACCCGGCGAGACCAGCACGATATTGCAGCCTCCCTGTGGCTTCCCCGCTGCGAGGGAACGAGTCTATCGCAGCTGTGGGTGGAATGCAATTTCGAGATAACGTCCTGGGCGGTCAGCACAGACCAAAAGGAGGAGAAGAACCGACGGAGTCGGCGGGACTCCCAATTTCTCGGGAGTGAAGGAGAATCGATGGGGCCGGCAGGACGGCCAAGCCATTTCACGGGTTCACCGCTGGATTAACGGCGGTGGGTCGGGTCCGCACCCGCCCCTCTCACCCTCCCCCCCGCCCCGTTCACTGTGCGGTCGGACGCACCCTAAGAACCCCCGTCCCCCCCTGTCGGTCCAGCTCTCTCTCTCCCCCTCTCTTTCTCTCTGTCGAGCCGAGCTTTCTCTCGCTCTACGGCCGCCGTAGACCGGTTTTCACGGGTTGCTAACTTGAACGTGTAATTTTGCATTTGCCGGCTTGTGTAAGCGTAAAGTTTTACAGTTAAGTGGTCCACAAAATTCGGCAACTCTATATAAGGTCTGCGAGAGGAGGCCTCCGACTTCAGTCGTAGGGGCCGGCAGAGGTGGAGGAACTGCACTGTGTACCTGCACCGGCTATTGTTGTTACTGTCCTGCGCCTCTCTGTTTATTAACACTGTGCATATTTATATCGAATAGTGTCAAGTCCGTCCGTCGTAGTGGCTTCAACTGGAGGGCGCAATGTTACGGTCTATGTGGGTGTAACGAGGAACCAATAGCTACATTAATAGTGTATGACGTGACGTGTTGTTTCAGAGACGCAGTTACATCTAATGCGCATGCGTGTCTGATGCACTAGTTGGCTCAGGCGTTTCAATTATTATCCTACGCCTTTTCGTAGTTGTGTTTGCCTTCTAACTTCTGCGTTCCTAGTTCGATAGTTCGGTAGTAACACATACGTTTTTTCAGAAAATAGCCATTTATTTATTATTTTATTTTTTTCGATGCATTTCATTACAGTGCCATCAGTTTTACCTCAAAGTGTGACAACATATTTAGTTTCATGTCAGTTACAGTTTTCATAAGCCTACAGAAGTGTTATTTTTAAAAGAGGAACTAGATTCTTAATCATGCAGCTTCTAGATTTAATTGCTAAATATCATGAAAGAATTCGCTTCTTCTGTGAATACACGTGATTTTATTTTATGATAATGAAAGCAAAACAACTTTACACGTTTACTTCGACAAAGAGGCCGATACCTGTTTCATGTTTTGATGTTATTTCCTGCAGGCGAAAGGATAACCAATTTTTTTGTTTTCACAAAATTGTGGGTTTAGACCACGATCGCTTTGTTACGATTCTGCGATTAAACGGATTATAACGTATTGTGTATTTGTAACATAAGTAAAACGGATAAGGGTACAATGATACAGTGATCGATATGAAATACAATACCAATTGTTTCGTTTGTTTCTTCAGTTTGACGACTAACACAGGTTTCCCAGTCTTGAGAAACAAATCGGGTTTCTTCCAGATATTATTACGTCACTTGTGTATTTGTGTTGTTAACGTTAATTATAAATACGGCATTTCTTGCTCTGCTAATACAGTCTTCATTTTTAATGTACGTACCGTATTTTCGTTTCGGTGAATCAAGAGAATGAGTGATGGAAAAAAGCTTTTATTGTTGAATTAGAAAAGAAAAGCCCAGTTTCAGTTAGATTTATACGTTTATTCTAAATTGATTTTGCTTTTTATTTCACGGTCGCCGATAACAGCATGTGGTATTTCTAGTGGTGTGTTTGTTTACGAAATAGGCACCATTAACAATGATCCTGCACTGTGGACCCTGTTAAGCCGACATCATTATTTTGTTAGTGCTAACTGGATTTTTTAAAATCTTCTATTAAACATTTTTCTATAGAGTCCTTGCTGTATTACATTGATTTCAGTCATAGAGTTAAACTATAAGTAAAGTGTTACTATAATTGAAGCGTTAATATGAAATAAGATCTTAAATTTAATATGCTTCTCCATTCAAGTTTCCTCTTGTTTTGTACATTAAAAGAGAGAGAAATTCTGATTTATTTTTCTGTCAGATATAATAATCTAAATTATCTACGAAATTAATATAAATTTATGAATGCACACACCATGTAATTCTCTCATTATTTATTCTGTTGACAACTATTCAACAATTGACAAAATATTCGTAAAAAAAGTACGGCAGCGATCTTCTGTCAACAACGTTGTCAATTGTTATATTTAATAAATTGGAACATTTCTGTATGAATAAATAAATTATGTTTAAAAAGACCGGTGATTATGAATAATCTTTTTAAGAAATATTCTAACAAGACATGTTTTTATCAAGAAAATCATATTAAAGTAGCGACAATCTTTAAACATTTTACAGATATTATAACGAATTCATATTCGAAGCATATATATATATACAGTTAGTAATAAAACTGGGGGACCTCAATTGTTAAAAGCACTGTTATTAATGAGCCTAAGACAACTTCCCTTCAGTCTCAATTCATATTCTTGACGAAGTATCGTTTGTTTTTAAGTAGAGCGCTTATTGCTTAGATAGTAAAATTATTGATAGAAAGATACTACCGATAATGTATGTATAGTTCTTCTCTTGTAGTATATTCCCTGTGATCTAATAAGACGTTGTTAAAAATACCGTAACGAAAAAAGCAGTACATAACTTACGATCAAAAGTCAAATTATCGTATGATATTGCTGGCCGCTAGGTCCAGGGTTCGGCCGCCAGGTGGCAGAGTTTACGATTAGTTGGCCAGTGCGCCTCTTATCGTGGCTTACTAATCTAACCCAGTAATCCTACCGGGTAAACCTACAGCTTAACGTGGAATCCAAACCGTGGAAGCTTTCTGACATACTTCGTGTTACACAGTAAAATATGCCACTGAGTCACCAGACTGCTTATATTTTACGATTATTGTATCATTTTATTGTACCTTTTTAAGTAGGTTGCTACTTTTGAGAACTGTACTTTAAGATTCGTTCTCGCTCATTCATATTTGCATTTGGTTATAGGTCTAAACTTAGAATGAACTTGACTCTTGTCTATTACAAGAAGTTTTAAACCAACCACTTTACTGCAAACACTCCTGACAGTCATATAAGCAAATGAGATTTAATTAAATAAAATACTCTATGATTTCCAACTGAAATGATACCTATCGCTAAAAGGTGCAGCATTAAAACAATTAATAAAGTAATAGTTAGGTTTATTTTAGGTTTTTGTAAGAAAGAATTACAGTCAAAGAAAAATAATAAAGGAAGATGGCTCAGTTGAATACTTCACAGAGATAATAGAGATAGTTTGTATTAGTAAGTTGCTTATAAAACTCTGTTCATGTTTTATTTTAAATTTTTTAAATATGTTATTCTCTTGTTTCATATCAGTTTATCACAACCACTAATATTGTATTGTCCAAGTTTCCCATGAACGTGAATGTAAAAAGAAGATATAATTTAAACTTTACTCACTAAACTACTAACGATTCCGAGCAGTATTTGACATATTCTTGAACAATAATAGCTTTTTTTTTAAAAAAAATAAAAAAGATGGGACTTACAACTACATTTTAACTGAACAGCAATGTTTACAGACTAGGTTATTCAGAAGTTAGTAAATTTGATCAGTTATACTCGTTTAAGTTTCCATGCTTTAGTTGATTTTTCCTACTCTAACTTTAAGCGATACAAGTCTGGATAAAAAGTTCCCTTACCATCAATACAAGAATTCCTACTATAAATAGTTCTAAATGAATGTGGGATTTTCGGTTTTGTATAGTTCAATTCTGAACCCTAGTCAGCAGCCAATTTTTAGAAATTTATTCCTTCAATTAATATAGAAGTAGTAACTAATAATAATAATCAAACCTAAAACGTCTTTGAGAAAAGACTATTCAGTTTTGCTTTTACAAAGATGATACAGACAAACAATGACTGTTTCTGCACTTAGCTCTAAAATTTTAGATTTTAAATTGTGATTTTAACCAGTTCGTTGCGTTAATAGGACTTTTTGTTTAGAAATCTTCAATGGGACAATAAATAATTTTTAAAATATTAGTTTCGAGTATCACGTCTTTGAATTATCATTAAGCTAATTCATGCCGTATATTTAATTCTTGCTGCTTCTGGTGAAAAAAAAAAAAAAGTTGCATTATTTGTAAAATTAAATGTGATTAAAACAACGACTACCTTCCTATAGTTTTATGACAAATACATAGAAATTTTGAGTACACTATTTGTTGTATAGGTTTAGCAAGGAGTAAGGCAAAAAAGGTATGCAACTGTAGTGAGATTATAAAAATTTAACAGGTCATATGCACAATTAACAACAGTTAGCAACACGAATTTTAAACTGTGTAAGGTATTCTACGACCTCAAAATACTCATTATTTAAGAGAGTAAGAACACGATTCTCAAATACGTAGCTGCTATCATCTCTTTTGATTTCAAGAATACATTCAAACCATTTAAGTGTCTGGCACACGGATCAACTTTCAGACGGATCAAAGGCAACTCCACTTTCTAAGCATGAACGCATTGGTTAAGGACAGTAAATAACTCATTGTCTCCAATCATTCAAATCAGAATATTGAAAATGCAACAAGTTTTGTGCAATTGCGAAAGGAATACCATTCATAGGGAATCATACGTGTTATGATAAAAAGTGTATTTACACTAATACTTTGAATATATTTTGAAAATCGATGTCAATGAATGTCGAAAATGAATTTATTATCCCAGAAACTTACCGGTTTTCATTGGTTGTACATCTACAGTAAAATTCCTGGAAATGATTAGTAGAAAAGTGATTACAGTGTTTTCCGCAAGTTACTACTGCCTTATGATCACGAGTTGTAGGGACAAAAGGGGGTTCTTCAGACAGAGTAAATTGCCAGTATTGTTACGTATATTGCTGTACGTAATTCAATTGGTTCCCTGTAACTCATTTAAACTACAAAGTACATTCCATTGTCCGTTGACTGTTACCATGTATTATGTTCTGGCAACAGACTTTTGTTATTATTATGTAGAATGAAACAATAGGCAAAAGCGAATAATTTGTTGCATTGAATGTGTCCAAAAGTTGGGAAAATGTTTCACTGGGTAATCATTTACCAAGCAAAATAATGGTGCATTTTTTAACTAATTTCTCCATATAGACCTATTGTAGGTTAAACTATTTCGAAAGGTAATTACCTTCTGATACAGCAGAAAATCATCTTCTGGTACTGATTTATCATTTCAGAATTATGTTAAAGCACCTTTGTACTTGTTGCGGGAATGTATAACCGGCAACAAGGCAAATAAAGCATCCATTGAACCGACTATCATTATTAATGATTTTAGATGGCTGTGCCTAGCAATGTAGGCAGATTTTAAACACTTTTCAGCTCAGAAACCTACACTTGAAACGGAAAGATTGACACATTTACCGAAAGGTTATACGGTTCTCAAACACGAAGACAACATTTACAATATCCATTTTGTTAAATATTTTCTGCGCAGAGTGAAAATCACTTCTACGAAATTTGATTTAAGTCATAACGGTTCAACATTTTTATTTAATTTGCCTCATAAAGTGATAAACAAACACGAAATTGAATACTAAGAAACATGACTGAGAAATAGGTAAGTTGAAACAAAGTTGAAGTATTGAAAAAAGCACCTTTTTGTTTGTTTTCGAGTATACAACTTAAATCTTCATGGACACACGGCAGAAACAACAGCTAGCCAGATGACTTAATTAATGAAGAGGTTAGCGCAAGATAGGAAGGGATGGAGGATTGCATCAAAGCATTCAAAAGACTGATGACAGAAAAAAAAGATAGGGAAAACAACAGTATGGATTTGCACTACACAGATAACTCCAAATGCTCAAGGAAAAAAATAAAACAAAGTAACTTCGTTAATTGGTTCTCTGCTTAAACCTCATATTTTTATTCATTTTTAACATTTCGTCCTATCGAACTATTAGAACCATCAGAGGCCTTTACAAGAATATCACAGAACCATGTCCAAAAAGTTATTTTTCAGCGAATCTACAGCGATTATCAGAATAAATTATCTTACACAAGAAACCATCTCGTCTGTAAAAGCGAAGTCCCCAAGCTAGAAGCAATGTAACCCAGACTTTCAAAAGCATCGCCTTATTTAACTTCCTTCACAACAGCAATTCTTTCAGACAAAGAGTCAATGAAATAGCTCAATAACAATTAGTACGGTTGCGTAAGCATTTCTTTCTGTTTTGAGCAATCCGCTTTGTATTTAATTATTTATTGATCGCAAGCAAATTAGAAAAATACTAAATTTTCTACCGCTGATACAATTTCGAACTTTTAGTGCGTGTAACATGCTGGAACATTCTCAACTATCTTAGATTACTTCCGTCAATTATAGCATCTTTACCGATTTATACTGTTTTTGCATTCACTGGCAGTTAACGCCACATTTCCAAGTTTATTCCAGATTTTTCTATTGTTTCGTTGAAATTCAAATTTGATGGGTGGATTGCTGATTTAAAATATAAATTAGCGCCTAATAAGGAAACATCGGCCGAAGTTGACAGATTCGCCTGATTCACGGCAATACGCTGTGCACCTTGAGCTGTCTGTAGGTCACTATCCTTTACGCCGAAAACCTCATAACCAGCGGACTTCAAATATTCACCTTTCGCGTAAGCAGTTGACCCAACAAGTGTGTGTGTTTTTTTTTTTTTTTTTTTTTATCTCAACACAAGAGGTATTCTTATATGTGAATGGAGACTTTCCCGGCTTCACGGGAGTCCAGCCGGATAGAGTCATAGAATGACGACGTTTCAACAACCTGCTCGGTTGTCTTCATCAGGTCTATCTTAGATATTACTTCTTGAAATCACAAAACAGACTGACTTAGCTGCCGGCGAAAAGTCTAAGGTCATGTATCGAAGCTTGCCAGGACGCCCAATCAGCGTGTTGGAACTGAGGGTATCAATGTTTCGGACTGATGAAGACAACCGAGCTGGTTGTTGAAACGTCGTCATTCTATGACTATATCCGGCTGGACTCCCGTAAAGCATTCACTGCAAGAGGTATTGTTATTGATGTCTCATCGCATATATGACTTATAAATATTTTTCACTGGAAAATAAAGATATGAACTTCCATCAAAGTCAACACCTTTAGACAGCTTTAGATAATTCTTATTAACAGGACCATTTCGAAGACGCTATTAATTTGGAACTTCAATTTGTCTCCAGTATTAACCGTATAACGTATTTAACTGTAAATATTAAAAATAATACAATCTAACAAAATTTACAAGTTTGTAGCAAGCAAGAAGGAGTTTATATATAACTTTTAATTTGCCATATGTTAATATTATATTTTACTAGACATGTTCTTAATTCAGAAAGTATTGAATCCTAATGAATCAATTAGGTATTACCTATAACAAATTTGATTAGAATTGAAGATTTGCAGCAGTGAAAACGACGACAACGTTGCGTGGGATTGGAGCAAGGTGGACCTGAAGTCAAGCGTACTTTTCAGGGATGAGAACCATATCTGTGAAGTTAGTTACTGTACTTAAACATATCAACGCGAGACTCAGCTCATATTTGACCGGTTTATGTTTAACTAGCTGAGTTCCCGGTGTTACCCGGTATAGTTGGCGTAGATTTACCCCTACGCTATTTCCGCAATGAGAAACATTTGTACAAAGTTTCATAAAATTCGCGCCAACTTCGGAATTAAAGCAAACCTGGATTCACCCGCCCTCGACAAAGAAACGGGTGGGTTGAAGTTTATTTGCACGTACACTATTTTCATTCGCCCAAAAAGATTCATGTAAGCTTCATTAATTTGGTTAAGAAACTGCATTACTACATTATTAAACAACATGCTAGATTATGTTAGAAACTCACACTTGATTCAGTTTCGTTCGAAACGCCAGATACTTTAACTACCCAGATTCAGCCTTTTATACAAAAATCAAAAGTGAATCTAGAATAATAATAGCGTAAATAAACAATTTTATAGTGAACAGAACACTAATGCTGAAAGCCAGAGACACTGTAGTTGTAGATACTGCCAGCGATCGTGGTTAAAGAAAATCTCTGTTGTTTTTACGGCTATCTATGGCGTTTAAAAATTGAATATCCGGAATTAAAGGAAATAATACTTCAAGTTTTGTTTAGTGTCCAAAATAGTTATTATTGTAAAGTAATCTTATTACTTTCATTAAAGGCTATGGTCAGAGACATTGTAGTTGTTCTTTCAGTGCAAAGTATGCAACATTTAATCCTTCCATCTTTGGGATTTGTGGTCATACGTTCAGAATTTCATTTAACGTTATTTAATTTTGAAACATAAGACATGCCAAACAACTGAATTGAGATTCTAAGCTTTATAACCCCATCGAAACCTGCTCTGTAGTTTCCGAGTTTTAATAAGACAAATTTATCCGGTTTTCGTTTTATAGATAGAGATAAATAAACTAGAGATTCCAGGAATTGAAGCCTAATTGTAACAACTTCAAGGATATGTTGATTTATAACAGTTTTGTGAAAAGGTTTTAATTTTGTTTAATTTTATCGCTTCCTGTTTTATAAACAAGATTTATATTGCATTGGATATTTAAGTAGCGAAATAATATTGTTATTAAGAAGGTTAACTTATTTTTCTGCCAAAATTTCTTTATATTTGACAACAACAAAAAATTGTAATTTGTAATTATCTGAAGTTCTGGAGCGATTTTCAACAGTTTTCATTTTTTGTTGCATCGGGTAACACCTACTCGCAATTATAAACTCTTTGTTGAGTAATAAGTGATCATTAATCGTACTTTTCTCGTCTGTGATTAGAACTGCAGGTTATCTTACAACTTGATCGGATTTATTTACGAAATACCATTGGTTCTTAGTATACCCCTGTGAAGGAGCCATTTTGTAGTCAAGTAGCAGCTATAAGCATTAGCTGCGTGCTGATATCTCTGAACGCTTGCAGGGGTGGGCCCAACAAGGAGCGGCCCCACGGGAGCATTCGATCGCAGGCGAGGGCGTATTTCCAATTAAAATGCGTTAATTGCTGGGGGCACAGTGCTAAGTGCGCCGTAAACGATTCGCGGTACGGGGAGTAGACGATACACACACTACTCCGACCTCAGGAAAGCTAGCAGCTCTGCGACTGATTGTTAATAACAGGCTGCTATTTTAGAGGTCTTATTTACAGGTTATTTGGTTTGTCTTTCGTTTCAAATTTGTGTAAAACTAATATTTGTGTCACTTTTAGCCCCAAGAAAAGTATAGAGTTTATTTTCTTTGATAGCACAGTTATTTGGATCTTTGCAAAATTCAAAAGTATATCTGAACTGTAATTTTTGTTGCTGAAAGGCTTTGTAATTACGAAATGATGATTACTTCTTCTTACATGTTTATTGTTGTGATACCGAACACTGGTTGAGTGATAACGCTCTGGCCTCGCATTCGGAAGCGCTCCGGTTCGAATCCCTGTCCTGGAACCCAGATTTGTGTTTTCAATGGTTTCTCCAAATCACACCAGGCCAAGACCAGGATGCTTTTAAATAACTACTATATAATTTCGTAAGGTCACTCATAAACTAACCTCGATAGCTATTGGCTGAAGAATGGTGTCACGTGTCAGCCTGCGCTCACAAAACAGCGACCAGAGATACCTTTAGGAGAAATTCGTGGTTATGTTTACAATTTAATAGCTAGGCAATTGCTACCAAATTAATTGCCATAATACATTAATTAAGTTTGCTTTTCGTAGCGTTTCATAGTTAAAAAATACTGATAAATTTTGCGGCTGAAAAAACGTTGATCTGCTTTTCAGCAACATTTTGCTAATAAAAGTAACTTAAAAATATAAACTATAAAAAATTAAATTACTCGTGGTCTCTGCTGTAACTACGAATGTCAAATGTCATTCCGAAACAATTATACGATTTCGCTATCGTCCCTGTTCATGTTAAATACTTACCTCTATTAATGCTTCTAAGTCCTTCAGGCTCAAGAGATTTTATTCATCCTGAAACACAGGTCAAGTTGATATCTGGTTAAATCATCCTGTCATAATCTTTCATCGTAAAAACTGGAACTAATCTAGATCCTTGACGATACGCTAAAAACAATCATGGGCATACACTAGTGTAGTAAATAATAGTATACGTAGGCTATGACCTAAAAATTTCTGTACTAAATGACAGAGATTCAGGTTGCCTCGTAAATAACGTCTATTTTGACATGGAATCCAAATACGGAATCCCGTGGCGTACTAGAAATGACCAAATATAAGCTAGTAAAAGATAGTAAAAATTAATGGTCGCTCTTTGGTTTATACGCAGGACCCTTAATATCCAAATATGGATCTGAAGAAACGATGGAACAGGAAACATTGAACGCACAGAGTATAAAATGAAGAGATTTTGAATGAGATAGGATAACAGAGAGTATTACTGGAAACAGAAAGCTAGAAATTGGGTGGTTGATACGCTAAGAATGAAAAGGTTCATACATTGATGATTTGGTTAACAGAAAGATAGAAAATCTTTCATCATGTCTGGTAGAATCAACGCGAAGTGAAAGAGGTTCGCCGAAGACAGAACACTATGAGCAAGAATCACCCTAACGGCACAACAGTAGCAGCAACACGAGTGTGGACTGAAACGTTTTCAACCTTGAACAAACTGGCGATGTTATGAGAAAACATCGTAAGATATGAAAAACAATTTCAGATTGACTGTCTCTACATGTGTCGGACGACATTATGTAAATTTGTTTATCATTAAAACTTGGGATAGTTGTTGTTCAAATCAAGAATATTTAAGACTATCGTCGTGGGAACAAATTAGTTATAACTACAAAACAAAATTATGAAGTCTCGCAACAATAGCCAGATACGTGAAGATGCTGAAATGTTACGGAAATAACTACAAACTCGACTAATGTTTATAATTTCAAGGGAATATTTCTGCGAAGGAATGAGCTAATGAGAGAAAGAGAGAGAGAGAGAGAGAGAGAGAAACTAGTAAAGAAAACTTTCGTGCTGTTATTTCCAACGTATTTAATACGCTAATATACATATAACCACAGTGACGAATTATAGCGAGATGTTTAAATACTTGATCTTCTAGCTTAGGATCTGTTGATGCGTACAGTGCAGTGGTTCTGTTTCTGGACGGTTGGATGCCCTGGGGAGATCGCAAACACACGCGACTGGACGCGGTCTATGCAGTTTATGCACTCCAGCACTCGACTTCATTGTGTTTTGTCATTGCTCACCGCATCAACGGCTATGGCGTATTATTTCTGCTTGGTTCCTTTGTTGCCCTGCGGGTATAACAACTCCAACCAGCCGTGAATTTTCCTATTTCAGTAAGCAGACATTACCTTGCCGACGTTTATTCCGTTGTTTGAACTCTTTAAGAACTTGGATCCAACGATAAGGAGATATTTTTTTTACGAAAATTGATTCATGAATCTTTTTTTTTGTTTTATTTTAAGCAGTAGAATTCCAGTAACTAAAACCGTTAAATAAACAATTATTTGCACTTGTGCAATCGTGAAAACTGAAGGTAGTGGTAGTAAAAGCTGTAAGAGATAATTTTTTATTTATTTACATTTTGATTTAGCTCGTTTCTGCCATGTATTATGTGAGCTTTTGTAGGCAACTTCGTTACATTGCATTTTCGAAATGAAATATGAATAATACAGCGAAACAAATCTGACTTAAATGAACAAACTGAACACTGGCGTTTTAAGATACATTTATGTAACAAATAAGAACTTACATATCTTTCGGAAAAGCTTTCGTTGATTTTCTTTTGTTTTTTGTTGGTGGTTTAACGGCTATTTGATAGAATGGGGAGGAAAGAACCCTTTTTTTCGACGTCGAAGTCACTAGAGGCGGGAAAGGACTGAAGATAAAACGGGAATGAATTCGGCCATGGCTTTTTGAAGGAAGCATCGTGACATTCGTCTGGAATGATCTTTGCAAAGAATGAGAAACCGAAGCCAGAATGATTGTACTCCGGGAACAAGCTTTAAACATTGACTCACTCGGCACGAAAAACCACTTTGTTGTTAAATTTCGTAAGCACAGTGGGGAATAGAATACCTTCTGGTATCAAAGCAGATGAAGCGTGATGCTGAAAACACTATTCCCCCCCCGCCCAGGTTAAAACAAAGATAATATAAGGTAATGATGACATCCATCAATTTTCTTTAACCAAAGATTAGAATTTAACGAAAAGTTTTGATTGTTTATCCACGGAAACAAAATGATTGGGGCATTGTGATGGTAATAAAACAACACATTCAGAAGGACATGGGCGCTATGATTAGCCAGTTAATTATTGACTGTAGAATTATTTGTTAATGTAATTAATTATAAAATGAATTTATGAGATTTAACAACATGTCCGAAGAAGGTGAGTTCTTAATGCAGCAGGGAAGGAAGGTGAAGGGGTATTGAAGGAAGAACACTTTAGCGCCAACCAGAAGGATAGTTATCCTACTGAAGCTAAGAGTTCAGACAACCCTGCAGGCCTACTATAAAACCAACGTTTGCAAAATAAACTGAAAATCGCTAGAGGTGTTAGTTAACCCAAACCTTTCGAGGGAGTATACTATAGCCCATAAGGTATACAGGTAGCTAGCGAGTTCGTAATGTCTGTCTGAACTAGGAGAGAAAGACACGGTTGTCAGATAAACCCGATAGTTATAATAACTGCACAAAAGACAAAGGAAGAATATTTTTCTGGAGTATATTTGATCACGTTGAATCAGTGATTCATTATAACACATTGACGTAGGCTCTGAGACAACCTAGTCGCCACTTCATAAAAACGACAAAGTCAATCTCTGTTACTATCGTATAAGATGAATGTATAATGTATTATTTATAAATGTGTGGAATATTATGAATGTGTATTGCATAAGGTATACTTAAGGAATACTGAATGTGCATTTCGATAAAAACTGTAGGATTGCATATAGATCGTAATTAAAAATAAATCTTTCACTGTAAATATTTTTTGTTAGGTAGCCTTTCTCCTAACTTAATTGAGTAATCTTCATCATATAGTCTAAAAGAACCTAGACAATCTGCGTTAAGAGGTCAGATAGCAAATTCATTTATTATCAAGAAATATTACATACTACTCTTAAACCGACTCATTTTATGCTTGGACATGGAGCTAGGCTGGCTAATTCCTTTCCTCCATGTGTCTGTGGGTCTTCTGTATGTATATATTACTGATGAGTGGTGTTAAGTGTAGCGTGATATGCAGGTTATGACGAAATAAGGGAGAGTGTGAAATCCGATACTGTCTCATACAGGCCTACTCTTCTAAAGGGTGCAAGATTCATCTACTACGTAACGAGTCATCGTCAAACAGCATAGAACATTCATTGCTGAAAAGTAATTTCGAGATCTGGTATTCGCAGAGGAGGTTTTGGATATTCTTCACCGATAGATGATATAATGTCTATATTATCCAAGAATTAAATATACACAGGCAATTGTTACCTCTGATTATACAGTATCTGCAGTTATTTCGATACAGTGTCGGAAGAAATTGTGGAAATTGTGAGAAAACTATTATGACAAGGCAAAGTTAACAGGGAAAAGCAACGTATCGTTGATCTCACTCAGACACTGCTCCGAACAACGGTTTGGAAAACAGAATACCAAATGGCATAGCTATTATTAAAATTTTCTGTCATATAAAGAGCAATCCAAGAAATCCTCATACGTAAGTCGATAATTAATTAAAAATCACGCTTAGAATTTCCAAAACCGTATTGTGACAGAACATTTAATAAGCTGGCAACGGGAGATTTTTTTTTTAAAAAAAAAAAAAAAAAAAAAAAAAAAAAAAAAAAAAAAAAAATTCTTGGAAGAAGTTTACTTAATTTTGCAGTTTGAAGCAAAAAGGGAGCTCACAAATAAAAAATATAAATTTTATTGGTCGGACTTGAGCTGTCTGTTTTCAGATAGTTGGATAACGTTGGTAGGAGGAGGTGGTAAAAATCATGGGGAAAGAGAGAAACGACGAAAAGCCATTAATGTCAAATAATAAAACAACTCTGAAAGTAATGATAATACAACACGACATTTTTCAAGAAAACCAAATTATTGTTATTAATATTAAAATAAATTAATTTTAACCGAAAAAAACGAGATGTTCATGGAAAAAATTTAAAATGCTTAAGGTTACTCACGGAGAAATTCGTAGTCATTGAAACAACCAAGTAACAAATAGAGCGAGCGAGGTAATAGGTGTTTGAGTTGACGATAAACTATTACTGCGAGCGAAGGACCTTGTATTTTCGGATAAAAATCTTTTGAATACAACTTTAATAAATTGCATGAAAGTTTGTTGTTATTCGAATAGAACAAATTATGTTAATAAGTTTGAAGATTAAAGTTCTGAACGAGTTTAAACGGGACGTGTATCCCTGGCGACTGAGATCAAGGCTATAAAGATAAGAAGATCAAAAAATACAACAGTACGTTCCAATTACTCTAGAACCAAAATTCAAGTACGTTAGTAAATACTGAAGGACGTGTGCTTTGCAGGAAGCAGAAATAAAAAACTTTATTATGAAAATAGTTAAAATTTCGTGGTGCATTCTTTTGAGGTGCACTTTGCAAGACGAACATGGAAATATGTTTTCGTTTCCTGCGAATCTGGAGCGAATAGCTGACGATCAAACAATATTTGTAGGTAGAAGAATTTATTGACCAGCAATAGTAATGGTAGATTCCTTTTCAGAACATTCTGCGAAACTGTGCTGAGAACATTTTTCTCTGAAACATTTATCACTTTTTCCTGTCTTGCCAAACATAAACGGAGTCACCAGTTGTATTCCAACAAACCACAGCCGACGCACGGAGACTCCCAGGAACAAGCAGCGCACCTTAGCAACGGCCTCTGTACGATTTTTCACAGAACAATTACTCAACAAAGATAAATTACACACATATAACTTTCCGACCTGGCCGGCGCCAGAGTCTCCTTTTTTATTTCAGGAGATGAAACATGTTCTGCAGCAGCAGAGGCGGAGAGAGGTAAAAAATAAACACTGTGTGTGTGTGTTCTGGCGGGCGTCCAGGGGCGCACCTTCAATCCAGGGAGAGCGAGCACTCGCAAAAGTAATGCCCGGCCGGCGCCGGCAAAAAAATTAAAAAACCCGCGGGCAGCAAAAAGAAAGGAATGAAAACAGGCGCGGGGCGGGCGGGCTGCAGTTAATCCGGAGAGTCCCATTGTGGGTGCAGATATTGCGACAAGAGGCGGGACAAAGGCAGAGGGCGCCATGTCCTGTGTCTGCAAGGCGTCGGCCAGGAAGCACTAAGACACCGTCAGGGATGTCGCCTTCATCAAGAGGTACAAACACATACAAGGAAAACAATTCGGGAGCAGAAGGTGGCTGATATAGGAAATCGTAGAATAATTGGAAAATTAAAGAAAATGCCAGTCTTGTAATATGGAACAAGAGGAAGGAAATAATAGTTTTTACAGCTAAAGGATCCCACAGGAAAAAACAAAAAAACAAACAAAATACAAAGAAATAAAAAAAAACAAAAAAAAAACAACAACAAAAACCAAACAAAAACAACAACAAAAAAACAAACAAAAAACAACAAAAAAACAAACAAAAAACAATTGGCTATCATTGGGGCCACCTGCAGAAGTGAAAACTTAAAACTACGAATATCATTCGCGTAACACGTCATACTTACAACTACAGATATACTAAATACCAATAATTCCTGTTGTAAAGACCTGGTGACAGAGTTTCTATTCGTTGCGCATTCCGTCCCTGTCTTAGCTGCCTCAACCTAACCTGGTAGTGCCCTCCAGGCACAGGCGGTCTACAGTTTAACGTGGAATCCGAACCACGGAAGCGTTCTGGCGTACTTCGCATTACACAGCGAACTGTACCATAGGTGAAGTACGGGTTAAGAGTATATGAAAATCCCGCCCGATACAGGGATTAAAACCGGGGACCTTTCGTTTTCCAGTTAGACACCTTAACCACTGAGCCACCAGACCACTACAGATATGCTGTTAGCATTAACATGTTGATGACGCGAACTCATAAAATTTTACCCATCCAAAATCGCCCAACGCACCTACAGAAGTTTTCACTTCAAAAACCAAAAATTTTGCAACCCGAAGGTTGGTCGCATCTTGCCGAAGGAGATGAACAGTACCAAGCTACTGTGTCAGAGGCAAGAAGGTAAAATGATTTCCTCAGGGGCCTATAGCTTAACGTGGAATCAGAACCACGGAATGTCCCTGCGTAGCTCATATAATCAAATACAACTGCTATAATTCCTGCTCACCACGAAATTCGAGCTCGCGACCGGAGAGAGAAACATTGGGAAGTAAATGTCTTAACCGCTGAGATACCAGACCGCCTTGTTTTGAAGTATACGTGTGCTAATACTATCAAAATTGGATAAAAACTATAGGTTTGTACGAACAACGTTGACAGAAAGTAAGGTGAGGGGGGGGGGGGGAAGTGGGTTTAGGTTTTTGCAAATCAAACGTAAACAATTTTTCTCTATTTGTTTTAAAGTGTACATATGCAAAGTTTCATCAAAACTGCATAAAAACTTTTAAAAAAAAAAACCATTAATTTTTATACATTAGATACAATTACAGGGAGTTACAAAAAGGTACGGCCAAACTTTCAGGAAACATTCTTCACACACAAACAAAGAAAATATGTTATGTGGACATGTGTCCGGAAACGCTTACTTTCCATGTTAGAGCTCATATTGTGGATGGCTGTGATACAATACGCCATTCTCCAGGGCTGCATCAGCGCATCAGGGATTCCATGCGACGGAGGGTGGATGCATGTATCCTCGCTAACGGAGGACATTTTGAACATTTCCTATAACAAAGTGTTTGAAGTCACGCTGGTACGTTCTGTTGCTGTGTGTTTCCATTCCATGTTTAATGTGATTTGAAGAGAAGTAATAAAATGAGCTCTAACATGGAAAGTAAGCGTTTCCGGACACATGTCCACTTAACATATTTTCTTTGTTTGTGTGTGAGGAATGTTTCCTGAAAGTTTGGCAGTACCTTTTTGTAACACCCTGTATAATATATACTTTCTATTACTGTCCAATCGTAGCACGTCATACTTAAAGCTATAGGTATACTGCTATTACAGCACGTTGGTGACTCAAACTCATCCAAAAATTATCCAACGAGCTTATCATAGATACAATACGTCACAGTGTTCGGTGATGGGAAGCTGGGAACACATAGGTTAACCCCCGTCCAAACTTCGCCTAACGCAAGTATAAAAGTTTTCATTAGAAAATTAACAGACTAAAGTTAGCTACTTTCGGAACCACGAAACGACGAAACATTCGACTGCCATTTATCTACAGAAAGATTAAATACTTTCCGAACTGATGCGGCATAATAAATCTTCTTCTTTCTTCTTCGTCACAACCTTTTCCCAATATTCTGGGGTCAGCTGTCTTCGATAAGTTTTACTCATCGTTAGTATAATTACTAATAGGGAAGTGAAGTATTGCCATCTGTCTGTGAAACGTGCAACTATGTTCAGCGTGTGATAAGTGTATTTTTTGTTTGTGAAATGTGTAGTTTATGAGTCGGACACTGGGGAACGTCCCGAAATTCGCCTTAATGGCTGCGGAAAACTGCCTAAAAACAGCGGTCGGGATGAACGGTACGCGGGGCTCTGTGCTCGTGCCCAAGTCCGTTGTACTGTAACTCCCCTATCCAGTGTGCTGTGCCTAGGCGCATTGAACCACACCGGGCGGTTACGTGGCATAATAAGCAGATATCTGAAAACAGACACAGCAATAAAGAATGCTGCATTGAAGATTCAGTGTAGAATGGTAGTTGCATCGTTAATATACGGAAGCGAATCATCGGTAATCAGTAAATGCCAAATTAATAGAATACATGCTGAGGACATAAGGTTGTTTGGCGATACTTGGAGATGTAAGAGAAGAGATGAGGAATTTTCTTGCAGAAGGACTGAGAATACACGTTCTCAAGCAATAAATAGGGTGAAAGGTGAGTACAATTAAGACAATATACACAAAGAGGTAAAAGTTTATGCACACCGAGGAGAGGCTGTCTTCGTTACAGGCCACTGAACCAAGTGAACTAAGTGAACTAGAATTTAACTTACAACAGAAAAGAAATAGACCAACAGCTTAATGAAAGAAGCGTCTCGGCATTATCTAATGTGATTACGGGAAATCATAGAAAAGCAGAATCTGAATAGCTGGTTCTTACGTATAAAATCAATAGTTCAGCTGTCGTCAAAATTCTACCAGTATTTATCAACACTATCACCAATAAGCTCAAATGGAATGCGTCCTTTCGACCACAGTTCTCAGCAAAAAAATGTTTTCTTTGAAAACAAAACTTCTCAATGTGTCGTACCGGTTGTATCTGAAATGATGGTAAAAGAACTTTACACAAAATTAAAAATTGTAAAAGAGTTTGTACTATATTTTCACTTCGTATCGTCACTGTGTGGGTACTATTCACAAATTATAATATGTCGTTGAGGACTAAAATCATATCGTAACACAGACTATGTAAAAAATAACACAACTAACATTACCGTATTCAAAAGACAAAAAGGAACAAAGATTAGTATGATTTAATAATTTTTTCTTTAAAATAAAATCTTAGCGTCGGTGTAATACTTATGTGTTACAGTTTATTCAAAAGAATACAGTTTTCAAGAATAAGTTGTAGTAAGTCCACTTGATGCATAACTCAAAAAAGGTAAACCTTTATAAAATCTACAATATTTAACAAATTTTTAACTGTGTGAAATGTTGCTTTTAATAAATTGTTTCTAATTTTTTTTTTAACAGTTTAACGTCCCTTTTTAACAACGTGGTCTTTAGAGACGGGAAAGGATGGGGGCAAGGAATGGGAAGGAATTCGGCCATGGCCTTTTGAAGGAAGCATCCCGGCATTCACCTGGAGTGATTTGGGGAAACCTTGGAAAATCCAAATCTGGATGCCCGGACGGGGATTCGAACTGTTTCTAAGAATGAAAATATATGTAACGTAGAACAAAATATTTGGCATTTATAAGTGTTTTTTTTATTATGTGTGAACGAAGGCTTTCCTTGTGCGTCACTGAAATGTAATCTTCAAGGTTTCACAACCGGATGCTGTTGAAGAAAGACGAGCTTTGACTGTCACAGTGGTAACACCGGACCTGAAGATGGCGGCAGAGCTAGCTGCCAAAAGCTCTTCTTTCTTCAACACCATCCGGCGCAGAACCCAAGATTATTGCGTTTTTAATTATTTTAATTATTTACAGCTTTACGCGTCGTTTATGTAGAGGTCATTAGGGATGAGAGGGGATGGATACAAGGAACGGGAACGAATTCAGTCACGGCCTATTCAAGAAACCATCCCAGTATTCGGTAACATAAAAACGGATAAGGCCTTATAGGGGATAAGTATATTATGATACCAGAGGTGATTATTTCAACAAAAAATTCAAATGCAAAACTATTAAATTAAGTAATACTACCATTGTTAAAACGGAACCGAGCCTACTACAGGCCGGAGTCAGAACGATGGCGTGGCAGAATGAACAAACGTCAGCGTACCATTTACAGCAAACAAATCGCTTCTACCATGGCCAAAACAATCCTGTTTGTAATATAGAGGGAATGTATCATTGACTTTTGCACAAATACACAGTGAATCATGACAATATTTGGGAGTTAATTTCCATATTAATCGTAAGACGGAATGCTGTAAATGCGAACTGGCTCAGGACTGTAGTGGCTGAGAACATAAAATTAAGCAAATGTTACTTATAAGCAATTGTTATTATTCAGTAATCCGGTATAACTACATGATAGATTACATAAAGATATGTACAAACTGGGTTAACTGCAACTAACTGAATAATGGGATACTCTAAAAATAACTGGAATATTTCAATAAAAACCACCAGCACTATAACAACAATAAGCTATATTTGTGATTCGATATAATAATAAAGGTTGCAATAGCAGCTGTAACTGTTATAACTGTAAGCAAGACCAAATGTGATATTATAGAATTAATTAGACAATAAGTCAAAGTGTAATGGAACTGTATGCCAAATTCCTTGCATGCAAATATTTTGTACAAATCTCCAAACACTATGGAATCAACAATATAAAAATTAATATGTAGGGCCTAATTTAGTCACTAAGATTTTAGGCTGTTTAATGAAGGGTAAAAATAAATAAATAAATAAATAAAAAAAAAATTCCAGTATTCGCCTGGAGTGATTTCATGGGAAAACCGAAATCAGTATGTTCGGAAGGAAATTTGAGCCCGCGTTGACCTTGTATTCAGGCCATGCTAGGTTTTGATATGTTCAATACGTGCACCAAGCAATGAAGTAAAACAAACACAAGTGTTTGTAAAATAAATAAAAAAAAAAACCTATGCGTTGCCCATGTCAACAAAATATTTCCATAATTATTTAGGTATTCAAAACGACCTAAAACAGAGGACATTATAATAACATCGACTTGCTAGAGCTGGCGAGAAAATGCGCATCAAATTGCGAAAGAGTAACATTCAGCAATTACCGCATCAATTTGTTGGCTGGGTAGACGTACTCAGATGAGAAAGGATAACGTGAGTAAAATAATAATTGACAGTAGAAACAAGACGGGAATAAAAACATTAGACTTGGAGTACAACGCTACTTTTAGAAAGTGTTCCCCTCCGGAATCCATCGGTACTTATTCCATACAATAATGAGAAAGACTGCCACAAAAAATCTCGATTTGTCTCAAATATCGAGACTTGGTAGCCCAAGAAAAGAAAAAATGTATGGTAAACAGAGGACGTATGAACAATGTAGCCAACAGTACCGCACTAATCTCTCTTATGAACCTCTCCGGCAGAACTCACCGACCGAAAACTGGTAAAGACTATCCCTATCCGTTTCCGGATGTCGGCAACCATCCTGACTGTCTTGTCTGGCAGTTGACACTCGGAGTAGTTTCGTAGTAGTTTTGGAGGTCCATGTTTTCAGATTTTTAAGCCAAGAAGTTCTCTTTCCTGGTATTTTCTCCCGTTGAATATACAGTACGAGTCAGTAACGGCTGTTGTTCCTCATGATGTGACCAAGGTGCTGTAGTTCCCGTGTTTTTATGATGGTCAATATTTCCATATTCTTTTTCACTTTGCGTAGTACTTCAGCATTTTTTGGCGTGGTCTTTCTATGGTAACCTCAACATTCTTCGATACAGCCACATTTAAAAAGCCTCCAACTTTTTGCTGATTTCATCTTTTAACGTTCACGTTCCAACGCCATACAGGAGGACAGAGAGCACATAGCAGCTCAGGAGTCTGATCTTCGTGGTAATTGACAAATTACAACTTTTAAAAAGATTGTTCACTTTATTGAACGCAGCCCTGGTTTTAACATTAGGTGACTTTACTTAATCAGATAGGTCCCATTGACTATTTAATGTAGTGCCAAGATACGTATAACTTGACTGTCAATAATTACGTGAGATGTTTTTCCGTAAATTTGGGCTGTCCCCTTTTGGTGAAATGTGTTGGGCCCCTCCACCCAAGCTAATGTGAAGTCGACATCGTAATTTTGGATACTTTTTAGCTCCCCTTTTCTTGAAGGGTGATGGGATACTCCCCTTCCCCACCACCCCTGCGTAGCAAGTGGTTAGAGGTTATTTTTTTTTTTTAAAAAATCTCTTCTGTTCATGAAGGAAGTAAAAATTTGATGCCACCTTTGGGCTCATGATACGAGACAAATTATTGAAGTGCTACGTTTTCAGGAGAATGGAAAAAAGCTCCAAGGACCATTACTTCCAATGCAATGTTTCGTAGACGTAAAAGGGTGGGGGGGGGGGGGGAGGGAATGCAGCGATATTCGTCAGATTTCCAGTACGGGCGAATAATTCGGCTTAGCGTAAGGAAGATCCACTGGACCGGCTGTAATAGAAAGTATGTCACATTTTAATTAAGAGATGCCACCTGTATTAATTCAGCTGAGCCTGGAGAGAAAGAGATAAAAAAAAATTGCGCGGCTACGTCCAGCCGCCTGCGGCAATGACCGACTCGACTCACCTAAGTGTGAATTATTGTTTTCGAAATTCAGAGAAAAGGCCGCGCCAGAGGGTCCGGTCGTATTTTTATTACCCAATGGGCGTGAAGCTCGCGGCCCACTGACCAGGCATCTGCGTCTGAAGGGACTGCTAACCCGGAAAAACCAATCCGTCTCCTCGGGGATGATAATAATAATACTGAAAGAGAAATAGAGGGGGACTGCGATGAAGACGTGGTTGCTCATGTAGGCCACAATGCGGAACCCCCGCCACTCAGGACTAATAAACCAGAAAGACGGAAAAACCACAATGGGAGCGCACGCATGTTTTTTTTTTTGTTTTTTCTCCATTAGGGCCAAGAGTTTACTCGGCTGTGCTAAATGACAAACAAAGAACCGCGAGGCATTGTGGGTCCGCTTTGTCGCGCGGGCTTCCCGCAGCTACCTCGCAGAACCATCACCCCATCACCTCGACTTTCATTCCTTCTACACACGGACATGCTCCTCATCACGTCCGAACAAGTATTTATTTATTTCGTATGGCACAAGAATACAAAAACAGTAACTACATTGACTCACAATAGATAGAACCAAACATGAATGTTACTGCAGACCGATGTCCAACGATTGTAGCCATTCTATTGCTTCTATGGTTGCTTCGTGAATGTGATGCATTGTACCATTGAATCTCCTAAGAGGGCATTTCATGGCGATGTGGTGAATTGTTTGCTGATGGTTAACTCAGTCACAAGAAGGATTCTCTATCATTCTCCACTTGTACATTCAGTAGTTGCATCTACCATGGCCTTTTCTCACTCGTTTCATTGATGTCAAGGTTTTCCTAGGAAAGTTGAATCCAGGAGGCTGTCGTATAGGGTCTTGGATTAACGCATGTTTGTCAGCGTTGGAATTGTTCCACTCAGTGCACCATGCTTCACTTATGTTGAAGTGATTTTGGACCAGCACTTGACCAAACTTCCACATTGAATACCTAGATTTTAGCCTATATGGAGTTATATTATGTGCAGTCCTGATGAACTGGAAGGTGTGGATATCTTATGCATTTCTGCCATTCCTTTTTTAAAGCCGCTTGTCTTTGGAGACTTGATGGGGGGATATCAGAGAGTACAGGCAGAAAGTCTTTAGGTGTAAATTTTTTACAGTAGACTAGCCTCTTCGGCAACCTTGGGCAACGTGGCAAAACCGAGGCTGAATAGTCTACATCTCATTAGGCTGCTGGACCTAGAGCTTCGGCTTGTGGATATCCCAGCAATTAGAGAATACGAAACAATGTTATCAACTTCAAATGGCTCTTCTCAGTTTTCAGTAACTACTATCGCAACGAAAGAATAAAGTATTCATTAATTGAATTCTCAGGCTTCCACGACCGTTTTTTGTTAATAACTGGATTTTGCGGGAATATCATGTTATTTATTTGACAGTCTTAGCTTTCGGCTGCCATTCTACAGACTTCGTCAGAGATACTGTTTATATTAACATAGCAACGAGTGCCAAGGACCGCTGATTAATAGACCGTTGTCTTCGTTGTAGTTGTTGGTATGCATTAAAATTTCCGCTGCCTCTTTTACTCGTCAGGCCCACTACTGATTTTCTCTCCAAAGCAGCCTCGTATCTCCAGATTTTATTTCGTACCCGGTGTTGATGGCATGGCGAACTACGGAGGATTTGTCGCTGTTGTTGTTGGTTTAAAAAAAAAAATAGTGACGGTTATGCTTCTCCGTCTCACCGATGTAAACACTGCCACAGCTGCAGGGGATTTCATAAACATAAGCTGGCATGATTGTATATTTAATTAATACCAAAAACTTCAACCAAGGCGGCGCGGCGATCTGGCGATCTGGTGTACTATTACACTGCGATGCTTGGCGCCAGTTTCTTTTTTTTTCTTTTTTTTTCTTTTATTGCTGTCTTCAGTCTTTCGACTAGTTTGAAGCAATCCTCCAGCCCTTTCTATCTTGCGCTAACCTTTTCATGTCAGTATACCCCTTACAACCCACGACCTCAATTATCTGCTTCATATATTCTAATATCTGTCTTCCTCCGCAGTTCTTACCTTCGACTGTTCAGTCCACTAACAAATTACCAATCTTGCATGTCTCAAAATATGACCTACCAGCTTATCTCTTCTTTCTGTAATATTCTTCCACAAACTTCTTTCCTCACCCATTATTTCCAAAACTCGATCATTTCGTATTTAATCGGTCTACTTAATTTTTAGCATCCCTTTATAGAACCACATTTCAAATTCCTCAATTTTCCTTCTTTCTGCTATTCCTAAAGTCCATGCTTCGCTTCAATAAAGAGCTGTGCTCCACTCATAAAGTTTTAAAATGTTCTTTCTGGGTTTAGATCAATATTTGAAACTAAAAGATTTCTCTTTTTCATGAAGGCACTTTTCCTAGTGCTATTATGCTTTTAGCATCATTCCTGCTTCGGCCATCGGATGAATTTTACTTCCTAAGTAACAAATTCACTTACTTCTCCTATCGCATCCGACCCTATTTGTATATTTAATCTACTATTTTTGGTATCATTTCTGCTACATTTGATCACCTTTCTCTTACTTTTGTTTATATTTAGTCCAAAATCTGCTTTCAGTATTTTGTTCCTGATATTCAGTAACTTCTCAATATCCTCAATCTGTTCTGCTAACAAGACAATGACATCAGTAAATCGTAGCATACTGATTTTTTCTCCTTGAAAACTTATCCCACATTCAAATCTTTCTTTCACTTCCTTTATTGCTTCTTCTACATACAACTTGAATATTGACGGGGATATACTAAAATATAGTCTCACATTATTTTTAACTAAAGCGTGTCTCTCATGATTCTCTGCTTTTAATACAGTTACATGATTCTTGTAAGGATTATATTCTTCTATCCCGGTATTTTGGACCAGATTTCTTTAAAACTTTGAACATTTTGTCTCACTTGTCAGCATCAAATGCTTGAATTGCTCTCTTGTACCGCGATTTTTCCTAAACCCAAATTGATCCTCACCTGCTATCCCTTCTACTACACTTTCCATTCTTTTGTGTATTATTCTCGTCAGTAATTTTGAAGAATGTGATGTTAGTATTATGGTGCGATAATTCTCACATATGTCAGCTTGTGCTTTCTTCGGATGTGTGAAGATGACACTTTTATTAAATCGGTGGGAATCTCTCCTGTGCGATCGTTTCTGTGTCAACATAAACAATATCTGTGACCAAGGTTGTAGACTGGTAGCCGAAAGCTTAGACTCTCAAATAAATAACGTGGCATACCCGCAAAATCCAGTTGTTATTTATCACTTGTTTTGTAATTTGATGCTGTATCACAGCTTGAGACATTTCCAATAGAACTACTCACTTCGTAACAGTTACAAATATTGTTCCAGTAATAGGCCTAATGAGATGTACTTTTAAACTACAGTCAATCGATGACTGTGAAGCAGAAAAAATAATGGAAATGAATAATTGAAAAGCAGCCAGATTATTTTAGTTAATATCTACGTTTAGCAGCTAAATCATGAAGATACTATACATTGTCACTATTGTCACTGCACATGTGGAGGAAACATTTCTCTATTCCCCTGGAGTGATTTAAGGAAACAATGTCAAAACAAATAGTGAAATGGCCGGACAAGAATCGATCCTGCATGTTCCCGAAAGCGTTAATCGCTCATCCACACATATCTACCACTTATTAATGAGTAAGTAAATTCCTTGTCTTAAAATGTAGCTACTACCTTTATTCTAAGTTTACTCGATCAGTGTCTTCCTTCTCATTTTATACATTTATTGGTCAATTTAACTATCAGTATTTATCTACACATTCACAATAATACGAAGATACACAAACTGTTTGACTGTCCCTGGTTGGAACAGTTATGAAGGAATCATTACGGCAATGGAATTGACTGATCTCCTGAAAACCGAAATCTGGACGGTTGGACGGATCGAACCGGGGACTCGCGGAATGTCATTTGTGATCACACATCACCCAAATATAGTGGCTCAGTGACTGCTTTGAATATTCCTTTCCTCTTTATCTCACTGGGGAAAAGCGATAATGTGATGACGTTTGACCAAACACAAAAAATGCAGTGAATTGCATTGCTCACAAGCGGAGTTTAGGAGGCATCACACTCTACGAAAAGTTACAGAGTTCTGTTGTCTTCCAAGTACCATCCCTCAGCATCGTCGCACTAATAAATCCTCTGAATCCAATCCCAAATATCACCGATATCGCTGTTATAAGATGCTATACAGCTACTCTAGCGAACATCGTTAACAGGATAAGCGGATTCTAAACGAAACATTTCAGAGATGATTTTTTCTTTCGGAACGAGAAACACGCGGTGTTACCTTCTCCAAAAAGATCTAGCAATAGTTATGGCTGTGATAATATCGTCCATACTCAGGGGTTGTGCTCATGCATCGATGGAAAGAACAGAAGATACATCTATTAAACAATTACTTGCAGCACTAGTACCTGCTAGAGCACGATGCGTCCTGCAGTTAGATTCAACCATCCAAAATGCAATCCATGAATGTGTTTAAGTGTGATATAATTATAGTGCTGGTGCAAGATCGAACACTGTCCCTAGCGGACTTATCACTCAAAGTAGCCTAACTTCACTGATGAAGTCCTCCACCACACAAATGAAATGATTTACAGAACAAATACTTTTGTCAACAAAACAGTTGTTTCTATGGTTTTAATTCTGAATTCTGTTTGCTATTATAAAATGCCGGACTGTCGGTAGAAATAGGACGTATTCTTCCATAAAGTCCTGTCTGTTCAGTAAGCAGTGACTCGAACTGAAGACGCCAGGCCGGCAATACGCCCCGTTCACCCAGCGAGCCGTGTCTGAACTTAATCTAGTCCAGCCGTTTTATTGCTGACCGGCTGCTCCAAGAAGAGTGATATTGCCTTCCTTTCGTGTGCACACGCTCCGTCTGCATCCGAATGGCCAGTGACACTTTTCATAAGAACCCAGCTGGCCAATATTCTTCGGTCTATATGCGCACTCCACCTCCATCTACCATTGTGTCCAATATGCGAACGACGCCAGAATTCGCTAGCTCTCTCTATATCCGCTACGCAGAGAAGAGGGCGCAAGGGATCAAGTTACTGAGATATGGATATGAAAAATTGAAATGAAGATGGCATCAGTAACACAAGTAAACATCAGTTAGACATGTACTTAACTTTACGAGTTAGCTATATTGTATTCGGTAGTTTGGGTGAACCTGGCTATAAGCAGGCACAGTGGACATGGAAATATACAACTGAAATGTGCACGAACGGAAATGTCGACGATTTTAGGCTTCATCCTGTATTAATCTAAGCGGATGTAGTAATGGTCTCCGCTTTCACCACAGAAACACACTGTACCAACTCGAGCGTTAAGTTGCACACACCAGTTACGTATTCGTTTGACATGCGCACGCCTAAGTTTGATTTACCAAAGATACGTGAGTTTGTAGTCGAAGGATTGCAGCAACTGTTGCTTAAAGATAGCAAAGAAATGAGGGAGTAGTATCAAGAAATGAAAGAACGAAGGATAGGTCACGTTAGCTTTTAATGGAATCAAATTAGCTGATATACAATCTACACGAATCTATGTTCTGGAAAAGCACTTTAGTAGAAAAGATAGCTATAAAGCGGTTTAAAAATATAACTAATGAAACCTAGCTGAATAGGAATCCATTTCCTGAGCCTACTAAGAGCGTATCGGAATAAAACTAGGAAGTATCTACTGTTTCTTCGTAAAATCGATGTTACATCTTGTAAAGGACGGAATAGACTCTCTTTCGTGTGGGACGCGAAGTGCGATCCACGACAGACCTTGTGACCTTGAGGAACTATGCTGGTTGGCTGTAGCCAACGTGAATATAGCGTGGTTATACTGTGATTGGCCAAATAGAGCATACTAAGCACTTTAAACAGAGACGAATTGAAGACTTGGCTTCACAGCCCCTGACGAAAATAGATCAACTTTGAAGCACACTCGCTTGTAAAAGATACTATTACGAGTCCTATAGTCTGGAGGCGTAAGAAAGGTTCTTCATCTGGCTTACCGTCTAAAATGTTACAATATACCAGATTGCTATAACCCATTTAAAGAAAGCGGCAACGAAATGCAGAATAGCACAAACAAATGTTACTGCGACAAAAGTGACGTTTTACGCTGATGACTGCAACATTCCTCTGCTTTGTCTAATCACTTTCATATTTTTTTCTCTTCCTTACACATATGATTCTTCAGTATGTGTACTAGATTTAAGATGATTACGTAGTGGCTTCACACTGCTTTGTCCGCTGGCTTCTAGCTCAATTTTCAACCCACACTCCCAGCTATTTGCACCTTACATGCTATTTTTAACGAAGCTAAGGCAGTAACATGCCGTACGGTGAAAACGGGGGTGACAAAGGGACAAATGTCTGGCCGAGTGGTGTGAAGTTCCTTAAAGGTCGATCTCTGAAGGGCAAACATCTCAAAACCACTGCGTCATATGCCCTTAGAAATTGGTTTCACCTTTACAAGAATCTTCCAGTTAAGCTCCTGATGTTGAAACGCTTGAAACAAGACTTTTGCAGCAGCTTTAATAAGTCTGTAATCGGCAATCCATACTATAGATATTTGAGGGTACAATACTCCGGTAAAGGATGTTATGAATCAAGCTGTCACATGGACGTTTCAGTCCAACTGATTAAGAAAATCAACTGTGCAGTACATAGTCGAAACTGATAAAACCATATGAATTTCTATGAGAAGCAAGTATCAAGATTTTATTTTAGTTAATTTCCCTAAGTATTTCCAGTGATGGAAATACTTTTAGGACAATTTCTGAAGTTCCCCGAAAAGTAACTGGTAATTAAATCTCTCAGTAAGTAATTACATTTCTGGATCTCAAATGATTGCAATGATTTTATATATGTTCATGTAAGGGTAAATAAGTTCTCTCATGGTGCCACGTTTAGAACCAGGAGGTCACTGTATAGCATATCCACTAGCCCCGAATATATATATTTAGATGTATATATTATAATATTAAAATAAATGTATGAATATGCATTGTAAGCAATTGTATTTATGCTCACGGAAATCACAGACGATACTAAGCATGTAAAAAAGGGTAGTATAAGTGATGTTAACATCTATGGTTTTGAGTGTGTGCAGAGGTGTGAAGTGTCTCTGGCCGTGAGCGGGAGTGAGAGGTCGAGCGCCAAAGTTGTGGCGGCGATCTAATATTTTGTATTATGCCAGATGAATCAGTGATTGTTTCTCAATATACAGAACGAGTGTATTTTCAATTGTAGTTTTCTGCCTCGTGTAAAAATAAAGTTGTTAAGAGCAGTAATCGGGCTTTAATCAATAAAATAGCAAATTATTTATTGTATGAAGCTAAGACGTCTTATTTGGATAATAAGAACCTTTTAATGGAACTAAGTAGCTCCTCTGTCCGCGTACGTGGGTTGAATGGCGGTATTTAAGGGCCAAACCGTCTAAAAACCTGTGGACTTTAATTACGAAACAATTAGGTAGAAAGATTAATGAGTTAAGAACGGATTATTATAATTGGCTAACTTAAGAAGAGTAATACAAATTAATATAGAGGAGTATTACAACTGCAATATCTATTGTCTCACGAGTGGAGGTCAAATGCCTGTTCGTTATCTTTATACCCTATTCTCATCTGTATGAATCATGGCGCCATCACTGTTTTATTTGTAGCAAACCCGCTTGGTTGCTATTAAATCTGAATTTCTTGGGGAGCCTGCTCTTTGGACTACGGCAACCAGCCACATTATTCTTTGCAAACACATACACATGGGAGAGAGAGAGAACATTCATGCATCTCATCTACTTTCCTCAATCCATGCTGTAGCCGTCGTAAACGAAGAGGTCACTATTGGCAGTTTCGTTATAACTGAATAAAGCAAATAAAATATAAGGTAGACATTTCTTTTGGTAATTAATGAATGAAACATTTTCGTGGATCTGAGAATGTTGGTTGCTACGGTACGTTCTTGTGTGTCTTTGAATGAAACATCAGGTAACATCTAAAAGAGTCAAACACCTTTTGATATTTGATTTCTTCCCACTTCATTAAGTAATACCTATTTTCAGACTTTCTGTAAATGTATTACTGAACGACAAAGCACATAACGAGAAAATTGTTGTTACTTTTCTCTTTGCATATCATTTAAGCTAGGATTCAGTATACAAATGGTGAAAGTAGACCATTATTTTATAAAATAAAATTACTACTAAAATATCAACCAGTAAATTCAGGTCGTTGTAATGACCTGCTGGCAGGATTTCTTATCCGTTGGACAATCGGCCGTTTATCCTAACCTGGTAATCCTACCGGGTCTAGGGGACCTACAGTTTAACATGGAATCAGAGCCACGGAAGCATTCTGGCGTACTTAAAATTACAAAGCAATCTGTACCAGAGGTGAAGGTCGGGTTAAAGGCCTTCGAAAATCCCCATCGGGGCATGGATTCAAACCGCTTACCTTTCGATCTGCAGCCAGACGCCTTAATCAAGGAGCTACCATGCCGCTACATCACGCAACAATTTATATGTGCACTGAAAATAAATTCCTTAGTTTGAAAGAGAACGTTAACGCGATCCCATAAGTTAAGGAAAAAGGTGAAATTCATTTCTATGATTATGCTTTCTAAACTTTTTCTATATTTATCTAGGACAGTACGAGGTCGTTTGATCATTTCTATCTAAAAAAAACAAAAAACAAAAAACAAAACAAAAAAACATACTTAACACCGACGGAATAACAGAAAAAGCATTAGTACAAAGCCTATTTGGTTTACGACAGATGGCTGCAATCTGTGGGATTATATCTATATCTTTTAGTCATCAGTCTTATTTCTGATGGGAAATTATTGACATAATGTTGTCAGTGCTAAATATAAAACTAGTTATGTAGATCACCAGACATGATTTGAAACAGTAACTGTCACAAGATAACAGGAGAAATAAATAATATATTAAATTACTGAATCAAGCAGACTACGACCTGATCAAGAGAGGGCTCTCTCTGAAGACTTCATGAAAGCTAATTTACCTTTTACAAAACCCAGCGTCAAAGATGAAAACACACCCAAAGAACAAAACATGAGAATTTAATACATTCGAAACAATGCAAGATATCCTTTTTTTTTTTTCGTCGTCTTTCCGTCTGTTACAGGCTTCTACTTGCAAATTGAGTAAGTTGCAGATTTCTAATTGTACTACATGTTACGTATTTTTTTGGCTGAAAGTCAAATAACATATTTAAAATTTTATGAAGCTATATTGTAGAAGCAAAAATGGACGATTATTTCTATTTCTTTTTTTCTTCTTTTTCTTCTCCTCTAGATAAACGTATGGGGTAACATGGTTTAGACCTCGTCAAGTAGAGAACCAAGATTTTTTATTTTCACTTAAAAATAAAGACATGAACGGCCGTGTAAGTTTTCAAATTGAACCTATTTTTGTTACGAAACTTGTCTAAAAACGCTGCTGCCTTGGAATTTCGACTCCGATATTGAACCCATCATGTATACTTAATATTATCAACTAATATAGTTGGTAAAAAAGTAAAATATTTGAGTGTAATATACAATCTCTGGAAAAAAAAAGTTAATCATCCCTGAAGAGGACGAGAAAATTAAATGAAACTTCACGGTTAATAGGGTATGTAATGATTTTTCAGTGATTATAAAATCTAATCAAATTTACACAGAAATTGGCAGTGTGAGTCCACTTAACAGTGTAATGTTTCATTTCCTCTGTCCTGGATGCACGCAATGATACGATTTGAAAGGGTGTCGTATAGGCGTTGTATCGTCTCCTGTGCCAAACTGGCCCCGCTATTGTAACTGGTCTTGATATCCTGGTTACTGTCAATGGGATTGAGTTGATGTCCGAGCTGGTCCCACACATGTTCTATCCGGGACAGATCTTGCTGGCCACGGCATTTTTTCAACATCATGAAGACAGATCACAGAGACCAGTGCCTTGTGAGGACTAGGGATGTGAAGTGACATTTCGGAAGCGGAATCGGAAGCGGAAACAGAAGCGGAAGCAGAAGTGTTGAAAATATTATTTACTGTAACAGAATCTTCATTTAGTACCTATTTACCTGTATTTAATAAAAGTTCCAAATGAAATCATTACATCTATTTTAATAACAGAACCAAATCAATTTCTCAGGAACTTACAATACATTTAATTAAGTGATAATATTAGTTTTCTATTTACTGTAACTAATATTCGAAAGTTTGAAGTGGCAATTTATATCTTAAAAGCAAAAGCTTAGAAGCCTTTTCTCCTTTTAAATTTCTTCATTTTTCGTCATAATTAAGGCTGACCCACTACTAGGTGGAGCTGTCGAATATTGGTTGCAAAATGTAATATTTGTGACAGTTCATTTGACACCACTTAAGAGGATCTTCTTCAAATGCAAGTCTTTTTCCTTTGCTGTAGTCTCTTTATTTTTGATATCAGCTGCTCTAACCGTTCCTCTGTATATGCAACAGTTTAGATGCAGTGCTGAAATTGGTGGATGCTGCAATCAAAATATTGAATATTTGATAAAAGTATTGCTTTAATAATAATAATGCTTCGATACCTCGTGCTACGCAATGAACTGCGTCAGATTTTATGCCTCATTATTAGCAAAAAGAATGGAATTTGGATAAAATATCTTCTCCTGTATATCGTCCTTCCATAACTTCACATTTCAAAATGATTGTCAGTTTCGGGAAATCAGTGGTGACTCCGTGGGTAGTCAGAGTATGTTAAGAAACGCCGGAACTCATCTCCGACCAGTTATGACTTGTAAAGAATTTTTTTTCCCGAAATCTTGTATGAATAGTTTAGTTATATTTGCTGTTCGATTGTACATTTTTTTTTTACTTATGGCTTTACGCCTCGTCGACGTCGAGGTCATTAGAGGCGGGATGGGACTGGGGACAATGAACGGGAAGAGATTTTGCCATGGCCTTTTGAAGGAAGCATCCCAGCATTCTCCTGGAGTGATTTGGGGAAACCATGGAACACCCAAACCTGGTTGCCCGGACGGGGATTCGAACCCGCGTCCTCCCGAATGGGAGGTCAGAGGGTTAACCGCCCACCCACCACGCTTGGTTTGATTTCTCGATAAGTAAGGGTTTTTTTTTTTTTTTTTTTTTTTTTTTTTTTTTACCTTTAAATAAGTTGCGTATTCAGAAATGTTGAAAAACAGTGGTATAGATAGAAAAGTAGTAGTTAGTGTAGAGCTCTAGATATTGTTCATTGTATTGTGTTAATTTTTTTTTGTTATGAATTGAGAAATAATTGCTGTGATACGAATTACTAATTTAGAAAACTTAGTGGAAACTTCTAGGGTTTTTTTTTTTTTTTTTTTTTTTTTTTTTTTCATACATCAAACCGCTAGATAGAGAACTGGCCCGCCTCGCCACGGCAGGAACGGGAACACGTGGAGCCAGTGACCAGGTAACAACTCCACGAACATCAGTTGTTAGCGAGATTGTAATAATAAAACATAACAATCTCTGTAACTAGAGCCTAATATAAATGATTAGGTATTTGGCTAATTAATCGTAATAAAATAAAAAACACCATATCCGTACCTGTAAAGCCCATTAAGAGTGCGGAACCATAATTGCACCAGGCTCGTATCGGTATAGCAGATTTTGCTTCATTAATATGGCTTTACGGCATTTAGCTACGAGTTGAGTCAAGGGTAGCTATTGCGCGAAGAATGGAATGGAAACGACCGTGGACTTTAGGAAGGAACCATTCAGTTATTCCACCTAGAGTTATTTTGGGGAAGTATGTAAACCCGAAATCTGTAAAAGAGATTGGGGATCGAGCCCACGACTTCTGCAAAGTTAGAACCGTAATTACTCGCCCACTAAACTCGTTGACATGTAAGAACGGCTCTTCGAATCCTTGAAACAGGCGCCGTATCGAAATTATTTCTGACAGTAGATCGATTACGACCATAAATTAAATAAAACTTAGCTACGTGATATCCTCGCCTGGTGACCGACACGTGATAAGCTGGTTCCAGATAAATTTTCAGCCCTACTTATAATAAGGTAGGAAACCGAGGGTATACAGTTCCTTCTTTAAAAATTTGTGTTCGAAACACCTTGTAATAGACTAATTTTAGAATTCGTAGAATTGTTGTAAATTGTGTGGAGCGGCAGGCGTTGGTCGGCCGTTATTCCAAACGAAGTATGTGGGGCAGTGTGTAGTCAGCAGTGAACAACGCATGGCTGATCACTGGTACATGTAGTTAGTCACGTGAATTACGTTCTGGAACTCATATAGAACCTTGAGGTCGTTGACTGACAATCTCACGCTCCACGGAAACGTGACCGATTATCGGCTCACGTGTAAAAGTATTCTAGAACGGGGATAGAACTTTGGTTTCGCTGCCTGCCATGTATTCTGGCGCAACAGGTTGTAAGGTCTTTGTACGCAGTCACACGGGGATAAATGTGACAGATAAGTATAAGAGATTGGCATAAGGCCGTCGGGGCTGGTCAGTCGCAACATGCCAGTCTGATCATCGAATCGGCGACTGTGGGGTGCCATCCAAGCCCATCCTAAACGCCCAATTAATAATTGTGAGTGTTGATGATAACCTATGCTATGGACTTTCGTTGATGGGGGAGCTTTCGATGCTGTACTAAGTTGTCTTTGTTTATAATTAATTAGCAAGGCAGTGAACACTTTGTTCATTTATGAGCTCTCCCCTCTACATGACAAGTAACTTGGAATATAGAGAGTTAGGCTACTGATTGTGCAAGATCTTCTATCCAGACTGTAAGTGGACCTGTGGACCAGCGGCAAGAAGCAATAATATACCCAGTAAGTCTACCGCCTAGTAACCTTTTGGCTCATAACCACTAGCCATTCCTGAACAGCTAGTACCACAAACGAGCTGTTACATCCTGGGTTAAATCTCAAACGGTGCCTCAACGTGTCTGGAATGAGGGCAAACGTTGATGATTATTGTTAGTTGGATGGTACAGCTTGTTGTGGAATGTGAAGTACGCCATAACGCTTCATGGTTCGGATCATACGTTAAAGTATAGTTCCCCTCTACCCGGTAGGATTACTGGTTTAGGTTAAGGCGGCTACGACAGGGGTGGATTGCGCATCTAGTAAAACCTCTGTCAACATGTCATTACGACCAAAGAGTCTTTTATCTTCAATCTGACATCGTTCAGAAAAATTATATATAAATAGATGGGCAGACACTGAGTCTGACTTTCTCAATTCTTTCATCCTCATATACACAGAGAAAACATTCAACAGTTCATAACACATCATGTACAAACTTATAAGAATAGATAGAGGCAGCCGGCAGGAAGGAAATGAAATGATCGTCTTACCTGCGAAACAGGAGTAGAGTGTATCAATTTTAGAAGATCACGAGGCTGTAATATGGTGATCGAGTTCACTGACTAAAAATAAGAAAACCGAAAATAGTTGTAACAATTTCGAAACCAAATATTATCTACTATATTATTTCGTAAGATCACTCACTCACCTCGGCTGGAAAATCGTGACGTCATGCGCCAGCCTTCGCTCGGAAAACACCGATCAGAGGTACCATTATAAGAAATTCGTTGGTTATGTCCACAATTTAATAGCTAAGCAACTACTACCAAATTAATAGACATAATACAGTCATTAAGTTTGCTTTTCGTAACGTTTTATAGTTTTAAAAAAAAAATATTGATAAAATTTGCGGCTGAAAAAAAAGTGGATCTGATTTTCAGTAACATGTTGCAAATGAAAGCAACTTAAAAAAAAACAATTAAAAAATATTACTCGTGGTCTGTGCTGTAACCACGAATGACAATTGTTATTCCGGTTTGGAAAAATTCGAATCTAATTAAAATTTTCACTAATGTTGTTGTTTGACCAAAGTTTATTTGATTTTTTGGGATTTCACTGACCAGTTTCGTTAGTGGCGTTTGTTAATGTTCCCTGTACGTGAGTTATTAGTTTCTTTTAAGTGAACATCAGATCAAATATGTTACCGAATCGAGTATTATGGAAATTTCTTCGGAGTTGCTCAACTGTTTAATAATATGGAATGTGTAATAAGTTCAGTTATCTGGCCTTTACAGATCTATGACCAATGATTACAATAGTGTTTGCCCAGTCTGAATTTCCTGCAACATAGCAATAAGAAGACAACATGACAAACACTACCGTTGTTGACGTAAATGAGCATTTATCAAACTTTAAATAAGATTTTAAATTAATTGTGGTGAAACAAAGTTTTTTACGTCAGTTTCGATGGTCTTAATGTATATGAAATTTATGACATGAGGTATTTTTTTAATCCACATGTCATACCGTCTACGTCAGGTCTTATTATCTCTCCGATAAAATTATTGAGTAATAAAAGTCATTGATCCAATTGTGCCATTTAATATCGAAATAGTGGAGCCATAATAATTTTCTTCACACAATGATTTATCCTTTGTTTGCATTTTTTATTCTCAGCAAATCTGTGTGCACGTGAACAATGAATTTCCCGCACACTGATATTAATAAATAAACCAGCCATCGAGTGCGACTTGATTGGAAAAGCGAAGTGTGTGCAGATGGGCGTAAATATACACAGTTATGTGGTATTTCCTATCAGGTGAGCCAATAAAACATTTTCGCAGTGATTGGCGAAGCAAACAAACAACATTACATCATCAGTAGTTGACAACGATTTGATACTGGTGACAAATATACTAATATACAATTCACAGCGTTTATACATGCTTTTGTGCAGTAGATTTATTCAAGGCAAGATAATATGAAATACAACACGTAGGGATTTTCAGTGTATTAAAAAGTAGAAAATAATTGTATCATCCACTTTCATTTAAAGTTTTTAATTACAATTTTTTCTTTCAAAGTACTTGATAAAAAATCTTTTACTTTCTCACAGTGAAGACATAGCTAAGTATTTACAGTATGAAATTAATTAAAATTGTTGTAATTATAGTATTACTATATATTTAAATATATCTAATATACATTGACGTGTATATCTTCCATAAATTTCAGGAAATTTTGAAAGAGATTAAATTCTAAGAAACTCGGTAGCTACGTTATTTTTATTATTTCTTTCGGTACGTTAATCCACAGTTAATATCGACGCTATGAAACAACTTGTAAGACAATTGTATTAATATTATTTTCAGTCCTGGTCACGGTAAGCCATGTAAGAACTTTATATATATATGTTCTCTCAAAAACACCGTTCTAGAAGAAAACTAATTTAATTTTACATAGTTCGTTGTGCCGTCGGTAACCAGATGATGAAACCAAAGCCGTCCTAAGCAGCAATTATAAGAACAATTAATAAAGTTCATTAATTATTAATAAGAAGAATTACGTCCATGACAAGTTTATTAATAAAGCACGTTAATACTTGTGAACGGTTTGGCCACCATCAAATTCCAAAGTAAAGGCTAATCGAAACTTCGTATCCGAACGATTACAGAGTTCTTGAGACAAAAGGAAAATTATAATTCATATCTCCTTCCGGCTAAATCATCCACTATCACAATTTGACGTTCACTGTTCATTTAAATACGGTTCAAACTTCACTTTTATAATCACAGTTTCTATCGACGACATAAAGTTTTTCTTAAACAAACTTCCACATACGAAACTACACCATATAGTAAGGATATAGGCCAATGCCTTCACTACGTGAGCCGCGCTCTGCGACAATTCGCATACGACTGACTTAGAATAAAATGTATCTCTCCGCTCCAGAGACAATACTTCGTAGCCGGCGGAAGGTAACTGTAATGTTACAAAATCTTTACTGAATTAGAATTTTTCTTTTCTATTAAACTTCTTTTTTCTTACAAGAATCTTTGTGAGATCATTTAAATCAATTAAGAGTTCCCACAGAAACTCGGTGCATCAGCAGTTACTTTTCTTGATGATTTTTCTCATAACACAAAGCAAGAAGCATTCAGTTCACAATACCGTTAGATAATTTACAATAAACTCCTTACCTACCAGATGGTAATCCATTTCTTCTTAAATTCGTTTCAGAGATTTTAACGCACCTTCAAATTTAAGAGCCTTTTGAAGCCTTACAACTATTTGAGGATTGATACTTCAATTAAATCTGTGCGCAGTATATTTTAAATATACTCATTTCGTGGATTTTGAAGTATGTTTCCTTAAAATTTTTGTTCTATATCTCGGCGGAAGTTACATAATTAGTGAACGTACCTTTACATGGTTAAAAAGGGAAATTACTTCCGTTTTATGACCATCGTGCGAATACAAATAAGGGTGTCCACTAGTAACAGTTGTGGAAGATATTATTGTGCCTGGAATGGAATTACTGTATATGCTTAGCAGTTTTTGATAATGTTTTGTGACAAGATAACGTATGTAGCGATTTAAATTCCAAGACTGAACTGAGCTGAGTTTAATATTTCAGCGGAACACTATTCTTTCATTACTCTTTCATGCGTTATCATACTTGTGTTTCTTCAACATAATAGTTTAATCACTGCTCTTATCTTCATTAGAATTTTTTTTCTCCGAAAACTTACAAGTCTCAACAGTAAGTAAAGTAGATTATAGATATGAAAAGTTAAGTCCCTTCAGCATACATAATGATATTGTCAACAAACTACGAAACAACTAAATTCATGGAAACTATTTTCCTCACCCCGGATTGAACCCACGTCCTCCGTAATGGAAGACCCAAACTTTAACCGTTCACTCTACGTTCGCGGTACGTCAATTTTGGAAACACACATACAGATAGAAATAATAAAGATTATAAGTATTAAAGCTTTCAGGTCTCATTTTGGAATTGCAATATTTCCTCTCAACAAATGGGAAACTATCTATCTATGCAGCAATTATTAGGTGGACCATTTTAAAACAAGGAGAATTAGTTCACTCGCTAAAATTAAGCAAACAGGTTGAGAAATTATGTTTCTTATCCTTCTTAACGAGTATTGCTTTAATAGAGCATGATCACTTTAGTCATAAATAAAAACAAAAATTTTCGCTTTAGACCAGGAAATTTCAGAATTATTTTACATACGCAGATATGTAAAAATGTTCCAGTCTTACATTTTACTCTACTATAATACATCGTAAGAAAAATTTGGGTGGGAGGGGAAGGGTTATGATACGTGGCAAACCTTCCTCGTAAGATAGAAACAGCAATCTTATGTGTTACAAACGAAGTAAGACTGACTGAAATTTGACCACTGTAGCCGATCACAAGATTCACAATTTTTCAGGAGTTGGAAGTCGGCAGAAGGTGGTTATATGAGTTCCCCAAACTATAGTGATATTCCTGTTGCCAAACGTTTATCTGCAATCGAATAATTTCTACTTACTTAGATATAAAGTTCTATAACAGGCGTACAAAACTGCAAATTCGTAATTAACAGAAAAAATATCTAAAATAACCTTTAAGCGTATAATAAAATTAGAAAAAGTAGCAATTTGTGACTGACACTTACTGTCGCAACTTTTTTTTTTTTAACAGTTTAACGTCCCTTTATAACAACGTGGTCTTTAGAGACGGGAAAGGATGGGGGCAAGGAATGGGAAGGAATTCGGCCATGGCCTTTTGAAGGAAGCATCCCTGGAGTGATTTGGGGAAACCATGGAAAACCCAAATCTGGATGCCCGGACGGGGATTCGAACCGCCGTCCTCCCGAATGCGAGGCCAGAACGCTATCCGTTACATCACCACGCTCGGTGTCGCAACTTTGATCGATAACTTATATATAGTTATGGGTGTCAAATTTACTATGAAAATGAGATCGTCCTGAGAGATTGTGAGTGCAACGAAGTATTCACATGTCGAAAGGTATTACAGATTGAAGCGAATAAGGGAAATCGAATGTCGGATACACGAATCCATATATTCCTTCTTGCCAGTGAACATCAGTAGTGGAAGAAGTAAAACGTAAGTTTGTTCACAACTCCCGAACAGATATCCGATGAAGACGTAAATGATTACATAAGAAAAATCTTAACGTATTAAATTATATTGAAAACCAAAATAGATACTGAGTTTCTCTTTTCTTCTACTATGTTTAGTTATTCAGCCACCATAAGTTGGAAATAAAATCTGGTTTTATAACCAGTTTAAAGGCTGTATCTTTGACGTATAAAATCGTTCACTTATACTACAACCTTCCGAATAAATTACCTTAATGAATAATATAACACTGAAAGTTTTATACCGGTAATTATCGTCGTGTTACCTTTTATATGGAACTAATTTCCCTAATCGATAACAATAAAAGTGCAAACATGCAAACTGCAGCTTCAGAAAATCAAACTCATTGGAGACACTAATTAACTGTAATTTATCTGTAAAGTGTAGAGTTAAAATTAAGCAAGGATAATCCTGAATTCCCTATTACTTTAAAAAGATTAATTTAACAGTGAAACAGTTTATCTTCCAATTTGTCGACTGAAAGCATTGTTGAGGCGAGCATTTGTTGAATACGATGGTAAGAACTGTTTCCTTGGTCTGTGTTATAGATATATCTGTGGCTGCAATCTGCTGCAGGGTGGAGGGTGGGGTTATTACAATTACTCCGCCCCCACACTGTCGGAACCACGCCCCCTGTCCATCTGCTATTGAGGTCTTCGTCACAGCGCCTGGTGGTGCTGCAACACGGCGTCACACTACCTGTCTGTTGGAAGGCAAACATCAGGCGCGGACGTCGGAATCACCAGGACACACAATAGTTCCACCTGCCATGACTGTTTCACTTGCTTTATAATACAGCGCTTAAAACATTCATAATGACTATAATATGAAACAATTTTACAGAAAGACCATGTAATTTCGTCAGTAACCTTTATCTACCGGATATCACTTACAAAGTATATCGACCGAAAAAAATATTCAGTCTATTTGCGCATACAAATTTTAGGAATCCAAAAAAGTTAGTTTGACAATTGCATCACACTATTTAGAAATGCGTCTGCTTGGTACGTATTTTTAATTAATATTAATAATAAAGTTCTGAGTCTTAGATGGTTTTGGATATGTTATCGGTTTCAACTGTGATTTGCTTTTTTCTGGTTTTTCTAACTTTTATATTTGGTAAACATGACAATGTTATCAAATGGGTTTCTTCATATAGGCCGATAATATGCTTTTTTTAAAACTATCTTTACATGTTGAAGAGTCGAAAATAAATCTGTCAGTCATTAGATGATAGTGGTCACAGGAAGTGCTGATTTTTAATAGGTTTACTTCAATACTAATTGTATGAATGCTTTTTACTCTCTCTTTGAGAACTCAGTACCTTATTATAATTTAAAATAGAATTTAGATTTGTCACATTGATCGACTGTTTCGAATGTTAGTAAAAAGGTTTGTCTGCAGTATACTGTATAACAGATCATACAAAAGCTGCTTGGTAGATCGATAAAAAATTTCATTTTTATGGTTTCGGCCTCTAACGATGTGGCGTAAAGTAATAAAAAGTATCATCTATGTTAACCTATAATATAAGTCCTACAACAAATTTTGTTTATTAGATTGTGCAATATCCGTTATAAATTATTCTACAGCCACGCGCCTTAGTTGTCTTAAATTGGTAGCAAATTTAGAATTTTTTTCTATCTGTACACGAATCATGCAAAAACTTATCAACGGATTTAAAAAAAAAAAATACATGTATTGATAGGTCGTTATTTTTATGGAGTATTTTAATATTGATGAGTTAATTAGTTACTACGATACAGAGACCAAAATTTAAAAATTGGAATTTTTTCTCTGTCTCAGCACTCATAACTCTAAAGCTAAATAACGGAATTTACAGAACTACATACAGTAAGAACAGGTGTCATGTTATGACTTTTATACTAGAAAGTTCCATAATTCCTGGTGCCAAAAAAGTAAATTTTTGTCTGTATGTGCACACATCACTCAAAAATAATCAACGGATTTCAACAAAATTGCACACAGTGACAGTTTATGAATGGTTTCATATAAAGGATACTTTCTATCCCGAAAAATAAGATAGCTAGTTTTAATTAAATGTGGTATCCAATGAGTTCCCACAGTAATAATTAAAAAATCATTGACATAAAGAATAAAACATTAATTGTTCTTTTTGCCTTTGTATAAGCAAGAATAGTTTAAATTTTTCATTTTTAAATGGCGTTTGACTTCGTGACCATACAGCCAGCTCAAGTGTATTTCAAATAATCCAGTGTTTTTCAGTTTCCACATAGTGTATTATAGTCCAAGTGGCTCTAGACACAACAGGACGGGCACGTCATATTCACACACAACACATACACTAAACACCCATGTCCTCGGCCGGACTCGAACCGGCGACCTTCGGCACGTGTAGCCAACACTCTAGCTCCTACGCTACCGAGGCCGACGTAACGAGTAGTTCTGTAATTTATAAGGAAATAGTTTAATTACAGAGGGCAAAATTGGTCTTTTATACGTGATGGGAGTGTGTTAAAATAATTTAAACAATAACAGATTGATACAGTTATGGAATAAGCCTGTAAAAATATTCAAATACATACATGCTTCTTCGAAGTACAGTACTATTAGGAGACATCCGTGAAGCTTTTGAAATCAAATCAATTCATAATCTACTTTCCTCTAAGTAGATATGCCGAATTAGACGAAGGATTAACTACGCAACGCGACGAGTCCTCTTTTACTGATACACTCCACTTGCAAACGTCTTATATCACTAAGAAGATTAATTCGTTATAACAAGTGAACAATAGTTATTACGAAGAGTACTTGTAATTCCTTAGAAAAAACACCTTCAAGTAGTAAACGTTTTAATCTACAAATCGTAGCTGGTCAGACCAATCAAGAACAGCTATGAACGAGATCTTGAAATACTCCGAATAGACTTATTTCTTCGACTTTTAAAAAATTGCCATCCTTGTAATTTATATAATATCAAACTTGAATAAATACAATGTATAACTGCTTAAGTATGTTCAGATATTGTTTTGTAGACTTCTTCATTTTCCAGTTAGCTTGCACTAATATTAATTCTGTGCCTGAACTGGATCTTACTATGTGTTGAAAACAAACGACTAGTTTGTAGAAAATTCAATCGTCTTCATCAAATTGAGTATTGTTCATAAGGTTATGTATCTAATGTGGTTTCAGAAACAACCATTCCGATTTATTTATATTTCCTTCCGACTTTACATGGAGAACGGGAAGGAATTCAGCACGAATTTAAAGGAACCCTCAGACATTCGCTTGGTGGGATTTCGGAAAAACATGGAAATCCGATATCTGGATGGCCGGGTGGGGATTTGCAGCCACGTCCTCCACAAATGCCAGGCCCCAGCATTACCACGCTCGGTCATTACGGTTCAATCTTATAGTAGTAGACTAGTAGTGCACACCAAGGAAGATGCGGACGAATTACTTGTTATTACCCACGATTACGTACGTTAATATCTGGGGACGTAGTACACATTAATTAACTGTCAATGACTTTTCAAAGCAAGGACGGAAACATACGTTAGCTCCCCCTAACCAACTACCCCTAATTACGATCTTTTCTCATCAAAATTAAAACCAGATACCCGAGAGGCAAAAAAACAAATCCTGATCCCCGGTTTATTTTCTAGCTGTATCGTCTTCGATTTGAGCTAATTTTACTTGAAATTTAATGGAATACGTTTTTTGGCATGTTTTCCAATAGCCTGCATGACAGAAGATAGTAAATATCTATCCATAGTCCTCAAACTCATTTTTAGTAAAAATGTTCCAAAAAAACATTCTGTGATAAAAAAGATAGCCAAAGTCGGACGCTGTTAAAAATATACACAAAATTATCAGATTAGTTGATTGGAATTAGCAATGTAGCTTATTCTATAGTCATAATATTTGATAATTTACCATGTAAGAGAACGTTAATAATTTTCTACACTAATAAATTCTTTCAATAACGACAAGAATCACCACTTTTCGAACAAAGGTTTTTACTTGTTTTGGCAATCTGAATCAGCATTTTAAATCACTTTAAAAATGGTGAATAACAATTATACAGAGTCCGACTTAGAGAACACCGAGGGGTCCTAATTAGGATCTCTTTGACTTCGCAGTTCCAAGCATTTAAAAATAATGTTGGGTAGATATGAAAGTTAACAAATTACACAGTGGTACAGAATAGTATTTGCCAAAGACACTGAAGTGGACAGATTATTACTTTCTCCCTTTGGGACACTATAAAAACGATGTTTAATGCACCTCTGCAAAAACATTCGCTCATACTGAAAACATTAACTGCGTAATTAGCGGGGACTTCTTTGCCCAGAACTGCAAACTTCAAAATACATCATTTCTTTTGATAGCTACTTATTGAAATATGTATTGCCAGAATGGAGCACCATCCAAGCGAAATAACATGGGGGTCGGTCTTACGTACCAGGGTCCAGGTTTGCTTGCTTTCCTCTATATATTTCCCAAAATGTTAATCTGATGAATTTCGATGTGGTAGAGACCCAATTAAATTAGTAATTGGACAATTTGTCGTATTTTGTGCGCAAGTCTGTAACAAACGTGACATGCGATAAAACAGGACGTACCTACCGAGCATGGTGGGTGTGCGGTAACGCTTTGGCTTCGCATTCACGAGAATGCTGGTTCGATTCCACGTCTGGGCATCCAGATTTGGTTTTTCCATTATTTTACCAAAATCATTCCAGGCGAACGCCGCGATGCTTCCTTAAAAAAGGCGGATTCCTTCCCATTCCTTGCAGCCTGTCCTTTCCTGCTCCTAATGACCTAGACGAGGCGTAAAGCCACAAAAGAAAATAACGCACCTGATCTTGCAGCGCAGTGGGTCTCTTGTTTCTCTTTCTACTTAATAGTGAGTGGTTTTAACACTGTCCTGAATTTTCCTTGTGCCATTCTAACCACTGTTATTAAGTGTCGATGAAATATGGAAACTTACGATGTAAAGTTATTGGAAAATTTGTTTAATCATAACACAGAGATGATAGCTGTACTAGTATATGGCAATCGACGAATGAATTAAAAAAAATATCTATCTTTAAAAAAGTGACTAAATTGCCGAAATACAAATTCAGATATCCGAGTTTCCGACAGTTATTATTGTATTATATACTAGCCCCACAGCCCGTCAAAAATGACAGCTTTAACGGAGTGTTATGGTAATTCATTTCTCTGCAGTTGCTTATCTAAATGGAATTGTTATAAAATAAAGCTCATTGTAATTTATCGTCCCTTGTGCTGTAGCAAAAATCTTCAGCTGTCGATTTGGTCCAGGTTGCATTTCAGCCTAACAACATTCTCCACTAATATTGCTGCTAGAAAAGCAAAGCTTCCATCACGCACGAATTAATTCATTTCCTGTATCGCATGTCAGTGTCCTTATGCATCACGATATAAACTTGATCCCAAATCTTCATAGGTTCTTACATTTTTCTTTCTTACTACCTGTGATGAAGATCGATATTTTAACGGCTGAAATAATGACCCCAGTTAAAACGAAGGATGCTAAAAATAAATATTAACAACTTAAGCTATGCCACGTAATATTTAATTGTGGTTTAGGCCACATATATCGCGATCGATTTGGAACTTCTTTCATTCAAACCATGGAATGATATCAGTAAAAAAAACCTGATAACTAATATGCCAATTTAAACGAAATACATACTCATCTTTCAGTTTTCTGACAATTCATGTCTTAGCAATTGCTTAACTAAATAGAATTGTTATAAAATAAAATTAAATGTAATTCTTCGTGCCTTGCGCTGTAGCAAAAGGTTTCCGTTTCCATCCGGGTCCAGGTTGAATTTCAACCTAACCACATACTATAAACTTGCTGCCAGAAGAACAATACTTCAATCTCATGCATATTAATACATGAACAGTATCGCGTTTTAGTGGCAATAATGCATAGCGATATAAGTTTGATCAAAAATCTTGAAGGATTATTAAACATTTCTTTATTGTTATCCGTGATTATGACTGATATTAAAGCTTTTGAATGGCTGACACAGTCGCTGAAATAGTATTACACAGTGAAAGCAAAGGAAACTAAAATAAATCTTTTAAAATTACATTATGTCACGTTATATTTGTTTTAAGTGTAGTGTAGAAACTATTTCCGTTAAAACGAATTAATAATTTCAATAATAGGACAAAGTTCAAATTATTTCGAAAAAAGTAACCTAAATTATTCATACCCTCTGCCGTTACGTCAAATCCCGTTGTAATTCTGATCCATGCTAAGTAACAATCTAACCAAAACTTTCGCTACATTGATGCTCAAAATACAAAACTTTTATCTTAAATACCTATGGACAAAGAATAAATTAAGGAATCCTTTTATATATCAAAAGAATATTATGTAAATATTAGCATATAATGATTGATATGTCGATTTTAACGCAATACATACTTTTATTTCAGTGTTCTGTCAGTTTATTCGCGGATACTTGGAATGTTATTAAATAACGCGCATTACCAAGAATAATGGCGTAAACCGTGACGTCATTGAGCGACGTTAAAAAGTTACGTCATTCCGTGACAGACGACGTTATAGCTGCCACAGTTGCTTATTTTAATATTTGATTAGTGTAACCTCATGACCGTTTTTTCTGCGTATGATCACGGGTATAGAATAGTTCCTATTTTTATGGTACAAAGTTGTAATGGGTTCATCCAGATGCGAACTCGACCTATGTTGCACCCTACGGGCTCAATTAGCATAAATTATTAATGGATGAATTGAACACAGACAGACACGATCGCGCTATCATATTATTATTTCAAAGGTCGTGGTTTTAAACTAGAACTGTCTGAAATACAAACTTGACTTGTAAACGTAATTAATTTATTCTGGAAATTAATTTCAATGCACTTGCTTAGCTATTAAACTGTGCGACATAACCTCTAATTTGTAATAATATCTCTGGTCGCTGTTAATTTGCAAGCGAAGGCCGGCTTTTCAAATCAGCATCTCCAGCCAATAGCTATCGAGGTGAATGAGCTTACGAAAATATCTAGAAGACTAGCTGCTACCTGCGACTTCGTACGCGTGAACTTAGAATTTATTGCTACAATTGGATATACAAAGCTGAAAGTTACCTAAGATACGTCCCAAACAAGTCGGCAAAATATGACGGGAAAGCCATCGATATACCATTCTACCGTCGAACCTGTCTCATGACTAAAACTGATATTCATACCGGAAAAAAGTATCCTATTTCCTTCCTAAAGATACAAAGTATTTACTTACATCGATATATTCATATAGTCGTCAAAACGTAACAAAAAGACATTGACTTACTTTCGCATATTGCGAGGTACCTATGACAAAATCATCATAGATTGCAGTAGCCCGTCATTTTCAACATTTGGCCCAAGTTGTTGATTTTAGCGGTTTATGCTACCACCTTTGCACACGTTGTTAGTATTAAATTAATTAGATATAGTTTTACACTGTTTGATGCGCAACGGATAATCTTATATATATATAAAAATAGACGTGTTTTTTCCTATATTTCACTTTTCAGCCACCACTACATAGCACAGATCACTGATTTTTGTGGGTGGAAGTAGCATGGAGTTTCCTGTCGTGCACAACGTTGGCCGAATACCGATAGCTGTGGGGATATGGGAGATATAATGATTAAAGTTGGTCAGTGCAGGGCGTTTTCATATTTCGACCAAAAATTCGTATCTCCGTATACTTCTCTTTCCTGCCACAACTACATAAGATAGACCTTTGGTGTTTGTGTGTGGTAGTAGAATCGTCTTTCCTGTCGTGAACTATGGTTGTTAGATGTCGGTAGCTATGGGGGTGTGGGAGATATGGGGGTTGAAAGTGGTCGACCTGTGGCAATTTCATACTTCTGCCAAATACAAAAGTGTCATGGTGTATCACTTTTCAGCGAAAACTATAGATCACAGATAACTGGCGTTTGTGTGTAGTAGTAGCACAGAGTCACCTTTCGATCACAACAGCGGCCGAATTTCAGAAACTGTGGTAATGTGGTAGATATGGTGGTTGTAAGTGGCCGACCAAGGATATTTTCGTATTTCGACTGTCTCCGCATCTGTCACTTTTCTGCCACACCTACATAGCATAGAGCATTGGTGTTTGTGTTTGGTAGTAGAATCGTATCTCATGTAGTGCACTATGGTTGTTAGATGTCGGTAGCTATGGGGGTGTGGGAGAAATGGGGGTTGAAAGTGGTCGACCTGTGTCAATTTCATACTTCTGCCAAAGACAAAAATGTCATGGTGTATCACTTTTCAGCGAAAACTATAGATCACAGATAACTGGCGTTTGTGTGTAGTAGTAGCACAGAGTCACCTTTCGGTCACAACAGCGGCCGGATTTCAGAAACTATGGTAATGTGGTAGATATGGTGGTTGTAAGTGGCCGACCAAGGATATTTTCGTATTTCCACTGTCTCCGCATATGTCACTTTTCTGCCACAACTACATAGCATAGATCATTGGTGTTTGTGTTTGGTAGTAGAATCGTATCTCATGTAGTGCACTATGGTTGTTAGATGTCGGTAGCTATGGGGGTGTTGGAGAAATGGGGGTTGAAAGTGGTCGACCTGTGTCAATTTCATACTTCTGCCAAAGACAAAAGTGTCATGGTGTATCACTTTTCAGCGAAAACTATAGATCACAGATAACTGGCGTTTGTGTGTAGTAGTAGCACAGAGTCACCTTTCGGTCACAACAGCGGCCGAATTTCAGAAACTGTGGTACTGTGGTAGATATGGTGGTTGTAAGCTGCCGACCAAGGATATTTTCGTATTTCGACTGTCTCCACATATGTCACTTTTCTGCCACAACCACATAGCATAGATCATTGGTGTTTGTGTTTGGTAGTAGAATCGTATCTCATGTAGTGAACTATGGTTGTTAGATGTCGGTAGCTATGGGGATGTGGAAGAAATGGGGGTTGAAAGTGGTCGACCTGTGGCAATTTCATACTTCTGCCAAAGACAAAAGTGTCATGGTGTATCACTTTTTAGCGAAAACTATAGATTACAGATAACTGGCGTTTGTGTGCAGTAGTAGCACAGAGTCACCTTTCGATCACAACAGCGGCCGAATTTCAGAAACTGTGGTAATGTGGTAGATATGGTGGTTGTAAGTGGCCGACCAAGGATATTTTCGTATTTCGACTGTCTCCACATATGTCACTTTTCTGCCACAACTACATAGCATAGATCATTGGTGTTTGTGTTTGGTAGTAGAATCGTATCTCATGTAGTGCACTATGGTTGTTAGATGTCGGTAGCTATGGGGGTGTAGGTGATATGGGGGTTGAAAGTGGTCCACCTGCGGCAATTTCATATTTCTGCCAAAGACACATGTATCACGGTATATCACTTTTAAGTGAAAACTTTGAATCGCAGATCACTGGCGTTTGTGTGTGGTAGTAACACAGAGTCTCCCATCGATCACAACGTTGGCCGAAATTCGGTAACTGTGGGAGTGTGTGAGATATGGTGTTTGAAATTGGTCGATCATGAATATTTTCGTATTTCATCCTAAGACTTGTGTGTATCCGTAAATTTTACTTTGCTGCCGGAACTACATACCGCTGAAGACTGGTATTTGTGTGTGGTAATAGTATCGAGTCTCCCATCGTGCACTATGGTGGTTAGATGTCTATAGCTGTCAATATGAATTCTTTACAATCACGAACAAAGTCGTGGGTACCAGCTAGTAATTACAATAAAACGCTTGAGCTCTCGTTTAACTCAATTTTATTCACTCTTATCAACAAACCAACGTGCACTCTTTATAAAATTACTACAAACATTCCAGAACACAAAAATCTGCACGCTAACTTTTACGCCGCTATAATAGCTTCCTCCTCCTTTCTCTTTTTTTTACCACACTGGTGCCAACTTCAAGCAAACAAACTTACAACATCTAATCTTAAATTACCCCAATGACTATACATACTACTACGCTGTGAAAACGTGTGATACATTAACTTACAAACTTATTTACAAACATTGATTACAATATTATTTGTCATATTATTTCCAAGCAATGGCTTGTGAGTGGGACGTCACAATATACAACATTATTAGTTTAAATCACACAGAAACTGCTTGTGGAACCAGTATACCGTGAATAAAGTAAACGCTTAAGGCATTGTTCTACCACTTACGATTTGCCACGCATTCCAGCCCTGAATTTATGGGACTTACATTTCAGCATGGTATCCTTACTATAAAATTCTAGGCTTGGTTCAAACTATGAAAAACAATTGTTTACAATTTTTGGTCCCAGCGGTGTTTGAACCCGAAGGCACACGGGAAAGTTCTTGTGAAGCAAGCACCTTAACCACTGTGCTACCAGCCCTCGGTGTCGTTACGTATTACAGAGGCGTACAGATATTATGTTTCTGTCTTCCGCAGTTGAGATAGATTTCACAATTTAATGACAATATGTTCTTATCTATACATAATATAGTATCCTATGTCCATCCTAATGTCAAATAGCAGCTCCCTGTCAAATTTCATCACGATCGGATTAGCCGTTTAGCCCACGAAACGTAACAAACAGACAGGTTACTTTGGCATTTAAAATATTAGTATAGATATATCAGGCACAGTGGAACCAGATCCACAGTAACAGAAGCGAGAGTTCTACGTTTCACTGTGGATGTAATATGCATTGTATCACACCTGTAGCAGACTCCCCCAGAGTCTCGTGTCATTGTCAGTGTCCCCATGCTGTCGTCCTCTCCCCAGCCCGGGACGGTTTAGCGACAGTGGCAGCCAGTTGAGCGAGCAAAGCGTCTTCCGGTGACTCACACAGCACAGCAGCCGCGTCCGTTTAACAAGCAACTGAGTCACCGCCCACACTCGATCACACCTTCAAACACGTAAAGTGCACAGAAAAGGAAATCTTTGGAGGTCTAGCTTTCGAAACATCACGTCCGGATATAGTACCCGAAAGCTGAGTGTTTACGAAAAATCATCTTTCTATCTTCAAACGAAACCCGCATATATCTGTTCCAGAAAAACTCAAAACTACTGAGCAGATTTCGATGGCGTTTTAACGATTTTACAGAGCAGTAAGTTAAAATCTGAACGTATAGCGTGAAACACCAAAGATATAATGCTAGATGTTGATACGTTACTCGCAAAAACATTATAGTCATATTACACCGTATTAACCCATCCACCGGTACCTTCCTTAATTTATATTTTTCAGTGTTTAAACCCCATAGATGGACGTATTGAATGTGAATGGAAGCTACGTAAATTAGGGAAAAAAGACTGCCATGAGCTTCTTAAAACTACGACCTCAGGCCGCACAGTCTATAATCTCTGACATTGTGTAATTAAATTATATTAATTTTTGATAACGAGTAACGTGTATCTGAGGGGCTTTGAAATGAAATGTAACTGATTAAAGCTTTTTACTGTTGGTACTAAAAACAGTTTAGGGTTTAGGAAATTAATTCTGGATACTTGTTATTCTACAGACGCTTTTTTTTTATTGTGGTGCATAAGCTAAACGAAGAGTGGTCCACAATCCGAAGGTTGGCTGGATCCTCCAGGACGAGGTATACCAAAGCTTGGTATCAGAGGCAGTACGGCCAGTTCCTTTCCACCTTACCTAAATTAACCTTGTAATACTAGTGGATAAAGGAGACCTACAGTTTAACGTGGAATCCGAACCTGGGAAACATTGCAGAGCAAGCGATGCTAAAGGTGAAAGTCGGGTTAGGGACCTTTCAAATTCCCCGCCGATAGAGGGATACGAAAGGGGGACCTTTCGTTCTCCAGTAAGACACATTAACCACTGGGTCACCAGATAGTTAAGTAGTGCATATCGCGACACATTACTTATTATAAGAGTGCCAGATTCTCCTATAATATTTCATTTTACAATTAATTATGTCATTAAGTAATCCATTTCCGATATTTTTGTAATTTATTGTTTAACTATTCCGACTTTTACACACTTCCTGTACGAATGGCTGGATTTTTTTTTTTGAAACTGGTTCCACTTATTTCTAATTGGGTGACTAAAAATATTGTATGAATAAATAAGTCCCAACCCATCTCCCTTAGGCTATATCTTGGGTTAGTCATTTAAATACATACTGCAAATGGAGTGATTGCCATGAAATTTGATTCACGGGAGCAGAGAATTGAAAATCTGATAAGAACATCAACATTTTATTTTAACAAATAATCTAGCATCTGAAAACTGTTAAATGGGTTTTGACGGGATACTCACAGTAACTAACTTTATATTCTGACTTATGAAATTTGAAAGATTAAGATCTGACTTAGAATCTGCTGTATGTCCAATGATGCTACATAATCTATCGCCGGAACAAGAAATGAAAACATGCACGTAATCTCAATTTTTTTTAACGTCTTGCTTCACTCATTTCTGTAAAACTACAGTGAGACTCAATCAATGCGTGCATGGAGATAGTATGACTAGTGTTGTAAAAAAAAAAATTTCTGACGAAAAAAAAAACATGAAAAAAAACTGTGAAAAAAAACATGTGTTTTTTCTGGGACATGTTTTTTTTCATAACTACTAAATTTCAGATTTTTAAGGCATTTATCGTTTAATATGACTGTTTTAGGGTTTATATTAAGTACTTATCTTACTTTTAAATCTACTATATTTTTCTGGTTCAGTAGAAAAAAAAATTACAAAAATATTGTTAACATTAACAAAATATTGTTAACATTGTTTTCTTTTACGAATGGAACTTCCCGAAAAGGCTAGGTTGCGTGAGAAGGAATCCCCGTTCCCCATTGTTTGGATTAATACTCGTTATTTGAATTAGTGCTGCCAGGCCCTACAAATTTATCTGTAGACCTGCGAATCTTTTCAAAAAATTAGGAAATTTAACTACGGTTTTTTGCCTTTTATTACTTGTTGTGCTTTCCTTATATTCGTATACTTGTTAAACTCGCAGCGTATAGTGATACTGAGTCATTGTCAGTAATTATGAATAATTTCCTTGCAACCGTTGGCGTAAACCAACGATTGAAAACAAATAAAGCTCCTATTTTGTATGATAATAGATTTAAATTCATACTTAACAGACCGTAATACAGAACTATCGGCGCAGTCTTCATTCACAGTGTGTACTTTGCTTACAATTTGAAATTGCAATCTCAAAAGCTTTTGCATGCAATACAACCAGTAAAAGAAAATGTAACTATTTCTGAAGTTATGGATCTAGAGGGGACAGAAGAAGAAACAGAAAATTCCGACTCCGACCGAACTAGTGTTGGTAGTACTGATACTAGTGAATGTGGCACCGACATAGAGGATGAATAAAAAATTATTACCTATATATATACATTTATGAATCATTATATGATTTAGTAAGGTTTAAAACACACATGTAAATGTAAGTTCCATAAATAAAACTATAATTTATTGTTTTCTGTAAAAAAAAAAAAAATAGAAAAAAAACAAGGGTGCTAGGTGTATTTTTTCATGTTTTTTTTTCACAAATCTGAAAAAAAATATTTTTTTTCAGTTTGCAACACTAAGTATGACACCTTACTTTTCTTGTCTTAATGGGCATCGTCAGTTTAGAATTTCGTTCATGAAGAAATATAAAGAATTGTAGAATCTTTTCTAATTTAACACTCATAATGATTACTAACAACCCTCCTCCTCCCCCCTCCCCCTCCCTATTTTTCCAGGCCGGATGGGATATCTGCCGAACTTTCTAAATAGTTATTATTCCTGAAAGACAGGAGAATTGGACACACGTGTTTCAAATTGTGCGTCTAAAACTGCTATACGGGAAAAAACAACATCAACCGTACCTTTCTCTTAAACCAGCATCATCAGGAGCGATATGATTCACTGAACGCTATTATTTTCTGCATGAATAGTTTCCACAGCAAATTAAAACTTTAAATAAATTCTTCTTGGGCTTCCAACAGCTTAAAAAAGTAACACTTGATGGACGTTTCGATTACGTCTATCTCCACCCTCATTTTCAACCATAGATGTCACTAAATAAATGTTTGTTTACACGCTACCGCGGAAATGGTGGAAGATTCAAGCCAACCCAACGATATGGTGTCATCCACCGTTGAAATTGTTTCAGCATTTCGATATTCGGGTTCCAGGCCGCAATGAGTTGGTAACCATTGTCCCTTCTAACTAAAGAATCAGTTGTAATCGCAGTTCTGCCCTGGAAGAAGACCCCAGAATGAGGGTCGAAACGTCGGCTACGATGAACATGACGCGGCGCCACCCGGACAGCCAAGAATCAACTAAAGAATCAGTTGCTCGGATTTCTACACTCGTAACTATGCTTAACATGTAAAAGTGTTGCCTTTCATTTAATAAATTAAAATCTCTTTTCCTTTATATATAGATTCTTCTCCCATTTTCAACATATATACAGTAATTAATTAAAGTAGATGGTTGAGCGATTTCTTATTTTTCTTTCCGTCGGCCGCGGGCATCTTATATTCGCGGCGGATTGCAGGTCAGCTGGCGTAATTCAGATAACCACTGGCCTATGCAATATTTGCGTGCCTTGTTCCACAAGGAAATTATATATGTGTGGCTTTTTTTTATGAGTGACTATTGTTGTTACGCTCACGTCCGCGACGATTCAGTTTGCGTGTAAATCATCGTAGCGAATTATGCTATATTTGACTGTCGGCGAGTTATGCCAAGTTTCAGAGGAAAGAGTGTTTACAGCTCAGATTTCGGTGCATCCTGGTTGCATCTTGCTGGAAATAATAGCTGGTGTCACGTTATAGCATGAACATGCAAATCGACGCTACAATCACAAGGTGAGTGGATCTCTGTTTTTTTGCGATATTACTGGCCGAATCGGTGCTGCCGAATTTCGGGTGCCTGTGGTCGGCGGGAGTGAAGAGAGAAATCGCTCACCAATTAATTAATCACGATTACGTTCCCTGCGGGAAGTCACTATTTATACGTGGCTTTCCCAAAATAGATTATCCGTCACCTAGTAGACATTTTTTTCGGAAAAAATCCAATTATCCGAATTTTTGATTTTCCAAATAGGGTCCGGTCCCAATTGATTCGGATAATTGGAGTTCTACTGTAGTTACCCATTTCACAGACACATAACAACACTTAATCCCCCCCCCCTCATTAGTACTTATTAAGTCCTAGCAGTAGATATAAAATACTTGGCGTCAGCAAGAGAATGCGGCCTTAAAACCATAGCTCCCAACGTGATCATGCAAGGATGAGTAAAAATTCATCGGATACAACTGACCTCAAAATGCTGGGGAAAGGTGATGAAGAAGAAGAGATAGCAATAATGTCGTACTGATCCTCATATATTTCTAAATAAATTAAAATACTTTCACCATCGTTTGTTAAATGTAAATTTAGGAATGACTTTTTTTTGTTAACACCGTTTTAAATTGAGCTCAGTAGCAAAGAATAACTGACAAGATTGAATTATAACGAGTTTATAGACCGTGCGGAAATTAGTGGCTTGCCCGTTTTAAGCGCTGCATCAAAGCAGGTGATAGCTTCATGCACGCTTCGCCATCGCAGCTGGCTATTGTTGCATGGCGTCGCTTTTTAACCCTAGCCTCTTCCCTCTCTCCCCCGCCCCTGACGCAGGTGACGTGGGTGTCGGGGGAGGGGGAGGGGGGAATGAAGGGGCGTCACGCACCGACGCCGCCACGAGCGCGTCGCGCTGCTCATCTTTTTATCACCGCCATTTCCGACGTGGGCCGCGCGCTTTGTTCGGCGTCCGCCCTCGACTTGGCATCCGGGCCCACCCCCGCCCCTCGGAAGGCATTTTTAATGCCGTCGACGCCTCGTGTCTCTGCAGCGGACGTCTCTGGGAGTGGGGGAGGGGGAATACTGTTGGAGGGAGTGTTTTCCGAATTTCGCGTCTCCACAACGCGACGTCGATCTCACAACTTTTGACAGCGTCGTTGAGGAAGACTAGTGCGAATTCCTGAGTGGTTCTCACAGAGCCCAAGAAACCCGCGTCTCTATTTAAACTGCTTTCAACAAACCGTCAAAAATTTATAACGACGATTAAAGAAATGATAAACTAAATTTTCATTCAGAAACAAAACTACCGGATGAGATTTATAAATTTCTGTCATTGAATGTAATAAAGGAGTAAATCTTAATGATTACGTCTTCTTGGCTTTGTGGGCTGATAAAGAATGATCCATATCTGATTGACATTACTCTGAAATGGTAAATTCACACCTTACCAACTGAAACAAAATTCTGTTAACTTACGATAGCATTTAATTCTGTTTTCCGTAATAAACCTTATTCCGACTTGTCCTGTGCTTCACACGAGAAATGAAAATTGAATTGTGAACCTGAAAATACAGTACCACCAAAACACTCTCAAATTCTGTTCTATTTATGTGCAAGATCAAATATTTGACTAAAATAGAACGTTGCTGGGATCTAAGCGTACAATGTTATGGATATCTTAGTTGGACAATTCTAAGTTGTTGATCTGCCTAGTAATGACTTCAAAACAAATTTCATGATGTTTTTTTTTAAAAAATAAATAATGGAGCGTGAGTATCCTAGACGAATCATAACCAAGCAACTTATAAAACTTACGGGAGATTATACACTGTCGTTGTAATTCGAATCTGGAAGTTCTAACTGATTTTAGCAGTTATCCACAAATTCGGAGAAACTCTTTGTCACATCTGGTCTCAATGTAAATCTCAGAGCCCATATGACGCTTGTATTCTCCGTTTTTCAGTACGTAAAAGGAACCCATGTATTTATCCTTTTTTTTTTTTTTTTTTTTTTTGAGGTTATGGCTTGTCAACTTTGAGGGAAAGAATAATGGTCATTTTGGGTAGGAATTATGCTATGACATTCTGACATTCCCGGCAATGGTATGGAGTGATTTCGGGAAGTCATGGAAAAACGAATTCTGGATGGCTGGACGGAGATTCGAACCAGCATCCACCAGAATGTAGTGCCAGAGCGTTACCACTCACCCATTTGAGTGGGTATCTCCTTACATGTTGTGCATTTATTGCGCACAATGAATCTCGAACAAGGAAGTTCTTAACCGCATTCAGGAAGATAAGAGAAATTCTGCTTATAGTCAAATAGGAAGTCGAAATATCTGGGGTAGACTATCTTAAGCTCTTACTCTTCGTCATAGAAAGAAAAATACAAACCAAAAAACACAAAGAAATAAATTCTGACATACCGTAAAATTCATGGCTTACTAAACAATACTGACTAAGTCGATTACCAAACTCTTTCAGCAGTCAGTGTTCAAAGAGAATGACGTGCTATGAATTTTCTTTGTCGATCCAAATTTCAATACACCTATGCACGGCAAAAGAGTCAATTGTTTCGATTTTTCTAGGATCACTTGTGAAGAAAAAATTATATCAATTTTGGTAGGACATGGTGACAACAAATATAGGGTGATAATTTGTTCCACTTTAATTTTAACGATCATCAAAATATATAACCATGGTCGTTTGGATGGGACGCCATGGTATTGGGAATGCTACGCACTTCTTGGTGTGAAAAAGGAAGTAAGACACCAGTCACTGATGTTCTAATAATTACCCAAAACTGTAACAGAGAGGAATCTGTCTTTTTTTTAAAAAAAATCATAAGAATTTCAATGAATTAAGTATTTACGGAAGAGCTGTTAGATAATCGGGCAGAGAGGGGGGAAAAGTCCCTCTCGTATTTCTATGCGCTTTTAGAATATTCTACGATGTTGAGGCATCAGCGTGGAGACAACAATGCTACTCTTAACACAGAAGTTCATCAATAACCAATACTTACGATCAGTAAAGCAGATATAAAACATTCAAAAAATATAGAATACTCAGATGCGTTAACATATATCAGAAGTACCTTCTTATCTGTCCACTGCAAGATCATGCAATCAACTTCGCTTATACATCATGTATTATTTCGTATTACTGTGCAAAGGTTACAAAACTTATTATCAATAGGAACAGCAATTCTTGTACTTCCATAATCATTAATTAATTCCATTCTACGTTCTTCTATAAAATCTGCTATGGCAAATGCTAAATGTGCCATTAGCAAAACTTCATGAATCTGCACAACAACAAACTGATAACAGAATCGTTCAAATGAGGTGAAAAAGGAAATATCCTCCGAGACAAGAGAATAAAGTTTGTATGCGGTATTAATGTTGTTAAAAATATTTTAATATTTAGCGTTTCATCCTAGTAACTTCATCGAAAACCGAGAACCAGGAAAATAAAACATCTCTCCTCCTCTTCCATTTCTACTCTTCATAAATTCAAAAGCGAAGTAAAAGCACTTAATGTTAAAAAACAGCAGCTCTCGTCCAACATGTTTGCGCAGGAAGACTGCTCTTTCATTTACAATGCGAGTAAGCTATCTCGAATTCATTTTGTATTAAAATTTTTCAGCTGTACTCGATTTAATATTTTGTCTGTCTTTGAGCAAACCCGTTCCTAATCTCACTAAAAGCTACCTGAATAATCCTCTCTTTTATATTTGGTCCAGCCACTGTAAACCGCGAGACGGAATACAGTATGTGTTAGTCACTCCAATAACCTCTTGCATTAAACTCTCATTTTATGCGAATTATCTCTGACATACTTCACTTAATGAAACAGGTCACATTCTCTGTGTACCCCGTGTGTCAATAGTATAATTTGTACTTCGCTAAAGGACGCAGTTATTCAAATAAAGGTTTATTTCACAATATATAATCAACTCGGTTTCTCAGCAGTCTGTATAATGTAACTTAGGTCTTTGACACCAACCTAAGTAATGGTTAAACAGTCGAGAGTGCTAAAATAAAAACTGAAGCTAACATTTGTAATTGCACATGGTAACCAACATGATAGATGTAGAGAAATTAAGTACAAGACTTTATTCCTTTCCTCGTCAGTTATAGTACGAATATTGTAGGTCCAAGAATCAAACTATCTTCTGTAGATTAAATAATGGAGTTTCCGTTTGGCACAACTCCTTCTGCAAAATTGTAAATAATGACAGATTCTTGTCATAACTGACATAATATTTATTTGAACAATTTATTTGTGGCTTTTTCATTTAAATACAAAGCTGGCACCAATGGAGACATATGAATATCGTTTTCATTTCTGTTTCATTTCAAGTTGTATCGTGTTAATAGAACTAGTTAGTCCAATGTGGGTAGGAGGTGAGCCGAAAGAAATTGATCAAGAACTGTGAACATGACAATTTTGAAAATGGTGCTATCGGAATCTACGATGATACATACGCGCCTTTCTGCTGACTTCTTGACGTTTAGGTCCCATAATTTACCATTTCGCCTTCGCCAGAGTGTTAATTGCCAGCTGCAGCGATCTCGCAGTAGACTCATAGACGACACATGTTGTCACCGTCTGTCAACATCAGTAACCTCAGTAACCTGTCGATTTTTCCTAAAAACGTGTGTGCGCTCCCATAAACTGAATGTCCTTTCACGCAGTGAAACGACTCTTGAAACTGAAGATCATGCGATTGATGCATCATAGCCAGTGGCTACTAACTTGCAAAAGGTTACTGTCCAGTAATTGTGATTTAAATTATTAACTTTATTGGTTCAGCTACTTTTAATTTTGAATTGACAGTTGTTGAATATAGTTAAAGTTTCATTTAACTGAGATTACTGAAATAAACGTAATGTCCATAGTTCTCCCCAGTCATTAATCTTAATTATTATTTGTGAATCGGCACTATCTCATCTAGTAAAACCTTTGTTCTCATCATGGTTTGTAATTAAAAATTTGTCCAATGTTTACACTGGGTAGTTAGAACGAGGGATTATCAATTCTTGGATATTGGAGGTAGGGAAGGAGCTTAGGTATTGCTATTTGTCTGTGATTCTTATAATTTACTAGCTGTTACCCGCGACTTCATACGCGTTGACTTAGAATTTCATTGATAAAAGTGGATATGGGATACTGTTAGTAACGTAAGATTTGTACCAAACAACATCGAGTTGGCATAATATGACAGGAAAGCCATCACTGTGTCATTCTACCACCGAACCTGTCTCATGAAGAGAATCAATTTCCAAAACAGAAAAACAAACGAAGGTGCGGGGATATAGGGGAGGGGAGGGTTTAACTAAGGGCAGCTTTATTTTAGCTTGGTCCTTTCTTCTTTCTTCTGCATGATCATCCGATTCTTGAGTTCTAATAACTTTAGCCGCTTGTGCTCTTCTAGGTCTACCTGCACCTTAGGCCAGGTTTACGCCCGCAAGGCATGTCAAAAAGAAGACCAAAGAAACTGGTGCCAGAAACATTTAGGCAGACACAAAGTAATAGTACAGTGCAGAGCAAATCGACATCTATACTAAATAATAAGTTTTGTCTCTAAACGAAATTTATTAACAAATCATCTACTAACAGACTGACCGAGAAGCACAGCTTGAGCAACCAACGTAACATTACAGACTTACACATGCATTCGTCTGTCTGTCACCATTCGATAAGTTCTCAAAACTTCGTGACTACAACTGTTATTCATACCGAAAAAAGTCATGTGTCCATACTACAGATAAAAAGTATTTCCTTGTCAAATTCCACCAATATCAGTAGAGCCATTTAGTGGTTAAACGTAACAAAAGGACAGAGAGCATTTATAATATTATTAGTGCAGATGACACACACACACACTCACACACACCCACACACACACTGACGGCGAGAGAAACAACGACTGAGTGATCAATATAGAGTCAAAAAGTGTACACCTACAGCATTGTTAGACCGCATACGATTTTCCAAGCATTACAACCCTAAGTTTGTGATATCTACTGTTTAACATGGAATCCTAAAAACTGACCGTCCAGACGTGGCTCATACGATCAAAAACAATTCTTAAAAATCTTTGCTTCCATCGGGATTTGAATCGGAGACCATAACCCAAATATTAGGAAGCAAGCGCGTTAGCCACTGCGCTACCAGCCCGTTGTAGAGAAAGGCACTACAGAGTGTTAGACATCCTAAGCGTCATTCTATCACCGTTTCGGTAATTTTTCAAAATTACATGACAGTATGTACTATTTATGCAGAAAAAGTATCCTGTGTCCATCCTAATGCCAAATCGCATCTGCTTGTCAAGTTTCATCATGATAGGATTAGCCGTTTAGCCCAAGGAACGTAACAAACAGACAGATAGACAGAATTACTTTCGCATTTATAATATTAGTGTAGATGTTAATCGGATAGGTTTATTCTTTGTTGTGAAATGTGTACTTTCGGAGGCGGCGATTGGGAACCGTTCCAGGATTCACCGAAATGAGTGCGGAAAACTGCCTAAAACTGCAATCAGATTGGTCGGTAGGCGGGGAGCAGGATTCGAACTTCGTGGCGTTGTTCCACCCCTATCCGGTGTGAAAGCTCCTTAACACGCGCAGTCACATTGGCTGGTTTTCATTTTAGTTGTATAATATTACATTAATATTTCGATACTAATTTCAGAAATATTTATGGAATAATTATGACGGTGTCCTAGGTAAATAATAAAAGTTGAATTAACCAACGTGACCCCTCAGTCTTTAGCTGTTAAGCGGAAAAGTTGCAGAATGTCAACATATTATTACTTTTGTTGATCCTAAATCGAATGTTACATTTGAAATTCTGATGACTTATATTTTAGGTGGGTTCAATACAAGCAAAAAAAGAGAAATAATTGCAGTAGCGAGTGATGCACCATTTATTTAGAGCTGATCAAGTAGAGGGTTAAGATTTCCTTCTTTTTTTTTTTTTTACATTTTCTCTATAATATAAAGATATAATTGGCAGTAAATTTTGTCAGTTTTTTGCCATTTTTGTTACATAGTTTGTCTCAAAAACAATAAAACGCAGAAATTTGAAATTTGTCTCCATTACCGACCACATTCTGAATTTAAACAAAAAGTGTTAAAAATAATTACCTCTAATATAGTTTGTAAGTTGCAAAAGAATAACAAGTGAAAGTTTGTATTTTGCCGCCACTTTGGATACACCGATATTATTTTACTGAGAGCGCCCCTGATCTTAATAAGTTGAATAGATACTACTTACAATAGATTTGATTCGAACTTACAGATTGTACTATCGGCTTGAGCGGCATCTTGAGGCAGTATTGGTGCAACGATGAGCATATTTCATTATTTAACCTGAAAACACTTGAATCATTTATTTATTTCGTCTGAGCTGCCACAGCTGTATCTGTTAATGTATTCCGATTAACTTAACTTAGTCCACAACCCGAAGGTTGGTTGGATCCTCCCGAAGGAGGCATACTAAGCCATTGTGTCAGAGGTAGGACGGCCAGTTCCTTTCCGATTAAGGAACCTTAATTTCGCAAGTCTCACACTTGGCCGTTATTTTTACTTGGGAGGAACCCTAATGATGATCTTACCTAAGAGATCATAGCAAGAGTGTTACTACCTGTCAACGAATTGTGTAAACATCCTGCGAAAGTGTTTCATGTTGTTTTATTTGCGTGCATTCTTTGAGCCGGATAGAGGGTACAATCCCATCATTCACCTATTTTCTGTTGAAAATCGCATAAAAACATTATACGTTAACGATTCTAAGAAGAGGACTGAAAAACTGCATACCATTTGTTCAGTTTAATATTTACGGCGACTTTCAGAGAGTTCTGAGAAAAACATTTACACAATTACAGAATATAGCTGACAATCTAAGTTTTTGCTTCAGTCCAGGTTTTTGAGTTTCCAAGTTGCATATATTACCGCGTAGCCGGAATAGAGGTGTTGTGTTATGTAGCATGTCACAGACAATTTACCTCCGATGTCTCCGCCTAGCCACCACGTCCAAACTGTTAAAATGAAATTAAAAATTACGAGATGCGTGCTTCGTGTATTTGCCGAAAGTGAACATCACCAATAAAATATGGAAACTAAAAGTAAGATTCATATTAATGGGATGTGGAGGACCACACGAGTTATGAAAAGAGACGCATTAATTAATTAATTACTATAAAAATTGGATAGATCAAGTGTTTTTCTAACCACATGAATTTTCAGTCGGTATGACTTTTTTTCTCCCTGTAGTCGGTGCAATTAGAATAGACATATATCCCAGTCAGCAACATTATCTCTATCACCATCATAGATTACAAAAATGGAGTCCCATTAAAGCCGATGAACCGATTCCCATGTATTTCATGATTATAACAGTCAGTGGTAGTTAGTCTTGTATATACGTAGCAATAACATAAGCATTAAAATACAGTTTCATTTCAGATGAAACAGCAGATCATTAAAAACATTAAATTCGGAATAAAATGTATGCGAAATTTTGTTAGTTAAATTGTAATAATTGCTGACGATACGATTTATTTGTTATAACATATTTTTATGTGACGTTCATTTAAGTGTTATTATTTTACTACATCAAAATAGTGTTTACATCCTGTATAAATGAAGGTAACATTTTTTTCAAATTAGTTACAACTATGTGTAAAAATTGATTTAGTTTAGAAATGAGTGTCAAAGAAGATAATAAATGATTCACTATGTTGCAGAGAAAGGTTCTAAGCCCGTAAAAAATAATAGTTTGAACGCATAGTTCTGCCAATTCATTTCTTGGAGCTTGCTATAACAGTCACAGAGATTATAGTGAAAACATCCACATCAAATATAAATTGCTTCTAAAACCATCAAAAACAAGGGTTTAAACACAGTGTTTTACCAGTACATACCGCGACAGTTGCTTAATTGTTTGTTGTTCATTAACACTTATAACCTTAAAAATGATGTAATGTGATAAATATTGCTTACTTTACCATAACAGCGTTATCTCATGACAGACAATGTAGGAAAACATCCACATCAACTAAATATAAATAATTAAAAATCAAATAATATTTAATACTAGCTCGTACCCGCGACTTCGAACGCGTAGAATAAGAATTTTTTTTGCCAGAATTAAATATAGAAAGTTGTTGGTAACGAAGTATTGGTCCCAAACAATATCTAGTCGGAATAATATGACAGGAAAGCTATCACTATATCATTGTACCGTCGAACCTGTCTCTTGAAGAGAATCAATTTCCAACATATTTCTGTCACCATTCGATAAGGACTCAAAATTTCGTGACTACAACTGTTTATCATACTGGAAAAAATATCCTGTGCCCTTCATACAGATTACTTATAAAATTCCATCACAACAATATAGCCATTTAGTCGTCAAAACGTAACAAAAAGACAGAGACTTACTTCCGTATTTATAATAATATTACTGTGGTTCACACTCACACACTGACTGCGAACAACACCTGAGAGATCATTATAACGTAAAAAAGTGTACACCTACAACATTGCAAGACTACCTACGATTTGTCTCCCATTGCACCCCTAAATTTCTAATATCTATAGTTTAACATTCAATCCGAATAACCTACGGCCCAGGCCTGACTCTTACAATGAAAAACAATTTTTAAAGATCTTAGCCTCCACGGAGATTTGAACCGGAGACCACGACGTTCGTAAGCAAGCGCTTTAACCACTGAGTTGCCAGTCCACTACACGGAAACACGGTACGGAGACGTCCATATCCAACGTGTCTGTCTATCGCCGTATTTCGAAGTTATGAGACAACATGTGTTATTTATACAGATAATTTTTCAACCAAATGTAGACAGTATTTTTCTCCTTGTTTCAAATGATAAGTGTGCAATGTTTCATCGAGATCGGATGAAAACTGTGGATTTGTATGAAGAACAAACAAACAAACAAAAAAACATATATTCATCTTTATATATAAAGATATTGATTTATGGAAAATATATACTTTCTCTTCAGTGTTGTGTCAATTATTTTCTTCACAATAACTTAACTAAATAGAATTGTGATTAAATGGCGCTCTTAACCTTGATTTTGCAATAACATCTCTGGCCGGTATTTAGTTCGACAAAGAAGTGCGTGACGTCAGCGTTACTGACACCACGACACAGTTACCAAGTAAGTACAAGTAGTATTAATAAATAAATAGTATACCTATTAAATCGTGTTATCTATTATATAATTTCATAAGCTCACTCATTCACACATCTCGATAGCTAGTGGCCGGAGAACGGTGTCACGTGTCTGCCTTCGCTCGCAAAACAGCGACCAGAGATACCATTAGAAGAAATTCGTGGTTATGTCCACAATTTAATAGCTAAGCAACTGCCACCAAATTAATTGCCATATTACATTCATTAAGTTTGCTTTTTCTTAGTGTTTCATAGTTAAAATAAATTGATGAAATACGTGGTTCTGCTTTTCATTAACATGTTGCTAATGAAGCAACTTAAAAAAAACAATAAAATTAAATTACTCATGATCTTTGCTGTAACCACGAATGCCAATTGTCATTCCGGCCTAGTATAGGATAAATATCAATTTAATTAAAATTTCCACTAATGTTGTTGCTTGACCAAAGTTTTACATTACGGTTTATTTGCTTTTTAGGAATTTTACTGATAACATTCGTTAACGGTCTTCGTTCATGTTCCTTGTACGTGAGTTATTAGGTTATTTAAAGTGGACATCAGACCAAAGATTTTACAGAATCAACTATTCTGGAAATTCATTTCTTCGGAGTTGCTCAATTGTTTAATAATATGGAAAGTATATTAAGTTCTCTGGCCGTTACAGATACTATGACCAATGATTACATTATTAATGTTTTCCCAGTATCAATTAAAAAATAAAAAAACAACGTGATGCTCTCTAAGCAAACAGGATTTTTTTAATTTTTTAATTTTGTTGAGTGCACTTTAAGGATTAAATACAAGCCAAGTTTGTATTTAAACAATTATATGATTGCGCTATCGTCCCTGTTCGTGTTTAATACCTACCTCTATGAATGCTTCTGACTTTTTCAAGTTCAAGATATTTTATTCGCCCTGAAACACAGGTCAAGTTGGTAAAATCAAGTCAACCTGTCATAATCTTTCATCCTAAAAACTGTAAAAATTCTAGACTCGTGACGACACGCAAAAACGGTCACGGGCTTACACTAGTGAAAAATAAATAGCTTACCTGCTATACTATCCTCAAGCAAACATTAAACCATGATTTCCAACAGCATACAGAACGAAGTATAAAAATGAGGTGTTTTTATAGCGAATGTCGAGGAAAATTTAATATTAGTGCAATTGGACGTATTTGACGTGGTAAACCCTTGATACATATATATGTGAAATACACGATACATATATATTTTTTGTAACAATATTCATGAAACAAGCTTTAGAATGTTGAAGTTCAATTAGTGCCTGATCTAAGCCTGCTTTTTCCGGTGGATGAAGATGTACAGTGTCTGTACTGCAGGGGGACCGCACCATGGCCAGCCGCGGAGAATCAATTAAAGTTTAATCCGGAACCGGCGGCGTCGACTGATACACAATGGACCGCGCGTCACAATAGGGCAGACACGGTCCACAGAGCGACGCGTCATCGGCTACAGTCAGGCGACTGACCGTCCAGAAGCCGCCTCAGACTGACCTCGCCCTAGCAACACTAGACTCTAGTATTACATCGGTGTCATTAATAACTAGTCGGAAATATCTATGTGTGTAGTAACAATATTCCAGTTATGTTCAACCATATCTCAACTTCCCTCTTAACGCGAGGTCCCGCAGTCCAGCGGGATTCTACATCATTTGGCAGTAGGGCGGATCCCGTATATAGTTAAGCGGATCAGAAATCCGTAAAATGGGGCGAAAATGTGCGTCAAACTGCGTGACCTTGTCTCCCCGTCGTCGCTCGGTATCTATATCCTGGTATCCACCAAGCGCGCTATACAAAATGGCCAGGCGACAATGGGCGTAATCTTGGCTTCATGGCCTGAGGGCCCCTATAGTCGGTGATCGGGCCCCCCATCAGCCCGCGGGGCCCGGGTACTTTTGACCCGCTTCCCCTCCCCCCCCCCCCCTCCCTAGCGCCGGCCCTGCTGTTTGTAGTCAGGTGGTTTGGCTGGTTGTCTCCACCAACCAAATATTCGCAAATAACAGTTCGTGTGCAAACTTTTGTCGTCGTTCCAACTGCTACCTGTAGTGTGCAAATGACCCCGAGAGGAAAACTTATTGCTTTGTGTCATTATGTCTGTTTTAAGTCAGGAAGAGGATATTATTAAAAAAGAAAGTGGAAATCTAAAGTTTGGGTGTCTCATTTTTAAAACAAGAAATTCCACGCCACTGCTGTGTGACTTAACAACAGATGAAAGCAGTGGTTTATATTTGTATTAATATGACGCCTGCGAA
>JARYHS010012519.1:55727473-55838014 GCA_031002005.1 Vandiemenella viatica | reverse complement strand
ATAGGTTCAAGGAACGGGAACGAATTCCATCAGGGCCTATTCAAAAAACCATCCCAGTATTCGCCTGGAGTGATTTCATGAAACAACGGAAAACCGAAATCAGTATGGCCAGAATGAAATTTGAGCCCGCGTCGATCCTGTTTTCAGGGCAGGATAGGTTTTTATAAGATCATTCATTGAACCAAGCAATGAAGTAAATCAAACGCTAGTTTTTGTAAAATAAATAAAAAACTTTGCGTTGCCAATGTTAACAAAAAATTTCCATAATTATTGAGGTATTCAATATGACATAAAACAGGGAACATTATAACAACATCGACTTACTAGAGCTTGCGAGAAAATGCGCATCAAATTGCGAAAGAGTAACATTCATCAATTACGGCATCAATTTGTTCGCTGGGTAGACGTACGCAGATGAGAAAGGATAACGTGAGTAAAATAATCATTGACAGTAGAAACAAGACGAGAATAAAAATATTAGACTTGAACTACCACGCTACTTTGAGATAGTGCTCCCCTCCGGAATCCGTCGGTACTTATTCCATACAATAATGAGAAAGACTGCCACAAAAAATCTCGATTTGTCTCAAATATCGAGACTTGTTAACCCAAGACAAGAAAGAATATATGGTAAACAGAAGACGTAACTCACCCACCGGAAACTGTAAAGACTATCCCTATCCGTTCCGGATGTCGGCAACCATCCTGACTGTCTTGTCTGGCAGTTGACGCTCGGAGTAGCTTCGTAGTTGCTTTGGAGGTCCAGGTACTCAGATTTTTAATCCAAGAAGTTCTCTTTCCTAGTATTTTCTTCTGTAGAATAGACTGTAGGAGTCGGTAACGAGTGTTGTTCCTCATTATGTGACCAAGGTGCTATAGTTTCCGTGTTTTTATGATGGTCAATATTTCCATATTCTTTTTCACTTTGCGTAGCACTTCAGTATTTATGGCGTGGTCTATCTATCGCATCCTTAACATTCTTCGATACAGCCACATTTCATATCCCTCTAACTTTTTGCTGATTTCTTCTGTTAAAATTCACGTTTCAACACCATACAGGAGGACAGAGAACACATAGCAGCTCAGTAGTCTCATCTTCATGGTAATTGACAAATTACGACTTTTAAAAACATTGTTCAGTTTACTGAACGTAGCCCTGGCTTTACCATTACGTGACTTAACTTAATCAGATGGGTCCCATTGAGTATTTAATGTAGTGCCAAGATACGTATACCTTGACTGTCTATAATTACGAGAGGTGTTTTTTTCGTAAATTTCGACTCCCTCTTTTTAGTGAAATGTGTTGGCACCCGCCCCCCTTGCTAATGTGAAGTCGACATCGTAATTTTGGATATTTTTTAGCTCCCCTGTTCTTGAAGGGTGGTGGGATACTCCCCCTCCCAACCGCCCCTACGTAGCAAGTGGTTTGGAGATTATTTTTTTCTTTCTTTTTTTTTTTTTAAAAAAAAGCTCTACTGTTCATGAAGGAACTAAAAAGTTGATGCCACCTTTGGGCTCATGATACGAGACAAAATATTGAAGTGCTACGTTTTCAGGAGAGTGGAATAAAGCTCCAAGGACCATTACTTCCAATGCAATGTTTCATAGACGTAAAGGGGGGGGGGGGAGGAAATGCAGCGATATTCGTCAGATTTCCAGTACGGGCGAATAATTCGGCTTAGCGTAAGGAAGATCCACTGGACCGGCTGTAATAGAAAGTATGTCACATTTTAATTAAGAGATGCCACCTGTATTAATTCAGCTGAGCCGGGAGAGAAAGAGATAAAAAAAAATTGCGCGGCTACGTCCAGCCGCCTGCGGCAATGACCGACTCGACTCACCTAAGTGTGAATTATTGTTTTCGAAATTCAGAGAAAAGGCCGCGCCAGAGGGTCCGGTCGTATTTTTATTACCCAATGGGCGTGATGCTCGCGGCCCACTGACCAGGCATCTGCGTCTGAAGGGACTGCTAACCCGGAAAAACCAATCCGTCTCCTCGGGGATAATAATAATAATACTGAAAGAGAAATAGAGGGGGACTGCGATGAAGACGTGGTTGCTCATGTAGGCCACAATGCGGAACCCCCGCCACTCCGGACTAATAAACCAGAAAGACGGAAAAACCACAATGGGAGCGCACGCATGTTTTTTTTTTGTTTTTTTCTCCATTAGGCCCAGAAGTTTACTCGGCTGTGCTAAATGACAAACAAAGAACCGCGAGGCATTGTGGGTCCGCTTTGTCGCGCGGGCTTCCCGCAGCTACGTCGCAGAACCATCACTCCATCACCTCGACTTTACATTCCTTCTACACACGGACATGCTCCTCATCACGTCCGAACAAGTATTTATGTATTTCGTATGGCACAAGAATACAAAAACAGTAACTACATTGACTCACAATAGATAGAACCAAACATGAATGTTACTGCAGACCGATGTCCAACGATTGTAGCCATTCTATTGCTTCTATGGTTGCTTCGTGAATGTGATGCATTGTACCATTGAATCTCCTAAGAGGGCATTTCATGGCGATGTGGTGAATTGTTTACTGATGGTTAACTCAGTCACAAGAAGGATTCTCTATCATTCTCCACTTGTACATTCAGTAGTTGCATCTACCATGGCCTTTTCTCACTCGTTTCATTGATGTCAAGGTTTTCCTAGGAAAGTTGAATCCAGGAGGCTGTCCTATAGGGTCTTGGATTAACGCATGTTTGTCAGGGTTGGAATTGTTCCACTCAGTGCACCATGCTTCACTTATGTTGAAGTGATTTTGGACCAGCACTTGACCAAACTTCCACATTGAATACCTAGATTTTAGCCTATATGGAGTTATATATGTGCAGTCCTGATGAACTGGAAGGTGTGGATATCTTATGCATTTCTGCCATTCCTTTTTTAAAGCCGCTTGTCTTTGGAGACTTGATGGGGGGATATCAGAGAGTACAGGCAGAAAGTCTTTAGGTGTAGATTTTTTACAGTAGACTAGCCTCTTCGGCAACCTTGGGCAACGTGGCAAAACCGAGGCTGAATAGTCTACATCTCATTAGGCTGCTGGACCTAGAGCTTCGGCTTGTGGATATCCCAGCAATTAGAGAATACGAAACAATGTTATCAACTTCAAATGGCTCTTCTCAGTTTTCAGTAACTACTATCGCAACGAAAGAATAAGTATTCATTAATTGAATTCTCAGGCTTCCACGACCGTCTTTGTTAATAACTGGATTTTGCGGGAATATCATGTTATTTATTTGACAGTCTTAGCTTTCGGCTGCCATTCTACAGACTTCGTCAGAGATACTGTTTATATTAACATAGCAACGAGTGCCAAGGACCGCTGATTAATAGACCGTTGTCTTCGTTGTAGTTGTTGGTATGCATTAAAATTTCCGCTGCCTCTTTTACTCGTCAGGCCCACTACTGATTTTCTCTCCAAAGCAGCCTCGTATCTCCAGATTTTATTTCGTACCCGGTGTTGATGGCATGGCGAACTACGGAGGATTTGTCGCTGTTGTTGTTGGTTTAAAAAAAAAAATAGTGACGGTTATGCTTCTCCGTCTCACCGATGTAAACACTGCCACAGCTGCAGGGGATTTCATAAACATAAGCTGGCAGGATTGTAGATTTAATTAATACCAAAAACTTCAACCAAGGCGGCGCGGCGATCTGGCGATCTGGTGTACTATTACACTGCGATGCTTGGCGCCAGTTTCTTTTTTTTTCTTTTTTTTTCTTTTATTGCTGTCTTCAGTCTTTCGACTAGTTTGAAGCAATCCTCCAGCCCTTCCTATCTTGCGCTAACCTTTTCATGTCAGCATACCCCTTACAACCCACGACCTCAATTATCTGCTTCATATATTCTAATATCTGTCTTCCTCCGCAGTTCTTACCTTCGACTGTTCAGTCCACTAACAAATTACCAATCTTGCATGTCTCAAAATATGACCTACCAGCTTATCTCTTCTTTCTGTAATATTCTTCCACAAACTTCTTTCCTCACCCATTATTTCCAAAACTCGATCATTTCGTACTTTAATCGGTCTACTTAATTTTTAGCATCCCTTTATAGAACCACATTTCAAATTCCTCAATTTTCCTTCTTTCTGCTATTCCTAAAGTCCATGCTTACGCTGCCATAAAGTGCTGTGCTCCATTCATAAAGTTTTAAAATGTTCTTTCTGGGTTTAGATCAATATTTGAAACTAAAGATTTCTCTTTTTCATGAAGGCACTTTTCGCTAGTGCTATTATGCTTTTAGCATCATTCCTGCTTCGGCCATCGATAGTAATTTTACTTCCTAAGTAACAAAATTCACTTACTTCTCCTATCGCATCCGACCCTATTTGTATATTTAATCTACTATTTTTGGTATCATTTCTGCTACATTTGATCACCTTTCTCTTACTTTTGTTTATATTTAGTCCAAAATCTGCTTTCAGTATTTTGTTCCTGATATTCAGTAACTTCTCAATATCCTCAATCTGTTCTGCTAACAAGACAATGACATCAGTAAATCGTAGCATACTGATTTTTTCTCCTTGAAAACTTATCCCACATTCAAATCTTTCTTTCACTTCCTTTATTGCTTCTTCTACATACAACTTGAATATTGACGGGGATATACTAAAATATCGTCTCACATTATTTTTAACTAAAGCGTGTCTCTCATGATTATCTGCTTTTAATACAGTTACATGATTCTTGTAAGGATTATATTCTTCTATCCCGGTATTTTGGACCAGATTTCTTTAAAACTTTGAACATTTTGTCTCACTTGTCAGCATCAAATGCTTGAATTGCTCTCTTGTACCGCGATTTTTCCTAAACCCAAATTGATCCTCACCTGCTATCCCTTCTACTACACTTTCCATTCTTTCGTGTATTATTCTCGTCAGTAATTTTGAAGAATGTGATGTTAGTATTATGGTGCGATAATTCTCACATATGTCAGCTTGTGCTTTCTTCGGATGTGTGAAGATGACACTTTTATTAAAATCGGTGGGAATCTCTCCTGTGCGATCGTCTCTGTGTCAACATAAACAATATCTGTGACCAAGGTTGTAGAATGGTAGCCGAAAGCTTAGACTCTGAAATAAATAACGTGGCATACCCGCAAAATCCAGTTGTTATTTATCACTTGTTTTGTAATTTGATGCTGTATCACAGCTTGAGACATTTCCAATAGAACTACTCACTTCGTAACAGTTACAAATATTGTTCAAGTAATAGGCCTTATGAGATGTACTTTTAAACTACAGTCAATCGATGACTGTGAAGCAGAAAAAATAATGAAAATGAATAATTGAAAAGCAGCCAGATTATTTTAGTTAATATCTACGTTTAGCAGCTAAATCATGAAGTTACTATACATTGTCACTATTGTCACTGCACATGTGGAGGAAACATTTCTCTATTCCCCTGGAGTGATTTAAGGAAACAATGTCAAAACAAATAGTGAAATGGCCGGACAAGAATTGATCCTGCGTGTTCCCGAAAGCGTTAATCGCTCATCCACACATATCTACCACTTATTAACGAGTAAGTAAATTCCTTGTCTTAAAATGTAGCTACTACCTTTATTCTAAGTTTACTCGATGAGTGTCTTCCTTCTCTCGTCATTTCCAGATCGTCATCATTTTATACATTTATTGGTCAATTTAACTATCAGTATTTATCTACACATTCACAATAATACGAAGATACACAAACTGTTTGACTGTCCCTGGTTTGGAACAGTTATGAAGGAATCATTACGGCAATGGAATTGACTGATCTCCTGAAAACCGAAATCTGGACGGTTGGACGGATCGAACCGGGGACTCGCGGAATGTCATTTGTGATCACACATCACCCAAATATAGTGGCTCAGTGACTGCTTTGAATATTCCTTTCCTCTTTATCTCACTGGGGAAAAGCGATAATGTGATGACGTTTGACCAAACACAAAAAATGCAGTGAATTGCATTGCTCACAAGCGGAGTTTAGGAGGCATCACACTCTACGAAAAGTTACAGAGTTCTGTTGTCTTCCAAGTACCATCCCTCAGCATCGTCGCACTAATAAATCCTCTGAATCCAATCCCAAATATCACCGATATCGCTGTTATAAGATGCTATACAGCTACTCTAGCGAACATCGTTAACAGGATAAGCGGATTCTAAACGAAACATTTCAGAGATGATTTTTTCTTTCGGAACGAGAAACACGCGGTGTTACCTTCTCCAAAAAGATCTAGCAATAGTTATGGCTGTGATAATATCGTCCATACTCAGGGGTTGTGCTCATGCATCGATGGAAAGAACAGAAGATACATCTATTAAACAATTACTTGCAGCACTAGTACCTGCTAGAGCACGATGCGTCCTGCAGTTAGATTCAACCATCCAAAATGCAATCCATGAATGTGTTTAAGTGTGATATAATTATAGTGCTGGTGCAAGATCGAACACTGTCCCTAGCGGACTTATCACTCAAAGTAGCCTAACTTCACTGATGAAGTCCTCCACCACACAAATGAAATGATTTACAGAACAAATACTTTTGTCAACAAAACAGTTGTTTCTATGGTTTTAATTCTGAATTCTGTTTGCTATTATAAAATGCCGGACTGTCGGTAGAAATAGGACGTATTCTTCCATAAAGTCCTGTCTGTTCAGTAAGCAGTGACTCGAACTGAAGACGCCAGGCCGGCAATACGCCCCGTTCATCCAGCGAGCCGTGTCTGAACTTAATCTAGGCCAGCCGTTTTATTGCTGACCGGCTGCTCCAAGAAGAGCGATATTGCCTTCCTTTCGTGTGCACACGCTCCGTCTGCATCCGAATGGCCAGTGACACTTTTCATAAGAACCCAGCTGGCCAATATTCTTCGGTCTATATGCGCACTCCACCTCCATCTACCATTGTGTCCAATATGCGAACGACGCCAGAATTCTCTAGCTATCTCTATATCCGCTACGCAGAGAAGAGGGCGCAAGGGATCAAGTTACTGAGATATGGATATGAAAATTTGAAATGAAGATGGCATCAGTAACACAAGTAAACATCAGTTAGACATGTACTTATCTTTACGAGTTAGTTATTTTGCATTCGGTAGTTTGGGTGAACCTGGCTATATGCAGGCACAGTGGACATGGAAATATACAACGGAAATGTGCAGGAACGGAAATGTCGACGATTTTAGGCTTCATCCTGTATTAATCTAAGCGGATGTAGTGATGGTCTCCGCTTTCACCACAGAAACACACTGTACCAACTCGAGCGTTAAGTTGCACACACCAGTTACGTATTCGTTTGACATGCGCACGCCTAAGTTTGATTTACCAAAGATACGAGAGTTTGTAGTCGAAGGATTGCAGCAACTGTTGCTTATAGATAGCAAAGAGATGAGAAAGTAGTATCAAGAAATGAAAGAACGAAGGATAGGCCACGTTAGCTTTTAATGGAATCAAATTAGCTGATATACAATCTACACGAATCTATGTTCTGGAAAAGCACTTTAGTAGAAAAGATAGCTATAAAGCGGTTTAAAAATATAACTAATGAAACCTAGCTGAATAGGAATCCATTTCCTGAGCCTACTAAGAGCGTATCGGAATAAAACTAGGAAGTATCTACTGTTTCTTCGTAAAATCGATGTTACATCTTGTAAAGGACGGAATAGACTCTCTTTCGTGTGGGACGCGAAGTGCGATCCACGACAGACCTTGTGACCTTGAGGAACTATGCTGGTTGGCTGTAGCCAACGTGAATATAGCGTGGTTATACTGTGATTGGCCAAATAGAGCATACTAAGCACTTTAAACAGAGACGAATTGAAGACTTGGCTTCACAGCCCCTGACGAAAATAGATCAACTTTGAAGCACACTCGCTTGTAAAAGATACTATTACGAGTCCTATAGTCTGGAGGCGTAAGAAAGGTTCTTCATCTGGCTTACCGTCTAAAATGTTACAATATACCAGATTGCTATAACCCATTTAAAGAAAGCGGCAACGAAATGCAGAATAGCACAAACAAATGTTACTGCGACAAAAGTGACGTTTTACGCTGATGACTGCAACATTCCTCTCCTTTGTCTAATCACTTTCATATTTTTTTCTCTTCCTTACACATATGATTCTTCAGTATGTGTACTAGATTTAAGATGATTACGTAGTGGCTTCACACTGCTTTGTCCGCTGGCTTCTAGCTCAATTTTCAACCCACACTCCCAGCTATTTGCACCTTACATGCTATTTTTAACGAAGCTAAGGCAGTAACATGCCGTACGGTGAAAACGGGGGTGACAAAGGGACAAATGTCTGGCCGAGTGGTGTGAAGTTCCTTAAAGGTCGATCTCTGAAGGGCAAACATCTCAAAACCACTGCGTCATATGCCCTTAGAAATTGGTTTCACCTTTACAAGAATCTTCCAGTTAAGCTCCTGATGTTGAACGCTTGAAACAAGACTTTTGCAGCAGCATTTGTAATCGGCAATACATACTATAGATATTTTAGGGTACAATACTCCGGTAAAGGATGTTATGAATCAAGCTGTCACATGGACGTTTCAGTCCAACTGATTAAGAAAATCAACTGTGCAATACATAGTCGAAACTGATAAAACCATATGAATTTCTATGAGAAGCAAGTATCAACTGGTAATAAAATCTCTCAGTAAGTAATTACATTTCTGGATCTCAAATGATTGCAATGATTTTATATATGTTCATGTAAGGGTAAATAAGTTCTCTCATGGTGCCACGTTTAGAACCAGGAGGTCACTGCAATATCTATTGTCTCACGAGTGGAGGTCAAATGCCTGTTCGTGATCTTTATACCCTATTCTCATCTGTATGAATCATGGCGCCATCACTGTTTTCTTTGTAGCAAACCCGCTTGGTTGCTATTAAATCTGAGTTTCTTGGGGCGCCTGCACTTTGGACTACGGCAACCAGCCACATTATTCTTTGCAAACATATACACATGGGAGAGAGAGAGAAAACATTCATGCATCTCATCTACTTTCCTCAATCCATGCTGTAGCCGTCGTAAACGAAGAGGTCACTATTGACAGTTTCGTTATAACTGAATAAAACAAATAAAATATAACGTAGACATTTCTTTTGGTAATTAATGAATGAAACATTTTCGAGGATCTGAGAATGTTGGTTGCTACGGTACGTTCTTGTGTGTCTTTGAATGAAACATCAGGTAACATCTAAAAGAGTCAAACACCTTTTGATATTTGATTTCTTCCCACTTCACTAAGTAATACCTATTTTCAGACTTTCTGTAAATGTATTACTGAACGACAAAGCACATAACGAGAAAATTGTTGTTACTTTTCTCTTTGCATATCATTTAAGCTAGGATTCAGTATACAAATGGTGAAAGTAGACCATTAATTTATAAAATAAAATTACTACTAAAATATCAACCAGTAAATTCGGGTCGTTGTAATGACCTGCTGGCAGGATTTCTTATCCGTTGGGCAATCGGCCGTTTAGCCTAACCTGGTAATCCTACCGGGTCTAGGGGACATACACTTTAACATGGAATCAGAGCCACGGAAGCATTCTGGCGTACTTTAAATTACAAAGCAGTCTGTACCAGAGGTGAAGGTCGGGTTAAAGGCCTTCGAAAATCCCCATCGGGACATGGATTCAAACCGCTTACCTTTCGATCTGCAGTCAGACGCCTTAATCAAGGAGCTACCATGCCGCTACATCACGCAACAATTTATATGTGCACTGAAAATAAATTCATTAGTTTGAAAGAGAACGTTAACGCGATCCCATAAGTTAAGGAAAAAGGTGAAATTCATTTCTATGATTATGCTTTCTAAACTTTTTCTGTATTTATCTAGGACAGTGCGAGGTCGTTTGATCATTTCTATCTAAAAAAAAAAAAAAAAACATACTTAACACCGACGGAATAACAGAAAAAGCATTAGTACAAAGCCTATTTGGTTTACGACAGATGGCTGCAATCTGTGGGATTATATCTTTTAGTCATCAGTCTTATTTCTGATGGGAAATTATTGACATAATGTTGTCAGTGCTAAATATAAAAATTGTTATGTTAATCACCAGACATGAATTGATACAGTAAGTATCACAAGATAGCAGGAGAAATACATAATATATTAAATTACTGACTCAAGCAGACTACGACCTGATCAAGAGAAGGCTCTCTCTGAAGACTTCATGAAAGCTAATTTACCTTTTACAAAACCCAGCGTAAGAAATGAAAACACACCCAAAAGACGAAACATGAGAATTTAGAACATTCGAAACAATACAAGACATTCTTTTTTTTAAAGTAATTGCCTCGTCGTCTTTCCGTCTGTTACAGGCTTCTACTTGCAAATTGAGTAAGTTGCAGATTTCTAATTGTACATATTACGTATTTTTTTGGCTGAAAGTCAAATAACATATTTAAAATTTTAGAAAGCTATATTGTAGAAGCAAAAATGGTCGATTATTTCTTTTTCTTTTTTTCTTCTTCTTCTTCTCCTGTACATAAACGTATGGAATAACATGGTTTAGAGCTCATCAAGTAGAGAACCAAGATTTTTTTTTCACTTAGAAATAAAGACATGAACGGCTGTGTAAGTTTTCAAGTTGAAACTATTTTTGTTACGAAACCTATCTAAAAACGCTGTCGCCTTGTAATTTCGACTCCGATATTGAACCCAATATGTATACTTAATATTAGCAACTAATATAGTTGGAAAAAAGTAAAATATTTGCGTGTAATATACACGGACTGAAAAAAAAAAAAGTGAAGCATCCTGAAGAGGACGAGAAAATGAAATTAAACTTCACGGTTAATTGGGTATGTAATGTTTTTTTAGTGATTATAAAATCGAATCAAATTTACACAGAACTTACCAGTACAATATTGCATCCCCTCTGGCCTAGATGCACGCACTGGTTAGGTTTGAAAGGGTGTCATAAGGGTGTTATATCGTCTCCTGTGCCAAACTGGCCGCACTGTTGTAACTGGTCTTGATATCCTGGATACTGTCACTGGGATTGAGTTGATGTCCAAGCTGGTCCCACACATGTTCTACCGGGGACAGATCTTGCTGTCCACGGCAGTATTTTAACATCAAGTAGACAGTTCATAGAGACACATACCTTGTGAGGACTAGGGATGTAAAGGAATTGACATTTTGGAAGCGGAAACAGAAGCAGATGTTATATTTGTTTTTAACGGAAACGGAAGCAGAAAGCAAAACCTTACAGGCTTTTTCTTCTTTTAAATTGCTTCCTTTTTCATCATAAATTAAGGCTGTTCCATAGAACAATTACTCACTAGCAACACTACTAGGTGGAACTGACGAAAACCTGCGGACTATTGGTAGCAACATGTAATATATTTGACAGTTCCTTTTTTTTTTTTTTTTTTTTTGCTGTAGTGTCTTTATTTTTCACATCAGCTGCTCCAACCATTCCTCTGTCTATGTAGCAGTTTAGATACAGTGCTGAAATTAGTGGATGCTGCAATCAAAATCTTGAATATGTTTGACAAAAGCATTGCTTTAATGATAATAGAACTCCGATCACGTGCTATGCAATGAACTGCGTCAGATTTTATGCCTCATTATTAGAAACAAGAATGGAATTTGGATAAAAATATCTTCTCCTGTATATCGTCCTTCCATAACTTCACATTTCAAAATGATTGTCATCATCGGGAAATTAGTGGTGACTTCATGGGCTGTGAGAGTATGTTAAGAAACGCCAGAACTCATCTCGGACCAGTTATCACTTGCAAAGGATTTTTTTTTTCGAAATCTTGTATTAATTGTTTAGTTATACTTGCTGTTCGAGTGTACTTTTTTTTACTTATTGCTTTACTCCTCGTCGACGTCGAGGTCATTAGAGGCGGGATGGGACTGGGGACAAGGAACGGGAACAAATTTGGCCATGGCCTTTTGAACTGCCTGCAGAGTGCCCGCGACTACCTCGTAGACCTGCAGCATTTGATTTCTCGATCAGTGGGTATATTTTTAAAAATCATTGACGTAGCTTCATTACGAATCTGGTCGTCGCCAAAGTTTTTTTTCTTTTTTTTTTTACGGACATATAGGGTCGCCAAAAATGTTTTTCTTGTAAACAGGTTGAGTATTCAGAAAGGTTGAAAAACACTGATGTAGATAGAAAACTAGTAATTAGCGTCGAGTTGCAAATATTTTCTACTGTATTGTATTAATTTTGTCATATTTTGTGTTGACAAATAGTTGCTCTGATTCGAATTACTAATGTAGTAAACATAGTGAAGAGAACATGAATTACGTATTCTTGTTTTTGTAAAGTGAAACCTGTACTAGGTATTTTTATAACTAGAGTCAAATTACAGCATTTTTGTTTATAACAGGTGCCAAACTTTGTTTCGCTAGCTAGAGGTCAGGCCCATCTCCCCTCGGCAGGAACGGAAACTCTCATACCTTCCGTGGAGCCAAGAGGACAGGTAACAACTCCACGAATATCAGATGTTAGCGAGATTGTAATAATAAAATGTAGCAGTTTCTGTAGCTAGAGCCTAATTTACATTTATTTGTATTAGACTAATTAGTTGAAATAAAAAAATAGCATATCTGTAAAGACTATTTAGAGTGTGGAAATATAACTATACCAGGCTCGTATCGATATAGCAGATTTTGCTTTATTATTTGATTTACGGCTTTTCGGCTACGAGCTCATTAGAGTCAAGGGTAGTTACTGCGCAAGGAATGGAATGGAAAATGACCGTGTCAGTTAGGAAGGACACATTCAGTCATCCCACCTAGAGTTATTTTGGGGAAGTATGTAAACCCGAAATCTGTAAAAGGAGATCGAGCCCACGACCTCTCAATGCAAAGTTAGAACCTTAATTACTCGCTCACGAAACTCGTTGACATGTAAGAACGGCTCTTCGAATCCTTGAAACAGGCGCCGTATCGAAATTATTTCTGACAGTAGATCGATTACGACCATAAATTAAATAGAAATTAACTACGTGATATCCTCGCCTGGTGGCCGACACGTGATAAGCTGGTTCCAGCTAAATTTTCTGCCCTACTTACAATAAGGTAGGAAACCTAGGCTACACAGTTCCTTCTTTAATCATGTTGTGTTCGAAACACCTTGTAATAGACTAATTTTAGAATTCGTAGAATTGTTGTAAATTGTGTGGAGCTGCAGGCGTTAGTCGGCCGTTATTCCGAACGAAGTATGTGGGGCAGTGTGTAGTCAGCAGTGAACGACGCATGGCTGACCACTGGTACATGTAGTTAATCACGTGAATTACGTTCTGGAACTCATATAGAACCTTGAGGTCGTTGTCTGACAATCTCACGCTCCTCAAAACGTGATCGATTATCGGTTCACGTGTAAAAGTATTCTAGAACGGGCATAGAACTTTGGGGTCGTTGCCTGCCATGTATGAAGGCGCAACAGGTTGTAAGGTCTTTGTACGCAGTCACACGGGGATAAATGTGACAGATAAGTATAAGAGATTGGCGTAAGGCCGTCGGGGCTGGTAAGTCGCAACATGCAAGTCTGATCATCGTACCGGCGACTGTGGGGTGCCATCCAAGCCCATCCTCAACGCCCAATTAATAATTGTGAGTGTTGATGGTAACCTATGCTATGGACTTTCGTTGATGGGGGAGCTATCGATGCTGTACTAAGTTGTCTTTGTTTATAATACAACTAGCCTCGAACCCGCGACTTCGTACGCGTGGATTAAGAATTTTTTGCCAGAATTAAATATAGAAAGTTGTAGGTAACGAAGGATTGGTCCCAAACAATATCGAGTCGGCATAATATGACAGGGAAGCTATCACTTTATCATTCTACCGTCGAACCTGGCTCTTGAAGAGAATCAATTTCCAACATATTTCTGTCACTATTCGATAAGATCTCAAAATTTCGTGACTACAACTGTTAATCATACTGGAAAAAATATCCTGTGCCCTTCATACAGCTTTACTTACAAAATTCCATCACAACGATATAGCCATTTAGTCGTCAAAACGTAACAAAAAGACAGAGACTTACTTCCGTATTTATATTAGTATTACTGTGGTTCTCACTCACACACTAACTGCGAACAACACCTGAGGGATCATTATAACGTAAAAAAGTGTACACCTACAAAAATGCAAGACTACCTACGATTTGCCTCGCATTGCACCCCTAACTTTCTAATATCTACAGTTTAACATTCAATCCGAATAACCTACGGCCCAGGCCTGACTCTTACGATGAAAAACAATTAAAAAAAATCTTAGCCTCAACGGAGATTTGAACCGCAGACCACGACGTTCATAAGCAAGCTCTTTAGCCACTTTTTTTTTTTTTTTATTAACTGCTGACCATATTCATTTTACAGAATAACATCAATAATATAATCCTACAAAGTTATAAATACAATTTTTTTTTTCTTCCAATTCATAGTTTTTAACATATAAGTACTTACAATTAATATATTTCCATTTACAGAATAACATCAGTAATTTAATTAAACATGATATCATTAGTACAATTTTCCATTATCCTTTTACAGAGTAATGTTAACAGTTTTACAATAATAGTACCATTAGATTTAGCCAACACGCTGAACTAAAGGGTAGACTTTATTTATCAATGTAACTACGCAGTTGAGCCATCACCACCCCTTTTTTTATTATTATTTTTATTTTTTTATTTTTTTTTTACATTATATAATTACATTTGCTGAATTCCAGTTGTGGCAGCGACACAACACTACATGTTTTTATAATATTGGAATCATGTTTTAATAGTACGTGACAACTGGCTTACAGAACAGGAGTAAGCTGCAACACAAATTTTAGTTCACCAAATCATCCAACTCCTTGTCGATTAAAAACAAGATGTAGCATATTTGCAAACAGCTCACGATAATGTGGCATTCTACGCCATTTCCAATGTGCCGTTGCCATATAGTGAGAGAAGGCACGAGGATCAGCGTCAAACCCGCTTATTATCATATAATGAATATAATGTCCGGCTAACCACATAATGGTATTATTCTTCGTCCTGGGAAAGTATGTACAGTCCGGACGCAAGAGAATCTCACCGGAAATTGTAGCCTCCGTCGTACGAAGGAGAAAAGCTAATTGCCGACGAAGCCAGCTCCAATGTCCATGACTACAGAGGGTCAATCTATGGTATAACGTATCCAATTCATGGCAACGATTGCAGCGGTCTGTCTCCTGAAGGCCAATACGAAAAAGTCGAACATTTGTAGGAATAAGATCATGAACCACCTGGTACCATGAGGACGCCACTTCCATCGGAAATACAGGAAGACTAACGTTTGACCAGACAACCTTCCAATCTGTTGTTGGCGATAAGGATTCCACAGAAGAAACACAATGCAGAACTGCCAACAACGTATCAACATCTTAACGGAAAGGTGCCTTTCGGAAAGGATGTCCCTTCCTATATAGCTAACTTCAAGAAAAAATATCCTAACATGCCTTAATTTATAATGAATCCTACCAATATATACAGGAGGTATTAAGCTTGCTGGCATGAGACAGTCGAAAAGGAGTGCTGTTAGTGATCGAGGAGCACGTAAACAAGTTAGAATAGTGCGACGAATATATAATGCAGCAGCCTTGATCCGAATGTCAGGAAGACCCAAACCTCCCAACAGTCGGGGGCGCGCCATAACTTCATAACGGACTCTATATATGGTGTGTCGCCAGATAAATCTGCCAGATAAACTTTTTCAGCTTGTGGAACATCATCGCAGGAAGGGGAAAAATTTGTGCTACAAAGTAAGCTTTACTCAACACATAAGTTTCCAGGACACGGACTTTGTGAAGGAGGGAGAGAGTACGGGATTCATGTTCATTGATTGTTCCCTGAATCTTATCCGTAACGGATTTCCAATTGATTGCGGCCATCTTCAACGGACACTTGTCGATTATAATGCCTAACGATCGGTGACGAAATACTGTCGAGGCCCATGGAATCTCAACCGCCTCAAATCCTCGCAATTTCAGTAAGAAACATTTTTGTTCATTTATATGTGTACCCGTAAGATAACAGAAGGCATCCAACACTTCTTTAAGCACCGGTATTTCGTAAGGAGTGCGAAGAAGCACCATGACATCGTCCGCATACGCGCGGACTGTAATATTTTCTCCAAGCAGCGACCTGCCACTCAGACGAGAAGCTATACGTCGCAATAATGGTTCCAGAAAAAGAACAAATAACGACATCGATAAGGGACTCCCTTGCAGAACACCCTGACAAACCTCTATAGGGGAAGTAAGACGACCATTTACATCAATTGACACCTGAATACCAGTAATTAAGGAAGTAATTATCCGACGTACATCATCGTTAAAACCAACAGCCGTTAACACTTTCATTAAAAACTCATGATTAACGCGATCGAACGCCTGATGAAGATCAATAAAAAGCAAGGCACCTGTCATTTGGACGGTGGAAGCAATCGAGATTAGATCGCGGCATTCAACAACAGTAGTCAAGAGAGTACTACCCGGAATACAACTTTGATGACTCGCAATGATGTCAGGCAGCAAGGCCGCTAGTCGACTATTTACCGCTCGCGCTACTATTTTATAATCATAGTTTAGGAGTGATATAGGGCGAAACTGATCAACACGCAAACGTCCCGCTTTTTTGGGAATTAACACAATCTTAGCAACTTTAAAGGATAGCGGAATTTGACACCCATGCATTACTTCATTCACTATAGAAGTTATCGTATCCCCTATCAGAGGCCAGAAGCGAACATAAAATTCTTTTGGGATACCATCGACGCCAGGCGACTTGTGGGAGGGTGAATGATTCACAATGTTAAATATATCTTCACGATGAAATATTGAAAGAAACTCCTCTTGGTGAGCAGGTGTAACAATATTACTAAGGAGAGAAGTAAAATCAGCAGACGATAGGCCATCGGAATCAACTGCAGTGTAAAGCTCGGAGAAGTAGTGATAAATTTCACGCATGATATCACATTGAGAAGACCTCTCATTCCCGTCAAGAGAATAAATTGCAGTAAGGCACTTCTGAGATCGCTTGTGAAGCCGAATAAGGTGGTACATAGATGCTAACTCATCCTGGAGGATTGAACGAGGCTGGGAACGCAACCGAACGCCATCCAGTGCCCTTCGTTTTAATTGTAAGAGTTTAGCCTTCACACGATGTACATCAGTTACCCTCAAAGGTGCTGTCCGAGCACTATCATATAGATCACGAAGGACAGCATAATAAAATTCTCTAGTCCGCCGTATTTCAGCTGCCTTTTCAACACTAAAACGCCTGAGCGCAGATCGAAGCCTTGGTTTTGCAATGGTAACCCACCATTCAAGAAGAGTGGGATACTGCGCTTGTGAACGAATCGCCTGCGTCCACACGTGAGCAATAACGTCTTCCAGAGAGGGGTCGTTAAGGTGTGAAACGTTAAGCTTCCATAGGGGGCGTGAAAGATAAACATGCTGGGGAACGTGGTTAAAAGTCATTGAAACTGCACAGTGATCTGTGAAGCTGGAAGGAATAACATCAATTGAGAGAAGCTGGTCACATATTGCGGCAGATAGATAAAAGCGATCCAAACGGCTACTGGAAGTTGCTGTAAAATACGTAAATCGCACCTGTGTTGGGTATCTGCAAATCCATACGTCCCGCAAATGCAACGATGTCACTATATCATTTAGTTCACGACAGTAATTATAATTTGGAGTCTGATCTACAGGACGTAAGACGCAGTTGAAATCGCCTCCCAGCAAAATCTTCCGCGGATCCCGTCGAAGTAAATACACAACATCTTCCTTATAAAACCGCGCGCGGTCGGATGAATGACCTGATCCAGAAGGAGCATAAAGAAAGATTAAGCAAGATCGTAAAAGGTACATCCTATACCTCGACCGTCATCTAAGATTTCGAAGTTCAACAGCGGAATTCCTTCTCGATAGATCAAGGCCGTACCGGTTGTTAGTTCAGTGGCAATATTAAAAAACATGGAATATCCAGGAAGATTTAACACATCAAATAACACTTCTTGTAAACACACTATATCAGCCTGAGAATCATAAATGAATTGACGCAATTCTGCAAGCCGTAATGAGGAAGTAATCCTATTAACATTGAGTGTAAGAAATTTATATGCCTGCATTCAACTAACTAGTGTGAGACAATTTTTTCGACACATTGAATGCATCTATACATCATCTCCTCATCTCTTCTATACTATTGCGCGATGGAGAAGCAAAAACTTGTTAATCTTCCCCCCCTGAAGTTGCAGAATCTTCACTTTTTTTCTTTTTACGCGAGGCTACACGTGAAGGTTGAAAACGTTGTTTCATACCACTCCTTGTCATCATGACTTCTTGATTCGGAAGAGTAGGAGGCTTGTCTAACTCAACTTCAAAGGGAAGGTCTTCTGCACCCCTATCAGTTGGATTCGGGGGACATATCGCGGGACAATGTTTTCCGTCGTCATTTGCAGTGTAGGCAGATAAAGAACCACTAGTGGTGGGCTTTAATACCTGACCAGTAAGCAAAGTACCCGAAGTATCCTGTTCCTTCTCCATTTCGACGTGGTGGAGTAAGGGTAATACAGCAGAACACTGTAATTTCCGATCAATATTCGATGTCTCCGAGGAGGCATCAGATTCCACAGTAACAGTTGTATCAACATCGGAAGTGGGGGACTTGGACACCACACTCATATCAACATCAGCAGAAGCCGAAGGGGGATCATTCATAGTGTTAGAATTACAATTAACATCACTTGATATCTCATTAATGCAAGAAGACGAACCCTCAGTCAACGCTGCCTCTTTTGGACGACTGAGGAGGGGCGTCTTCAAGGTCCGTATCGTCATGAGTCCGCCGGCGTTCGACTTGTGACACTGAATCCAGTGCCCCCGCGGGGGCAGCGATCGCACCTGTACGCTCTGGTAATGGCGGAAATTCGTGATGCTTTGGGGGCAATGAGCCGCCTACATCACCTGAATCGGGAGACTGAGTATCAGCAGAAGGCAATGACATTAATTCTGCTAACGTCAATTGATGTCGTTTTTGATAAGCCGACTTTAAAATCGTAACACGACGCGGACAATTCGATCTGAGATGACCACTTTCGTTACAATAAAAACATGTTCCCTCTTGCCCCTCATATGTAACATGGATTCGGTAACCACAGACTGTCAAGTGTGACGGAATACTCTTTTTGACACTCATAAACACAGTCCGAATACCATTATAACATTGGAAGCGATGTTGTGGTGACCAGCGTTCCCATCGGATGTTTCGTATAATTCCAAACGGAAGCAACGCTGCTTTAAGAAAGGAATCGTCTACCTCAGGAGGAAGATTATATACTCTAACCGGTATATACTCGAGTGACGCATTTTCAATAATAACCTGAGAAGTGGAACCGTCACGATGTGTAAACATCACATTTGAACTAATTCGAGATAGAAGCCGTTCTGCTTGGAAGGGATCATAGAACTTCACAAAAAATGCATACAGGTCAGAATCAAAGTAAGCAGTATCTACCTGATCCGGTGTAACATGAATCACATCAACCAACCAATCATGAATTTCTACAGAGCTGGGCTGAGCACGACGGGTATTCTTTTCAACATTGAAACGAACCGTACCCCGACGAGGAATAGACTTGAAGGACTCGACAGACTTCATGGCGCGGGCAGAAGACACCGCCGCCAAGTGAAGTCAACAACGAAGACTACTATACGCGGCCGATGTGACACCAACCAGAGCTAACAGCACACTGAGGAAAGTTCGACACACGCGGTTCTGTGGCAACAGGCGGAAGTGCTTGCAACCTGCTCACTCGACGCGCTCTCGACCACTGTCCGCACTCGGCGGCCGCTAGCAGCGAACTATTGTAAGGTCTTTGTACGCAGTCACACGGGGATAAATGTGACAGATAAGTATAAGAGATTGGCGTAAGGCCGTCGGGGCTGGTAAGTCGCAACATGCCAGTCTGATCATCGTACCGGCGACTGTGGGGTGCCATCCAAGCCCATCCTCAACGCCCAATTAATAATTGTGAGTGTTGATGGTAACCTATGCTATGGACTTTCGTTGATGGGGGAGCTATCGATGCTGTACTAAGTTGTCTTTGTTTATAATACAACTAGCCTCGAACCCGCGACTTCGTACGCGTGGATTAAGAATTTTTTTGCCAGAATTAAATATAGAAAGTTGTAGGTAACGAAGGATTGGTCCCAAACAATATCGAGTCGGCATAATATGACAGGGAAGCTATCACTTTATCATTCTACTGTCGAACCTGGCTCTTGAAGAGAATCAATTTCCAACATATTTCTGTCACTATTCGATAAGATCTCAAAATTTCGTGACTACAACTGTTAATCATACTGGAAAAAATATCCTGTGCCCTTCATACAGCTTTACTTACAAAATTCCATCACAACGATATAGCCATTTAGTCGTCAAAACGTAACAAAAAGACAGAGACTTACTTCCGTATTTATATTAGTATTACTGTGGTTCTCACTCACACACTAACTGCGAACAACACCTGAGGGATCATTATAACGTAAAAAAGTGTACACCTACAAAATTGCAAGACTACCTACGATTTGCCTCGCATTGCACCCCTAACTTTCTAATATCTACAGTTTAACATTCAATCCGAATAACCTACGGCCCAGGCCTGACTCTTACGATGAAAAACAATTTTAAAAAATCTTAGCCTCAACGGAGATTTGAACCGCAGACCACGACGTTCATAAGCAAGCTCTTTAGCCACTGAGCTACCAGTTCACTACACGGAAAGATGGTCTAGAGACGTCCACATTGAACGTGTCTGTCTATCGCCGTATTTCGAAGTTATGAGACAACATGTGTTATTTAAACAGATAATTTTTCAACCAAATGTAGACAGTATTTTTCTCCTTGTTTCAAAGGATAAGTGTGCAATCGAGATCGGATGAAAACTGTGGATTTGTATGAAGAACAAACAAACAAACAAACATACATTCATCTTTATATATAAAGATTAGCAAGTCAGTGAACACTTTGTTCATTTATGAGCTTTCCCCTTTACATGACAAGTAACTTCGAATATAGAGAGTTAGGCTACTGATTGTTCAAGATCTTCTATCCTTCTATCCAGACTGTAAGTGGACCTGCGGACCAGCGGCAAGAAGCAATAATCTACCCAGTAAGTCTACCGCCTAGTACCCTTTTGGCCCATAACCACTAGCCATTCCTGAACAGCTAGTACCACAAACGAACTGTTACATCCTGTGTTAAATCTCAAACGGTGCCTCAACGTGTCTGGAATGAGGGCAAATGTTGACGACTATTGTTAGTTGGATGGTACAGCTTGTTGTGGAATGTGAAGTACGCCATAACGCTTCATGGTTCGGATCCTACGTTAAAGTATAGTTCCCCTCCACCCGGTAGGATTACCGGTTTAGGTTAAGGCGGCTACGACAGGGGCGGATTGCGCATCTAGTAAAACCTCTGTCACCAGGTCATTACGACCACAGAGTCTTTTACCTTCAATCTGACATCTTTCAGAAAAATTATATATAAATAGATGGGCAGACACTGAGTCTGACTTTCTCAATTCTTTCATCCTCATATGCACAGAGTAAACATTCAACAGTTCATAATACATCATGTACAAACTTATAAGAATAGATAGAGGCAGCCGGCAGGAAGGAAATGAAATGATCGTCCTACCTGCGAAACAGGAGTAGAGTGTATCAATTTTAGAACATCACGAGTCTGTAATATGGTGATCGAGTTCACTGACTGAAAAATAAGAAAACCGAAAATAGTTGTAACAATTTCGAAACCAAATATTATCTACTATATAATTTCGTAAGATCACTCACTCACCTCGGTAGCTACTGGCTGGAAAATGGTTACGTCAAGGGCCACAATTTAATAGCTAAGCAACTACTACCATATTAATAGCCATAATACAGTCATTAAGTTTGCTTTTCGTAACGTTTCATAGTTAAAAAAATATTGATAAAATTTGCGGCTGAAAAAAAAGTGGATCTGATTTTCAGTAACATGTTGCAAATGAAAGCAACTTTAAAAAAAAAAAAAAAAAAAATTAAAAAAATTACTCATGGCCTCTGCTGTAACCACGGATGACAATTGTTATTCCGGCTTGGAAAAATTCCAATCTAATTAAAATTTTCACTAATGTTGTTGTTTGACCAAAGTTTATTTGATTTTTTGGAATTTTACGGACCAGTTTCGTTAATGGCGTTTGTTAATGTTCGCTGTACGTGAGTTATTAGGTTATTTTAAGTGTACATCAGATCAAATATGTTACCGAATCGAGTATTATGGAAATTCATTTCTTCGGAGTTGCTCAACTGTTTAATAATATGGAATGTGTAATAAGTTCTCTGGCCTTTACAGATACTATGACCAATGATTACATTATGAGTGTTTGCCTAGTCTGAATTTCCTGCAACATAGCAAAAAGAAGTCAACATGACAAACACTACCGTTGTTGACATTAATGAGCATTTATCAAACTTTAAATAAGATTTTAAATTAATTGTAGTGAAACAAAGCTTTTTACGTCAGTTTCGATGGTCTTAATGTATATGAAATTTATGACATGAGGTATTTTTTTAATCCACATGTCATACCGTCTACGTCAGATCTTATTATCTCTCCGATAAAATTATTGAGTAATAAAAGTCATTGATCCAATTGTCCCATTTAATATCGAAATAGTGGAGCCATAATAATTTTCTTTACACAATGGTTTATCCTTTGTTTGCATTTTTTACTCTGAGCAAATCTGTGTGCACGTGAACAATGAATTTCCCGCACACTGATATTAATAAATAAAGCAGCCACCGAGTGTGACTTGATTGGAAAAGCGAAGTGTGTGCAGATGGGCGTAAATATACACATTTATGTGGTATTTCCTATCAGGTGAGCCAATAAAACATTTTCGCAGTGATTGGCGAAGCAAACAAACAACATTACATCATCAGTAGTTGACAACGATTTGGTACTGGTGACAAATATGCTAATATACAATTCACAGCATTTCAACATGCTTTTGTGCAGTAGATTTATCCAAGGCAAGATAATATGAAATAAAACACGTAGGGATTTTCAGTGTATTAAAAAGTAGAAGATAATTGTATCATCCACTTTCATTTAGAGTTTTTAATTACAATTTTTTTTTCTTTCAAAGTACTTGATAAAAAATCTTTTACTTTCTCACAGTGAAGACATGGCTAAGTATTTACAGTATGAAATTAATTAAAATTGTTGTAATTATAGTATTACTACATATTTAAATATATCTTTAAATTCAAGTCATTGACGTGTATGTCTTCCATGAATTCTGAGGAAATTTTGAAAGAGATTAAATTCTAAGAAACTCGGTAGCTACGTTATTTTTATTATTTCTTTCGGTACTTTAATCCACAGTTAATATCGACGCTATGAAACAACTTGTGAGACAATTGTATCAATATTATTTTCAGTCCTGATCACGGTAAGCCATGTAAGAACTTTTTATATATATGTTCTCTCAAAAACACCGTTCTAGAAGCAAACTAATTTAATTTTAAATAGTTCGTTGTGCCACCGGTCACCAGACGATGAAATCAAAGCCGTCCGAAGCAGCAATTATAAGAACAATTAATAAAGGCCATTAAGTTCATTAATAATAAGAATTACGTCCATGACAAGTTTATTAATAAAGCACGTTAATACTTGTGAAACACTTGTGAACGATTTGCCCACCATCAAATTTCAAAGTAAAGGCTAATCGAAACTTCGTATCCGAAAGATTACAGAGTTCTGGAGACAAAAGGAAAATTATAATTCATATCTCCTTCCAGCTAAATCATCTACTATCACAACTTGATGTTCACTGTTCATTTAAATACGGTTCAAACTTTACTTTTAGAATCACAGTTCCTATCGACGACATAAAGTTCTTCTTAAACAAAGTTCCACATACGAAACTACACCATACAGTAAGGATATATGCTAATGCCTTCACTAGGTGAGCCGCGCATACGACTGACTTAGAAAAAATGTATCTCTCCGCTCCAGAGACAATACTTCCTAGCCAGCGGAAGGTAACTGTAATGTCACAAAATCTTTACTGAATTAGAATTTTTATTTTCTATTAAACTTCTTTTTTCTTACAGGTATCTTTGTGAGATCATTTAAATCAATTAAGAGTTCCCACAGAAACTCGGTGCATCAGCAGATACTTTTCTTGATGATTTTTCTCAGAACACAAAGCAAAAAGCAGTCAGTTCACAATACCGTTAGATAATTTACAATAAACTCCTTACCTACCAGATGGTAAACCATTTCTTCTTAAATTCGTTTCAGAGATTTTAACGCACCTTCAAATTTAAGAGCCTTTTGAAGCCTTACAACTATTTGAGGGTTGATACTTCAATTAAATCTGTGCGCTGTATATTTTAAATATACTCATTTCGTGGATTTTGAAGTATTTGTTTCCTTAAAATTTTTGTTCTATATCTCGGCGGAAGTTACATAATTAGTGAACGAATCTTTACACGGTTAAAAAGGGAAATTACTTCCGTTTTATGACCGTCGTACGAATACAAATAAGGGTGTCCACTAGTATCAGTTGTGGAAATATTATTGTGCCTGGAATGGAATTACTGTATATGCTTAGCAGTTTTTGATAATGTTTTGTGACAAGATAACGTATGTAGCGATTTAAATTCCAAGACTGAACTGAGCTGAGTTTAATATTTCAGCGGAACCCTATTCTTTCACTACTCTTTCATGCGTTATCATACTTGTGTTTCTTCAACATAATAGTTTAATCACTGCTCTTATCTTCATTAGAATTTTTTCTCCAAAAACTTACTAATCTCAACAGTAAGTAAAGTAGATTATAGATATGAAAAGTTAAGTCCCTTCAGCATACATAACGATATTCTCAACAAACTACGAAACAACTAAATTCATGGGAACTATTTTCCTCACCCCGGATTGAACCCACGTCCTCCGTAATGGCAGACCCAAAAATTAACCGTTCACTCTACGGTCGCGGTACGTCAATTTTGGAAACACATATACAGAAAAAAATAATAAAGATTATAACTATTAAAGCTTTCATGTCTCATTTCGGAATTACAATATTTCCTCTCAACAAATGGGAAACTATCTATCTATGCAGCAATTGTTAGGTGGACCATTTTAAAACAAGGAGAATTAGCTCACTCGCTAAAAATTAAGCAAACATGTTGAGAAATTGTGTTTCTTATCCTTCTTAAAGAGTATTGGTTTAGTATAGCATGATCATTTTTGTCATAAATAAAAACAGAAAGTTTCGCTTTACACTAGGAAAGTTCAGAACTATTTTACATACGCAGATATATAAAAAATATTACAGTCTTACATTTTACTCTACTATAACACATCGTAAGAAAAATTTGGGAAGTAGGGGAAGGGTTATGATACGTGGCAAACCTTCCTCGTAAGATGGAAACAGCAATCTTAGGTGTTACAAACGAAGTAAGACTAACAGAAATTTGACCACTTTAGTCGATCACAAGATTCGCAATTTTTCAGGAGTTGGAAGTAGGCAGAAGGTGGTTATATTAGTTCCCCAAACTATTATGGTATTCCTATTGCCGAACAATTACCAGCAATTGAATAATTTCTACATACTTAGATAGAAAGTTCTATAACAGCCGTACAAAACTGTAAATTACTAATTAAAAGAAAAAATTTCGAAAGTAACCTTTAAGCGTATAATAAAACTAGCCTCGTACCCGCGACTTCGTACGCGTGGATTAAGAATTTTTTTGCCAGAATTAAATATAAAAAGTTGTTGGTAACGAAGGATTGGTTCCAAACAATATCGAGTCGGCATAATATGACAGGAAAGCTATCACTATATCATTCTACCGTCGAACCTGCCTCTTGAAGAGAATCAATTTCCAACATATTTCTGTCACTATTCGATAAGATTTCAAAATTTCGTGACTACAACTGTTAATCATACTGGAAAAAATATCCTGTGCCCTTCATACAGCTTTCCTTATATAATTCCATCACAACGATTTAGCCATATAGTCGTCAAAACGTAACAAAAAGACAGAGACTTACTTCCGTATTTATATTAGTATTACTGTGGTTCACACTCACACACTGAATGCGAACAACACCTGAGGGATCATTATAACGTAAAAAAGTGTACACCTACAAAATTGCAAGACTACCTACGATTTGCCTCGCATTGCACCCCTAACTTTATAATATCTACAGTTTAACATTCAATCCAAATAACCTACGGCCCAGGCCTGACTCTTACGATGAAAAACAATTTTTAAAAATCTTAGCCTCCACGGAGATTTGAACCGGAGACCACGACGTTCGTAAGCAAGCTCTTTAGCCACTGAGTTGCCAGTTCACTACACGGAAACACGGACTGGAGACGTCCATATCCAACGTGTCTGTCTATCGCCATATTTCGAAGTTATGAGACAACATGTGTTATTTATACTGATAATTTTTCAACCAAATGTAGACAGTATTTTTCTCCTTGTTTCAAAGGATAAGTGTGCAAAGTTTCATCGAGATCGGATGAAAACTGTGGATTTGTATGAAGAACAAACAAACAAACATACATTCATCTTTATATATAAAGATTAGGACATGTAGGAATTTGTGACTGACACTTATTGTCGCAACTTTGATCCATAACTTATATTTAGTTATGGGTGTCAAATTTACTATGAAAATGAGATCATCCTGAGAGATTGTGGATGCAACGAAGTATTCACATGTCTAAAGGTATTACAGACTGAAGAGAATAAGGGAAATCGAATGTCTGATACTCAAATACATGTAGTCCTTCTTGCCAGTGAACATCAGTAGTAAAGTGGAAGAAGTAAAACATAAGTTTGTTCAAAACTCCCTGACAGATATCCGATTAAGACTAAAATGATTACATTAGATAAATCTTAACGTATTAAATTATATTGAGACCCAAATAAGATAGATACTGAGTTTTTCTTCTCTTCTACTATGTTTAGTTATTCAGTCACCATAAGTTGAAAAACAATCTTGTTTTGTTACCAGTTTCCAGGCTTTTTCTTTGATGTATAAAACCGTTCACTTATATTACAACCTTCCGAATTAATTATCTTAATGAATAATATAACACTAAAGGTTTTATACCGATAATTATCGTATATGGAATTAATTTTCCTAATCGATAACAATAAAAGTGCAGGCATGCAAACCGCAGCTTAAGAAAATCAAACTCATTAGAGAAACTAATTAACTGTAATTTATCTGTAAAGTGTAGAGTTAAAATGTATTAAGTATAATTCTGAATTCTCTATTACTTTAAAAGGATGAATTTAACATTGAAACAGTTTATGTTCCAGTTTTGTCTACAGATAGTTTTGTTGAGGCGAGCATTTGTTGAATACGATGGTAAGAGCTGTTTCCTTAGTCTGTGTTATAGATATATCTGTGGCTGCAATCTACTGCAGATTGAATGGAGGGGTTATTACAATAACCCCGCCCCCACACTGTCGGAACCACGCCCCCTGTCCATCTGCTATTGAGGTCTCCGTCACAGCGCCTGATGGTGCTGCAACACGGCGTCACACTACCTGTCTGTTGGAAGACAAACATAAGGCGCGGACGTCGGAATCACCAGGACACACAATAGTTTCACCTGCCACGACTGTTTCACTTGCTTTATAATGCAGCGCTTAAAACATTCATAATGTTTCACAATTTTACAGAAAAACCATTTAATTTAGTCAGTAACCTTTATCTACGTTATATCTCTTACAAAGTGTATCGTTCGCAAAAATATTCGGTTAATTGCACATACACATTTTCGGAAACCAAAAACGTTATTTTGACAATGGCTTCATACTATTTAGAAACGCGTCAGCTTGGTACGTACTTTTAATTAATATTAATAATAAAGTTCTGAGTCTTAGGTAATATTGGATATATCGTCAGGATCAACTGTGACTTTCCTACTTCTAGTTTTTCAAACAGCTTTATATTTAGTACATCTGACAATGTTATCAAATTGAGATATTGTTTTGAAGAAATCATCATTTTACTGTTACCTCGTACTAACATTAACTCTGTGCCTGAACTGGATCTTACTATGTGTTGAAAATAAACGACTAGTTTGTAGAAAATTCAATCGTCCTCATCAAATTGAGTTTTGTTCATAAGGTTATGTATCTGACGTGGTTTCAGAAACAACCATTCCGATACATTTATATTTCCTTCCGACTTTACATGGATGACGGGAAGGAATTCAGCAACGGAATTTCAAAGGAACCCTCCATGGAAATCCGATATCTGGATGGCCTGGTGGGGATTTGAACCCGCGTCCTCCACGAATGGCAGGCCCCAGCATTACCACGCTCGGTCATTAAAGTTCAATCGGATGAATTACTTGTTATTATCCACGATTAAGTACGTTAATACCTGTGGACGTGGTATAAACTAATTAGCTATCAATCATTTTTCAAAGCAAGGACGGAAACATACGTTAGCTCCCCCTCACCAACTACCCCGAATTACTTTCTTTTCTCATCAAAATTAAAACTGATACTCGAGAGGAAGGATCCAAATCCTGATACCCGGTTTATTTTATAGCTGTATCGTCTTATATTTGAACTAATTTTACTTAAAACTTAATGGAATACATTTTTTGGTATGTTTCAAAATAGCCTGCATAACAGAAGATAGTTAAAATCTAACCATAGTCATCAAATTCATTTTTAGTAAAAATTTGCAAAAACAGTCTGTGATAAAAAAGATAGCCGAAGTCGGACCTTGTTAAAAATATACACAAAATTACCAGAAAAGTCCATTGAAATTAAAAAATATATATGAAAATGATTCTTTTAACATTTAACCATGTGGTATAAACAATTTAGCTTATTCTATATTCATAATATTTGATAATTTACCATGTAAGAGAAAAGTAATAATTTTCTGCGCTAGTAAGTTCTTTCAATAACGACAAGAATCGCCACTTTTCTCACAAAGGTTTCTACTTGTTTTGGCAATCTGAAACAGCATTTTAAATCGCTTTAAAAATGGTGAATAAGAATTACACAGGATCCGACTTAGAGAACACCGAGGGTCCTAATTAGGATCTCTTTGACTTCGCAGTTACAAGCATTTAAAAATAATGTTGGGTAGATATCAAAGTTAACAAATGACACAGTGGTACAGAATAGTATTTGCCAAAGACACTACAATGGACAGATTATTACTTTCTCCCTTTGGGACACTATAAAAACGATGTTTATTGAACCTCTGCAAAAACATTCACTGTTATTGCGTAACTAGAGGGGACTTCTTTGCCCAGCACTGCAAACTTCAAAACACATTTCTTTTGGCATCTACTTACTGAATTCACACGATAACAATTATTGTAAAAATAGGCCAAGTCTCGTTTTCGTGCAGTGACAATACGTTATGAGATCTTCTTCTTAGCCAAGTATGCACTTCACAGTGTGTATTCACTTCACTTTGTGATACAGAATGGTTTCTCTCGGTGTCATAGATTGTTTATTTAGGATTTTTTTTAAAAATTGATTACTTGGCCATTATGTGCGCCATGATTTAGCTAACCCATATAAATACCTTAAATGTGTTGCTTCATACAATTATAAATACGTAAAACCCAAGATTTCCCCCGCTCTTTTTCGAATTTATACCCTCAATTTCATTAAAAAATTATGACGTGCATAATCGCCAAATCATCAGATTTTTTTAAAATTGTAAATAAACGATCTATGACATCGAGAGAAACCATTCTGTCAAGTGCAGACTTAGCTTATTTTTATGAGAACAAGATCTCATAACTTTTTCTGACTGCACGAACACGAGACTTGGCCTATTTTTACAAAAAATGTTTTTGTGGGATCTCATTTCTTTTTGTAATTTTATCGCTTATTCTGAATCGCCGAGCTAAAATGTAATGATTCCATTTGAAAATCGGTGAATAAGAACATTTCAGAATTGAAGACATCAGTATACCTAACCAACAATGTCCAACTCTAAAAACAATGGGTATGAGCTGTAGCCGAGCAATGCAGATTGCCGCTGGTTTGACTACCACCATAAATAAATTACTAGTAACTTCCAAACTGAGCTTTAGAACAAAATAAAATTTAAGATATTAGTTAAACTTGTTGATATCTATGCACTGAAAAATTCTCAGGCATATAACTTCATCCGGAGCAAAGCAATTAAGCAGCAAATATGTGGCAGAATTTTTAATGTTTGGGATTGTAATTAAATAAATGCGGGGGAAAATTCCAATATATGACTTTTCTTATGATTTAGGGATGAAAACATAAATGTGTACCAAATTATTTGTTTTTAGGACTACAGGAAGTACAGTAGAATTTTGATGTAGGGGTGTCATGGTCGAAACAAAATTTTGAATTTCAAATACTTCCAAAGTAAGAAACGGAAATAAATAAAATTTAAGACATTAGTTAAACTTAGTAAGCTTACTCTACAGTGAAAATCTGAGGTACATAAAGTTATTAGGGAAAAACGATTTCACGTTAGGGTTTGGTAAGGGATAGATATATGGAAATTTACGAGTTTCAGACTTTTCTTATAAGATGTGGTAAAATGTTATCTATGTACCAAATTTCAGCTTTCTACGGTTACAGGAAGTACCTTACAGTTTGATGATCATCAATCAGCCAGTATCTATGCACAACAGAAATTTGAGACATGTAACATGAATACGACCGAAGAAATTGAGGTTTAAAAATGGCTTGAATCGCTTCGAGAAAAGGGTAGGCAATGCCGCTGTTGACTCGAGTTGGCGGGTGCACTGCCGTGCACCCAAATATGTGTTGCCAGAATGGAGTGCCATCCAAGCGAAATAACATGGGGGTCGGACTTAGGAACCAGGGTCCAGGTTCCAGGTTTTGTTGCTTTCCTCTATATATTTCCCAAATTGTTAATGTGATAAATTTCGATGTGGTAAAGACCCAATTTAATTTGTAATTCCTTATATGTAGCATGTAAACATTGGAAAATTTGTCGTTTTTGCGCAAGTCTGTAACAGACGTGACATGCGATAAAACAGGACGCACCTACTGATAGTGGTGTGTGAGTGGTAACGCTTTGGCCTAGCATTCAGGAGGATGCTGGTTCTAATCCCCGTCTGGGCATCGAGATTTCGGTTTTCCTTTGTTTTCCCCAAATCACTCCAGACGAATGCCCGGATGCTTCCTTAAAAATATCACTGCCGGATTGCTTCCCATTCCTTGCACTTAGTCCTTTCCCACTTCTGATGACCTATATGAGGTGTAAAGCCATTATAGAAAAGAAAGCGCCTGATCTTGCAGAGCAATGGGATGACACGATAGTCTCTTGTTCAAGTCTCTACTTAATAGTGTGTGGTTTTAACACTGTCCTGAGTTTGCCTTGTTCCCTTCTAATCTCTGTTATTAAATATGAAATATGGAAACTTACGATGTAAAGTTATTGGAAAACTTGTTGAATTAAAACACAGAGATGATGGTTGTACGAGTATATGGCAATCGGTGAATGTATTAAAATAAGTGATAAAAATTTATCGATCATGAAAAAAAATGACTAATTTGCCAAAACAAAAATTCAGATAACCGAGTTTTCGACATTATTATTAATATATTAGTGTAAGCTCATGACCGCTTTTTCTGCGTTTGGTCACGGGTCTAGAATAGTTCCCGTTTTTATGATCGAAGGTTATAATGGGTTGATCCAGATACGAACTCGACCTATGTTTCACACTACGGGTTCAATATGCATAAAATATTAATGGAGGAATTAAACAGGGACAGACTGGAACGCGCTATCATATTATTATTTCAAAGGCCGTGGTTTTAAACTCGAACTGGCTGAAATACAAACTTGACTTGTAAACTTAATTAATTTATTCTGGAAATTAATTTCAGTGCAGTTGCTTAGCTATTAAACTGTGCACACAGCCTCTGATTTGTAATAACTTATCTGGCCGCTGTTAATTTGCAAGCGAAGGCCGGCTTTTGAAACCACCATTATCCACCCAATAGCTATCGAGATGATTGAGTGAGTGAATAAGCTTACGAAATTATATAGAAGACTAGCTGCTACCTGCGACTTCGTACGCGTGGACTTTGAATTTGATTTCTAGAATTGGATACACAAAGCTGAAAGTTACCTAAGATATGTCCCAAACAACACAGAGTCAGCATTATATGACGGGAACGCCATCGAACCTTTCTCATGACTAAAACTGGTATTCATATCGGAAAAAAGTATCCTATTTCCTTCCTAAAGATACAAAGTATTTCCTTGCATAGGTATACACATACAGTCGTCATAACGTAACAAAATGACGGAGACTTACTCACGCATATATAACATTATAGTTTAAATCACACACAAACTGCCTGTGGAACCAGTATACCATGAATAAAGTAAACGCTTAAGGCACTGTTCTACCGCCTACGATTTGCCACGCATTCCATCCCTGAATTTATGGGACCTACATTTCAGCATGGTATCCTTAATACAAAATCCTGGGCTTGGCTCAAACTATGAATAACAATTCTTACAAATTTTTGCTCCCAGCGGTGTTTGAACCCGAAGCCACACGGGAAGTTGCTTGTGAAGCAAGCACCTTAACCACTGTCCTACCTGTCCTCTATGTCGTTACGTATTACAGAGGCGTACAGATATTATGCGTCTGTCCTTCACAGTTCAGATAGTTTTCATAGTTCTATGACAATATGTATTATCTGTACAGAAAATAGTATCCTATGTATCCTATGTCCAACCTAATGCCAAATCGCATCTCCTTGTCAAATTTCATCACGATCGGATTAGCCGTTAGCCCAAGAAACGTAACAAACAGACTGAGTTACTTTCGCATTTATAATATTAGTATAGATATATCAGACACAGAGAATTTTTTATTGGAACCAGATCCGCAGTAACAACGGCGAGAGTTGGACGTTTTACTGTGGATGTAATATGCATTGTATCACACCTGTAGCAGACTCCCCCAGAGTCTCGTGTCATTGTCAGTGTCCCCACGCTGTCGTACTCTCCCCAGCCCGGGACGGTTTAGCGACAGTGGCAGCCAGTTGAGCGAGCAAAGCGTCTTCCGGTGACTCACACAGCACAGCAGCCGCGTCCGTTTAACAAGCAACTGAGTCACTGCCCACACTCGTCCACACCTTCAAACACGTGCAGTACACAGAAAAGGAACTCTTTGGAGGTCTGGCTTTCGAAACATCACGTCCGGATATAGTACCCGAAAGCTGAGTGTTTACGAAAAATCATCTTTCTATCTTCAAACGAAACCTGTGTATATCTTTTCCAGAAAAACTAGAATCTACTCAGCAGATTTCGATGGGGTTTTTACGATTTTAAAGCTTAGAGTCACACTTGAATCGCTTGGTATGTCTTACGCTTCAACATTAAATAATTCCTGAGCAGTAAGTGAAAATCTGAACGTATAGCGAGAAACATCAAAGATATAAAACCAACTAGATATTGATACGTTATTCGTAAAAAATAATAGCCATATTACACCTTATTACAGTATCCACCGGTACCTTTCTTTTTTTTCGATTTTTCAGTCTTTAAACCCCATAGATGGCCGTATTGAATGTGAATGGAAACTACGTAAATTAGGTAAAAAGGACTGCCAAGAGCTTCTTTGCTTCTTGAAGCTACGATCTCAGGCCGCACGTGTATAATCTCTGACGTTTTGTAGTTAAATTATTTTAATTGTTTGTAATGACTAATGCATATCTGATGGACTTGAAAATGAAATCTAACTGATTAAAGCCTTAACGGTTGACACTAAAAACAGTTTAGGAAATTAATCCTGGATACTTGTTATTCTAGAAACGCTTTTTTTTTATTGTAGTGCGTATGGTAAACTAAGAGTGGTCCACAACTCGAAGATTGGTTGGATCCTCCTGGATGAGGTATAATAAATACCCTTGGTATAAGAGGCAGTACGACCAGCTCCTTTCCTCATTACCTGAACTAACCCGGTAATACTATCGAATAAAGGGGACCTACAGTTTAACGTCGAATCCAAATTTCGGAAACATTGCACAGCAAGCGATGCTGTAGGTGAAAGTCGGGTTAAGGACCTTTCGAATTCCCCTCCGATAGAGGGATTCGAAACGGGGACCTTTCGTTCTCCAGTAAGACACATTAACCAGATAGTTCAGCAGTGCATTTCGCGACACATTACTCGTTATAAGAGCGCCAGATTCTCCTATAATATTTTATTTTACAATCAATTATGTCATTCAGTAATCCATTTACGATATTTTTATAATTTATTGTTTAACCATTCCGACTTTTACACACTTCCTGTAAGTATGGCTAGATTTATTTTCATGAAACTGGGTACACATATTTCTAACCGGGCGACTAAAAACATTGTACGTATAAATCAATCCCAACCCATCTCCTTTGGGCTATATCCTGGGTTAGTCATTCAAATACATACTGGAAATGGAGTGATTGCCATGAAATTTGATTCACGGGTGCAGAGAATTGAAGATCTGTTATGAACATCAACATTTTATTTTAACGAATAATGTAGCATCTGAAAACTGTTGAATGGATTATGACGGGATACTCAATGTAACTAACTCTATATTCCGACTTATGAAATTTGAAAAATTAAGACCTTACTTAGAATCTGCTGTATGTCCAATGATGCTGCACAATCTACCGCCGGAACAAGAAATTAAAACATGCACGTAATCTCAATTTTTTTTAACGTCATACTTCACTCATTTTTGTAAACCCACAATCAGAATCAATCAATGCGTGCACGGAAATAGTATGACACCTTACGTTTCTCGTCTTAATGGGCGTCGTCAGTTTAGAATTTCGTTAATGAAGAAATATAAAGAATTGTAGAATATTTTCTAATCTAACCCTCAAAATGACTACTAACAACCCTCCTCCCCCCACCCCTTTTCTCCAGGCCGGTCGGGATATCTGCCGAACTTTCTAAAGAGTTATTTTTCCGGGAAGACGGGAGAATTCGACACACGTGTTTCAAATTGTGCGACTAAAACTGCTCTTCGGGCAAATCAACCTCAATCGTACCTTTCTCTAAAACCAGCATCATCAGGAGCGATATGATTCACTGAACACAAATACTTTCTGCACAAACAGTCTCCACAACAAATTGAAACTTTAAATAAAACCTTCTCGGGCTTCTAGCCGCTTAAAAATGTAACACTGAGGGACCTTTTGAATGCGACTATTTCAGCCCTCATTTTCAACCATAGATGTTACTGAATAAATGTTTGTTTACACGCTACCGCGGAAAGGGTGGAAGATAAAAGCCAACCCAACGCGATGGCGTCATCCACTCTTCTCCTCATTACCGAGGCGAAATTGTTTCAACATTTTGATAGTCGGGTTCCAGGCCGCTATGAGTTGGTAACCATTGTCCCTGCTAACTAAAGAATCAGTTGTTCGGATTTCTACATCTTCTGTAATATTGCTGTCCGAAAAATCTTCTTGGACACTGTGTTTGACCAGTTCTTGCTCCAGACGAACTTTTCTAGCGTGTTCGACACATCGCTGCACAATACACCGCTGCGTGTGTCCGATACAACCACGGCCACATTCACATGTTGTACAATATACACTAGGGGTTCGTAAACCTAGGTCATCCTTAATGCTGCCTACCAAGTTTTTAATTTTTGCGGATGGTCTGAAAATTGTCTTTACTCCGTGTTGACAAGGTAGGAAGCGTAAAAGATGACCAAAGTAGTATATACAGATATATATCCGACACCGGGATTCAAACCGTGGACCTTCGGTTCCGCAGTCTCGCGCCGTTTTAAAAAACTGAGTCGTGTATAGGGGAAGAGGTTTTTTTTTTTTTTTTTTTTTTTTTTTTTGCCAGAAACCTTGTTAGGCACGCACACAATAACTCACCAAAGTTTCATCGCAATAGGATAAATTGTATACGAACGCTTAGAAGACAAACAAATCAACCAACAAAGTAACATTCAAAAATATATAGCATAGCATGTCGGTGACGCGAACCCAATCCTAAAATCGACCACTTCACATCAAAAATACACTTATCTCACGCTCAACATACTTACCCATTTCACAGACATACGGCAACACTTAAGCTCCCCTCCTCATTAGTACTTATTAAAACCTAGCAGTAGGTATAAAATACTTGACGTCAGCAAGGAAATGTGGCCTTAAAACCACAGCTCCAAACGTGATCATGCAACGATGAGTAAAAATTCATCGGGTACAACTGACCTCAAAATGCTGGGGAAAGATGATAAAGAAGAAGAGATAGCAATAATGTCATACTGATCCTCATATATTTTTAAATAATTTAAATGTTGTTTCATACTTTCACCATCATTTATTAAATGTTAAGTACCTGGGTGACCGATCTTCACTCGGCATCTTTCGATTTATGTTCAATATGCAAGATTTTGAGTAAAGTTTGATTAAAGTTAAAGATTTTTTGAAGGCATTATAGGCATTTTTAAGTGCACAGTTCCCTGCAAAGACAGGGATAACTAAAATCAGGAGGCTAATTGGTAACTGAATCCTACGAGATGAGGTTAGTGCCGTTTCAGAAATACCAAATCCAAGAACTGATTTTTTTTTTTTTTTTTTTTTTTTTTGCAAAACCGTATTACAAACTTCAAAAGCAAATCGCTATCTACATATGAAATTTTATCCAAATCGCTTGAGCAATTTCCAAGATCGTCTGGTTTACCACTTCATAAAGTTCTTTTAAAGAAAAATGCTATTACTATGTTAAATAGAAATAATAATGCTAATCAGGTATTAATTAATGGTGCAACATTAGTGGTAATTCTCTTAGACGAGTACATTATCAGTGCTAAATTAATTCACTCCGATAAAACTATGGTCTTACCTCGTATTAACCCTGCCTTTCTAAATGTTAAGAAAACAATTTAAACATTAAAAAAAAAACAAGGTCAGACGCTTCAAAACGCAGGATTATATTTATCAGAACTTGTTTTTCCATATAGATACACGTATGTGGCTTTTTCACGAATTTTTAGATGTAAGATCATAAAAATAACGATGATCACATTACAACTGCTAATATTGTTTTCAGAGAAGTTATGTAAAGAAAAGAAGATTGAAAAAATGACTTCTGACAAAACCAATATTTTTAAAAATATTTAATTTGAAATGTTTTACAATTAAATATGTAGTATTTAATGGTAACGGCATTTTAAAGTTATGTAGTATTTAATGTTAACGACTTCTTACAGTGAAATTGATATTTATTACTACTCTTCAAAATAAAATACCTTTCATTAATAAATACTTGTATTTACTTATTTTCTCATTATTATATTAACATTTGGTGATTGATCATGTTATTGTGCAAAATATTCGCATGGGTCAGTTAGTATACAAGAACTGTTCATTTCAATATATCAGTTCCTTGAAACCAAAGAGAAAATATTACTAGTCTTCCTGGTACCTGAATCGTCTACGAGATGACGTTAGAGTTGTTTTCGAGATACCAAGAGCAAAAATTGTTCGTATTTTGTACAAATGGGTTTTTTGAAGGGAAGACAACTATTTACGTAATCTTAAAAAACAAAACTTTATCTAAATATGAAATTTCATCCAAATCATCATAGCCGTTTCCGAGATCCAAAATATATATTTATATATATACAAAAATTGCTCGTTTAAAGATATAAGATTTAGGGATGACTTTTTTTTTTTTTTGCTGACACGTTTTTAAATGGAGCTCAGTAGCAAAAAAAACTAACAAGATTGAATTGTAACGAGTTTATAGAAGACAGAACTTAGTGGAAATTAGTGGCTACCCCGTTTTAAGCGCTGCATCAAAGCAGGTGATAGCTTCATGCACGCTTCGCCATCGCAGCTGGCTATTGTTGCATGGCGTCGCTTTTTAACCCTAGCCTCTTCCCTCTCTCCCCCGCCGCTGACGCAGGTGACGTGGGTGTCGGGGGAGGGGGAGGGGGGAATGAAGGGGCGTCACGCACCGACGCCGCCACGAGCGCGTCGCGCTGCTCATCTTTTTATCACCGCCATTTCCGACGTGGGCCGCGCGCTTTGTTCGGCGTCCGCCCTCGACTTGGCATCCGGGCCCACCCCCGCCCCTCGGAAGGCATTTTTAATGCCGTCGACGCCTCGTGTCTCTGCAGCGGACGTCTCTGGAAATGGGGGAGGGGGAATACTGTTGGAGGGAGTGTTTTCCGAATTTCGCGTCTCCACAACGCGACGTCGATCTCACAACTTTTGACAGCGTCGTTGAAGAAGACTAGTGCGAATTCCTGAGTGGTTCTCAAAGAGCCCAAGAAACCCGCGTCTCTATTTAAACTGCTTTCAACAAACTGTCAAAAATTTATAACGACAATTAGAATATTAAAGAAATGATAAACTAAATTTTTATTCAGAAACAAAACTGCCGGATGAGATTTATAAATTTCTGTCACTGAATGTAATAAAGGAATAAATCTTAATGATTAAGTCTTATTGGCATTGTGGGCTGATGAAGAATGATCCATATCTGATTGACATTACTCTGAAATAGTAAATTCACACCTTACCAACTGAAACAAAATTCTGTTAACTTACGAAAGCATTTAATTCTGTTTTCCATAATAAACCTTCTTCCGAGTTGTACTGTGCTTCACACGAGAAATGAAAATTGAATTGTGAACCTGAAAATATAGTATCACCAAAACTCTCTCAATTCTGTTCTGTTTTATTTATGTGAAGGATCAAATATTTTACAACAATATAACGTTGCTGAGATCTAAGCGTACAATGTTATGGATATCTTAGTTGTACAATTCTAGGTTGTTGATCTGCCAAGTAATGACTTCAAAACAAATTTCATGATGTTTGTTTCTAAAAAAAAATAATGGAGCGTAAGTATCCTAGACGAATCATAGCCAAGCAACTTATAAAACTTACGGGAGTTTATACACTGTCGTTGTAATTCGAATCTGGAAGTTCTAACTGATTTTAGCAGTTATCCACAAATTCGGAGAAACTCTTTGTCACATCTGGTCTCAATGTAAATCTCAGAGCCCATATGACGCTAGTATTCTCCGTTTTTCAGTACGTAAAGGGAACCCATCTATTTATCCTTTTTTTTTTTTTTTTTTTTTGAGGTTATGGCTTGTCAATTTTGAGGGAAAGAATAAGGGTCATTTTGGGTAGGAATTATGCTATGACATTCTGAAGTAACCATATCGGCAATGGTATGGAGTGATTTCGGGAAGCCATGGAAAAACGAATTCTGGATGGCTGGACGGAGATTCGAACCAGCATCCACCAGAATGTAGTGTCAGATCGTTACCACTCACCCATTTGAGTGGGTATCTCCTTACATGTTGTGCATTTATTGAGCACAATGAATCTCGAACAAGGAAGTTCTTAACCGCATTCAGGAAGAAAAGAGAAATTCTGCTTATAGTCAAATAGGAAGTCGTATCATCTGGGGTAGACAACCTTAAGCTCTTACTCTTCGTCATAGAAGGAAAAATACAAACAAACAAAAACACAAAGAAATAAATTCTGACATACCGTAAAATTCATGGCTCACTAAACAATACTGACTAAGTCGATTACCAGACTCTTTCAGCAGTCAGTGTTCAAAGAGAATGACGTGCTATGAGTTTTCTTTGTCGATCCAAATTTCAATACCCCTATGCACGGCAAAAGAGTCAATTTTTTCGATTTTTCTAGGATAACTTGTGAATAAAAAATTATATCAATTTTGGTATGACATGGTGACAACAAATATACGGGTGATAATTTGTTCCACTTTAATTTTAACGATCATCAAAATACATAACCATGGTCGTTTGGATGGGACGCTATGGTATTGGGAATGCTACGCACTTCTTGGTGTGAAAAAGGAAGTAAGACACCAGTCACTGATGTTCTAATAATTCCCAAAACTGTAACAGAGAGGAATCTGTCTTTTTTTAAAAAAATCATAAGAATTTCAATGAATTAAGTATTTCCGGAAGAGCTGTTAGATAATCGGACAGAGAGGGGGAAAAGTCCCTCTCGTATTTCTATGCGCTTTTACAATATTCTACGATGTTGAGGCATCAGCGTGGAGACAACAATGCTACTGTTAACACAGAAGTTCATCAATAACCAATACTTACGATCAGGAAAGCAGATATAAAACATTCAAAAAATATAGAATACTCAGATGCGTTAACATATATCAGAAGTACCTTCTTATCTGTCCACTGTAAGATCATGCAATCAACTTCGCTTGTACATCAGGTATTATTTCTTATTACTGTACAAAGGTTACAAAAACCTATTATCAATAGGAACAGCAATTCTTGTACTTCCATAATCATTAATTAATTCCATTCTACGTTCTTCTATAAAATCTGCTATGGCAAATGCTAAATGTGCCATTAGCAAAACTTCATGAATCTGCACAACAACAAACTGATAACAGAATCGTTCAAATGAGGTGAAAAAGGAAATATCCTCCGAGACAAGAGAATCAAACTAATGTTTGTATGCGGTATTAATGTTGTTAAAAATATTTTAATATTTAGCGTTTCATCCTAGTAACTTCATCGAAAACCGAGAACCAGGAAAATAAAACATCTCTCCTCCTCTTCCATTTCTACTCTTCATAAATTCAAAAGCGAAGTAAAAGCACTTAATGTTAAAAAACAGCAGCTCTCGTCCTACATGTTTGCGCAGGAAGACTGCTCTTTCATTTACAATGCGAGTAAGCTATCTCGAATTCATTTTGTATTAAAATTTTTCAGCTGTACTCGATTTAATATTTTGTCTGTCTTTGAGCAAACCCGTTCCTAATCTCACTAAAAGCTACCTGAATAATCCTCTCTTTTATATTTGGCCCAGCCACTGTAAACCGCGAGACGGAATACAGTATGTGTTAGTCACTCCAATAACCTCTTGCATTAAACACTCATTTTATGCGAATTATCTCTGACATACTTCACTTAATGAAACAGGTCACATTCTCTGTGTGTCCTCTGTGTCAATAGTATAATTTGTACTTCGCTAAAGGACGCAGTTATTCAAATAAAGGTTTATTTCACAATATATAATCAACTCGGTTTCTCAGCAGTCTGTATAATGTAACTTAGGTCTTTGACACCAACCTAAGTAATGGTTAAACAGTCGAGAGTGCTAAAATAAAAACTGAAGCTAACATTTGTAATTGCACATGGTAGCCAACATGATAGATGTAGAGAAATTAAGTACACGACTTTATTCCTTTCCTCGTCAGTCATTGTAGGTCCAGGAATCAAACTATCTCTGTAGATTAAATAATGAGGTTTCCGTTTGGTACAACTCCTTCTGCAAAATTGTAAATAATGACAGATTCTTGTCATAACTGACATAATTTTAATTTGAACAACTTATTTGTGGCTTTTTCATTGAAATACAAAGCTGCCACCAATGGAGACATATGAATATCGTTTTCATTTCTGTTTCATTTCAAGCCGTATCGTGTTAATAGAACTAGTTAGTCCAATGTGGGTAGGAGGTGAGCCGAAAGAAATTGATCAAGAACTGTGAACATGACAATTTTGAAAATGGTGCTATCGGAGTCTAAAAATGATACGTAGGCGCCTTTCTGCTGACTTTTTGAAGTTTAGGTGCCATAATTTATCATTTCGCCTCCGCCAGAGTGTTAATTGCCAGCTGCAGCGATCTCGCAGTCGACTCATAGACGACATATGTTGTCACCGTCTGTCAACATCAGTAACCTCAGTAACCTCGATTTTTCCTAAAAACGTGTGTGCGCTCCCATAAACTGAATGTCCTTTCACGCAGTGAAACGACTCTTGAAACTGAAGATCATACGATTGATGCATCATAGCCAGTGGCTACTAACTTGCAAAAGGTTACTGTCCAGTAATTGTGATTTAAATGATTAACTTTATTGGTTCAGCTACTTTTAATTTTGAATTGACAATTGTTGAATATAGTTAAAGTTTCATTTAACTGAGATTACTGAAATAAACGTAATGTCCATAGTTCTCCCCATGTATTCATCTTAATTATTATTTGTGAATCGGCACTATCTCATCTAGTAAAACCTTTGTTCTCATCATGGTTTGTAATTAAAAATTTGTCCAATGTTTACACTGGGTAGTTAGAACGAGGGATTGTCAATTCTGGGATATTGGGGGGAAGGAAGGAGCTTGGGTATTGCTATTTGTCTGTGATTCTTATAATTTACTACCTGTTACCCGCGACTTCGTACGCGTTGACTTAGAATTTCATTGACAAAAGTGGATATAGGATACTGTTAATAACGTAAGATTTGTACCAAACAACATCGAGTCGGCATAATATGACAGGAAAGCCATCACTGTATCATTCTACCATCGAACCTGTCTCATGAAGAGAATCAATTTCCAAAACAGAGACCGAGCGTGGTGGTGTAACGGTTAGCGTTCTGGCCTCGCATTCGGGAGGACGGCGGTTCGAATCGCCGTCCGGGCATCCAGATTTGGGTTTTCCATGGTTTCCCAAATCACTCCAGGCAAATGCCGGGATGCTTCCTACAAAAGGCCATGGACGAATTGCTTCCCATTCCTTGCCCCCCCCCCTTCCTTTCCCGTCTCTAAAGACCTCGATGTTAGAGAGACGTTAAGCAGATATAAAAAAAAATATCCAAAACAGAAAACCAAACGAAGGTGCGGGGATATAGGGGAGGGGAGGGTTTAAGTAAGGGCAGCTTTATTTTAGCTTGGTTCTTTCTTCTGCATGATCATCCGATTCTTGAGTTCTAATAACTTTAGCTGCTCGTGCTCTTCTAGGTCTTCCTACACCTTAGGCCAGGTTTACTCCCGCAAGGTATCTCAGAAAAGAAGACAAAATAAACTGATGCCAGAAACATTTAGGCAGACACAAAGTAATAGTACAGTGCAGAGCAAATCGATATCTATACTAAATAATAAGTTTTATCTCTAAACGAAATTGATTAACAAATCATACACTAACAGACTGCGCGAGAAGCACAGCTTGAGCAACCGACGTAACATTACAGACTAACACACGCATTCGTCTGTCTGTCACCATTCGATAAGTTCTCAAAACTTCGTGACTACAACTATATTCATACCGAAAAGAAGTCGTGTGTCAACCCTACAGATAAAAAGTACTTCCTTGTCATATTCCATCATTATCAGTAGAGCCATTTAATCGTTAAATGTAAAGACTTACATCCACATTTATAATATTATTAGTGCAGATGACACACACACATACACACTGACTGTGAGAGAAACAACGGCTGAGTGATCAATATAGCGTCAAAAGGTGTACACCTACAGCGTTGATAAACCGCGAACGATTTGCCAAGCATTACAATCCTAACTTTGTGATATCTACTGTTTAACATGGAATCCTAAAAACTGACCGTCCAGACGTGGCTCATACGATCAAAAACAATTCTTAAAAATCTTTGCTTCCATCGGGATTTGAATCGGAGACCATAACCCAAATATTAGGAAGCAAGCGCGTTAGCCACTGCGCTACCAGCCCGTTGTAGAGAAAGGCACTACAGAGTGTTAGACATCCTAAGCGTCATTCTATCACCGTTTCGGTAATTTTTCAAAATTACATGACAGTATGTACTATTTATGCAGAAAAAGTATCCTGTGTCCATCCTAATGCCAAATCGCATCTGCTTGTCAAGTTTCATCATGATAGGATTAGCCGTTTAGCCCAAGAAACGTAACAAACAGACCGAGAGACCGAATTACTTTCGCATTTATAATATTAGTGTAGATGTTCCTCGGATAGGTGTATTCTTGCTTGTGAAATGTGTACTTTCGGAGGCGGCGATTGGGTGCCGTCCCAGGATTCACCGAAATGAGTGCGGAAAACTGCCTAAAACTGCAATCAGATCGGTCGGTAGGCGGGGAGTAGGACTAGGGATTGCAATCCAGCAAAGCGGGATCCCGCATCATTAGACAGGCTGGCGGATCCCGCACAAAATTAAGCGGATCCGCAATCCGCAAAATCCGGCGGAAACGCGTGTCACTCTGCGTGACTCGATCTCTGTTGGATATTTTGCACTGTTTGCCTGTACCCTTCCACTTGGCATTTGACTCGTGTGAACAAGCGTTTGTTTTTGTCAACCTTCGTCATTCGTAAGTAAATAAATACACTTTTACGTATTCATCAAATCTTACGTTTGTTTCGAGTACACATTTCTGTAATTTGAGTTATGTTGCGTATTTAGTACGATTTTCTAACTATATAATTATTTTTTAAGTGTCGCACACGTTATCTGAACTACACGGTTACAGCTTTTTATTCACGGTTTCATTATTCCCATTTTCTGTATTTGCAGATAAAGTAATTGTGACAATTTCCTAATTTGCGGCTGAAAATTTGATTTTTCGGTGATATGAAACTAATGTTATCGTAATTTTAACGATCGCGTACCTATTTATTTTACAGCAATCAAAAGGAAATTCTATATCCTTTGACTTATTGTTGTTTTGGCCGCTGCCTCAATGCGTTTCTTTAACGAAAGCCACCTGCTTACATGTGCCGCTCAGGCTTTCGATTAATCCCTCTTCTCCTTGTTATTATTTCGACTAAAGGTAAAAAAAGTTATAACGAAATTTTCACAGGTGTATCGACGAATTGTGTTGTAGGAACACCATACTTCGACGGCTGCCTCCGCCGTCTTCATCAAGTGTGTAATTTCGTGTGTTTGCAATGAAATCCGGAGATACAACCTATGAGGACTTCACTATAATCACTCAACGAGAAAGCCTTCTTTCTTACTAAAAAATAATATTTTCTACTTTAAAAACGTCGTTTCGCCACAAAGTAAATCTGAAATACTTGACAGTTTACGTGTTGGTGAGTAGTTTCTTTTAATAACATTGAATCAACTGTAATATCAATCAAGGAATCAGGAGATATAATAATGAATCACGCAAAGAAAAGGGCCAAGTCTCGTGCTTGTGCAGTGACAAAAAGTTATGAGATCTTGTTCTGAGCCAAGTCTACACTTTACAGAGTATATTCACTTCACTTTGTGAAATGGAAGGCTTTTCTCGGCGTTATGGAACGTTTATTTAGAATTAAAAAATTCTGGTAACTTGGCCATTAAGCATACCATATTATTAAAGTTATGTGATGTATTGTAAGCCACATAATATGACCTAAGACTCAATATTTTCCATTTTTATTATTTATTTAAAACTTGGTTTAGATTAAAAAAAAATGTAAAACCTCGATATATACTTAAGACACGCTAAAAAGTTTTAATGTCATTTTTCCATTCAAAATATTGTTAACTGTTGATTTTTATATTTAACATTAAAAAGTATTTTTTAATTTAATTATTATTTAATTTATTAACGTTTTAAGTAAGTATGTTTTAAATATATTCGTTAAAAAACTGTTTGTACTAATCCCGCACGGATCCCGTGGGATCCCGCGGGATTGGCGCAAATCCCGCGCGGATCCCGCGGGATTGAAAACACTGCGGGATTGCAATCCTTACGTAGGACTCGAACTTCGTGACGTTGTGCCACCTCTATCCGGTGTGAAAGCTCCTTAACACGCGCAGCCACATTAGCTGGTTTTCATTTTAATTGTATAATATTACATTAATATTTCGATACTAATTTGAGAAATATTTATGGAATAATTATGACGGTGTCCTAGGTAAATAATAAAAGTTGAATTAACTAACGTGACCCCTCAGTCTTTAGCTGTTAAGCGGAAAAATTGCAGAATGTGAACATATTATTACTTTTGTAGATGCTAAATCGAACGTTACATTTGAAATTCTGATGACTTATATTTTAGGTGGGTTCAATACAAGCAAAAAAAGAGAAAAAATTGCAGTAGCGAGTCATTCACCATTTATTTAGACCTGATCAAGTAGAGGGCTAAGATTTCCTTTTTTTTTTTTTTTATTTTTTTTTTTACATTTTCTCTGTAATATAAAGATATAATTGGCAGTAAATTTTGTCAGTTTTTTATCAGTTTTGTTACATAGTTTGTCTCAAAAACAATAAAACGCAGGAATTTGAAATTTGTCTCCATTGTTGACCACATTCTGAATTTAAACAAAAAGTGTTAAAAATAATTACCTCTGATATAGTTTGTAAGTTGCAAAAGAATAACAAGTGAAAGTTTGTATTTTGCCACCACTTTGCATACACCGATATTATTTTGCTGAGAGCGCCCCTCATCTTAATAAGTTGAATAGATACTACTTACAATAAATTTGATTCGAACTTAGAGCGGCATTGGTGCAACGATGAGCATATTTCATTATTTAAACTGAAAACACTTGAATCATTGATTTCTTTCGTCTGAGCTGCCACAGCTGTATCTGTTAATGTATTCCGATTAAGAAGCCTTAATTGCGCAAGTCTCGTCTCACACTTGGCCGTTTTTTTTTATTATTACTTGGGAGGCTACTACAAGGGAACCCTAATGAAGATCTTACCTAAGAGATCATAGCAAGAGTGTTACTACCTGTCAACGAATTGTGTAAACATCCTGCGAAAGTGTTTCATGTTTTTTTATTTGCGTGTATTCTTTGAGCCGGACAGAGCGTAGAATCCCATGGTTCACCTAGTTTCTGTTGAAAAACTCATAAAAACATTATACGTTAACGATTCCAAGAAGAGGACTGAAAAACTGCATAACATTTGTTCAGTTTAATATTTACGGCAACTTAGAGAGAGTTCTGAGAAAAACAGTTACACAATTACAGAATATAGCAGACAATCTAAGTTTTTGCTTCAGTCCAAGTTTTTGAGTTTCGAAGTTGCATATATTACCGCGTAACCGGAATGGAGGTGTCGTGATAAGTAACATGTCACAGCCAATTTATCTACCGATTTCTCCGCCTAGCCACCACGTCCAAACTGTTAAAATGAAATTAAAAATTACGAGATGCGTGCTTCCTGTATTTGTCGAAAGTGAACATCAACATTAAAATAATATGAAACTAAAAGTAAGATTTAGGATCGTAATTTTTCACGGCGTTGAATATTAATATATTTTTCTCGGGGTTCCAGCCGTGTTAATATATCATATTTGCGGGACGTTTCGAAGGCGTCCATCTCTGCCTCCATTCTCAACCAAATGTCAGTGTATAACTGTTTGTTTATTCAGCCGCCGCTACGGAAACGGTGGAAAACAAAAACCAACACAACGCGATTACGTCATCCGCTCTTCTGCTCGTTACCGGCGCGAAACTGTTTCAGCATTTTAATCGTCGGTAACGAGCAGAAGAGCGGATGACGTAATCGCGTTGTGTTGGTTTTTGTTTTCCACCGTTTCCGTAGCAGCGGCTGAATAAACAAACAGTTATACACTGACATTTGGTTGAGAATGGAGGCAGAGATGGACGCCTTCGAAACGTCCCGCAAATATGATATATTAACACGGCTGGAAGCCCGAGAAAAATATATTAATAAAAGTAAGATTCATATTAATGGGATGTGGAGGACCACACGAGTTATGAAAAGAGACGCATTAATTAACTGATTACTATAAAAATAGGATAGATCAAGTGTTTTCCTAATAACATGAATTTTCAGTCGGTATGACTTTTTTTCTCTCTGTAGTCGGTGCAATTTGAATAGAGATATATCCCAATCAGCAACATTATCTCTATCACCATCATAGACTACTAAAATAGAGTCCCATTAAAGCCGATGCACCGGTTCCCATGTATTTCATGATTATAACAGTCAGTGGTAGTTAATCTTGCATATACGTAGCAATAGCATAAGCATTAAAATACAGTTTCATTTGAGATAAAAAAAAAAAAAAGCAGACAGCTACTAACTTCATTAAAAACAGATGACAACAACAACTGCTAAATTCGGAATAAAAAGTATTAGAAACTTTGTACGATACGATTTATTTGTTATTACATATTTTTATGTGACGTTCATTTAAGTGTTATTAATTTACTACATCAAAATAGTGTTTACATGTATACTAATATTATAAATGTGAAAGTAACTCTGTCTGTTTGTTACGTTTCTTGGACTAAACGGTTATTCCAATCGTGATGAAATTTGACAAGGAGATGCTATTAGACATTAGGATGGACATGGGATTCCATATTCTGTATATATAAGAACATTTGTCATTAAATTATGAAAACTTTCTGAACTGTGAAAGACAAACGCATAATATCTATATGTCTTTGTAATGTATAACATTAGATAGGAATGGCAGCGTAGCGCAGTGGTAACGTGCTTGATTTTTAAGAAAACTCCCGTGTAGCTTCGAGTTCAGGTAAAATGTTTTATGAATTGTTTTTCATAATTTAAGCCAAGCCTAGGATTTTGTAGTAAGGATACCATGTTCTGGCAAATCTTTGGCGATAGAATAGTGCCCTAAGCGTTTACTTTATTCAGGGTATACTGGCTCCACAGGCAGTTTCTGAGTGATCTAAACCAATAATATTATATACGCAAAAGTAAAACTGTAAGACTCCGTCTTTTTTTTTTTTACATTTTGACGATTATATGTGTATACCGATATACCGAAATACTTTGTATCATTAGGAACGAAATAGGATACTTTTTTCCGATATGAATAAAAGAGACAGGTTCGACGGTAGAATGGTATATCGATAGCGTTCCGGTCATATTATGCCGACATATCTTAGGTAATTTTCAGCTTTGTGTATCCAATTCTAGCAATCAAATTCTAAATCCACGCGTACGAAGTCACGGGTAACAGCTAGTACTGTATAAATGAAAGTAACATTTTCTCAAATTAGTTACAACTATGTGTAAAACTTGTTTTAATTTAGAAATGAGTGTCAGAGAAGATAATAAATGATTCGCTATGTTGCAGCGGAAGATTCTAAGCCCGTCAAAAATGATAGTTTGAACGCAGAGTTCTGCCAATTCATTTCTTGGAGCTTGCTATAACAGTGACAGAGATTATAGCGAAAACATCCACATCAAATATAAATGTTTGTTGTTCATTAACACTTATAACGTTAAAAATGATGTAATGTGTTAAATATTGCTTACTTTACCATAATAGCGTTATCTCATGACAGAGAATGTAAGAAAACATCCACATCAACTAAATATAAATAATTAAAAAGTAAATAATATTTAATATATTGATTTATGGCAAAAATATACTTTTTATTCAGTGTTGTGTCAATTATTTTCATCACAATTGCTTAACTAAATAGAATTGTGTATAAATAGCGCTCATAACCTTGATTTTGCAATAACATCTCTGGCCGGTATTTAGTTCGACAACGAAGTGCGTGACGTCAGCGTTACTGACACGACGACACAGTTACCAAGTAAGTACAAGTAGTATTGATAAGTAAATAGTATACCTGCTAAATCGTCTTATCTATTATATAATTTCGTAAGCTCACTACTCATTCACACATCTCGATAGCTAGTGGCCGGAGAGCGGTGTCACGTGTCAGTCTTCGCTCGCTAAACAGTGACCAGAGATACCATTAGAAGAAATTCGTGGTTATGTTCATAATTTAATAGCTAAGCAACTGCCACCAAATTAATTGCATATTACATTCATTAAGTTTGTCTTTTCTTAGTGTTTCATAGTTAAAAAAAATTGATAAAATACGTGGATCTGCTTTTCAGTAACATGTTGCTAATGAAAGCAACTTTAAAAAAAAACTTTAAAAAATTAAAGTACTCCTGGTCTTTGCTGTAACCACGAATGCCAATTGTCATTCCGGCTTAGGATATCAGTTTAATTAAAACTTTCACTAATGTTGCTTGACCAAATTTTATGCATTACGGTTTATTTGCTTTTTAGGTATTTTACTGACCACTTTCGTTAATGGTCATCGTTCATGTTCCTTGTACGGGAGTTATTAGGTTATTTTAAGTGGACATCAGACCAAAGATTTTAACGAATCAACTATTCTGACAATTCATTTCTTCGGGTTGCTCATTGTTTAATAATATGGAAAGTATACTAAGTTCTCTGGCCGTTGCAGATCTTGTTGTGTATGATGTATTGGTCTTTGGTAGAAACTTGTGCACACAAGTACATTGGCAATAAACAATAAACTATGACCAATGATTACATTATTAATGTTTGCCCAGTCTCAAAAAAAACAACGTGATGCTTTCGAAGCAAACAGGTTATTTTTTTAAAAAAAATTTTGTTGAATGAACTTTAAGGGTCAAATACAAGCCAAGTTTGTATTTAAGCAATTATATTATTGCTCTATCATCCCTGTTTGCGTTTAATACCTACCTCTATTAATGCTTCTGAGTTCTTCAAGCTCAAGAGATTTTATTCGCCCTGAAACACACTTAAAGTTTATATTTGGTCAAATCAAGTCAACCTTCATAATCTTTCATCCTAAAAACTGGAACAATTCTAGACTCGTGACGAAAAAAAAAAAAAAAAAAAAAAAATGGTCACGGGTTTACACTAGTGAACAATAAATAGCTTACCTGCTATACTATCCCTTCAACAAACATTATACCATGATTTCCAACAGCCTCTAGAGTCTAGAACGAAGTATAAAACTGAGGTGTTCTTTATAGCGAATGTCGAGGAAAATCTAATTTTCATGCAATTGGACGTATTTGACGTGGTAAACCCTTACTACATATATATATCAAATAAACGATGCACATATATTTTTTGAAACGATATTCATGAAATACGCTTTAGAATGTTGAAGTTCAATTAGTGCCTGATCTAAGCCTGCTGTTTCCGGTGGATGAAGATGTACAGTGTCTGTACTGCAGGGGGACCGCACCATGGCCAGCCGCGGAGAATCAATTAAAGTTTAATCCGGAACCGGCGGCGTCGACTGATACACAATGGACCTCGCGTCACAATAGGGCAGACACGGTCCACAGAGCGACGCGTCATCGGCTACAGTCAGGCGACTGACCGTCCAGAAGCCGCCACAGACTGACCTCGCCCTAGCAACACTAGACTCTAGTATTACATCGGTGTCATTAATAACTAGTCGGAAATATCTATGTGTGTAGTAACAATATTCCAGTTATGTTCAACCATATCTCAACTTCCCTCTCAACGCGAGCTCCCGCAGTCTTGCGGGATTCTACATCATTTGGCAGTCGGGCGGATCCCGCATATAGTTAAGCGGATCAGAAATCCGTAAAATGGGGCGAAAACGTGCGTCAAACTGCGTGACCTTGCCTCCCCGTCGTCGCTTTCCAATTCGACTCGGTATCTACATCCTGGAATCCCCCAAGCGCACCTGATTTGCAAACGTTTCTGGCGTTTGCAAACGTTTATGTGTTTTTAGTCGGGTGGTTGTCTTCTTCAACCAAATATTCGCAAATAACAGTTCGTGTACGAACTTTTGTCGTCGTTCCAGCTGATACCTGCAGTGTGCAAATGGCCCCGATAAGAAAACTTATTGGTTTGTGTCATTATGTCTGTTTTAAGTGAGGAAGAGGACATTATTAAAAAAGAAAGAGGAAACCTAAATTTTGGATGTCTCATTTTTAAAACAAGAAATTCCACGCGTCTGCTGTGTGACTTAATAACAGATGATAGCAGTGGTTTATTTTAAAAATTTCTTGTAAGTTACCAGAAGATTTTGAATCCGTAACTTTGCTGATTTGTATAAGAATACGTAAACGAAGTACAAATTATAGAGACTGTATTTCCGTGGAAACTAGACTGGCGATAATACTTCGATTTTTTGGCTACAGGACATTTCTACAACAATAGAAAACATAAAGCAAAACAATTTATAAAATTACATACCTTTTCCTGTCACCATCGAGTTCTGCTGTTTAACTTTTTCTGTTCTGAACGAGGAGAGCAAAAACAGTTCTTTCCCCTTAACAACATCAATAGTGGTTCCCATATCTGTTGTGATTTCGCTCCACGCTACATGCTTTTTATTTTTGCTGTGGTAATATTTGTGATTACTCTCCCATATCTGCGCCTTTAATTTATATGATCCAATTAATAGTAAACTCTTTTCACTAGTCCATGATTATAATATTTCTAGATTTTAAAATGCACTTAAAACTAAAACTGTTCGGAACACACAGCCCTGTTGTTGAACCTATCTACACTGAAGGCGCACAGTCCTCGCAAGAACGACGAATTCTTTTAATGTAGTGACATCGGCCGGAACACCTGCGAACACCCGCAAATCCTTGTTCGTGCGTGACGTTCTCGTCTCCACGGAACAGATTCTGAGTTCGCAAACATTTCAAACGTTTGCAAACATTTTTGCGCGCTTGGTGGATCCCCACCTTACCGGTTGTATTGCCCCGTTTAACTATACCCTTCAAACTGACATTTGACTCGCGGCAAGAAATGTGTATTTATGTCACCCTTTCCTGGTACACAACATAAATAGATTCACTTTTACTCTTTTTATAAGAATTTCAGTTTGTTTTTGTTGCATATATTACTGTAATTTGAGTTATATCACCCTTTGCAAAATTAGCCCCCAGATCGTACACACAAAGAAACTATACAATTGAAATTGTTTCTGAGAATGAAGTAGAAATAATACAAAAATAAGGTTACTATTATTTACAGTTATTTTAAAATCTATGGAATAAATGGTTTCCCGAAGGGTTTGTAAAAAATGTTTTTATCATCAACTGTTTTCTGCACTTCATCAGATTTGTGATATTTGTCTTCGAAAAGTGCATCTCTATTTCCTAATTCTGCTAATACTATAAGATCCATGATCACAAAGCTTTCAAATACCGCAACAGCCGACGTTCAGTTTGATTAAACCGAGCGTGGTGGTTATGCAGCTAATGAATAAATGGCATAGCTGAGTAGTATCTGATGTTGACTGATAGAATGGCCGACTGAGCGGAATGTATTGCTGACTAGACCAGGCTGACGAGAGACGGCTTAGCTACAAGTTAAGCCATCCTGACAACAAACTTCTCCTTATGAACTAAGAGCGAATGCATCAGCGAAGCCTGGTCTGTCTTGTGCCATACTACTTCGGAAAATATTACATCAACTGAAATATCATGTTTTTTTCTTAATGAAGCAGTAAGGTTAAAAAAGACACTCACAATACTAACACGACAACTGATCAACCGTTTTGGATCTCTCTGCCAACAATGACTGCGCATTGACCTTTACTGCATTGCATGGGCCATATCACGGCGATAGGGCATAACGGTCCTATACTGTGCGGTCTTGTGCCTGGGTAGGTCCAGGCACCCTCACCTAAACGCGTGGGCACTGCCGAGAGCTGTGTTGGAGAGTCCGCTAATTGGACATTCAGCCGCCGCGCCGCAGTCAGTTCATTAAGACATTGCGGTTCGCCCGAGCGCGGACGCGCCGCGATTATTGTATTTAAAAAATAATGGCGCCCCTTTCTGTGCCTTGGCCCCCTTTTCAAACCCCCTACCGCACAGTCTCTGAAGGGCTCTAATTCCTTTTTCTTCGCGTACTCTTCAAGTTCCCGTATTCCGAAGAGAGGGGAAGTTTCTCGGTTTGAAAAAGCTTCAAGTTGGCGCAAAGTTCGTTCGCTGCTGCGCGATTTTTTTACGGGCATTGTTGCTTGCAGGCTACTACTACAGGCCTCTTGCTGGAATGTTCCAGTCTTTCTTGAGAGAGGCACCAGTAAAGAGAATTTTCCAGGATCACTTCATAGTAGATATTCTGGCTACCACAAATTCGATGTCTAAGGTCAACATCATGTCGTAACATATAGCAAAGGTTAAAAGCACGATCGGATATCTCAAAATGACATTATTAAGACACATATTTTCAACACTCCCCATAATCAGTTTTCTTAACCACAAACAAAGAGAATCATGTCTATTCTTTACTAACAAAATTTATTCTCAGTAGCTTTTAATAGTTGTGGTTTGATTAAAACAGCTATTTTGAATGTATTATTGTTTTTTTTATCTGCTTAACGTCTCTCTAACAGCGAGGTCTTTAGAGACGGGAAAGGATGGGGGGCAAGGAATGGAAAGTAATTCGGCCATGGCCTTTTGAAGGAAGCATCCCGGCATTTGCCTGGAGTGATTTGGGAAACCATGGAAACACCAAATCTGGATGCCCGGACGGGGATTCAAACCGCCGTCCTCCCGAATGTGTATTATTGAGTTTTTCATCTATGAATTGTTTCTATTTTCTGTCATGAACCTTCATTTAACAGAAATTTTCAGTAGATATGTCTAACAGACGGACTTCAGTATGTAAATACTGTCAGAAAAATTCTCTTTGTGACACCAGCAGATTGTTTCAACAACGTTGTACTCAAAGAACAGTTCAATTTCAGTCTCACTTTAAGACTCATTTTTAAAATAGACTATAGAATCATCAGTTTGATTTATAATGCAGTTAATGTGATGTAAAGAACAGTAAATAGAAGTTTTTAAAGAATATTATAAAATTTTATTGGTAAAAAAAAGTTTGGATTTCGAAAAGGAAAGGAGCAAGGGAGAACAATAGGAGAGATAGAATTAGAGAAGAATGATAGACAAGAAGCTGATGAAAACTATAAACAAGAAAATAGTGAAGTTGTGAGAAAGGAGATTAGTTCCTCCTGTGGTATCCGAAACAAATGTGCAACATTTAATATATATAAATAATTAGGAAATAGTGTCCAAACAAATCAATCCACACCAGAAATTAGCTACAAGAAGAGCGTTCGATTTCACCCATGTAAAGTCTTCAATTGTACTCTCGGCGGGACATACACTGCACCGCAGTGCAGAAAATTGCATTGTTCCACACTCACGTATCACAGTGTGGTGCCTTATTTCTTCAGGTCGGCCTTACACCTAGTAATCTAGGAGAATTGACTTAAGCAGTCTCCAAGTAGTCCCTCAAAGGTTAGGAGAAAGGTCTGCATATGGTGTCAGCCTTTCTTTTAAAGTTTTCGCTTGAGTCTCGCTTGCTTTGGTGACTCTGCAAGTTCTCCAGTTGTTATGGAAAAGCTCTTAATAGCATTAAGGCGAAGTCATAAAGGCTGATAGTCATTCGAAGGAGGGGCATAATTGATGCTTTTGTCTTCTCTTTTGTAGGATTCCAGGAGATGTAATGTGAGAAAGGCAATGAAACCTCTCCATGTAAGTAGATAAATGATGACACGACTTGTCTCGTTGAGAAACACGTCTACCATTTTGGTGTGGCTAAAATTGCAACATACTGGGCATAAAAACTCAGCTGCCGAATAACAAAGAACCTTTTTTTATCTGCTTAACGTCTCTCTAACAGCGAGGTCTTTAGAGACGGGAAAGGATGGGGAGCAAGGAATAGGAAGGAATTCGCCAATGGCCTTTTGTAGGAAGCATCCCGGCATTTGCCTGTAATTATTTGGGAAATCATGGAAAACCCAAATCTGGATGCCCGGACGGGGATTCGAACCGCCGTCCTCCCAAATGCGAGGTTAGAACGCTAGTCGTTACACCACCACGCTCGGTAACAAAGAACCTGTACGGGAATCGTAAGGCTTGGGGGTGAAATATCGATGATGTAAAAATCTGAACAGGAGGTAGACAAGATTTATGTCAGTCATTCAGTCTCTTCAACAATTGTTAACAGATATATATAGGGGAAATGAGAATTGAGGGTTGGTGGAAAGAGGACAGATGTCTGCTGATGATATGGTTTCATTAGCTTAGAGTAAAAATACTGTCACAACAACCATGATTAATAATTTCACCGATGCTTGTGAGGAATATTCAATTTATAATAATATTTAGAAGACAAACTACATCATAATAATTATGAAATTTAAAATAATGCATTTCAAGATAGGTAATAAAGAGGTGAAAGAGTTCAGTACCTTAGTTTCTTATTTATGGAATATTCGCTTTGTGTGCGATAAACGAAGCGCTGAATTTTATGGGGCGTAGAAGCGTTAATCAGGTAAAGGCAATTACTGTGTGCCCTTCCGTTGAGAGTGTTAAAGAATAGTCTGATTAAATATTTCGTTTAAAGCATGATGCTATATGTTGCGGAGAAGTGGACTCTGAGGAAGAGAGGAGTTCAAGGCTCTTGAATTGTTATTGTGCAGAGGATGAAAAGAGAAGATTGAAATAATATTTGGTGAGACGCGAAATATCTTTAAGACTTTCAGAAACAGGAAGAAAAATTTCTTGGCGCTCTTGTCCAGATGTGGAAAATTATTATGTAAGATTTGTAATGTGCTGAAAATGTATAAATAAATAAAAAAAAAATTAAATTCCTTCTCATGGTTCAAATGTTGGGAGATATTAAATTTCTGAGCAGAAATACTAGGATGAAGAGAATAGTGGAAACGGGAAGGAGTGAAGAAGATACGCTATGTAAACACTTGCCTTATAGCAGAACATAAATTGTATTATTATCTTGAAACTGTCTTCAGCCATATATCCATTCTCCAAAAATTCTCAAGTGTGTCTTTTGTTGGCATTATTACCTGTATACCACTAACAGCACGTTCATCACGTTATAAACACAACAAAGCTAGTCTCGAATCCAGGGCGCAGAAGATATTACTCCAATACATTAACAACGACACAAGCGGGCCCAGTCAATAAGAAATTTCATTAGGTAATCCAAATGAATATGAGCAAGTTTGTACGATGTCCATATTTACAAGTACTACTGATGTACTCCTGCTGCGGACTCCAAAACAAAATTATAGTCATCATAAAGCTATAAGATGGGTAATAAATACTTCAGTACCCATTTGACGGGCAAGTGAGCGGTGTCTCCAATTACATGGCCATCAGAGGACCCTGTCCTGTGGGAACGGCCGCATTAGACCAACCGCGACGGCCAAATGGCGCGTGTCCACCGCGCATGCGCGGGCTGTCGGCCAGCCATTGTGCCGGGCGTCGTTTACGGCGGACGTTTATGTGGCTTTTTGCGGACCACATCTGCAGACGGAGGGTTCCTAACTCTGCGGAAATGGCAGGAGCAGAATTAACGAGTCGTATCGGCCACGGAGAAGGGCGTCGCTGTGTGCAATGATTATCCCAAACTGTCGCGTACCGGGCCGTGTTGCTAAATGGTAGCGGCGTTCGGAAGTCCGTGGTGAGGTATCAGTTATTTGGCCTGAAGGCTAGAAAATCGGCGCTGGATTATCTCTCATTACCAGTAGGAGTACGGCAGGTTTGTTTGCAGTATGTATGCAGTGAGAACATACCGCACTGTTAAGCAATAAATTTTCAAATGAGCACGATAACATACAGAAGAATAGAAAGGATAGCAGAAGAGATAGTAGATGAATATCAGTTTGGGTTTAGGAAAAACCACGGTACAAGAGAAGCAACTTTGGCCTTAAGATTAGTAATTTCTCCACTTTCATTAAGTGGTAACCAGTAGACATGAACTGCACCAAATATCTTTCGGAGCATTCAGTTATTTATGGATTCAATAGCCAACTATACATTTACCGTAATAGCTTGCATATAACAGAATTTGCAAACTTATAGAGATAAACGAACCAGAAGTAGGGTAGTACTAGACAGTGAGGATTTCCCTGACAATTACGGAGTGTAAAGCATAACAATCAGTAGAGGGGTTTTCATACTGGTTAATAAACAGTACTACACTTCATTGGTGTTCATATATAATGACCATGAGTTACTTGTGGTAGATTTCTAGAGTAATGTAAGAGAAAAAATCAGGGTGTTGACTACTTATTACAGTGGAAGAGTGAATGAAGCAGATACTGAAATTAAATTCATACTGAGAGTTCAGAAGTGAGAAGTGACTGCGTTTTTTAATTTAGAAAAAAACTTTTGATAATGTTGGTGGGACAAGATGTACGGTACATAATTTTAACGAAGTAATGTCTAAAATATCGAGATAGAAGAATACTACGCAATGTGTATAAAATAAAACTATATAATAAAACTAAAAACCAAGAGAGACATGCATCAATTAAAAAGTGTGTAAGACAAGGTTGCAGTCTAACCCAGCTAGTATACAACTTGTGTGTAGATGAAGCAATAAAGGAAGTAAAAAAATAGATGGGTGTTCAAGGAGAAAAAATCAGTATGCTGCGATTTGTTGATCACACTGTCCTGTTAGCAGAACAGACTGAAGACCTTGAGAAGTTAGTATGCTCAAAATACTGAAGGAAGAGTTTGGATTAATTATAAAGCGAAACAAAAGTGGTGAAATACAACAGAAATGACAGCAATAATAGTAGATTAAACTTAAAAATAGAATCGTATGAAATAGTCGAAATAAATGAATTCTGTTACCTAGGAAATTAAATTAAAACCGATGGCCGAAGCAGAAATGATGTTAAAAGCAGAACAACACTAGCAAAAAGAGCCTTCTTGAAATATTATAGTTTCAAATATTTATTTAGGGCTAAGTTTTTTTAAAACTCTGTGTGTGGGGGATACAGCACTTTATGGAACCGAAGCAAAGCCTTTAGGAATACCACAAAAACTGAAGCATTTGAAATTTGGTACTATAGACGGATGCTGAAAATTAAGTGGACAGATAAAGTAAGAAATGAACATGTTTTGAAAATGATGGGTGAGGAAAGAAGTTTGTGGAGGAGTCTTACAAAAAGAAGAGACTGAATACTGGATAATATTTTAATACACTCGGGATTGTTTAATTTGTAAGTGCAGGGAATTGTGGAAGTTGAGAACTGTAGACGAAGACAGAAATTAGAATATATGAAGCAAATAATTAAGAACATGGGTTGCGAAAAAAGTAGACTTCAATTGGCGGAACGCCGTTGACCCTCTCTCTTCTTTGATCCTATTCTAAACAGCAAGGTATAAAAATTCTAATATGGAAGACGGGAGTCCCAATTAAGTTGCATTAAATAATGGTCCACATTTGCTATCTCCCCATACTGACGCATGCAGTACATAAAGAGATGAAACATATCAAATGCAGCAAGATGAAATTATAGAGAAAAATGAAAGACGAAGTTCGAAACGAGGACATCAGAAACCAGATTGGAGTTCGGAGACTGAATAAGAGAATCGATATGAAAAATTGACAATACTCCAGCACTTAAAGAGAATGGAGGAGTGAGGATGGTAGAACAGATGGCTGAAGTTAGGATTAAGGGGGAAAAGGGTAAGAGGCAGACCCAGATAATGATGACTAGGTTCTGCGGTGAAAGAGATTCAAAGTTTTAGGTAAAGGAAGGTTCGCCTGGTGCTGGATAAGGGAACATGAAACGACTCGAACAGAATAATAGACTTATCTCGTTTTCGGCAGAATTGTGTGCATGTTTTTATGACACCGAAATTCGAAGTACAGGATAGGTGCACAATCTGATCATTAGGTAATGTGCACCATCCTTTCCCTACCCTGCCAGCCAAGTCCTGATGATGAAAATTTCTTTCACCACCAGAAGTCGAACCACCTACCCCACGTCAGGTGGCTGTTAGCATTCACTTGAATGGATGGGTCAATTAAGATATTAATTCCGTTTTAATATTTTTTCTTCATCAAACTTCATGGTAATTTTTTTTCAAAGAAAATGGAATTTGGTACTTATAAACTGTTAAAACTTACGTTGCATCAAATGTTTAGTATTTTCGTATTGAAATACTTCAGTGGTCACGAAAATGCCTCATAAAATCAAAATAATTAATATTTGACAGAACATAAGCGCGAATTTGGGTCGAGAGATGATGTACCCGAGTTCCATATATTTTTCATTACAGAAATATTTTTTTAGCGTAAATGACGTATTTCTTGAGTTACAGCATCAGAAAAGAAATCATGCTGATAGGGCAAAAACGTTCAACATCCTCTGTAGCTAAAGTTACGAAAATTTATGTTTTTTGTGTATCTTAAATTAATACTATTCGAGCCTTGGTATAGCAACCAGGATGTCCAATCTAGAGGCATTTTCAATGTGCATTTGGAATTTTTACGAGGCTTACCTGTTCTCAATAAGCCCAGATGAAATTTTCTATCTCTAAGCGAACTTTCTACTTGAGCGATTAGTTCGAACCGTTTACACATTTGTCGGAAAAGAATAAAGAAGCTTCTAAAGTATATAATCCGTCCATTCTGTTTGAACAAAATTGCATTAGCTCTGAAAAAAAAAGCTATCTACGCCAACGCATTAGTTTCTAAAATACAAGTAATACGTTTGTGACGGAATTTATGAAATAAAACGTATTATACCGAGCTTGGTGGGTTAGCGGAAACGATGGGTCCTGACATTCTGAAGGACGCGGGTTCTAATCACCGTCAAACCATTCAGATTTCGGTTTTCCATGATTTCCCGAATTCAAACAATACGAGTGACACGACAGTTCCTTTAAAGGGCCATGGCTAAATTCCTTCAAGCTCCCTGCCCCATATCCTATACCCCATCTATTGGCATCGTCGTCGACGAGCCTGAAACACCGAAGCAAAAAACAATAATAATCTGTTCGGAGAGTCTGACGCTGCTCGGCGGCTCCTTAATCCATCACTGAAACCACCAGGCCAAGGCAATAATTGTATGTTAAATCTACATCACCAATGTATAAACCCGAGTTAAATATTTGCGAATTTTGGGATCGATTTTCTTAGGATTACTTGAAGGGCACTCCTTAGACCTGATCCACAGTATTACAATTCAAGTTGGCTACACAAGTCTAAAATTTGAGAAAAATCAGTGAATACAAAGTCTTGTTGTCTCATTTTTAGTCCGAATCCGACTGGAGTCTAAGACTTCCTCGGTGAAGCACGTCTCCAATATATTCGCCTGGTCGGACAGTTAGGCACCAGCTGTTTCTGTCGTTGAGTTCATGCTGGTAAAATTTACTGAACAACATCTGTGATCTTCATATTATTTCACATAGTTTCAAACATTTGTACTTAATCAAAAACAAGAATTTAATGGTGGTTAGATATGTAGCAATTGTAATTCACCGCTAGTCTTTAAATTCCTTATGTCACTTCGGCTGAGTGCGCTTAATCTCCGAAATAAGAGCTGGTAGTACTGGCAATAACTGAACTCCCACTATTTTGACTCTACCGGTTTTTAAATGGTCCACTTAATTATTTGTTTACTTAAAAATGGTGTTTAATGCTGTGAATAAAAGCAACTTCTCTTGGTGCAGTTTCTATACTTTGAAACGTAACAGATGCCAAAAATCGAGACCTAACAAATAGGTGAATAACCACAGTAATGTTCATTCCAGCATGGCAACTGTCCTCAGTAAGCGAAAAGCCATCCCTACTTTACTGAAACTCTTACGTCACAGATAAATTTCAGGAGAAATTTTCTCCTCTAAATTTATGACCATCAGCATCATTTCAACCCTTCCACATATCACTCATTCCGGCACAAACAAAAATGTTTTGTCACAAATAAATTGATATGATGGAATGTCAAATCACATAAAACTATTAAAAAACATGTTTATTGTATAACTTCATAACATAATTTTGCTTGATGAATAGAAAGTCAGATTTAATTCATTATAAGTTACTAATCGATTAAATTATTCAAGCAGTCCATTTCACCGCATTAATCTCTGGCCATACTAACAAACTCACAGTACATTTCACCACAAATGCAAGAACACTGAAAGATCATACAAAAAAAAAAGGGTTACACTCATACTTATCTCATTTTATACGGTGTCAAATATACTAGATTTCTTAATACTAACTTCTTTATACAAGCACCAAGTATCCCCAGTTAAATTTTGTCGGTTTGTATCTCCATACTTGTCACTTTTTTCTTATCTTATATTTCATCAAATTTTCTTTATTTCTACCTGCTAACAGGAAAAAACTTCTTTCCAAGCTACTTTTATGTTTTCTGTATTATCATTTGAGAATCGATCTAAAATGTCTACTTATAATATTAATTATCAGTTGAAAGATAACGCTAATGTAACTGTTTAATTTATTTATTGCTGCGTCGTGCGCGTTTCACCTCTCATCGAGGCATCATCAGCGACGAATCTGTGTTACAGTTTTTATATACAGTTTTATATACATTTTTATCCTATTATTACAAATTATGAGCATATTTTATGAGATATTTTTATAGCTAATACACAGACGGAAAAAAAAATCCCAACACCAAGAAAAAATTATTGTAGAGTAATGAAATTTGGACAATGCATTTGTCAAGTTAACATGTTTAATTGATTAAATTTTCAAGATCACAGGTTAATTTAAGCTCAAGAAAATGCATTTCAAATGTGAAATACTGTTAAATTAATAGCCGGTGTAACCTCCAGAATTTTGAATGCAAGCCTGCAAACGTGAATGCATTGTGTCATACAGGTTTCGAATGTCACTTTGTGGTATGGAGTTCCATGCTTGTTGTACTTGTGCTGTCAATACTGGGACGGTCAGTGCTGGCTGTGGATGATGCTGGAGTTGTCGTCCAATGATATCCCATACGTGTTCAATTGGAGACAGATCTGGTGATCTCGCAGGCCAAGGTAACATGTCGACACTCTGTAGAGCACGTTGCGAGACAACAGCGGTATGAGGGCGAGCGTTATCCTGTTGAAAAACTCCCCCTTGAATGCTGTTCATGAATGGCAGCACTACAGAAATTCGAGCTGCAGTTGGTACCACAGTGACACAACGAACTGTTAGAAATCGGTTACTTCAAGGACAGCTCCGAGCCAGGCGCCCTGTAGCGTGCATTCCACTGACTACAAGCCATCGCCGTTTGCGACTCCAGTGGAGTCAAGCCAGAGCTCATTGGAGGACGGAGTGGAGATCTGTTGTGTTTTCTGATGAAAGCAGGTTCTGCCTTGGTGCCAGTGATGGCCGAGTGTTGGTCAGAAGGAGGCCAGGGGAACGCCTGCAACCAAACTGTCTGCGGCCTAGACACACTGGACCTACACCTGGAGTCATGGTCTGGGGAGCAATTTCCTATGACAGCAGGAGCACTCTTGTGGTTATACCAAACACACTGACTGCAAATTTGTACGTCAGTCTGGTAATTCAACCTGTAGTGCTGCCATTCATGAACAGCATTCAAGGGGGAGTTTTTCAACAGGATAACGCTCGCCCTCATACCGCTGTTGTCTCGCAACGTGCTCTACAGAGTGTCGACATGTTACCTTGGCCTGCGAGATCACCAGATCTGTCTCCAATTGAACACGTATGGGATATCATTGGACGACAACTCCAGCATCATCCACAGCCAGCACTGACCGTCCCAGTATTGACAGCACAAGTACAACAAGCATGGAACTCCATACCACAAAGTGACATTCGAAACCTGTATGACACAATGCATTCACGTTTGCAGGCTTGCATTCAAAATTCTGGAGGTTACACCGGCTATTAATTTAACAGTATTTCACATTTGAAATGCATTTTCTTGAGCTTAAATTAACCTGTGATCTTGAAAATTTAATCAATTAAACATGTTAACTTGACAAATGCATTGTCCAAATTTCATTACTCTACAATAATTTTTTCTTGGTGTTGGGATTTTTTTTTCCGTCTGTGTAGTTACTTACTATTTACATTTGTTAATATGGTATGCAGCTGCGCATCTCCGTTTCTTTATACAAAGCATGGTTTGCCTGTATCGTATTTACACTATTGTGCGTTTTCATCGTTCTGTCGTCTATTGGGGCCAGCTGGTTTGTTTATGTCGTGTTTGGTGCGCTTTCGCGTCCTTCGGTTGTCTACTGTGGCCATCTTGTTTGTATATGTCATGTGTCGTGCCAATTTCGTAATATAGGATAAAAATGTATACAAAACTGTATATAAAAACTGTAACACAGATTCGTCGCTGATGATGCCTCGATGAGAGGTGAAACGCGTACGACGCAGCAATAAATAAATTAAACAGTTGCATTGGCGTTATCTTTCAACTGGTAATTAATTAAGCAACTGTGTAAACATGGCCTGCAACAACATCGCATATAATATTAAGTTTCAAACTTCAAGAAAATTATAATTTTACGGCAAATTCATAAAAGCAAAAGAGTAGTGGTAAACAGAAAAAAAAAATATTCAGTTACTATAAATCGTGTTCTATCCCTCAAATAAGCAGAAAACCCGTTTTGAACGATATCTTTGCGGTTATATCACTATGATTGATCGAGTGGCCTGGTAAATTACCTGGTAGATCCACGCATCTGGGATTAGAATCTGGCCTCAGCTGGATATTTTCTGGACTCTGCAACTGATCTATACCTCCAGCAAAGATTCATTTAGCTAGTGTAAAGTACCCTGGACACTCAATATTTCGGATATTGCGTTAAAGTGTAGATCAGTACCTTTTTCACGGTATGATGAACCGGCTAGTTTAAGCAGCTTACGACTCTGCCACTATAATCAAAATAAATTATTATTACTATGAAAGAATGTAGGCATTCTCGGTGAGTCAGTTGCGTAAAATCCTCTCAGGCTTCCCACCGGGATAGCGCGTCAGTAAAAATACAAAGCGACGTTTCGGAGTCTGTCTCTGGCTCAATCTTCTGGCGAAGTGTCGGATTTCGGAAGAGTCCCCGCGTATAAGGCCTTTGGTTGCCTGGTGACTTCAGTCACGTGCGACGGGGTCAATCGGTACACAGACGGTGGGGCAGGGAAGGACCTGGCGGGGCGATGTTTGTAGAAAAAATAATCAATTACTTTTCTCATTATTAAGAGAGAACTTTTAAATATTTTACCCGCTTAGACCACGACCCGACTCTCTATTCGACTCGCAAATGGCACCACCATATTATCAATTCCTCCTGAATAACTATTAATTGTTCATTTTAAGAGGAACTAATCTTAATACTGTTTCACTATCGTAAATAAACTGACAAAGTAACCAGCAGTTGCGAGAGCAGCTAGCGGGAACAGGTTCTGTTCACAAGGCCAACAACAATAGCCACCAGAGGCACACCTCCACGTCTCCGTCAATTTGCCGAAATCGCATTTCTGTAATCTGCGCAGATAGCGGACGGGGAGCCGCGGAGCAAACAATTAATGGACACTCGGATTGGGCGGAGAGAGGAGATATCATCGCGACCGCGGGGAGACCACATTGTTTGCACGGTAATCCTTGTTTGGCTTTGATAGATGGGATCCGGCTAACGTAATGACGCCGACAATGTATAAATAAATAGCCGAGACACGGAGGCAGCGCGCACTTCAAAGGCGACCGCTGAAAATCTCATTTATGTGGTAAACGTTGGCCGGTCAATGGACAACCTCGCCATTGTGGTGCGGTACAGCAGTGCCAAGTGCAGTGCAACACCAAGCGATATACTGTTCAAAGCTAACTATGTGCTCCCAACCTAGGTCCGAACAACGCTCTCGCTGCTAAAACACAAGAATTAACAGTCTTTAAACATAAAGATTATTCATCAGCGATAGAATCTTAATTTTTTTGCGATGGAGCGCACGGTCCTATGCCAATTTGCCTGCACACCATTTTTCCCCTTTCCTGTACCCATCTACTTTTTCCCTACACTTTAAATTCTATCTACGTTTTTGGTAAATTATTCATCATTTCCCTTGGTAACGTATTGCAATCCATGGCCCTCTTACCTACGAATCAAAATCTTCCCACACCCTTGTGCCTGAAATCAAATGCCAGCTTGTGGTCATGGTCATCTTTTCCCTTCCATGCATTACTTGGTGTAACGGATAGCGTTCTGGCCTCGGTGGTTGGAATCCCCGTCCGGGCATTCTGATTTGGGTTTTCCATGGTTTCCCAAATCACTCCAGGCAAATGTCGGGATGCTTCCTTAAAAAGGCCATGGCCGAATTCCTTTCCATTCCTTGCCCAAATCCTTTCCGGTCTCTAAAGACCTCGCTGTTGAGAAACGTGAAGCAGTTAAAAAAAAATACATGCATTACTCCTAATTCTTACAACAATATCTTTCCGCGCCTCATCACCAATATACAACTAAAATACAGTACATTCCCATGACTCAGATCAATATGATTTTTTTTAAAAAAAAAAGCTTAAGATAAGAATAAAGTCACTGGATAAAAAATTAACTTTAATGCAAAAAAAAGCGTGGGGTGTTAGATACGAGTTGTCTTATATTTTTATCACTAGCTATTCGTAAATATTGAGTCATTATCGAAAGTAAGTAAACAAATTTTTTTTACACCAGTTAATTTTTGGCCAGTAATTTTATTCTTATCTTAATCCTGCTTAAAAAATAAAGTTGTGGGACATTCAATCGCTGTTGAACATAATCTTTATATTTAAAGATTAGTTTGTCTTTTTAGTTAAAATTACTACGAAAGGAGCGTTTTTAGTTTTTTTTAAACTATTATGTTATTTAATTAGACTTGAGAAATCCCCAACATGATACTTAAAGAGCTCAAAGGGCGCTGAAGTTACTTTAAGAAATTGTAATGAGTGAAATCCTTGATAAATGTGTATAAGTGGTCTTCTTAGGAAGACATTAAGATCATTTTAAAGCAAATTTACGAAAACTACTGCAAACGACAAAACGTTAATAACGCGTATCAAAAAATCAAAACAACCGTTAATTTATCAAACACAATGGTTCAACCGCAGAATATTAACTTATGTATTATGTTATATTAATCTGTCTAAAGACAGAGTTAACACTTTAAATTTTTTTAAATCGATTAGTATTTCAATTTGATATGTTAGATGAAGTTTTCACCCCTGCTAAGGACCACTTATGCAACCTAAAACACTTAAGGAATAACGGCTGCCTACCTTACTTCAGGTGTATTTCCAACTATACCCTCTTGTCACTGTCAAAGTTATAAGAGTTATGAAATGTTATGAGAATACCTATCACATTATTATATTGTAATCGGATCCTAATACGTGTGCAGAATTTCAATCAATTCGGACATCTGGAAGTGGGTGAAAATAGAACTCTAAAATTTCGTGAAATTCATACAGGTCAAGGAAATACAAAGCTTGTAAAAAAAGTAGTGCACTGTGCCTCTGAACTATAATTTAATTTAATTTCGATGTTGTATATGTCTCGGTAGCAATTTCCCCACACATCTAGTTCTCATTTAATTTATTTTTTATTTTATTTTTTTATCCTAAATCCTTTCGGTGAAATATCACCACCTACACCAGCTACATTTGCTCTTTGAGAATTTTTATTTTTAACTGTTTTAGTGCTTTGGTAAATTGTTCAGCATTCATAATTTATTCCAGTCCCTGACTGCCTTGCTAACAAATTTTTCCACTTCCTTTCGCCGGCTTGTTGTTATGGTCATTTCTTCCCAATGTTGGTTACTTAAAATATCTACATTTCATTTTTAATCAGTATTTAGACTAATCTGTCAAATTTTTTTTCTCTTATATCTTTACGCCTTTTCAACATCGAAGCTATATCAATCGTAGAACTGGGGGACTGGAGACCTTCTTATGAAACCACCTAGGATTACTTTAGGAAACTACGGAAAATAGAAACCTGGATAGCCGGACGGCGATTCAAACAAGTGTCCTCTCGAATGTGACGCCAGAGTGTTATCGCTCAACTAGCACGCCCAGTAAGTCTCGACCATATATTTCTTATTACTAAACATACTAAACATCAGTCGAACATCTATACCCTGCTCACTACAAACTTGGGGCTCAAGGTCACGTTCCCCTGGCCCCGCTCCTGACATCATCACCCCCCTCCAATTGTCTACCTTTTCGAGCATTCTGTTGGGCCCCTGCGAAAAAGTGACAAATTTGTCTGCGGCCATTATTTCCCTTTCGCAAATAGGAGTAAGAGCAGCGCATTGGGGATGGAGTGGGATGACCTTGATCCGCCACTGTTAACTGAACGCACTGTTGTATTACTTAGTTTTTTCGATAAGATCTGACACTTCTTGTATACACAATGCCTGTGGCAACTATTTCAGGAAATTTATTTAATATTGGTTACGAGAAGGTTGACTAATCATCGTCATTGAACAATTCTTTTAATTAATTAATTTCGAATATATGACGTTGCAAGATAACAACCATAGAGATAGTGAATTATTAAATGAGTTGTGTAAATAATACTAAAATAATGTAATGTAACGGTTTCAGCATAAGAGCATTAGATGTTTAAGTTGGCTGTTCTGTAAAACAAAATAGTTATCTAATGAAGATCGCTGACTGTATCTAAGAGATTGTGTACTGGTTGATATAGGAGAATGTCGACTTGCAGATAGTTTGATTAAATATTTTAAGTTTGTAAAAGTTTTAATGCTAAGTGTGTAATAAATTTTCAGTATTGGGAAAAAAAACGAGAGAAGATTTATTTAATGTGAAATGGATGAAATGTTACAAGACAACGGTTTGTTTTAAACTGCAGCGAGGCGACTATCGTTTGTCATGTTTTGTTTTAACCTAGAATGCTTAACTGGCCATATTAAACAAAAGTTGCAGAAAATAAAAGTTATACCCCGCAATGTGGATAAACTTGTTTAAGAAAGTTTGCGACAGATTATAATATCAGAAATAACATATGTAATTTTATAAAATGTAAAGTAACTTTTAATGACTAAAGGAGTGGTCATTGATTGCTTTTAGTAAAAATTTGTTCAATTAAACATATTTTCTTGGGACGTCAGCAGTTACCACATTCAAATACGGTTTTAGTTGTTAAGGACAGTTGATTGTGCTCAGATCAATGTTCTGATATTTTAAATTATTTGAATTAAGTGATTACATATTTTGATTCATAGAAATTCTTTGCAGATTATTAAACGTTAAATTAACAGTACCAAATTTTTGTTCTGACATTTAAATACCCTCAATCGTCTCGGACAGTTTCAGAAATACTGCACTCCTATTGGTGGACGCCCTGATGTTTCGAGAACGTTCTATAATGAATGACTTTCCGTGCAAGCAGCGAACGATAGTAGTCTTTCAGCTTCGTAATCTATTTCGAATTGAACTTCGTCACAGTATATTTTGTTACTTCATTTGTCAGTTTACGTCAACAATTACGATGAATGCATGTTCTTTCGCACTTAATAAAAGCCAAGTTAAATGAATCAGAGAGTTTGTTATGCACTGAAGCCATCGTGTCATTGAATTATTGAAGGGGTTATGCACGAGACTTTGCTGGAAGTCAAAACCTCCCCGCGACCAAGTCAACAATCTTCCAGACTACTTGTTACTCAAGTCACAGCATAACTCCAATTCCTACACGAGTTATGTTATATATCGTTTTTAATTACGTTTAGCTATGACTTTTTGAATGTAAGATTCCAGTACGTTTACACCAGATTGTGATGTTAATTTAACCGGATCTGTAGTTTCTTACCCCACTTAACTTAATTATATGATCTTGGTGTATCTTAAACGCCATTCACAAATGATGAAGCTCAATAATTAGCCAAGCTACCACGTTTACTTATACGCAGCAACAGGTTCAAAGAAAAGCGTGGAAGTGGTAACCCAGCATGTGAATCCGAAAATACTTCCTTTCTCAGCCTGACTTGGACGCTTTATCTCTAAGACTGAAATTATCTGCGATCAATGCTTTTCCGTAGGAAACAATGGCCGTTCCTTTTACATAAGTGATCTAATTGTGTGAATCAAAATCTAAGCAGTATTAAGAGTGCGAGGTAACCATGCAGTGGCGACGATTCTTACAAATTAAATGGTAAATAAGCAAACTTAATAAATATTAGTAATTTGGAAACAAAGAGTACAGTGCGTAGCCAATTATTTTGTATTGAGGTTATTACAAACAATGCTGACAAAAATTGTTAGAGTTAGGGAATTAGCACTGATGTGTTCCATTATTTTATGCTATATTTTCATCAGCAGAACGCCTGTAGGTTGGCTGCAGGCTTTTAATGCCTACCCCAGATGACAAGGTTTAACAGCTTTCAGCGATTGCGCCATCCAAAATACGAAGAGAAGTGGCTGCAAACAAGGAGAAGACAAAAGTAGAATGAGAAAGCGCTCATCCACTGCACGGCTATGCACCACCATCCCAGACTCGAGAATAGAAAAAGCTTCCCAAGAACATAGAGGGAAATAATTGGGTCATCTGAACAGACGAAAGAATAGTTGTGGTAAACCAAGGTCACCAATCTCTCGGCACCACTGACAGTTGCAGAGTGCTTCTCAACTGGTCATGCAGAGGACTGTAACATCTGGATGTCCTTGAATCCTTGATGGACAGGAGTGAACAGGTCCTAGCCGAATCTGGTGAAATAGGATTACATTGATGCAACCAACATTAAGTGTTATGTGGTGAGGATCAAATTATGAGTCATACGCTCCAGTGGGACTGTATACCCACTATCCTTCAACGAAGATGATATGTTTCGAGCAACACCGAACGCACTAGATGTTCCGAGGTACTGAGCGAAATGTGTTTAAAAGCTGTGTTTTAGCTGTGTGTTTGATGTTTGTATCTCGATAGTAATAATTACAAGATTATATACCACCGCTTAAGTTACTAACAAATGAAACAATCCTGCACGTTCATCAAAGTTTTACATCTATCTCTACAATTTGTAACGTCTACCTTGGGGACGTTTACTTTTGGGTCATACTGTTTTATCATTAGCAAAATTATCAATTTGGAATATCAAAAATCATACTTAAGCTTCAGCTAATCACATGAAATATTATTGTAATGAATAGGAAAATTGAAAATTGGGTGTACAATTTATTATTGTGAAATTAGGTAAACACGAAGTTTGTTTTTATTCTGAGGTTAACAATTACATATCATTGAATGTCAAACAGTTATAGCAAAATCTCAGGGTCATTACTGGGTGGAACGATTGCATGAGTTTCCGTCCGGGTCGTAGCTTTTACCATTGTTCACAGCCCAGGTCAGCGACCAGGTAAGACCAGCGCCACATGCGATCTTCCAGCTTTCTCGAACGGCCCAGCGTGATGGCAGCGTCCCCAGCTGCCGACTCGTACTCAGCGGAGGTCACTTCGGCCGTACTAGATAAAGATCTGCACCAGAGTGTCTCGTCGTCCGTTCTTATCCTCCGAGCAAGACTCTGTACTTGTCGTAATGCGATGTCGAGTCCGGCTCTTGGCGAATCACCGCAATCCGCGCCAAAGGACCAGCGCCACATTGGCCCCAGAACAGACAAGAAAAAACACCAACACGGCAATAAATTGAGGCGGCTTCTCTATTGGCTGGATCGTCTTCCCCTACTCTCATAAAGCACTCATTTACTAGGAAACGTCACTAAGGTTTATTTTTGCTAGTCTGCGCCAGTTTTCGGCGGGAACTTTCCGAAACGTGCGAAAATAGAAAGCGGGTCTCAGTTATTTATGAGGGTTATAAATCCGCTTTATGTCCAAGTTGAGTGGGACGTTGTCAGCACCCCCCAAGGTGCGTGTAAATCTGGACGCTTTAGTTCCGTCACGTTTCTGTTCGTTGACACGACGCATCGGCAATATTCACACATACCGTGGGATCACTTAGTGCCTAATGGCACTGTACTTTTAATTCATTACAAATTCTTTAAAAAATAAGATAGTTTCAGCATTTTTTTCAAAAAAATATTTTAATGTCGTTGATTGTATGCCCACTCAGTTTTCAGTATCCTTTTACGGCTAAAATTCGTCTCTCATGTATGGTATCACTTTCACAAAGCAAGTTTCTTTGCAGAAGCTGAAATGAAAATTCTGATGCCTATCCCAATTATTTATGCTAACAAAATCATTTTTTCCATTTTGGTAAAGATATGATAAAATCATATTATGCGACATTGTGTAATTATTAGTTAATAGGACACTACCATCGTCAAATCGATTATACCATGTCGAGGTTTTCCTTTAAATAAGTGTATACAAATCAAATAGCAGTGCTGTAGCACAAGAGAATCGATTCACACATTTTTTTACATGGTACTTGTGGCTTATGTCATCTGAGTTCAAATATCGAAACTTAAATTAAACTTGAATTAACTTAAGTTAAATGTCGAAAAGCAGAAAGCAATATAAGCACTTACATCGTATTGCCTAACTATCAAGGAATTTTAAGACATATGGAATTCGTAAACAGTAGTGTGACAGCCCGCCCCGTTGAGTCAGTTTTTTGCGGCTCTGTGACAACTGATTGGAATCAGGGGGGTGAAAGAAATTTTTAATCTCAGGACTTGCCAGGCAGAGTAGGAGAAGGGCTGATGCACAATTCCTAGTCACCAGATTGATGGCCAAAGTCCTAGATTAAAATCCAAACTTTTCTGCAGTGCGTATGGAGTGATAGCATCTCGTACTGTTGATCGTGATTCTTAAGCCCGACGGCCTCTCAGTTGTATGTCTAATAATGTAAGTTTAATAACATTGCTTTTCCAAATGGAACGCTACGATAAACCCGTTTGGACCTCAAACTTTGGATAGCAATAATGGCCTACAGGTCCCCTTGGTTTTAAGTTGATGTGATTATGTCATGATACATAAATTTTGTTTAAATATTATTTTGTTTCCGACTTTCTAATGATATTCTGTAATATCTCCAGTCTTAACACAATTTTTATGGGATATCTCGCAGGAAAAGATGATTTCAGTGATCGACTAGCCTGAAACGGCGTAGTTACGAACCTCAGATATGCAACTTAACTTGGTAGACAAGCATGGAAACTGGCAACTAATCTCAGAGACAGAGATAATTGCCAATAGGAACTATATATGCTATTGGGTGTCCTATAAACAAACGTACAAACGTTAAGAGGAGGTAAAGAGCAACAGAATTGCATAGGACCGTTTGTCACTAGACAGTGTTCTTCATGAGAACGTATTTCTTGCGAGATGACGTGTTTAATCAACATAATGCGCATTTGTTACCCATAGTGTGAGACGGCAAACAAAGCGACGCTGGGTGAGTGGTAACAGGCTGGTCTCGCATTCGGGATGTACGTTGGATCGAATTCCTGTCTTGCCTTCCAGATTTCAATGGTTTTCCCCAAATCACTCCATGCGAATGCCGGGATAGGTTCTTTCAAAAGGTCATGGACGAATTCCTTCACTTTCCTTGCCCGCAGGCCTTTTCGAGCCTCTAATGACCACCACGTCGACGAGGCACACTGGTCAGTCAATGTTTAGGCCGGTTTGGATGGTGACCGCTAAGCAGGGCCTTACCCATTTCCATTACGCATAAAATCAAAAAATTATCACATCTTTCTGTAACAGGTTCTTCCAGACTTTGTTCAGCATGTTTCACAAAATTTGAGTTGCGACGTGTGGTTCCAACATGATGGACTGCCTGTTCGTCAACATTTGACTGTGGCATTTGGTCAACGATCGATTGGTCGTGGTGGAGCGGTTGCCTAGCCCCTCCGCTCTCTGGATTTTATCTTTGAGTGGGGAAAGGTGGTACTTAAATCTGCCATGTATGAAGCAAGTGTCTATTCTGAAATGGCTCTGATTGTAAGAATCGCCTGAGATGCTCCTAATTTCGATCTTGTACGGCAATCCATGGTCAGGAGGTGTAACGCATCCAACGAAAAAATGGCGCAAACTTCTAACATATCGTATAACATTGTGAAAGAGAATAAATGTCGTCCCCCTTTCTCATTGCCTTGTGTCCTTACATTTGTTGCACATTTGCTCTCATTTTCTCATCACGTTGGTGGTCATGGGTTCCTATGCAATTCTTAATCGTTTGTATGTTCTCCAAATCCTCTTATAATTTGTACCTCCATTTATTGGTCACCCTGCATACTGCTTACAGTATGTATTTTGCAGTTGCTTTTAAGGTCAGTTGGCGGTATCTGTTTAGTATATTGAGTTATCCATAAGTGTTCTATTGTAGCACCGAGTAGTAAATTATGAATATAACACGGTAAGTAATTTCCCGTTTAGTAAACAAAATGTTGATTTTTCCTATTTTTTTATAAAGCTTAATTACACGCCAATAGAATAGAATTTTATTTTATTTTTTTGTGTCGTACACATTTCAGTCTATTTCCAAAGCATCATCAGCGATTTTTTTATTTCATGCTCTCACAGTTAGGGTTTGCTTCTCCGTGTAGTTCTTTAGCAGGATTCATTGTGAAATCATCCAAAGATACACAACACTGCACTGACGAAACTACACAGTATCACTATTAAATTTACTTTGTTATCGAGTTAAAAACAAGTGAATGTAAACACCATGCCATGTGTTTTGGCATGTCATTAACCTTTATAAAAATATTCATTAACTTGAAATTGAGGAATTGGCCCACAACATCCAGCTGGAAATGTTTTTTCTTGCTCTACAACAGACAGGATTGTAATGACCATTAGACAGGGTTTTCGAGTTAAACAGTTTTCATCATATTTTTGTAAAATTGATAATAACTACACTATTACAACAAAATTATTTGAAACATACCAAACTATCACACACGAATAAATTTGAGGTTTTAAGTGATTAAACTTCGACTTTTTTTTTTTTTTTTTTTTTTTTTTTTTTTTTTTTTTTTTTTTTTTTTTTTACATTTCATTCCTTCCAGCAGAAGGCTGGGAGGCGGGCTGCTGGAGAGTCATAGGGGACTCTTTTCAGCCAATCTACTACTACGGGGAGGGAAGGGGGATGGAAGGTCGGCCGTGGCCTTGTAGGGAACCATCCCAGCATTCGCCTAAGTGTCTGAGGGAAACCACGGAAAACCTCAGACAGGATGGCCGAACCGAGTTTAACCCCGGTCCTCCCGAATGATAGGTAGGAGGCCAATATTGGCCTCCTCCCATCTCGGTGTAAACTTCGACTGTGAACGACAGTTATATATTACACACTTTTTATATTTCATCTGCGAGTATTATGGAACTTAACGTAGAGAAAGACGTGAGTAAGACTGCTGGTCCCTGATACGGGAACGTATTGATGCTGGAGGTACAAGAGTTTCCGAAGCTTCTTCTCAGCTGATATCCCTCCCCAAGCTACCACATGGCTGCCGCAACATAATTCGTGTAACGACCAAACTCAATCTAGCTCATTTTCTGTCAATTTCCCGTCAACCTCGGGCGCAACCCCTCTCTTCCTTGGTGGGAACAGCGAGGGGCCACGTGAAAAAAATAGAAGCTCACCCCACCAGCGGAGTACAAACGAGGTTAGTGAACGAGCGAGATTTCGGCTCGCTCGCTAGCATAATCTCATCAGAAACCTGTGCGGACAGACAACTATACTGCAGACCAGTGTGCTAGAAAACAGGAAGTTGTGGAACTTTTCACCTTCTCATTAAAAAAATAACAGGTCAAAACGTTTCACTTAAACTGGGAACTGTTGAAATGTTAATCCTGAGAACGTTATTTTGAAGGGAATTCAATTTTTTTTTTTTTTTTTTTTTTTTTGCATATGCTGCATATTGTCTAAAAACAAGAGAATAGAATTACAAACTTTGACAATGTTAACACACATTTTATGTATCACATTTAACTATAAGTTATGAAAGCTTAACGTAAGATGGTGAACATAAATTTAAATTTTACTCTTATTAATCCATAAAAATTAATATACCAACGTCAAACAAAATAAAAAAAGGCCAGTAAGAGCATTTATAAGTGACAAATAGACCAAGTTTCTTAGATGTTGATTTTATTCCCCAGGTGGGATCAGCACAGTTCGTAATGCTCCTCAATTATTTCAAATAATTTTCTACTTTATCGATCTAATCATGTTTTTATTTGAAGTCTCACTACATTTGTTATAACATCACTTCCGCTGCCAGATTGGGTGGTTTTTGAGTATCCATTCAAAGTCGCTTAAGGAGTTAACCAGGCTATGATCTTTCTTGAAAACCTTAATACGAATCCCTTCGAAAATCGTATTGTACAACACAATCCTTGTCAGGTTGTGTGAGGTTAGGTTCGTCACGAAAATGTATCGTTAGTGAGAGTAATCAAATTAGCATCTTATCGATTAGTTTAATCATTGTCAGTCCCCGTTTTCTACCCCGAAAACTGAGGTTCCAGAAAGCTACAACATAATTTAACATAGTGTGTGCGTGAGCTACAAATAGATCGTGACACTTGGTTTCATACATTTGGATCGTCCTTAACTATAACGGAGTAAAACCTATGAAAAGTTCTTTTTTGCCGCAGGATCTCACAGAGAACGGTTGAGGATTTAAGGAAAGTGTGAGTTACTCATATTTAGAACAGCAGCTGAATGGGAAAGGATTTTATTGTTCTCATTTCACTTACGTCCAAGTATCATTGGAGCATGATTTAGGTTTCCAGATATTCGGAAGGTATTTCGTTCTTCGCAATATGTGATATTAAGAACTGACCGTTTTTGTAAAAGCTACAGGGTGTTAAATTTTGAAAGTTTATTACGAGAATACTTCAAAACCTGATATGATCAGATGGAATTTAATCCAAATTCATCGTCCTTTCTTCAGGTAGTGCTAACATAACGTTCCACGTACAGATTCCATGTAAAACTGTCGGTCTCCGTTTCCTGATGAGGTTGCGTGATCAAGACAGAGACAGAATCAACGGCAAATCAAAATCTAGTCACCAGTTTATTATGACCACACGAGATGTATTACCAAGAATGCTCTGCACTAATATGATTAAACTCAACCATCTTCTCAATTATTGACGAAATACCTACTTCCAAAATGAGTGGAGCACAGTGGACGCTGTGTACCATCCCTTAGTGTCCATATTAGTGAACACTGACAAGATAAAAATCACAGGGAAAGATATAAACGTCGATAAACACATGGATATGTGAATATCTCTCCAAACAGTTCAAAGACACAATCCTTGAAACGAGGGGACAAACAGCCAGCTAGCCAGCGAGTATACTGTTCAAGGGAGATGAATTTTCCGTCTATGTACCTGTATGATGATTTTTTTAAGGTTTGTTGTTTATAATTTTCTCAGACACTGCAAGCAGGATACAGTCCACCATAGGATTTTTCGTACCTAAATTGGTTTTACCAGAGATCCCGTTACCTTCACTTTTCAGGGTTCCTATGAGGCCTTCACAGCTACCGATAAGGTCACGATGAGCTTCGTAGTTTCCACTGTACCTTTTTTCCCCAAAGTGTCCACCTTACTTCAAGACTATACGCCGGCTCCACGGCGGGAGAATCAAATCAGAAGTGAAATTATTCAAATTCAGCTAGTACTACAAAAAGCGTTCTATACATCTTAGGAGAATCAAGACTGAAATTGTTTCGCCGCAGCATGAGAATGTCACCAAATGGTCTGTCTAAAGAATATGTGACGTCACCGTCACCTTCCGCCGACCAGTATGTAGTACCTGAGTAGCGGACTAATACATTGTTTCTAATCAGTCGCGACCTAAGTGTGGTAGTGGGTGGCTCGGTTATCGTGGCGATCGACGCTACAGTAAATGTGCGGTTTACTTTGTATCATGAAGAGAACTTAATGTGTTTAGTTATAACAGTACGTGTGATATGAAAAGTTTTGAACAGTGCGTAAGTTAAGAAGAACATTAGCAGTGACACTAAAGTAACTTGGTGGATAGCGGACTCAATTATTAATTTCCCTTATTGCTTAAAGAACTCTGCAATCTAAGGAATGATGAAGTTTCGATTAACTTTTGTATTTAAAATTTGATGGTTTCCAAGCAGTTTGATGTTTTAAGATTTTACAATAAACGTGTGTTGGACTGAAGTTTGTGCTAACGTACTTGGTGACCTTTTTTTATTAATTATCCACCCACCTACAACTTACGGCTGGTTTGGTACATCATCTGGCGACCGCGGCAACAACGAACTATTTAAAATATTTAACCTGTCTCTAGAACTGTGTATGAATCATTTATAGAACTGGTTATAAGTTTTATGCACTGAGTTCGAGTTGAGTGAACATACACGTAAAATACGACCCCCGAGTCTTACATATACTTTTTTAAAAAATCAGTGAGTTTTTTAAGACCGAGTGGAAGACCACGAATTAGTTGGATGAAGCAAGTGGAAAAGGTTTTGTCTAATCGCTGTGCAGAGTAGATGAAGAAGTGGTGTAAGACAGGAGATTGTAGAATAGGCTTATTTAGTACCTCATGCGGACCACTGAGGTTGAAAATCGATTATGAGCTTTCCACAAAACTCACCTATATCTACATAAAAAGCTGTCTAAGAACTCTGGTCAGTTTATAAGCGAAACGTGAGTTAAGTATTAGTACTTTCGTAGCATGACGGCCCCTGTTCAACACGCTCAGTCAAAATTGAGGGAGCTGTAGGTTTTCGACTTGGCAGACATGCTATTGTATCAGAAGAAAATGACCAAACAGTACGACACAGACAGAAACACAAAAACAGATAGAGCTGAGCTATCAGCCGTGAGCGGGGCATTTGTAGTGCCGAAGGCGATCGATGGGTCATATTTGCAGATAGCCCCCAAGGCGCGTAATCACGTTACAAAACAATTTGTTTGCAAACTGAAGCGTGAACTGGCAAGCTGGAGAGCTCTCAACTGGCCTTGTTCTCGGAGCACTGACCGCCGCGTTGAGGGTTCGATTCCCGCGGGGCATACACTACCTTCACTATTGATTTAGGCTTAAAAGGCAGCTGATGAAACTACCATTGCCAAATAAGCAAACTAGTACAAATACTATATTATACACACTGTTAATCTGCCACACTGTTCCATTATTTAAGTTCTCAGCTGCAGGCTAAGGCTGTAATTCGATCCATAAATTAAGCAGTAGCTCGAACGTCGAATATTTTTGATTCACAGATAATTTCTACAAATGTTTTCTTTCACATTTGTAAAAATGCGCTAGAATGAACTTGAACTAAAAGACAAAGTCTTCACGTCATATTCTGGTCGATATAAGTACTTCCATAAACTAGCACACAACCATAAAACATTCAGTAACCTGGTGTTTTAAAATACTTGACGCTTTGTGCTCCCGATTTATTGGTTTAAAATGGTTGACATGTGACATGGTGTACGGGGAAAAGTGCTGATCATTGTGAGGTAACAAGGTTATTTTTCCATTTTTGGTTTATATAAGAACGTTTTATTACTTTTCGTCACGTTGGGTTGGTAACAGTGTGTCTAGGTTATCGCCAGTGATGGTAGAGTGACTCTATGATGGCGAACCTGTACAACTTTTATCACGAGCATATTGCCATTTGCCTTCACTGTACAAATAGCAAAGAGAGAAGATAGTTGATTTGTGAAAACGAACTAGCAATTAATTGGTGTCAAATAACAAATGAGAAATAATACGAAATATATAAAAATATTTGGGTTGATATTAAAATAGCAGCAACCAGTACATATTTTGACTGGTTGCTGCTTTTAATATCAACCGAAATTTGATATGACAGCCACTGATTTCCACTAATCCATCATAGATAAAATATTATATATATAAAAGTATTTCTGGAACTAGGAATTGTGATTCCCGGAAAGAAATTCGATTCTTGGTAAGAACAATAATTTATCACTACCTAAATACCGATGTGGCCTAATTCAAGGTATTTCTCTTCACCAGTCTTTCTTTTTAGGGAGAAGAGTACAATAATTGAGAGTTTTATTGAATTCGACCACGCAAGTGCAACTGAACATCATCCAATATCAGGGGAGTTACCAATACAATTTTTAGATTTTTTTAAAAATATTAAACTATCGAGCCCTAAATGAAGCGCTTGTAGCATTGCCCATATACAGGGTTAGTCTAAATGATGCATAGGGTCTCAAAACACCGTGTATTGAAAAGCATAAGACTTACAAAGACGAGTAATACATGAAAGAAACATAAGCTCACCAAGTTTAAAAGCCCGCTTGGTGTGAGCCATGCACGCTAGATGGCAGCAGTGGACAAGTTGCATCGAGCAGATGGTGACAGTATCCGTGCACCTGGATATGTTGCAAGTGTGATTGTTTTCACAGCTGACTACTGACTGCTCCACTTTCACTCTACAACAAGACGGGGCTCCTACCTCACTGGAGTACAAATGTCCGCGACTTTCTCGACTGCCACATCGCTGGATGGTCCGAGTGATGTTCCTCTGTTGTCATGGCCCCCAGGTCGTTAGATCTGACACCATGTGATTTCTTCTTGTGGGTTATGTGAGGGACAAATGTTTATGTACCAGCTAAAGCCAACAACACTGCAAGAATTATTGGAACGGATCGCTGCTGCTATGACGGACATTGATAGGAACGTGCTATAGAACGTATAGACGGAACTGGATTACAATTTGGATGTGTGCCAGCAGTGCCGGATCTAGGGGGGTACTAACCGGGGCGCTTGCTCCGGGCGGCAACTTCAGGGGGACTGCAAAATCATGTCTGAAAGGGTGATAACTGGCAAATTCATGCGGTGGCTACCTGTTTTTAACTCTACTGCCCTCAGCCGCAAACACAGGGAGGACGGCAAATCAAAGAATAGCTCCTGTCCTCCACCGAGCGACAAATTAATGTTTGAAGGAAGCAGCAATCTCAAGTTTTTGTCCCGGGCTGGGCACATATTGAACATCTATAGTATGTACCAGAAACTTGGGGACTTTATGTATCTTATAATGTATCACTCGTCTTTGCAAGTCGGATACTTCTCAATACACATTATTTTCAAACCCGAGTGAATCATTTAGGACTAACCCTGTACATAGTCTCTTAGATCATGCTTTGTAGAAATAAATAACTGAAGAATTGTAAAGAAAGTATTCAAAGAAATGAGGCTTCTTTTGAAAAATACTAACAGTGCCATAATACGAAAGTAAAAGACTAGCGTAATTTCAATTAGTAATGAAAATGACAAACTCGGTAAACTTCCAGCAGCTGTAAGCTCAGGTAACATTTCGTGCAGCCTGAAAAAGACAACTACTAGTGAAACTGTACCTCCAACTGAGCAGTGATTCTCGCCTATGCGTAATTACACATTTCCGATCCACAGCCAATTCGGCGCGGCTGGCAGAAGCGGTGGCGAGATTTTTTTTTGGCGCAGAGAAACATGAAATGCAATTATTGGCCGGTATTTCGAATTACATATTTTTCCGCATCAAATTACTTCCCCCCGGTCTCTCCGTAATAGAGATATGTAAAAAAAAACACTGTCGGATAAAAAAAAAAGAATGGCAGAAATATGCCGCCTGGGTACAGAGCAGTGGTAATGCTGTTTAACGTTTAATTTCAGAGTCGAGTGACTTTTAACTGGAGCGCCCGATACGCAGGAAATGAGTTCTTTTGATACTGCGCGGCACGCGCCGTGCCAAGCTGACGGCTTCATCGCCAGTCACATCTCCCCACACGCGGGGGAGCGGGTAAGGAATACAGGCGGCTTCAGTTTCAACGCTAACTCTGTAGATTATAACTATAGTGAGAGAGAATGGCAATATAAAAGCTTTACCTCGGGGGTCTATAGTGTGACCTGAATAAAACACGTAAGCCTTGTGAAATCACTCCTCCAGGCTTCTGATCACTTTAATTTAATTTAATTTAATTGCAATGGAGCACAGGCTCCGGTGGTAATTTCCCTACACACCCATCTTCCCCCTATCCTGCACCCACCTACATTTGCCCTCTACAAATTTTATCTTTAAGTTTTCGGTAAATTATTCATCATTTCTCTTGGTAACTCAATCCAATCCCTTACCTAAAAAAGAGAATCTTCCCACACCCTTGTGCCTGAAATCCAGTGCCAGCTTGTGGTCATGGTCATCTTTTCCCTTCAATGCACTACTTTTCATACCTATTGCAATATCTTTCCATGCCTCATCGTCAGTATATGTACTGTACACTCCCATGACCCTCTTCATCCTCCTCCTGTCTTGCAATGAATCCCATTCCAGCTCCTTTATCATATCCGTCACTGATTGTATTCTGCGATAATTTCCAGGAACAAATCTAGCAGCCCTTTTTTGCACCCTCTCCAACTCCTGTATTTGATACACAAAATGAGGGTCCCATGCTACACTACCATATTCGAGCAATGGTCTCATCAAAGTTTTGTAACCCAATTCCTTTACTTCTCCCGTACATCCCCTCATCACTCTCTCCAGCAAGTGCAGAACTTTGAAACCTTTTCCTGCCACCTGTCCAATGTGTCCTGCCCAGTTAAGCTTGTTATCAAAAGTAATGCCAAGATATTTACATTTCAAGTCTTCAGCAAGCAATTCTTTCCCCACCTTATATTCATAATTAACCTTTTGTTTTTTATTTGTTTATCTAATAAGCTGACACTTCTTTGCATTTATCTTCATTCTCTGTTTACCAACCCAACTAGACATCCTGTCCACATCACCCTGCAACTGTTTACAATCCTCTATCGTTTTCATTCTTTTATACAGCATTATGTCATCTGCAAACAATCTAATTTCAGATAGTAAACAATCAACACAATTATTCATTAGAATAATGAATAGCAATGGTCCCAATCCGCTACCCTGTGGCACATCCATTTTTACTTCCACTTCTTTTGATACTACATTTCCTACCCTAACTTTCTGTTTTCTACCTTTTAAAAATTCTTCTACCCAGCAAATCACTTTCTCATCCACTCCAATGGTTTTTACCTTATTTACTACCATTTTATGGCTTACTCTGTCGAACCCCTTTGACAGATCTAGTACTACACTATCAATTTGGCCTCCCTTCTCTATTTCAACTGAAATATCTTCCATATATCCCACCAACTGAGAGTCGCATGAATATCCTTGCCTGAACCATGTTGGCTGCTTGAAAACCACTTATGTTCCTCACATATATTTCTGATGTGGTTGCATATCAGTCTTTCCATTAATTTACCTACCACTGATGTCAAACTGATTGACCTGTAATTCTCAACTCTATTTCTCACCCGTCCTTTATGTACAGGTACTACTATTACACTTTTCCAGTCCTGTGGTAAGCAGCAAGTGTCTAGACTCAATTTAAATAATATTTCAAAATAAGGTACAATGTCACATCCGGCTATATTTAAGATATCTGTAGTAATATTATCTTCCCCAGCCCCTTTATTTTTTTTTTCAGATTTTTTTTTTTCTTTCATGATTTCCTCAGGATGGATATTAAATTTTTTACTATCGTCATTTCTAATTGTGTTGTTAAGCTCGTTCTCCGAATTAGACCCTCCTGTTTCTGATTCATTGTCCCTAATGCTTTCACTGAACCAGTTACTTAAAATCTCTGCCTTTTTCAAATCGTCAGTAACTTCTTCTCCATCCTTATCTATAAGTGTCTCTACACCCTCCCTTCCCCTCAGTTTCCTGATATAGCCATAGAAATTTCTAGATGCATCAGTCAATGGTCCTCCTGCACTGACAATACTCTTCATAAACCCATCTTTAGCCATTTTCTTTGCTGTTATTAAGTCCTTGTTTAGTTGTTTTAAATATTCCCTACTACCCTGCTGTCTCTTAACTCTGTTATGTTCTTTTCTTACCAACCTCTTTAACCTCCTCACTTCCCTATTATAGTACATAGGTTCTCTACTTCTCTTTATTTTCTGCTTTGGAATAAATTTTTCTTCCCCATTTCTTATTATCTCCTTGAACTCTTCCCTTTAATTTGAAATAGTAGGGAATCCGGGGTAGAACGGGATGGCAAGTAGAAAATATGTTTTAAAAACACAAAAGGGTTCACTAAAACATCTTGTCGCAATACAGTAGGCTACCGACCTTATATTTCATGTACGTAATAATGTATAGTATGTCAAAATGTACCTGTGTATTTCGATGATATGTATGGAGCGTCAGTTCGATTAATCGATTCTTACGTTGTTGTACTAATCTCTATGGTAAGTACTAGTAAGTACTATGGCTGCAGTAGCCGCGGGAGAACTTTGACAGTGTGAAGCAGTGTTTCAGTGAATGCAAGAAGACAAATTGAGTCCTTGGATAGGAACGTTTCTCGTGCGTGCTTCCGCGACGGAAAAATAAACTCTGGCTGTCGTTTTCGCATCTTTGTGATAACCAGAAGCTATAGAACTGTTGATGTATGTGCTAGAAGAACTTGTACTGAGATTTTTTAGGAGCCATGATTGTTTTAATAAATGACAGTGGTAAAGTGGCCTAAACTTGTTTCAAGTTGAACTTTTCTCTCGTAAGAAATTGCAGTCTTCGGAATACCAAATCTATTACGAGTTATATGTATTAAATTCTATAGTTTTTTCGGTATGCTATAAAAGCTGTGCAAATAAAAGTGGGTGGTAATAACAATTATTTACATCGTGTGTTGATTGTGACCAAATTCCACCAATAATTTATTATCTAAAAACTCTAATCAATGAATTAATCGTTAATAAACCCTCCATACAACCATGGTGGGTTAGTATTTGAAAGATAAATGTGCGAAGTCATGATACCTCTCCTAAGGTGTGTCAAATATAATATAGCAATTAAAGGGTTGTTTGAGCAGCGAAATCAGTTGTTTTACAACCTGTAAATTTTTCTATGAATGCAGTACAATGTAATAATTACAAAAATGCATTAATATTGTGAGAAAACAAAAGAGCGATAGTTTTCTTTTTCAAAAACAAAAATTAATTTCATTTGCCCCGTTCTGCCGCATGCCCGTGGTAGAACGGGGTGGCAAGAGGTGATAATTACAAAAATATGTAAAACCAGCGGAAATGAAGAAAGAATAAGTTTGATCTATATTTATTTAGTTTTAAGTCACTATAAAGTTTTAATTAATTGTGTCCTTTTCTTATTCCTATTCAGTAAATTCACACACTAGGACAGCCTAATCGTCTTCGCTATTTATTGCTGCACAGGAATTGTGTGCCGATTTTTTGCACATGAAACAAGCTACCAAACCTTCAACTGATTTTCAGTAAAATTCGCCACAATATACACATTTACAGTCGGAACAATCCTCAGAATCTTCTCGTTAGTTTGGTATTATTTCTTCAGCGCCTTCTTTTTTCCATTTATCCTCACTTTTCTTTGTTCTTTTTCCATTCTTAATTAGTTTTATACTTACTTTTTCTTGTTTGACGAAGTTCTTTTACTCTTTTTTCTCTAATAGCAATTTCTACCACTTTTTTACATGGTGAATTCCGATTCGTCCTTTTCGGGTTTTCTTTAATTTTTGAAACAGGTGTAATAATTTCATGTGAAATATAAAAAGAAGAAGCTCTATTCTCAGTTGTCATCCAAGTGCACCCCAAGAGTGGGGAAAAATGGAGTCCTTCCTAACTCCGCCCCACCCGTTCTGCCCTAGGAACACGATTAAGGTTAGGGACATGGGGTCACTCCAGAAAGATACGAAAACAAAATGTAGCTACGTGAAACTAAACACAATTAAACGTGCTTCAAGCATGAACTAACTATATTTGTATGCATAATTTACCTTGGTTACAAAATCATTAGACGTTCCAATACAGGAGAAGTGAATCACACAACGAAAACTTGACACACTAACGCTTGAAAACTAGACTGATTTGGCTGCCGTGGTTTGGCAGCAGTAGGTTGGTCTAGTTCTACTTTTTCACTCGCTGGCAATACCTGCTTGACTTCGAAAAACGTCGAACTGCGTTCCGCCCCGGTACCCCGTTGTACCCCTACTTCCCCTATACTTCTTTTTGCGTCAGCCCTCGTTGACGTCATTATCCAAATCTGCAAGACCGGGGTAGATTCCAACTCGCGGCACCCAGAATGTAATTAGAAAGCGTTTCTACTCACCCAAAATGTTCAATTAGATCTTAAGTAAAATTTAGAAACATTATCCGGGTGAAAATTATTATAGGTGGCTTGGAGACCATATATAAATTGGGCACACAAAATTTCATAGTTCTTGATTTCCCCCTCTTTTTCTTCGTCGTTAACACAATTGGTTACATTTCTGTGGCCCTCACAAATTTGTGACATCGATCAACTTTAAAATAGCATACATCCACATTATTACACCTGGTCCCTATTTAATGGTTTTATTATTTTAAATTATTCGTCTGCCTATATCATCTCAGTTTAACTCGCATAATGTACTTATTCTTCATTACCTCAAGTTCTACACATCTCAGCAAAAAACGAATAAAATATAGAAATGTAAGCATCCAAATAAAAAGATTTTATGGAAGCTTATTATGACCTTCTGAACAATGTTTCACCAAAATAAGTATAGGTACAGATTTATTTGCCTCTGATTTCGTTATTTTGTCTAGTAGCTATGACGTCATCGAGCTTTTGACTCCGTCCCAGTCTGAATATCACACTTTTCGAACTTCTCCTTCCTCTCTAACGTCTGACGTAATTTATGGATGGCTTCTTGATAAGGAGCTGAAATAAATTGTTTTCTTATTAATTCTTACTGGGTTTTCATTAAGTTGGAAGCAAACTCTAAAAAAAAAATATAATTTTGTATTCCATGCTTTAAAACATAAAATAATATCCGAAACTATTGGTCCAAAAAATTCTTTTAAAATTTGCCGTGAATTGTAGATTACATAAAAAATTATGTTTAAGGAGTTTATGGTTTCAGCAAAATAACTAAATGATTCGTTTTTACAAATGTAATACGTCAGAACCTATTTTTTTTTTTTACAAAAATATCATAAGTCTTGTACTATGGTATTAGAGAATTTCATTTAGTAGAAAAACTGTTTTGAACTTATTATAACTTTTTTAACTAAGGTTTTTTTATTTACGCACACAATTAACACAATTTCACAAACCAGAGTATGAAATAGATTTGTAAATCACTTGATACCGAATTATTTAACAAAAATTAGGTTTAATGTATAATCTGTGTACAGAACTATGAGCGTGCCATAGTAATTCACACATCACGCACATTTTGTTCTTCGATTAAATTAGATTAGATACATAAGCTATGACCTCGTTTGAGAATAGACTTCTAGAATCAAGCATATCATTGTTAAAAGACCTGTGATATAACCAATTACTGACTATAAGAAATTTACTCAACATCCCAGAAGTACATACAACTTCCGGTGGTAACTACAGATGCGTAAAATTCTGTGTTATGTTATGTTGTATATTAGAATGCACTTTCCAAAGACTTCTTAATTTTTACATCAAAACATAATTTCTTTAAAAAATCGTCGTCTACATTAGTAATTCGAAATATCTGCCACCTTCCTTTTTCATACCTCAAGTAGATGTTATTTCTTCATATAGTAAAATGGATTCAGAAACAAAAACTCTCTCGGTATGGATTTTTAGCTATCAGGTTTTTGCAGATAACACCTCAGTTCTTGGGGCAGGACGGAGGGGAAGGTTCATCAAATTGACAGGTTTATTTCTGAATATAATTATCATTTGAATCAAATATTTGTCATTTCTTAGATTTTTCCACGCATCTTATTTCGCAAAATCTGGAAGTTCTTGCTGTGAGATTACTGTTATGGTTTCCAACTTTTTATAATCTCTTTATTAAAAGAGAATCATAAGTTACAAATCTATGAACTATGAATAGGACTTCTTCAAAGACAATACGATTAAGTAGTATTAATAAGATCGCAAAATTTTTTACAGTAGAAAAATTTCTCTAGATGGGAATCAATAAGTGTGCACGTGAAAGTATGTAATTGTGGTTAATAGAAGAATATTGTTGGCTTAAAATCAATCATTTTCACCCTGGCGATAAAAAGTTTTTTGAAAATATTGAGCCAAAAATGACTTCCCCAACATTATTCCACATATTTTTATTATTACACACACTGAAAAAGCTGCGAATAAAACTCCAAACACGGTTGCGCGTAATTGGAACTTTTGCATCTATTATATCGTCTAATATTTCGATCTCAAATAAGTGTTTTTTTAATTGTTGAAAGAAGTAAGAAGTAGATCCATTTTCGAGGTTTATTTCAAATTTGTGCGACTTAGTGCAGTAATTGCAGATATTTTTCTTACAATTTCGTTCAAAAGAATTTACTTTTTATCATCGAAACTTCAGAAGCTGATATATTTTTTTAGAATGAAAAATAGTAAGCTTTTTATAACTCGTTCTGTAATGAAGTAAGTATTGTTATAATACTTTAAACTGCAAAGTTTTACATATAATCCAAGTGTTGGGTTTCAACATTAGTACAGCAGCTAAGGATATTGACCGAAGTAATCAAAATATAATCCAAGTGATTTACAAAAAAAAAAAAAAAAAAAAAAAAAAAAAAGGGAAAGATGCTGCAAATTTATATACTAATAATCTAAGCGGTATGAGGATAAAGAAGCAGCTCCATGGAACCAGGTTAAGTAAAGTGCATGAAAATGAAATACAGGTGTGACTAAATCACAAAGAATAAGAATAACAGTGGAACAATCTTAATTTTTTTTTGAAAATTAATTACTGTCGTGTCACAGTTATTATTAGAAATTTTTATAAAGGAAAGCTCGACCTGGACATTTAAATCTTTTATTTGGGTTGAAATCTTTAGTTAAACCTACGGGATTTCTATTATATTTCTAATTTAAATGTGGTCTCAAAACAAAATTCTTTTGTATGAGGAAATCGCTCCTCAGTAAGATGCCTCGCTAAAACACGTGTGATTAATTACGGAACCGTGTTCCTTGTTTGTGCGTGTTGACTGTATGCATATCGCAGGGTAGGTTAGGTTGCGGTACCGGTTTGTATTAGCTGATGCGCGCATATTGGGCCGTTAATACATTCCGTTTGCTTGGAGGTGCGCTGGCTCATTTGCAATAGCTGGTCCAGTCGGCTATGCCAGCACATCCAGCCCCTCGTCCTGTCCATCGCACACCCCCAGGCCCTCCGCACTGTTATTCCAACAGGTCTACCACCACCACGCAGCATCCATCAATATTCAGCCCGCGGCAGAAATCCCTACGCCGAGCGCCTCACCAACACACGCGGAGACGAGTGTTACCAACTTTTGCTCATTAAAAGCTATCAAAGCCCGTTCTTAAACGCATATTTTAAGACACTGGTTCTTTCTAGATCATAAAAGCATTTCACACTTCGTTCAATTTTTTTAGTGCTTTACGCCTCGTCAGTAGATGCGGGAAAGGTCTGAATGTCTGGGGCCAAAGAACGGGGAGGAATTCAAGCATGGCCTTTTTGAAGGAACCATTCCGGCTTTCTCCTGGAGCGATTTCAGGAAACAACGAAAACCGAAGTCTGAACAGCCGGGTCGGGATTCAAACCTACTTCTTCCAGAATGCGCTACCACTCACCTACTACGCAAGATACCTTCATTAAAAGTTGATGGATAAACGAGAAATAATCTTCCGCAAGAAATAAATATAAAAATATTTTGTTCATATTTTCCCTGTCAGCCTTTTGTGGCGGTCATGTCTGCGGAAGAATAAACATAATGGAAGAGTTATGTATTTTATCAAACGAAGGATTAACATTTTTTCGTTAAGTGTAGCTTAAAATCAACTATTCTTTTAACATTGTTTATCGAGGAACAAGAAAAGTTCCAAATTGGGAAAGGAGTAGAAAGGTTTGTGTCCAGTGTGTAAAGCCCATCAGGCCATCTAAACAGTGTATTCTAGAAGCAAGTTCTGAAAACAAAATAATAACTCGTAAGTGGCACAGACTGACTTAGTCGGAATGGTTCTTATTTTCTCTTATGTCATACAGTAAACATTTCTGCAATATCGTTCACCTTAAAGACAGATCAGCTATTTCTTTGTTTTTTTCACACCAAAATTTCAGTAAGAACAGTTTGGGAAATAACGTTTTCCGAAAACATTTTTCTCTTAGTTTTAGTTGCATTTTGTATCCTTCCATACCAGAATACGAGTTTTTTTCGTACTTAGATTTAAATGTGCATTAAAAAATCATATAGCACCGTGATGCGATTGTTGTGGAGCGAAGTTAACTGAGAGCTAGCTTATCACAACCATTGAATATATTCTAAAACAAGAAGAATAAATAAGAACTGTCATTTTGTTAACGTTGGAAAATTGTTGAAATGATTCGATCTTTCATTTGAAAAATACTTGTGCATTAAATATGGTATTATATTAATTAAATGTATAGTGTCTAATTAATGACAGTTAATAAATCTACTAACAGGACTATGCAATATTCCCAACATTTGTTAAGATTGTTAAATTTAGAATCACCAATGTATTTAATTGAAAAAGTTCCTTGAATGCTATAAAAGATTTTGCTGTTTTCGCAGCCGTCATACTAATATAAATTGCTTACGAGATTAACGCTGCGTCCTTCTTCTTCCCGACGTTTCGACCAGGGCTTTAGGTCGTCCTCAGGGGAGTAACCGCCTACTGAATCTGCTAGAGACTGGCGTGGCTGGTTGCTTTCGTATTCACAGAACAAATACGAAAACAATCAGCCACGCCAGTCTCTAGCAGAATTAAGTCTCTAGCAGATTTCAGTATCTAGCAGATTTCATTCTCTAGCAGATTCCAGTCTCTAGCAGATTCCAGTCTTTAGCAGAGTCAGTAGGCAGCTAGTCCCCTGAAGACGACCTAAGCTCTGGTCGAAACGTCGGGAAGAAGTAGAAGGAGGAGCATTCCTACGCAGCATTAATCTCGTAAGCAATTTATTTTCTTTTAATGCTATTTAATTGTGATATGATCACTCTTACAAAATTTAACACTGGATTTAACAGAACTTCTCATAGAAGTCTAGCTAGCATCTTTAATTATACAATCATGGGTACAACCAAAGATGCAATTTCTTTTTAAAATAAAAAAATAAAACAATAAATTTTTACCACTTACAGACTTACTAAGCCAGAGCAGCAATTAATAGTTTCATCGCGCCATACTTGTAGCACAAGGAGCTATTGTCCCACGTCGCTAATGCTTGAGTAATCATTCTGAAGACATTCACATTACGCCTGAAATGAACCGAGTATTTAAAATTAAATCGGCGGAAATTTGATTCCACCATTTAATCCGTGGTTGTTACAGTATTGTCTACCCAGTTGGACCGTCTTTTTCTAACGACATTCACCAATAACTCTCTTTCCAGTGGTTATTCACTTGCTCCGTATAACCATGTAGTGAGTAATACAATTCGGTTTCCTACAATGTAAATGCCATTAGCGTCTAGAAAGCAGGTAGTTTTTTGGCTAGCCGAAGGATAAACATCTGTTTAAGTGCATTCCGTTACACATTATTTACACAAGACGGTCGGAAACAACTTTGGCAAGACCTATTAGGTTACAGAAGTGTTTGTAGGATTAAAATCTAGAGTTAGCTGCCAGTTTAGCATAGCCTTAACGGGAGGTGCTGTGCGAGAAACCAAGCCTCACTCATGGGCTGTTCTAATAGCGGCTTAACATACAGAACAGAGTTACCACTGTTCACTTACAGATACGATTTTAGTGTGTAAGGAACTATCAAAATGGTGGGAATTATTTGGGAACGAATACTCAATCCCCTAGGTCCCCATCCTGGAAAGATGAGGACGGCTTCTGAAACATTAGGGTATGGAACTGACTAAACAAGAACAAATTCTAAATTACGATTCCCCCCCCCCCCCCCGACCTGTTTCAACACCTGGCTCGTGTCGTAGTAATGAAGTTGATTGGCTGTGCACACCGTTTGTAGAATAACAGGCAGGTTATCCCAAAACCTACATATATTAATGTCATTTTATATCTTTGTAATGTTAGAGTTCCATGGCCTGTTAGTATTACCCTTTAAAACGGTTTCTATAGCAACAAGATATACGGATATAACTAGGAGATTGCCTAGGTTGTTAGCGCTAAGGAGAACCTGCATATTAAGAAGTCCGATTATGTAATTGAAGCGATGTATTTGGAGTTATTAAAACTAAGTTAAACTGTGCTGAATATAAAAAACTATCAGTTCATTTATTTAGTTTTGCTGCACTTTCAGAAAATAAAATAAATAGCTCCACTTCGCAGCGAAATCACGAAGCTATTAAAAAGAATAAAAAACGATAAATAATAAACAGAAATCACGTCGGAAATACAACATGGCGACCGTGACAGGACTCGAACCTGTAATCTTCGGATATAACAACAAGTTCCTATCGCAGCCGCTTTAACCTAACCCGGCAGTCCTGCCGGATGTAGGAGACCTGCAGTTTAGCGTAGAATCAGAACTACGGAAGCTTACTGGCCTTCTTCATATTACACAGCAAGCAATACCAGAGGTGAAGGTCGAATTAAGGGCCATCGAAAATTCCCGGCGAGAAAAGGATTTGAGCAGGGGACCTTTCAATCTCCAGTCAGACGCCTTAACCACTGACCGTCAGACAAACCTGTGTTTAAATATCTGATATAAATATTATCACTTAAGCTCTTATTCTAATGCCGTATAGCAACATGGAATTCGAAGAATTTTTTCTTTAATAAATCCTAAAAAATACAACCATTTATTGATCTGAGATCAAATTTTAATAGTTTGGTATCGATTAACATCTCTTTATTTTATTTTTTATGGCATTCGGCTACTGGGCCATACAGCCAGCTCAATGTGATTTTTTGCTATCAAGTATTGACACAAGGACACTACAACACGGACAATCACAGACACGACACTAAACACCCATGCCCTCGGCCGGACTCGAACCTAGCACTCTAGACACTACGCTACCGAGGCCGGCCCATCTATTTCTTCTAGTATTCATTGTTTTGCAAGTTTCTACAGCTCGCGTTTACCGTTTGATTAATGTTACGCTGCGATCATCTCTGGTTACAAGCCAATGTTTATATTCGGTAAGAAATATGACCAGAGATATTGTCTTTCCAAAGCAGGTTGTTGAAGGTTCTTTGGATGACGAACGGTATGCAGTATGAATCGCTGACGCCCAGTCGCGTGGATGCGATATGGCGATAGGTGTAGTCGCGTGGCGGCCGGATATTTGTCCACGTCGAGAGCGATACTATTAATAAATGTGCCCCAGCGACCCTCTGACACCCGCCTAACGAGGGCTGTTACTTAGCAGTTATTGTATCGCATTCAGCGGCCGTATAAAACGCAAGTCAAACAGGATCCTCCTCCCCTAGCAATACTCAACAGATGGGCGACAGTTTTACCATATAAATAAGCTGCTCGCACGAGCGCGAAAAGGGAATAATAAAAAAAGGAGGTCTGTGCTGTGAGGGCGGGCCATTATTGCTACGTCGCGGGGCAGGCGCCGGTGGCGCCACGCGCCCGCCACGTGGCCGCTCCGTGCGACACGCGTGGCCGGCTTTTTAGCGCCCCGACTGGCCGCCACGTGGCGCCACAATGCACCAATAACGCAGGTCGCGCCATTGTGGCCGCCGTCGGCCGTTTGACCCGGCTCAGGCGACTAATGAAGGCGTCACACTCCAGACGGTCACTCGCTGCTGGAACTCGACGAAAATCGAAAATCGGCTATTTCGTGGATCATACCGTGAGTTCCTGGTAGCGTTCATTCCGAGGCTCGTTTTAACATTGAAACCAATTTGCTGATCACTCTACTACTGGCTTGCTAGGCTTAATTATCAGTGGATTTGTTCATCAGGGTTTATTCTCTTAGACTTTGATAGACCCCTACCAAATCTGCAAAGCAGCAGTTTTTCGTAGGGTTGTTGATTCTTTTTTTTTTTTTTAAATATTGGATTTTCGACATATCGATATTTTAAAAAGTATTAATATCTGCTGTCGATTTGTCGGAAATAGTATGATATAAAAATAAGACAGTTCACTGATAAATAGATGTGTGATGTTGATTTTAATCAAGTTTTCACTTTCAAATGGTTTTTCCTGGTGGTGATGATTTAAAAAAAAAAAAAAAAATGGCCATTATGCGAGTCATAATTTTCATAAAAATTAATAAATTTATAAAATTTGAAAGATTATCGAGGCAAATCTTTGTTGTGTATTTTTAAGATTGATAAGCAAAAGAGTTGAGACATTTATTCAGGTAGAAGTTTAGCTATTATCGCATGCATTATGGCCAAGTTGCATAACTTTTTTTCATAAGATTTTCTTTGTGGTATTTCATCCATTTTTGTATGTTGATAGCTTATTATGAGTTATCTTACTTTTCTTCCTCTATAATTAGTAACTATTTGCAATTTACACTTCCCACTATTCCCGCTAACACACTAATTTCAAGTTGGAATTCCCTGGACGATGCGCACGCTCATTTCAAACAGTTGGCTTGCGTTCGATTCTTGCTGGGCGAGCGATGCCTTGCCTAAACGTTTGTCATCATCTGAGTAGACTTGGTGCCTATAACTTCCAAATTAATTATAGAGACGTAGAAAGATTTATTTAAGCTTGCTTATCTCTATGCGTAACAGAAATTTGAGGGACGTAGTGTGATCTAGAGAAAAATAAAAATGATAACTTATTATTTTAAAAATATCGTCACCAATATCCAGATTTCAGTAATATCGATATGTCGTGCTAAAAATATCACTCATATCGATATTTTCAAAAAATTATATCGATATTTCGATGTATCGATATATTATCACACAGTCCTAGTTTGTACTCATATTTGACCCCTAAGTATTGGGTTGTCTCTTCTACCATCTCCCACATACCGAAGTCCATCTTCTCCTAATTAAATTCCACTGAAGTCTTCAGTTTATCTGATAAATTTATGTGCCATTTCCTACACAAAGGATTCATCTGGACTCCTCCGCCAATAGCCGTTGGTCCCCCTTTAGCAGTCATATTTGGTACTGGCCGTTTGACCCTCAGCTGTACAGTCACAGGTAGAACTGTTTACTGTCACATACGGTAGCAGGACGAGCCTGACCTAACCAAGTCACAACTCTATAGTAGAACAATAAAGTGTGCAGAAAGTGCAAAGATACACTGTTCAAAAACATCCTTATGCTGACCTACGCACTAGGATCGTGTACCCTATCAACAAGAGACACTAGTAAACTTCAAGCCTCTGAAATGAAGTTTGTGCGTACCATTCTTCAGAAGACACGAAAGGACAAAGCAAGGAATGAAATCAATCGTGCAGAAGCTGGTATAAAACATCAGCGGTCTTGCCTGAGATGGTAAGGACATGTCCAAAGAATGGAGGAAGAAAGAAAAGCAATGACCTATTTTGATATGAACATCAAAGTGATAAGACGTGCGAAAAGACGAAAAAAGAAATGGATTGACCAAATTAAGTAGGATCAGGAAGATTTAGGACTGGATTGGAGCAGGGCCGGATTTAAACTTTTTTTTAGTGTAGGCTGTTCATTTTGTGCCGCCCTTTTCTCCTTCATACTTATACTAATCACTAATTCGTATAATATTATATGTATATGTGAATGGATATATTTTAAGAGTGACTTAATTACTTGAAAGTATTCAGATTTAGTCATAAAATAGAAACAAGAAAATATGAATGTTTATTATGAAACAAGAAAATAAAAAAGGTAATACATAATTATAGTTTTATACGGGATTTTTGATTGGCGAACATCGAGGAACAACTTTCTCAATGTCAGTTTTCCATACAACAAACTTCGTAACACCCTTTTTATCGGCAAAGAACAGAAAACATGTTAAGACGTAGGCTCTAATTTGTAATCAACTATTAATAAATGATTATAATTTACACTAATTTCAGCCAGAATACCGGTTTCGACATAGTTCAATGCATGTTCCTTAAAAATTTCAAAGAATTTAATTCATTATTAGCTGAGAAATGACGAGTTAAGTTTCAAAAATCATTGACAATTTTTTTTTTTGCTGTCGTCAATCTTTATACTGGTTTGATGCAATCCTCCATCCCTTTCTATCCTGTGCTAACCTCTTCATATCTACATACCCCTTATAACCCACGTCCTCAATTATCTGCTTCATATATTCTAATCTCTGTCTTCCTCTACAGTTCTTACCTTCCACTGTTCCCTCCACTAACAAATTAACCAATCCAGCATGTCTCAAAATATGACCTACCAGCCTGTCTCTTCTTCCTGTAAGATTCTTCCATAAACTTCTTTTCTCACCCATCATTTCCAAAACTCGTTCATTTCATACTTTCTCTGTCCACTTAATTTTCAGCATTCTTCTGTAGCACCACATTTCAAATGCTTCAAGTTTCTTTCTTTCCGGTATTCCTAAAGTCCATGTTTCGCTACCGTAAAGTGCTGTGCTCCACACAAAGAGTTTTAAAAAGTTCTTTCTAATTCCTAGATCAATATTTGAAACTAAAAGATTTCTCTTTTTCATGAAGGCTCTTTTTGTTAGTGCTATTCTGCTTTTAACATCATTCCTGCTTCGCCAATCGGTTGTAATTTTGCTTCCCAAGTAACAGAACTCACTCACTTCTCCTATTTCATCCGATCCTATTTTTGTATTGAATCTGTTAGTACTGGTATCATTTCTTCTACATTTCATCACTTTTGTTTTACTTTGATTTATATTCAGTCCAAAATCTTCCTTTAGTATTTTGTTCATGCCATTCAATAACTTCTCAATATCCTCAGCCCTCTCTGATAATAAGACAATGTAATCAGCAAATCGTAACATATTGATTTTTTCTCCCTAAAAACTTATGCCACATGGAAATTTGTTTTGACTTTCTTCATTGCTTCTTCTACATAAAAGGTGAATATTAACGGGGATAGACTACAACCTTGTCTCACACCCTTTTAAACTGATGCATGTCTCTCGTGATTCTCTACTTTTATTATAGCTACTTGATTCTTATATAGTTTATAAAGTATTCTTCTATCTCGATAGTTTAGACCTGACCTCTTTAAAATTTTGAACATCTTGTCCCACCTAACATTATCAAAAGCTTTTTCTAAATCAACAAATGCCATAAAAGTATCTTTGTTTTTCTTGATCCGCCCTTCAAGTATTAATCTTAAAGACAGAATTGCTTCCCTTGTACCGAGATTTTTCCTAAACCCAAACTGATCTTCACCTACTATCTCTTCTACTACCCTTTCCATCTTCTGTATATTATTGTGGTCAGTAATTTTGAAGCATGTGACACGTTGGATATGGACGTCTCCGTACGGTGTTTCCGTGTAGTGGACTGGCAGCTCAGTGGTTAAAGCCCTTGCTTACGAACGTCGTGGTCTCCGGTTCAAATCTCCGTCGAGGCTAAGATTTTTAAAAATTGTTTTTCATCGTTAGAGTCAGGCCTGGGCCGTAGGTTATTCGGATTGAATGTTAAACTGTAGATTTTAGAAAGTTAGGGGTGCAATGCGAGGCAAATCGTAGGTAGTCTTGCAATGTTGTAGGTGTACACTTTTTTACGTTATAATGATCCCTCAGGTGTTGTTCGCAGTCAGTGTGTGAGTGTGAACCACAATAATATTATTATAAATACGGAAGTAAGTCTGTCTTTTTGTTACGTTTTGACGACTAAATGTTGGAAATTGATTCTCTGCAAGAGACAGGTTCGACGGTACAATGATATAGTGATAGCTTTCTTGTCGTATTATTCCGACTAGATATTGTTTGGGACCAATCCTTCGTTACCAACAACTTTCTAGATTTAATTCTTGCAAAAAAATTCTTAATCCACGCGTACGAAGTCGCGGGTACGAGCTAGTCATAAAATAAATATGAAAGAATTAGTTTAGAATACTGTTAACGACGTAAGGATAAAGAATCAGCAGTTTTTAAAATTTATGTCTGTCTGTATCTCGATCTATGTGTTTTGATGTACTGGACTCACCAAAAAACCAACGGTCGGACTGTGGTGGGTTTTCTAATAATGTACAGCCCACAGTACCGAAGACAAAACTGGGTACGTTTCATTTAGTCCAAAAGCTGAGAAATTTGCAATAAAATTGTGCCTATGTTAATAACGACTTTTCGTTAAACGTGATTCACTTTTTTTTTTTAACCGCTTTACGTCTCTTTTTAACATCGAGGTCTTTAGAGACGGGAAAGGATGGGGGGCAAGGATGGGGGGCAAGGATGGGGGGCAAGGATGGGGGGCAAGGAATGGGAAGGAATTCGGCCATGGCCTTTTTGAAGGAAGCATCCCGGCATTTGCCTGGAGTGATTTGGGGAAACCATGGAAAACCCAAATCTGGATGCCCGGACGGGGATTTGAACCGCCGTCCTCCCGAATGCGAGGCGAGAACGCTAACCGTTACACCGCCCCGCTCGGTACGCGATTCACGCAGGAACTACTGTTCGGATTATTTAAATTTCACAGTCGAGATTCTTAACGTTATTTCATTGCACGAACGGCATTGTATTATTCCGAGGAATAATGTACTTTTTTTCTTGATGACGACGAGTTAACATATTCCGTTTAACCCGAACATTAACACTGTATGTTACCGAAATTGCGAAAGCAGCTAGTACTATTATAAATCTGTAATCGGTTATGTCTGCACTTTAAAAATATTTTTGAAACGTTTGCGATCTATGGCTTGGAGTTTCCTAATTTATATATTTGTCTAGAATTTGCTGTTCGGGTATTTGGCTGTTTGTTCCAGCATCAGAAAAAATCTACGGAAACGAATTTTTATGGTTGTTTTTTATAGGTTAGCATCCGGCCTTTAATCTGACGTACCAATATGTAACATCTTGCTGATCTTAAAACTAGAATTTTAGTTTCATATATTTATAAACATACATAACGCTATGATAAACGTATAGCTTACGTTGTTTTTTTTTTTTCCCAAGAAGAATGACGTGCTTAAATTAATAAAACTGGTGAACTTGGGTTCTTTAAGTGTCAAATACTCTTAAATGATTTCGAAAATGGATTAGTTTTTTTTTTAATAATTTTGGAAATAGTTTTATTTTATGGTTTCTCTTGTACCAATTAAATATTACTTTCGAATTTGTTTGTCATAAAATTTCGGTAAATTTATAACTTGACGAGAAACTGACGGCATTTCCCTGTTCCAAACAGACTAAATTAAGGAAGGAATACAGTTAAATCTGACATTAAATTTTACACTGCAGTTGAAGTATAACTTTTTTGTTATAACGATATTTCTATCCCAAAGAATAACTAATGAAAACGAATGAATTTATTACTGACTTTACAAACTGGTTCTCTAAACCTACATCCAGACAAAAACGCAGAAAAAATTGATATTCTAAACCAAAATCTAGCTCAGAATCACAGTTACAGCGAATCATATGCTTTTCAATGATTTTTGACAAGAAAATTATTTTCTTTGCTTACAAATGCTTTAACGTCTAATTTTAGTTATGGACACTAAGCTGAGTCCCCTAATCATTACTGTAATTTAATTGCCTCTGTTCTGGAAGAAATTCTTGTTCGTTTTCACTTGGCACATCACGCCAATATTAATACAGTTGCCGTGGAAGGAATGCACCGTAGGGAAAAATACCTCATAGCTTTGTAAAAATCTACACCATCTCTCCTACCCGCAATAAAATTTTCGAACGGTTATAAAACTACAAAAATCTCATCTCATCTAGAGGTATAGTGCAAACTGGCATTCGATTTCAGGCATGAGAAACTAAAATAATTTAAAATTAACACTCGTGAAGGGCAAAAGTAGATGGGTGGAGAAAAGTAGTAAAAAAATGTAAGCTTAAAAGAAAGTACTTGTGTAGGAAAACTGCCACTGGGGCATATGATCTATCGCAGTTAACTAATAACAATAATATTAAAAAAGAAGTGTTCGTGGTTAATGTTCCTGTATCGAGAAAGTATCCAGACTTGTCAGCCAGCGTGCTTGTTATTCTCGGAGCATGAAAGAGGGTTTTAACCGAAGGGAACAAAAAGCGAGGCAAGTAACCTCGATATCAAGTGGAGACTGTCAGCCACAGAGGCCGCTGCCTGCTTACGGTAAGCACGCTTCGCTGAGCACGCCCCACCTGTGTGTCGCGGGAAGCCTACGTAGCTGCGTTCTCTTCCGAACAGTATCAACACACTCGACCGATAATTAGAATATTCCCCTTTTTCATATGTTTTAAATATTGTTTCCTGTGTGAACTGCAGTATGGGTTATACTCAATCAAAACCAACTAGAGCGCTAATTGGTACTGGAAGATGCTACCGCTTCTATGAGAACTAATCTGTTTGCAATCTTTTCGAACGTTACAGATCTAACCATAAACCGCATCTTTTTTTTGGAACGACAGAGATGGCTTTTTAATATACCTTGTTTCAGATTGGTGAGATCGTCAAGTGCAGTTAATTCATCTCCTTATGTTTTGCTTAACTTGGTCGATCGAAAATTTGCATTTATATTTTATCGCGTTAATCGTAAAAATTGTAAGATCATTCTGTTTTAGAGTTAACTGACATTCATTTACGAGTCGTATGCTGTACAACCTATAACTTGGTTTCTGAATCTCTGTTTAGCTTTTCCGTAATACAGCTGATATCTGCCTACATCCCGTGGAATTTTCCTGGAACATATGCTTCAATAGGGTGTTTGCTATGATCAGTTAATATTTTTCAGAAAATTCCAAAGTGATTCTTTCTTCATTTCTTTCTCCTAGATCAAAACTCCATACAGTACTCCCCTCTATTCATTTTACAACTACCGCTTCTCAATCAATCATGGTTGTAATTTTTTCCTCCCACTTCACAAAATTGATTAATTCGTCAATTTTATCGTAATTTTTTTTTTCTATTTCTACGTTGGAATTTATACTTGTAGTTGTGTGGTTAGTTGGCGCAGACTTAGTTTCTGTTCACAGCAAAATAATGTTATCACTAAACTGATCATAATTACTCGGCTCTTTCTCTCATCCCTTGTTCATTACAAACCCGCACCAGTAACTCTACTTGCAATGCCAGATTCCTGCGCGTCCTTCCATTTAACATCACTTATCACATCAACTTAAGCACTTCCATTTCCCGTTTTAATATCTCTAATTTAGCTGCCAAGTCAGAATTCTATCAGTCCATACTCTGACGCACAAGACATTTCTGACCATTCTGATAAGACCCCACCCGGGTATCTGACTAATGGGCTTATTTTACCTCCGGAATATTTTTCTCGGGAAGGAGCCGCCATTAACTACATAATTTGTGAGGGTTACGTGGGTTATACCCTTTGGGTCATTCATCCAACAGGTTTTGTTTGTCTTCTGCATCCCCTCGCCGTTGATGATTTCTCATACAACGGTCATGGCAGTTTCCAAATCAAAGGGCAAGAGGGTTTCCCGAACCACATACCTCATTCTGCACTCCTTTTAGGAAGCAGTTGGCAAACAGTGGATGACTCCTTATACTGGGAACAATGCACTCGCCAGTGCAGACAGGGTGCATCCTGTGAAGGGATGGTTGAAATTTGGTTGGAAGAGGCTTCTGATCACCAGAACCTCGAATTCCGCTTTCCATACGTAAAAAATAATTTTAACAGAAATGACTTAAAAGTGAACAAAACTGCCCTCCTTGACAGTAAATTGTGTGTCTCAACTAATGGTGGCACAGCATGGCTCGCTGAATACGCGTATTAAATTGATCCCAATGATTTCAGGAAATAACTGTTACCATCTCTTAAACGGAATGATTGCTCGAATTCATTTCCTTGTTATTTTTTAACAAAAATATTCAATATGAATAAGTTGCTCCAGTACAGTTACAAGGTGATACTTTTATTTTCTGCAGCCCGTAATGGATTTGGACTCACCACCAAAATGACTTACATTAGCTTCCTTGCTATTCATAACTTATCTTCATCATATTAACCAACTCTCACATTTTCTAGTAATAGTAAAAAATATTATATTCACTTCACTTAATAATTTACAGTTACACATTCTATTCATTTTTAAAAAAAATCTTCAGACTCTACTTATCATTATTTTTCCATAACAACGAATATCTACATTCATTTGATAAACTCAGCGATAATCTTTTCACTGCGATGTTTCTCACAAGTTAGCCAACCTGATTTATCGATTCACTTATTCAATACTTTGCTGAAAACCGTCTCACCATGTTATTTTAGTATTGTTTACATAACTCATTTTTACAATTCACTACCTTTATGGTTCTTATCTTACACAGTATTGCTAACGAATGGGTGATCATCTGGTAATCATAAAAACTCAGTTTTAAGGTATACCACCACGTAGAAAGTCACCACGACTTTTCCTAACGTATACAATGTACAGCAAAAGTAGTAAGATATTGTTACTGTGAAATAATTTCTAAGTGGAACAAAAAGTTTAAAAAATTGTCAATAATAAATGATCCTTAGAGGTTAACTAGAATTCTATTTTGATACCGTGGTAAAATCTCAGTTTTATCTGCAGTGCTTTAATTCAAAGTCCTTGCTATGAACAATAGCGATCATTTGCCTTTGGTATATGTAGTGGTTCCACTTCACATTTTCTGTGGTCTCAAATATATCACTGTCATTGGAATTAGATCTGTTAACTAATGTTTAAAGATGACTGACTACTTCTAATTTGTTAATAGCAAGTTTTCTAACTTCTTACCATTGCCACATCATGAAACATCTTGAAATTTCATATACGTACATAAATCATTGAAAGCTTGATTTCACGACATGTAGAATGACTTGTGGTAGCAGACACTTTCTCCAGCAGAGGCACAAAGTATATGAACTAATTTAAAATCAGATCTTAACTGTTGTAGTATTTACATTATTTAATCGGTGGTTAAGTGGTATAAGGAGAAGAAAGAGTTATCGAGTAAAGTCTATTACCTTCTGTCATTCCTTGCTGTGCAAATAAAAACGGTTTGAAATTAATTTACAGTTTTTTTTTCTGCCATTGAAGTTGTAGATTAATTAATGATAATAATAATAAAACAATTAATAACATGTTAATAAATTCTTCTAATTGTTTCATTCAGGAAAAAATTTCCAGCTACGAACTGAAGAAGTTTTGACGATAATTGATCTCTGCCATAAAGGAGCTATTTTTTTCATGTTACTAAAATATATCAATACACGCCCATCCGGTTTTTTCTTATGACTCCAGGGAATCGCATATGAAAATGAGCAACATCAATTTTCAATATTAGTCTTGTACTACTATCGACAATAGAATTAAATTAGTTTCTCAAAATAATATCTCATTTATTTGACTTATAAGGATCGAAAATAATATTATGATGGGTGCTAAAGCCCGAATAATAAAATACTTAATTGAAGTTTCATTCATGGCTGAATCCTTATATTTACACAGTATTGGTCTAAAAGATAGTACACTGGCCTTTTTTTTTTTTTTTTTTTTTTTTTTTTTTTTTTTTTTTTTTTTTTAAGGTTTTACGGATCTTCAACGTCGAAGTTACTGTATGCGGGAAATTATGGAAGGCAAGAAACGGAAAGTAATTCTGCCATCACCTACCTCATCCCGGCATTCACCTGGAGTAATTTGGGGAAACTCTAGAAAATCCAAATCTGGATGCTCGGACGGGGTTACGAACCCTCATCCTCCTGAATACGAAGCCAGAGCGCTACCGTTCAGCCACCTCGCTCGGTATTTTATTTCTGATTCTATTCAAATTTTCGTTTCTGTCACTTCCACACCTAGGCGGTATCCTAAAGACGTTATTTCCCAAGATCATCCAAAAAGGCGTTCGTATTTGATTCTAGTATGCACATCATCCTTCGCTGTTTTAGTTATTTTTCGTATCCGACTTCCTTCGGTCGTTAGAAGATGGTTGACGCAATCTGTTTTTCAGCTCCTTGTTCATAACCCCCCTCTTCCGAGACGCAGCAGAAAGCGAAGGTTCGCCCAGTAACGATCTGTGTGCGTTCCCACGTGCTGCTAATGGGGTATAAAACCGCGCACGCCACAAAGCGACCACCCGTGATCCCGCCCCTCCTCTCTCGCATTTTGATGGGAAACGAGAGGAAAAAGGGGGAACAGATATAAAAAAAACCTCCACAATCCGCCCGGAGGATCAATGGTAGCCGGCCGCCATGTTGGCATTATCGGTTGTCGGCGGCGGCGTCTCAGAGAGAGACATCTGGCGGGGAGTTGAAGAAGACCGCCATAGAGAGAAGCCGTCCACGCGTGCCTCGACACTGACCCTATTCTCTCTCCCCTCTTTTTGCCTTCACTTTTTCCCGTGTGCCCTTGGAGGCGGATCCACAATGGACCCCCGGAGTCTTCAGTGGGCGCCGGGAAACAAAGCTACGATACTGGGTGTCTGCCGTGGTGTCTGGGGCGGCGGATCCGCCGATCCGAAATTGCGGCGCGGCATTGTGCAAAGTGTCGGACAAAGGAGGCGGCTCATTGCGCATCGCTGGTCGGGTCCTGTGTACCTTCAAAGCTTGCTTCGTCGTATCAACGGGCGCAAGGGAGGAAAAGACTCAAAACGCGCCCAAGACCTGCAAGTGCTGAAGAATCCTGAGCCAATACTCCATACCGTCATGTGCGCACACTCTTTCTTATATCTCACCATTCGTTTTGGTTTTATTCACCGAGTTACAGTGCTAATCTACATTCACAAAATTGGGAGAGGGTGCCTTGCACCAAAACTAAACGCTTCTCCCATTCTCTAATGGCAAGTGGAAAGTAAGAAGTCATATAAGCATCAGTGCGGCACCTTATTTCCCTAATCTTATCTCTACTGTCATTGCGGTCAAAATATGTTGATGGACGAAGTATAGTAAGTGAAAGTGGATGTAGGTATGTTTACCAATAAGTTCAAACGAAACCTACAACGTATGTCAACCTGATATTTTCAGCCCAATCTGCGAATCAATCTGTGACGCTTTCGTAAGGACTGTGGCACTCACGAATCAAGCGGCTCACTCCGTTCTTTCTCTTCACTGCAATCAACCTTTTACGAAACCGATTGCAAACGGCAAATTGGGATGTAACGGATCTCCGCATCATCAAGTGCGGAACTTTCGAGTGAAATATTTCCTCCACTCCCGCATCTGCAATTTTAATTGCGGTTGTATGACGAAAGTTTTGATTTCATGCTGTAGATATTTTCTTTTCTCTTTATAAGATTCTGCCCATTGTCGCTTAGTTAACAACGTGGTTTGTTTTTGTCTTACGGTCTTGTGATAAAAGTATGAACTAAACGGTGTTATTACCTAAGCGACGAATTTACAAGTTTGAACTTAGATTTAAAGTATTACTTCCATTAATGGGTGAGGTGTTTTTCCGGAATTCCGGACCCCCTCCCCCCCCCCTAAAATGACGTGAGATTTTGAGGGAGACTCCACCCCTCCTACCAATCGACCTCGCAACTTTTTGAGACCCTTTTTTTTAAGGTCTCATACTTCGTAGGACGGTTATACCCCTCCCCTCCCCAGGTCGGTTCCTTGACCAAAATACCCCCAAAAAAATCGACTTTCGCGTCATTTGTAGACTTTTTTTTTAGCTTTACAATTCTACAAGAATTTCGAAACCTCACGTAAAATTTCCGTTGATCCCCCGCTTCCCCTTGGTGAGGTTTCGAGAAGTTTTACCGGACCTCCCCCCCCCCTATTCCACCTCACGTCATTAATGGACGCCCCCTAAAGCTGTCTATTCGTTGCCCAAACATCCGTCATTTCATTAAACTCATAATTCATTTTAGATGTTTACGTGTCATACTATCTCTCTTTGATCTACTTTCAAGGATTAACCTAAGACATACATCATATCTGTAACGGATGGCTTACCGTCATATTTCCAGACTAGCACCTCATTCCAGGCTCTACTGGAATAAATTACCTAAGGATGAGCACAACAATTTACTTGAAACACTGAAAGAATTTAAAATTCTAATAAGGAAAAGATAGATTGATAGATTGATTTTGAAATTGCTTAAGTACCTGATAGTATATTGTTTTAGGACGTCTCTTCCTATTTTTCGGTTGACCTCTTCATAGCCAGAGCCTTTCAGTGTAAATGGAGTACGTCACATGAAGGAGACGTTCTCTCCAAATTTGGACGAAGTAATTCATGTGATGTTTTCTTCAGGTGTCTGCTTCACGTTAATTAGCCACCTCGAAGAAATTTGCAAGCCGCGAACGTGAGGCACTTTCACAAGACGTATTTCTGATTTTGCTTAAATGCTTTACTACTTTATTAGTTCCCTGATTATACCAGTCTGAACTGCTTGTCAAAGTTACTGGTAGGTTCTTAGTAGTTTTGGTTTGGCTGAAATATTGTCTGGATCCCAAGAAAAAAGTATGTTGATACTGTATGACATTTTTTTTTTTCTACATACTGTTTATCGTAAAACATCGTTCCTATGTACCATGCTACACAGAAGGAAAAAAAATGATCGATTATTTTGTACATTGAACAATTACTGCTTCCTATTTCGCTGCGATACGCGATTTAACATAATTTTTACCTCTCATTCATTTTTAATCCCGTTACGAGTCTCTTACATCTGCATCCAATTATCTTAACTGGTGCTGTTAAATTGTATTAACTACCAAAGTCACCGCTGTAATTATTCTTAATGTAAAATAATTGCTTCTGATACTAATCTTTCATTTAATATGCTATGATACTACCGCAGATCTTCTACATTCTTTTAGGGTGACCAGTAATTATTAATCTTTCAAAGATCTCGGGCAGAAGCACACACAGTAAGCATTCAGATAACAGTCTAAACAATTGCGGATCATCAACCAATAAGTATCCACTGCGTTTAGTCATTTTTTTTTAATTATATTTTTAAGGAAAACATTCAGCTTTGCATCCTCTCAGTAAGCTGCAAATGTTGATAACATTCACAAGCAGATTCGGCAGGCAAAAAATACGCAAATGAAGTGACATTCACGGGCGACCGGAGAAGAACGAATAAACCATGTTTTCAACGCGCGCAGTTGTGCTCGCCGGAGTGTTTGTGTGGCTTATCGAAGGCCTGTACAGTTTTCAGACAGCTTTGTTACAGTAAGCGTCTGTATTGTTTACGTTTATCGAGTATATTTGATATTATTTTACTAGGCCTAGTGAATTTTGTGCACATAATGTCAGGACGGAGGTATAGTGAAGTGATGGATGAGTTTTTTTTTAAATATATAAGTATGAACCTTGCTTCTAGCGAGAAAAAAAAGAGACATTCGTATCACAGGCCGGTTGCAAGAAATATTAAGGAAGCTGTCAATCTGTCATGGGGAGAAACAGCAGTCCTCATAACTATATTGTTCTTTTGCATTAAAGGAGTTACCATTGACAACAATTTTTCATGGACTTCTTCGCTCAACCGCGAGTAATTACAGTACTCAACTGGATCTGAATTTAATTCTTGTAGTAATTTTTTTTTTTTTTTTTTTTTTTTTTTTTTTTTTTTTTTTTTTTTTTTTTTTTACTGCACTACCTATGTTCGCGATATGCGTAGGAAAAAGCAAAGGAGCAGATCTGTTGTTGTTGTTTTTACGTCTCTTCTTCCCCTCCGTCTAAATTTTGGCGCATCACATTTTCTATTAACCCTTGAAACTCCAAACTTATTCTGAAGGTTCTATGATTAAGGATGACCCACGAATATTTCAGTATTGGCATTGTTACACCGTTTCTCTGCAAGCACATAGGCCTGGTGTGTGTACGAACAGATTGTTTTATTTGTATGCACATAAATTCATAGACACTATTACTGAACAACTGAATTGGCGGACCCTTTTATAATTTCACAGCGCTCGTTGTCACATCGGAACAAAACGTAAGCCATCACTAACGTGACATAAGCTAACATTATGTTTAGATGTGTTGAAATGGTTGGTTATAACTTGATTCGTGTACACACATACGAAAATTCCAAAATTCTACTCTTTGACTTCTGTAGCATGCACGAAATATGGTGCTAATTAGCCATCACTAAGTACTGTTGCACCGAAAGCCAGTCATTAGTTTTTGTTAAAGACGAGCGTACAAACAGAAATATTCCAGAATTTAAGGTTTTTGTCTGTGAAACGTCGGAAACTGTCCTGCTGATCTAAATTAACAGTATCCTATATGAAAACTAATGCATAAGCTATCACTGTGTGAAGTTTCGTGGAAACGCGTTCATTAGTTTTTGTTAGATGCTCGCACAGATAGACAAAAATTTTCAAATGTATGGTTTGGTCCTAATTATGTTACTCATCTGGATAAAGAGCATCCTGCATGTTACCCGGTTACATAAGCTATTACTGTATGAGGCTTTATTAAAATTTAATTCATTAATTTTTCTGTGTTGCGATGACAGAGAGCCAAAAATTTACGGTTTAAACTGTTTTGGCTTTTTAGCATCGAAAAGTATACTATTAATCTGTATAGGAGGTATCCTTTGTCGTATCCGGTGACATAATTTATCACCTTGTCCAACATCTGTCCATACGTTTATGGGCTAAAATAAACAGATAGATGGTGTAGGTGAGACTATAATTTTATTTCATTCACTCTGTGACAGTTCCAAAACGTGGTTTGCCTCTCTCGCAGGTAGTTAGTGCATGATATCTTTATAAATCTCATTTGCAGCTGGCATTCCATCTAGTAAAGAAGCATCATTTGAAGACGTCAACAATCAACAACTTACACCACCGAGAAGACACACAGCAGAGAAGTTTTGCACCACCCAAATACTTCTGGAGGCAATGTCTTCGGACAACATCCTCCTCCCCCACCTGCCTACTAAGACATAGGCAGTGACGGTGCTGTGCTGCTGCTGCTGCTGCATTTTATTAAAATGACATTTTAGTTTTTCCCGGCGTATTGTTGAAATAAATAACTCTCGAGTCTCGGGTTTTCTGCTGGTTAATAGATTTATTTGAATCTTTTAACGACGTTTCGGCAACTGCCATCGTTGCCTTCATCAGGTTAATTCTCACTTACAAGGACAAGACATGACTGTCGTGTCTTGTCCTTGTAAGTGAGAATTAACCTGATGAAGGCAACCATGGCAGTTGCCGAAACGTCGTTAAAAGCTCCAAATAAATCTATTAACCGGCAGAAAACCCGAGAGTTATTTATTTCATTTTATTAATGCCATTAAGAAAATTAATATATATTTACTTGATGATCCTCAAAGCATTCAATATCGTATTGTTGCATAGTTCCATATCATTGACTGAATTGAATCCCTCTGGGTAACTGTTTCGTTTATGTGCTCTTTGTCAGTACAGGTATAACTTCCGGACAACCTGTGCAGACCTGCTGTAGGGCTGTTGATATTTTAAAAAATATTTGATTTTCGATATATCGATATTTTAAAAAGTATCAATATCAGCTGTTGATACTCGATATATCGGAAAAAATATCGATATATCGATACTTTCTTAAATTCAATTTCATAAAATCAAACCTTGTAAAAAATAAGGGTGTCCACTGATAAATTGACACGTGATATTGTTCTTAATCAGGATTTCACTTTCTCTTATGATTGTTGAATTTTTTTTTAAAAAAAAATTGACCACTATGCGTATCATAATTTTCATAAAAATTAGTAAAAGTTATAAACCTCGAAAGAGGTTAGAGGTAAATCTTGGTGTATTTTTAAGACTGATAAGCATTACAGTTGAGGATTTTATTTAGGTAGAAGTTTAGCTATTATAGCACGCATTATGGCCAAATTACATAAATTTTTTCATAAAATGTTTTCGTGGAATTTGAATTAGTTGATAGCTTACTGTTAGTTGTTTTAGTTTTCTTGCTCTCTAATTAGCAACTATTTGTTATTTACACTTCCCACTATTCCTGCTAACATACTAATTTCCAGTTGGACTTCCATGGACAGTGCGCACGCTCATTTCAAACAATGGGCTCACGTTCGAGTCGTGCTTACCTACACTGTTGTCATCATCTGAGTAAACTTGGTACCTATAAATTCCAAATTAATTATAGAAATGTGGTAAGATTTATTTGAGATTTTTGATCTCTATGCGTAACAGAAATTTGAGGGACACAGTGTCATTGAGAGCAAACGAAAAATGATAATTTATTTTAAAAAATATGGAATCCGGTATCAAGATTTCAGTATCGATATATCATCCTAAAAAATATCACTCATAAATATAGATTTTTCAAAAAATAATATCTATATATCGATACATTATCAAGTCCTACTGTACAGATAAATCGATACGTGTATTGTGATAGTATTCTAGTGTGTGTGTGTGTGTATTGAATGGCCGGGTGTTTACTGATTGATTATCTATCGGGTCTTCTATGGACTAACCTCCCCGATGTCAACTTCTTCTTCTTTCTTGATGCTTTTTCTTTGCTACAGGATGTCAATTTTCTTGTCTCTGACACATGATAATCTTTAGAAGAAGCAAAATTATAAAACTGCAGAGAAAATAGGCTGCTGATGGCAATCAAAGTCTTTTGAAGGTGTTATTTATATGAAATATGGGCTGGAATAAGTTCTTCGTAACCTGAGGGTTATGGTCTGATACAATAGGTAGGCGATGCGTAATAAGGACAGTTACTTCACGTTACAGTTCAGATTTGTTACGAGTCTGTACTCTGTAGTTTATAAATCACATAAAAACACCCGACTGTAGCTCTTGTCCACGAAGTTTGTTAGGCGTTACCCTAGCTAGATAGAATTTAAACGGTGTTCTGAAATCATTTCCAATTATTTGACAATCTGCAGTGTTTACAAACATACCTGAACCACTAACTGATGATTCACTCGTTTGCTGAGATGTGATACAAGTGACACTGACAGTACAAGGCATAAACAAAGTGAAAATCCAATTATCATGAACTCTGGAAAATTACGATTTGGAAAGAGTAACTACTTCTCTTTTACAAAACTCGGCAAACTTTTCTGAAAAGAACATGTCAAATTCACAACTACTTACAGATGTAAGTTATGTAAAAGGTGTCGCAAAAACAAGAGTCAGGACGATATGACGGATAAGCCATCACCATACCATTCTGCCATCGAACATGTCTCATGAAGAGAATAAATTTTCAACATGTTTAAAAATAGCAAAAAACTAAGGTTTTCTTTCTTCAGCATCATCAGATTCATGGTTTCTAATAATTTAGCTCCTC
>JARYHS010012519.1:55663166-55726473 GCA_031002005.1 Vandiemenella viatica | reverse complement strand
TACATCACTCAGATTCATTCTTCATTATCTTATCCAAACTATTTTTTACCTACTTTTACTCATGAAATTTATCATGATACCGAATTAGTTAATTTAAATGTAACCCATCACTTACCTCTCAAAGATGAGGTGCATAAATATTTACAAAACGCTCAAGATTCTGTAAAACTTAATCACATTGTCACTCACCTAAGATCTCAAATTCACTCCAAAGCACACCAAACAATTCTCATTAGTTCCATAAGTGTCTCCACAATAATTGGTATTCTAGTCATTTCTACTATTATGTTTTTTATATGTAGACGCCAGCTTAATAAGATGTTTCACAAACGTTCCATTATGGGCAATACAATTCCAACAGGCAGTCAGATTATTGTACGTGTTCCAGACTCGCCAAATACTAATTCTAATGGGGAAACACCCAGCACACATAATTAATATATTTTCAACTGTTCATTATTATTTCTTTTGCATATTTTATGATTATTTTTATTTGGTTTTATGGGTATTCATATCTTTGATATTTCATGTTTTGTTTTGCTTTACTAAGATTCTATTTATGTTTATGAATGCATATTTAAGGCAAGAGGTATTTCGTAACACGTTAGCATGCATATATTGATCCTTACTTATCACCAGTACCATTTATACAATTTTTCAAAAAATTTTTTTACTATACACTGTGGTGCCAAATTTTGATTGTTAGTGTTTGTTGTTATTCCCGCGCTACGGGAGTAGCGCGTTTTTTCAACACCGGGGGATATGTGACGGGACGTCATATATTATAATATTTTAATACAGAAATCATGTAAGTTTTCGAAGTTTCAATGCAGCCAGACGTCGAGTAAGCACGTCCTGTTGTTCGACTTTCTGCCGATCGACAGTTCGGATTACAAGCTACACGTGCAGTGCTGAGCATGCAAGCCAATACTTTTCCAGCAAGCTAGAATACATTGATCACTCTCACTTCTTGACTGACGATCTACAAGATAACATCTAGGCCTCGGAGATAGATATTCGCTGCACCAACCTCACCATTCTCTGTTAGTTGTGAACTGTAGGGCTAAGTTTCATCCCTAGGGTCAGTATTGCGGGTTACGGGATACCTCTTAATTTGTACAACATCGACTGTAGTTGATTTATGGTCCAGTGCAATTAAATGGGGTTTCCATAGACATTGTTTTATTTCAAGTAGCTCGTAGCTGCCCGCTCCCTCTCCTATTTACAAGTTATCCCCGATGCTCATGTTTATTTGCTAGCGCAAGAGAAGAAGAGGATAGGCTCAAGAGAGAAGAAGTCAAGAGCAGAAGATACGAAGAAAGTCGGCGCAAGTCATAGGGCATCGTAGGGTAACCATTTAGAACCCACGTGTCAGTCATCCTGGCACACTCTTTCAATAGGCATAGCACGATCCTATATAAATACATATAGGGTCAGCCACACTATCACTATATCATTCTACCGTCGAACCTGCCTCTTGAAGAGAATCAATTTCCAACATATTTCTGTCACTATTCGATAAGATTTCAAAATTTCGTGACTACAACTGTTAATCATACTGGACAAAATATCCTGTGCTTCATACAGCTTTCCTTATAAAATTCCATCACAACGATATAGCCATACAGTCGTCAAAACGTAACAAAAAGACAGAGACTTACTTCGGTATTTATATTAGTATTACTGTGGTTCACACTCACACACTGACTGCGAACAACACCTGAGGGATCATTCATTATAACGTAAAAAAAGTGTGCAAAATTGCAAGACTACCTACGATTTTCCTCGCATTGCACCCCTAACTTTATAATATCTACAGTTTAACATTCAATCCAAATAACCTAAGGCCCAGGCCTGACTCTTACGATGAAAAACAATTTTTAAAAATCTTAGCCTTTACGGAGATTTGAACCGGAGACCACGACGTTTGTAAGCAAGCTCATTAGCCATTTTTTTTTTGTTTTTTTTTTTTTTTTTTGCAATATACAACAACAATCCACTTAAATTTTTATATAAATAATCTAAGCTTTAACAATAAATTCATTCTCGATAGCGGTGACCACAAATAGGATTACAACATTTGTAAAATGTTGTCATTGGCTCATCAGCAGATCTCGTCTGAATCTGCATGAAATATGCTCGTGGATTAGAACATTTTGGACAACGTTCTTCAGTAGAGTCTACATTTTCGCATGCCGCAGTTTCTCCCAGAACATCATCCACTTCCGGCAACTTTCTCCTTCATACATTCATTCTAGCACAACATTTCTGCTGCCATTGAGCTGCCAGTTCACTACACGGTCTGGAGACGTCCACATCCAACGTGTCTGCCTATCGTCGTATTTCGAAGTTATGAGACAACATGTGTTATTTATACAGATAATTTTTCAACCAAATGTAGACAGTATTTTTCTCCTTGTTTCAAAGGATATGTGTGCAAAGTTTCATCGAGATCAGATGAAAACTGTGGATTTGTATGAAGAACAAACAAACAAACATACATTCATCTTTATATATAAAGATATAGATTTGCGTACAAAGCGCAAGCCTATGTGTAGAAAGACCGCAAACGCGATATACTCCTAAGTTCCATCACAATTAGCAGTATACCACGTATTTCCTTAAGCAAGTCGTTAGTAGACATTATTCATGCCGGCACCTAAATTCGGCTAATGCAGGTCCACCTACATCTGAAAAAAGCAAAGCGATGTTTACCGGGTCAGGAAACCGCATAATTGAGCACGCGTTTTGATAGGTCACTGGCCTGCAGTTTGACAGGCTGGGAACGACCCCAGTTGCTTTGTCACGTTGTCAACACTGCTATTGTCCCACGCGCATTGTCTCTCTGAAAACAGAACACTTGTGTCGGGACACAAGTCGTAAATACTGCATCACTTTAAAAAATTCATCAACTGACGCAGCTGCCAAATTCACTGGGCCTTGCTTCATATCCCAGCGCTGCTGGTTATTCGAAGTTGGTACAATGTCTTGTCAGAGATTTGTCATTCTATTGGAATATGAGCCTTTTTTAGTTATTCTTGTTAACTGTTGTCCAAAAAGTAAGTAGAGATAATTCGTTAAATTATTAATACACTTCAGAAAACGTAGAAGACAGTAAAGGCGAAATGTTTACAGAAATTTACCTGTAAGCATTCCCGGAAAAGAGGAGAGCCTGTCGCAAAAACAATCTGTTAAAACTGGAACATTGATGCAATCACCTCGTCGTCCCCAAAACTGTAGGTTGCCATCAGTTGGCGTTTAGTAGAGCGGCAGATCATAAGTTTTCATGGTTTCGCCACTAAAACTTCGACATAAATGTTGATCTTCGTCCCACAAGAAAGAGTTTTCTTAGAGGCACGAAAAAAAAAAAAAGTCTGATGAAGCACATCAACTTCACTCGACTCAATAAGCGAGGAATTCTATTGAAACTTACGCCATTTTGTTGTTCGTTACTGCATACATGTGTAGTTTTCCAAATTATCAAAGAAACAACATTAATCATTCAAAAACTATAGTAGACATCCCACAATATAATAAAAATGGAGAGCGTACCCTTGTTTGGTATATCAGGTAACGCGTTACGTTACGACTCACAGGAAGCTACTGTGGACACCATGTCTGAAGCAAAATGTAGTGGTTAAGTAACAGATGAAATAGAAACACAACTTACAATAAATCGCTAAATACTGTACTTTACCTCGTTTAGTTTCATAAATACCTATGCTCTCTTCGATCCTTTGCTGATCTCTTCTTTACAAACACTATTACAAGACAAGTACACAGTTATCTTCTTGAAATACTATCGTCTTTGCTCAAGTCTATAGCCTTTCTTCTCAATACATCTACCATCAGTCACTTCGTGTATCTGAATGTGAAAAAAATCGCACCTTCTCTATTGCTAGCGCACTAACTATTTTCATCAGAATCATTAATTCACATTTCATACTCCATCTTCCTTTAGAATAAATTTTAAATGTTTCACCACACAGGTTTCATGCACTCCAATTAGGCTATACGATACACACATTCAGCTTTACAGAATTGTTTTCGAAGCCAATTTTTCTTCCTTGTTTTTACTTGGTGGGTTATTAACGCTTAAAAATTATCGCTCCAATTCAAGCTATTAAATTATTTTGTTGACACAGGAGAACCAATGTGTGCTTATATTCAGAAAGTTATTAAACATTTGTAAATGTGCTGTTACAAGACGTTTTAACTAATTATCTGCTTCTTCAACGTTTGCAAAATATTTTTTCTGGAACAGTATACTTTAACACGATTTGTTTATTATGTGGTCCCAGCGGCTGCCTTTAAGTATACACGCCTGTATCAAATTTTGAGGCCAAATTCAAATGACGGAATAATGATTTACACAAGCGGGTGAATTTCCTTGCGCTTTTTTTTTCTGTCATCAGTCTTCTGACGGGTTTGATGCAATCCTCCATCCCTTGTCTGCTAACCTCTTCATGTCTACATATCCCTTACAACCCACGTCCTCAATTGCCTGCTTCATATATTCTAATCTCTGTCTTCCTCTAACAGTTCTTGGCCTCGCATTCGGGAGGACGCGGGTTCGAAACCCCGACCGGGCATCCGGATTTGGGTTTTCCATGGTTTCCCCAAATCACTCCAGGCGAATGCCGGGATGCTTCCTTCAAAATGGTCATGGTCGAATTCCTTCCCGTTCCTTGTACCCACTCCCATCCCGCCTTTAATGACCTTAGCCGTCGACGAGGCGTAAAGCCATAGTAAAAAAAAAATAAGTCTATAGTCCTTACCGTCGACTGTTCCCTCCACTACCAAATTAACCAATCCAGCATGTCAAAATATTATCTACCAACCTGTCTCTTCTTTCTTTAAGACTTTTCCACAAACTTCTTTCCTCTCCAATCATTTCCAAAACTCGTTCATTTCGTACTTTATCTGTCCACTTAATTTTCAGCATTCTTCTGTAGCACCACATTTCAAATACTTCAATTTTCATTCTGGTATTGTCCTTACGCTATGAGACCGATAAGCCTCCTTTCCATTCTAACTTATTACTGCTTTAAAGTTGTTGCGACTCTGTAGAATTTTTTCTTGTTACAGATTAAGCCAACGACTACTAACAGAGCATGTGACGTCGAATGAATTGGCGGTTGACAACCCGACGGATTCAATTACTGTCAAAGACTGTAGCTGTCTGCTTGCTGTCGTGCGCAGAACTGAGCTGTGTGAACGTTTCTGCCAGTCAGTAATTCCGTCAAATCAAAATTGACGAATATCAAATTCTGTTGGAACACAGCATACCCACAGGATAAAGGATGCAACCTGATAATAACAATTCTACAATAATGCAATATTAACTCAGTTATCATCAACGCAGCTATTAGAATACATAATTCGAATTACACTGATACGAGTAGTTCATTAATTTGGTAGAAGAAATAATAAACCTTTTATGACTGAATTTCTGCTTTTTCGTCAGTCTCTTAACTATTTTCAAGCAATCCTTTTTTTTTTTTTTTGATACATCTTACACCTCGTATACATCTAGGTCATTAAAGGCAGGAAAGGGCTGGGGGCAAGAAACAGGGAGTAATTCGGCCATAGCCTTCTGGCGTGATTTCGGTAAAACATGGAAAACCAAAATATTGATTGCAGGGCGGAGATTCGAATACACGTCCTCCCGAATACGAGGCTAGAGCGTTATCGTTCACCCACCACGTTCGTTGATGTAATTCTACATGTCTCTGCTCTTCATCTCAACATACCCCTTTATAGTCTACCTTCTCAATAAATTATCTGCTTTGCCTTCCTCTTCAGTTCAATTCTCCCAAACTCCACGAAGAAATTAATCAGTCCTATTGGTCCTAAAATGTTAGCCGCCATTCAGTCACTTTTCCCTGTCAAATTCTTCTAAGAAATTCATTTATAAAACATGATAATTTCGAACTTTACCTGCAGCGCTCTGGTTGCACATTCGGGAGAACGTGGGTTCAAGTCCCCGTCAGGACATCCCGATTTAGGTAATCCATTCTTTCCCTATATCACCCCAGGCAAATATCGGGATGGTTACTTCAAATAGGCCATGGCCGAATTCCTTCCAGTTCCTTTCCCCCAGTCTTTTCCCACCTTTTAATGACCTCGACGTAGACGAGGAGCAAAAATAAGCAAAAAAAAAAAAAACTCTCCACTTAATTTTTAACATTCTTCTATGTCACCAAATCTCAAATGTTTCAGTTCTAATTCTTATTCGGAAGTCCAATCTTCACTTCGTTTACATGGGGTGCACATCCCACAGTGCTCCGAACATCAGCTCTTGCACTGTGTTATTCTGCAGCAGAATATGCATGTCCCGTTTGGTACAACTCTGCTTATGCCAAACAAGTAGACGTTGCGCTAAATGAAACCTGCAGAATTATAACGGGTTGCCTCAGAGCCACGCCGATTGAAAAACTACATGGTCTGGTAGGAATCGCTCCCCCTGATATTGACGGAACGTAGCTGCAATGTCAGAAAGAAACAAGGTTAATCAAAACTGTGCAAAGGCTGAAATCTAGAAAAAGCTTCCTTAGGACGACAGCTGCTTTAGATGTACCGCCGAAAGTTGCCCGGCTCAATCTGTGGCGAGCAAGAATGACTCGTATGAATCAATGGGGACCTACTGTAAAGGCACTAGCACCAGGTGGCAACTTCAACTGGAAGACCTGGAGAACGCTAAATCGGCTGATAAGTGGAGTGGGTAGGGCCGGCGCTAGGATTTTGGGGCCCAGGATAACCAGTTGGGGGCCCTTGGTGAATTCATCAGTTAGGGCCCTCCTTCGGACTAAATGGGCGACCTTTTTTTACAACTTGCCGAGTGGGGGGCCCCTACAGCCGGTGATCGGGTCCCCCATCAGCCGAGCGGGCCCGGGTACATTTGACCCGCTTAACCCCCCCTAACGCCGGCCCTGGGAGTGGGCAGGACCAAAGATAACCTGGCAAGATGGCATTATCTTGAAGATCCTAATACTGCGTATGAGTGTGGGGCAGAACAGACCATTCAGCATTTATACAACTGCCCGCAGTGCCCATCAACCTGCACTCTGCAAGACCTCCTTCGCGCCAGTGACAATGCCATACAAGTTGCCGACTTTTGGTCATCAATCATATGAATTCTATGTTGTTGATTGATATTATTTTATTTATGTTATTGTTATTACTGTTTCTAACAATTTTTAAGCAGCGTTTTTGACACGAAATAAATAAATAAACTTCGTTTACATGATGTGCTCTATAGATGTTAAGTCTTTGTAAGTCATAAGTTTCTCTTTTAAAGAAGGCTCTCTTTGCTAATTTTTTTTGTTTTTTGAATAATGTTCTTGTCTCTGGCACGAGTAATTGCATTTATCAATAACAATTAACTATCTATTGTTTAATTAGAGGAAATGTAAGTTACAAATCCTTGTGATTATCAAAGGTAATATTACAGTGGTTACCCACCTTGAAAGCCATTGCTGGTGACCCTGCTAAGTCCTGGCTCCTCAGGTTAAGACGAGTCGGCATGATCCTTGTGATGAGGTATTAAAGTCGCTCAGCCGGCCGACCGCCTGGTTTGTGGCGGCTACTTCAAAGGCCGACCTGACGACTCGGGGGCGACACGGCGTGAGGCAGGAATGCGCCCTCACCCCAGCACCAGGGACCCTCTGCGCTCTCCTCTAGCCATTCACATACAGATTTCAAATTACAGTTTGTTAATCGTTACGTCTGGTTGCTTCTGCATTGTGTATTGTTGTGTTTGTAACATCCGTGAGGCTGCAGAAGTGGGAGAAATCTTTCACAAACCTACTAACGTCTTCAACATAAACGTTTGGTCAGATGCTTGTCCAAAATCAGTTCGACATAAACGGAGCATGGCACGTTGAGTGAAGCAAATCTAATCCTGACAAACGAGCTCTAATCAAAGATCCTGTAAGTTAACATGCCCACTTAACCTCATGAGATCGGGGTATGGTAGATGCAACTATTGGACGCGTAAGTGGTGAATAATAGAGAATGGCCTGACTAGAAACCGACAGTAGATTATCCATCACATCGCTATTGGAAGCTCAATTAGAAGATACAGCGGAAATATCAAGCAGCTCTACGAAGCAACTGCACAGGCAACTGAATGGCTGCAAAATCTAAATATCCATTGGTAATATCACTACTGTTCTATTCCAAATGAGTTACGCGTGTTATACATCTCTATCCACAATCAGACTGTTAATCCTATGTAAAATCTTTAATCTGTTTACTGTATTTCTATCCTAATGAAACACGAAATAAATAAATGAATGACAAGAATTCTTCTCGGGTATTCTGCCACGTAAGTTTTTCTGTCCACAACGTTTCGGCGGCAACCTCCGCCGCCTTCATCAGGTGATATGTCATAGCGAAGCTACCACTGCGACGACTTACCCGGCAGAATACCCGAGCAGAATTCTTGTCAGCCGTATGCCAGGAAAAACTTAATTCTCACAAATAAATGATCCAATGGTCTCTAATTACTAAGATATCGACTGTTGTCCATGTGTTAGGAACTCTTCTGCAGCGTTTTTATACGTAATGTGCAGATAACTCATATCCGATTTTAGCAGAGAACAGAATCAAACATTATAATGTGAATCAATACACTACTTAGAGGATCACTGTTTTCACGTCCACTTTATCCGGTATTGCGTTTCCAGTCCAGACTCTGTTTTCTACCTGTAAATAATGTATCGGTCCAGTAAAACACATCCCTGATATTACGACCCTTACAGACAGACCTTTAATGAAATTATATTTTAAGAATTATTTTTGACATGCTGGGAGTTGAGTAAATATGGCTTTGCATATTTTTCCCACCGACGGTCAGCCGACCTGTGCAGACGTCCCAACGCTTGATGAAGACGACGGAGCTAGTTGTCGAAATATTGTGTTTTCAAAACACTATCCGGCGGTACACCCGTGAAGACTTCATTTCAAAATTAACCTTGTTTTATGGAGATAAATTATGTAAATACTATGTGATTTGTTCAAAAACAGTACTTTACATAAAACATTGATTAAAAGTTTGTAATTCTATGTATTAATGTGAACTACGATGTTCAGAGGACAATTTGCAACAGTTTGGACTGATTTTTGTGTGTAAATATCTCATTTCATAATGGGTGTGAATGATTCTGTATTCATTCTGATTGTTTTTAATGTGATTTAGATTGTTTAAGTTTTGTTCAAATTCGAGAAATATCGGTCGGAAGTCTCTGAATTATTCTGGAATTCTCTGTAACGGCTATATAAGCGATCTTCAGAGATGAATTAGTTAGTTGAGTTTTAGTTTTGAAAAGATTAATTTTGAAGGGGTTGCGAATCGCTGGAACAGTTGTTTATATTTGTGCGGGGTAATCTTTGTACGAAGTCCGATGTCTTTGATAAAAATATAAACAAACGTGAAAGGGACTTTTCTTGGACTAATTATTTCATTTAAACCGTGATACCTATCGCTAATTAGCCCGATGATTTTAGCAATTTTTCTAGAGCGTTCATTTGAATGAGTCATAATTTTTTCAGAGTAAAGGAAATTAGTGCTGTTTGTGATGTAGAGAATATTGTATGTCCAGGGTAATAAACGGAAACTTTGTAATATGCTGTGTCTATGAGAGCAGTTAATGCTGTCGAGAGATACACAGGAAGGAACTGGTTTTGCTGAGGACCAGTTTGTTCCGAGAGATTCAGCACCACCAGTAATTCAATCACTCATTAATGGAGGTCGTTTAACATCTTTAATCGACGACAACTTAAGTTCTGAAAATATGATGAACTGTGACCAGTTTAATCACAGAATGACATTTGCGTTATTATTAATTGCGTTGTAGTTCATGTGCCGCTGACAAGTGCCCTATAAAAACATTTTTTCTTTATTCGAATTATTACCTTAAATTCTTTCACTAAGGTAAATTTTTCAGCATATTCCTCGATATTTTATTCTTGTCTCTGTGCCATCTACAAATCAAAATTCTCCTTCGCCCTTCTATCCGAAATAATGTGCTAATTTATGGCCAGCCCTTCTCTTTCGCATATTGCTCTTAATTCCTTGCCAAATATCGAAGCAAGGCTCATCCCTAATGTATGTCTTATACACCCCCAGCACTCTCTTTACCTGCCTCCTATATTCCGACTTTCGAACCAATTCCTTTATCACTGATCGTGATTGTAATCTCTGGTAATTTCCGTAATCTGTTCTCCTTTGCGTCCGTTCCGTTTCCTAATTTGATATTTCCAATGTAAACGATATTTCATCTCACCAATTCCCTCATTTCTGTGGTACACTCTCTCATCACCATCTCCTACAGATGCAGAACTTAGAAATACTCGCTTTTCCTTCATGCAAATGATATTAAACACCGCATTTTACATTCAGTCCATCCGTATGTTTTTACCTCTTCTGCAGCTCACGTCCTTTGATTTTTTTTTATTCATATTAATTGGATATCCCTTCCCCAATATTTTGTTGGTCAAGCTATTACGCTTGTCCGTTACTTTATGAATAGTTGGAAGTGACGTTTGCATATGATGTTTTTCGGCACAGGTCGGCTTCTTTTGATGTGTCCGCCGGGTCGACCTTGATGTCTGTGGCGGTACCTTTGCCGCCAGTTCTACGTCGTCTGCACGCGTGATTGAACCTCACATACTGACACGGGCGGCTCGATAAACATCGGACCAGCCCTAATGAGGAGACCGCACCTGCTCCTATTAATAAAACCAACACCTCCGACCTCTTTGATTTCGTTTGAGTGCCGCGTGTGGACATGCCGTACAATGCCTGAAGCTAGGACTCTAGCAGCCCTTGATATAGTTTTACTGTTTCCCAGAATAGAATCCATCTTGCAGTGTATTGATCATCGGCACAGAAGAAGAACGGAGCTTCTTGTGACTGCTCGTCACAGACATTACGAAGACATCACAGACATTGTGCTCAGATTTTCTGACACGTACAGGGCGTACAGCTACGTTCATACTCTGGGGATTTGTATATTTGACAAGTCGCACAAACTTGCTCAGACATTTGGCAAACATCGGAGTATTTCATACAACTCGCTCATACATTTGGTATATACTCATTTCACGTTTGACTTGTGACTGTATGAAAAGTAGTGCATGGAAGGGAAAAGATGACCATGACCACAAGCTGGCACTTGATTTCAGGCACAAGGCTGTAAGGAGAGCCTCTTTTTGAGGGAAGGGTATCAGGGATTGGAATGAGTTACCAAGAGAAATGATTAATAATTTACCGAAAACGTTGAAAGAATTTAAAGAGGGAATTTGTAGAGGGCAAATGTAGGTGGGTGCAGGATAGGGGGAAGATGGGTGTGTAGGGAAATTGGCACCGGAGCCTGTGCTCCATTGCAATTAAATTAAATTAAATTAAACTCATACACGCCCATGCGCATTAGTCAAATTTAACTTAACCAAAAACTCAAACATGAAAATAAATACCGTAAGAAGATGGTTTTCATTTTTTGTCCGTTCTGTTTGTCATTAGTTCTTTCATTAACATGGCATAAGCCCCTTGTATTTCTAGACAGGATTTTTTTAATTTTTTTTTATTATTGTTATTTTTATTTTTCAACCATGTACGTTTCCTTTTCTATTTCAGTATTATGTAAGCACAAATACTTAACAAACAAAAAACCTTTCTCATTAGGTGACTTTTTAATGCTTTGACAATTCAAATGAAAATAATGACATTTAATAGTGCAGTGCACACAAGTATCATGCAGGTTTTGATACTTGTGTATACTGATACAAGTCAATGAAGGCCTCAAACAAGTTTCGATACATATGCCGATAAAAGTTCTGATGCAAACCCCGATACATGTTTTGAATTTGTGCCAGATGAAAAAGTATCTTACGAATATCGTCCAGTAAGTTCGTGTCCAGACAACGAGTTAAAAAAAAAAAAAGTATATTATTTCAAATAATCTCTCTTGAAAGTCACATACTTCCTCCAATGACATTTAAATGCTTCTATGCCAACTAAAAAAAAATGTATGTCAGCAGTGTCAAATAAGAGAAGATCTCACATCCGAGACATAATCGCTTAACTTCAAATGAAAAATATATTTAGGTTTCTGAGTCAGTGTGAAGTCTGAGCGAATACAGACAGCATATGAGCTTCATACGGCTGTAATGAAGCCTTAAAGTCCTGCAACAATACGTGTTCGTTTGTCACTTTTATATAATCTTAAATCTGCAAAACGATACATTTCCAAACATTAACCTGCACTCCTCTGTTAACTATTGCTCACGTTCTAATTGTTTACCATTTCAGCATCCACGTAAATAGAGTAACAAATTAATTTTTTATATTCATATATATGTTTCACGCTGACTACTGTACGTAAATTCTTTAAAAAAAAACATATTTTAATACTGATTTTATTAAATGTTTAATATTATTTCATCAGTTTTATGGTATTCGAGTAAAAACAAAATCATTCATATCTTTCAAATTTTAATATCTTAAACCCACGCCCGCTGCCGTATTTGCCACTATTTGAATAGTACATACGATTTTGTTTTAACTGCTGCTCAGCATACAGTTTGCTTCGATATGAATAATTAAAAATCATCCGCCATTCAATACATATTTAGTAATTCGATACCTTCCACCTAGTTCTAAGATAACTAACAATATTATTTCAATATACCCAGTTTTTATTATTTATAGTATTTAAAAATTTTGGTTTTTGCTGTAGCAACAGATTCAATCTGTGTTCTTTTATGGAATAGAATTTTAGTTCATACTCCAATGTCATAGAGCGAAGTCAAGGAAATATCACGCATGAGAGATGTTACAGTTTTAATTTAGTGCCTAATAAACAATTGTCGCAGTTGGCAGTAATGGCTGATGCGAATAAAACAAGCATCAGTCAGATGTACAGAGGCGCAATGAAGCGTGGGATAACGCATAATTATCCGAGTTCGTTTAAAATAAAACGAGAATGTCTGAGAAATTTTGGCAAGAATGTTAGTTTAGTGGAGATAAGCTTTTGTAAACGGATTATGGCTTTCAGTGACCGGCTAAAAACAGTCAACATCATTCTTCATGTTGAAAATTTTTAAAAGGAACAATCTGCCCTCTCAATGAATACTTAATCTGTAGAAAAAATAGAATCAATAGACTGGAAAGTGGGGAGACAATACTGAAAAACAACAGTATTTTAAAAGTTGATTTTGGGTGACTTTTTTAATACACAATAAATCTAAATTTCTAGGCACTTATTATAAACGAATTTCTAATACAATTTTAAAAGCTTTACATAAAATCCAAACAGTTTTGTGAAACTGCTCTTACCGTTAGCAGTGTCCGACACTTCTCCCTGTGGATGTACACTACCTAAATCACGCCTGGCATACGAACACCCAAGTGAATACATTTTGTGCTCTCGATTCGGGGCGAGGGATAAAGAAAACAGCAAAAGTGAAGGGGGAACAGAAAACGCTTCTTCATTCTTTGTGTATGCGTATAGGAAGTGGTAACCCCGAAATGTATACACAAGAATAGGGAATGAGCAAAAACACGAGCGAGCAAAGGGGACGTGTTTTTATGGCCGCTTGTGGGGGCTGCGCGCTTCACTTTGCATGTCTTTGCGGCGTCGACCGTTTTATTTGTCGTTTTCTCGCCAGAGTCGCGTCTCCCCTGGGGGGAGGAATGGGATCCTACACGCCGTTCTTAAAAATGCTGTAAATAACTTTAAATTCACTCCCAAAAGTCGTGGTTCCGTGTCTGCAACTGAGGTACCTAGAGACTCACGGACACTTCGACCCAAAGAAATTAAAAACTGTTCTCTTACTGCTATACACAAGCTTTTCCGTCTGCCCATAGATAGTATTCTCACAAATGTCTTCTCTCAATGCTTTCGTTTATTCTTCTCACAGTCTCCATCTTTTCCCGAACTAATTTTACACCATTTTACACGCGTGCCCATACAACCTTAACATACGATCATCTTTCTTTACTGGTACGTGTTTTTACTAAATCCTTTTTTTTTACATTTAGCAATCTAATTGCTCCACTTGGAACAAAAGAGAATAGAATACTTGTAACTTAAGAATATTTGATACCTAAACATGTAATTATTGGAATGACATAAGTGAGAATTGCTATATTTTGTCCAGAAAACCACTAAACTAAAAGTCCGACATTAAAAACAGATATTAATTTTCTGCTCCATCGCCAATTGACTAGCATGACGAGACATACATCAAAGTCTCAGTCGAATCATAAGCTTTCAAACTGTGAAAGAGAATCAGAATTCGTTCAGTTGTGTTTGATTGATGGCGAATAAACAGACATCCAGGTATGCAGACAAGTGGTCAAACAAACAAACAGGGGGCAATATTTCAAAGAACATTTATTGGCATCAGGAACCTCCAACTAGCCGAATCCAATCTTTTTTCACCATTACAGATTTATAATATTTAAAATTATGAACCCGCCGTTTCGGATGTGGGCGATGAGGCACCAACACTGGTATAACGGCAACAAGAGCGAGTGTCGGTCACCTCGTATCGGCAGTCCTGATTGAGTTTTTTTTGTTTTTTTGTGTTTTTTATGTTGTTTGTTTGTTTTTTTTGTTTTTGTTTGCTGCAGTGATCTAGAGGATCTAGGCGAATGATGAGACGATTCCGAATCTCCGAAGCACAAACATTTCGCAAGCAGAAAAATAGATTCATCATACACAACAGAACACAAGTTATACGTTTCGCAGACAGTTGTCAAAACAAAAAACGTCCAATAGGTTCAATTCTTCGATCACATAAATCCGATTCTAAAACATACGTGGGGCACTTTCCCTCTCATCCTCATGATTTCACTTTGAACGCCAAGTGGAGATTAGCTATCCTTCGTAGTAAACATTTCCTAACTGTAGTCTCTCTATTTCGGTAATTGTCAAAGTTCCAGCAGCAATGTGCTTAGGATGATTGTAACTTCGTTTTTTTTTTTTTTTTAAGTTACATCCCTATTACAACTGACATATAAGGAAAATTAGTTTGGTAGGCAAAATTCTTGAAGATATTTCGCTTCCAATTATTTAGAGTAATGTTTTTTACTGAAAACATAACACGTGTTTATGTGATTTTCTTTATTGTCTTCTTGAAGCTCAAACAGTTTTACCTTATTCATCCAGCCAGTGGATAAGTAGATAAGATCATTGAGGACGCTAATTCAGCCATCACCTAACTGCAAACAGTACTACAAGTTTCCTAATAAATAATTTACTTTTTAACCAAATCTTGTTTCGAATTAGATTGATTACGATCAAATACAAGCCTTCGTAAACTCATGATCTCCTAATTAAATGGGGAAATAGGGTATGAATTATTGTATGTAAAAGTTAAAAAATAATCGAAACTTAAAAGGTGTATTAATGTATTGCGCTTCTGGGAGCGCTTGCCTTTTTTTTGGTTGTTCGACGTCATACCACGCAACTAGCGTGATGAGTAATCACGCTAATGACCCGACGTCGACGAGGAGTAAAACAAAAAACAAAAAAAGAAACTAAAAAAAAATGATGTCACGCAACCCATCAGAAACATATCGGCCCATACTGTAGCCTGACTATCTCGTTCAAATATCACAAATGTCTCCTTGCCAGCAACTCTCAGTAAGTAGGTCTATCTACCGCTATTACGAAATTGTAACGTGGTTGTGTCTGTAAACTGAATATATTTTTGGCTCATTGGATTCTACTCTTCCTGAAACCAATTTTTTTTTATATGTTCGTGTGGTTGTATGTTTGTTGAGGAGCTATGCAAAAATTTCTAAACATATTTTGATGCTATTTAAACATTCCTTCAAGATACGACGGTTGAGAACGGATCATAAAACTAAAAGATGATCAAGACATCGACAAAGAATTAAAATGTTGGTAAAATACTCTGAATTTATTTGGGTCTGAAGTATGCATTGAAATAAACTTAAATTATATTTATGTTAGTAGCAAAACAGAGTATACGTATTTTTTTACTTAGATTCAGACCAGTACAGAAATTGGCCAAGTGCGTTTGATGCAAACTCCATCAGGTTAAGGAATATTTCAGATCATCTTAAATGCCTCAGGTCTCCGTTTCAGAAACAATTCCCTTAATTATTTTTTTTTTCTTATGGTTTTACGCCTCGTCGACGTCGAGGTCAATAGAGACTGGATGGGACTGGGGGACAAGGAACGGGAAGGAATTCGACCATGGCCTTTTGATGGAAGCATCCCGGCATTCGCCAGTAGTGATTTAGAAAAACCATGGAAAATCAGAATCTGGATGCCCGGACGTGGATTCGAACCGGTATTCTCCCGAAACTTCCCTTCAATTTCCCAACTTCAACACCTTCCGTTCATATGGGCTACTGAGTGCGCATTGGAGGGTTGAATACCAGAAGAAGCCAAGGTTTTTCTTCTAAGTGGAAACGCTTTCTTAGCCTGCAGTACCATGAATACAGACGAGGAAGGCTCTGTCTATGAAACCGCTATCTCCTACTTTAAAGACCATAAATGGAATACGGACCACTACCTCTATGAATTTTCCACAATGGCCTATTCAAAAAGCCGTTATTAAAATAAAAAAACCCATCAAGTTTAAGATTAATTTAACTTGTTCAATTGTCACATTGACGAATCCACACGTATGGTTTTTCAAGAAAGTCGGAGTCTTAATTTTGCCTTAGGAACAGAACCAAATTTTAAACACATCCTGTAATTGCTTCAACATATGTTTGTCATATAGAACTACACATTTATGTCAAATAGTTAAAAAAAAAAAATAAATACAGCTTAATTCGGAAAGTCTTTGAGTATGCTGTCCCTTCTACAACATCACGTAATCGGCGGGGATAAGATTTTTATTCAAAAATTATCAAATAAATTCACCTTTTTATAATGAAAATGCGGTTTTTCATAAATAAAACTGTAATTTACATGCTATTAATGATCTGGTATAAAGTTCTTCGTAATTTGTAATTAATACGTGTTTTATTTTTTGTATTCTTTATTAATCCATATATCTGATGCAGCAGAAACATTTCTTGTTAAGTAGGAGCTCGTCAGTGGAAAAAGTTCTATTCTTTAAATAAATTCAGTCTCCACCAAAAAATGCGCAACTTGAATTCTGAAAATAATGTGACACTAGCACTCCGACACCCTATTTAGAAGTTAATGTAGTATGTGAAATCAGATATTTTTCTTAGTTCTATTCCTTAAATAAATTCAGTCTCCACCAAAAAATGCGCAACTTGAATTCTGAAAATAATGTGACACTAGCACTCCGACCCCCTCTTTAGAAGTTAATGTAGAATGTAAAATCAGATATTTTTCTTAAGTGTTTTTCTTAAGGGTTACTAGTAAATTATTGTGTTTAGTTCGTGGTAAAACAAAAGTCAAGTAAAGTACTAATCTTTTGTAGTTGATCATAAGAAGCATGGAACAATGAATTACCATTACGTAACTTAAAAATAAAAAGTGAAACCAAACACAATTTTGAAAGACTTGAAAGGTCATTTGGTGAAAACACATCAAATGTAAGCCTCTAAAAATGAAACATTGTTGTCAATGATGGTACACAACGTATCAAAAATGAACAGCAATTCCGACGTCCGAAACACCGCAGCAGAATAATGGGTGACGGGATTAACGCGTTTATTCGAAATGATTGTCGGATTACTGGGCGGGATATTGCTTCTACATTCAATATCAGCGTTTGCTGTGCGATTAGCTGTATCAGAAATCAACTTCATTAGCAAACCGTTTGTGTGTCCCTCATGCGATTGCTATTATCAGAAAAGTGAACTGAATTCTCCCTCTTACAACTGTACCAAACCGTCTTGAATTCTGGGTATTTAAGCACTTAAAAGAATATCTAGGAAACTAAAATGTTACATCCCAATGTAAAAGTCATTAAGCTGTACTGTAGTGAATACATCTTCATCAATAATACTTTTTTTTCTCGATTAACACATAAAATACAGGAAAATTGGTTTCACTGCCTGAAGTGAAGTAACCTAAATTTTTTCTGTCATCAATCCCTAGACTGGTCTGACGCAATCAAACATAGTCTGTATAGACCCTTCAACTCAACGTGCCAATTATAATTCACGTCCTATTTCAATCATTCGTATACAGTGACTGAAGACAAAGGTTCCTAGGTTCGTATCCTGGTCTCGGCTCAAATATTTCCGTATCTTAATACCGCCCTTCACGTATGTGAATTTCCTTGTAGTTAATAATGATTGCTCTCCATTTTTAATCTCTATATACTGTGTAAGAAATTTGTGAATATCGTTAATTATTATCTCTTAAATTTGCTGATGTATGCCATTACGGTACAAAAGAGTAATATCAAACGCGTAATATAATACATGTACTGTTACCTGTGGTGAAAAGCTGACGAAAAAGTTCGCTTTGCGGTGAATCAGTCGCCTGCTTAACTGTAATTTTTGGTTCAGTGAACAAAGAGAAGCCTCTCAATCGATCGGGACTGACACGAAAACTCCGAAAGGTTGCCATCGGTAGGGAAAGAAGAGTAGTCTCGTTTTAGCTACTTGGGCCAGTACCTTTACGCGTTTTTATATATTTACCTTATTAGTAAATGAATTCGACAGGTATTTGTTTACCGTTCATGATGATGTGTTAATGGTTCAACTCATAAGGGCTAATAAGTTTCTAACTAAGCAACTGATATAAATGTAGATAAAATTATAAAAAGTTTTGATGAATAAAAATTATTATAGATAATGAGATTAATGTTGCATATTCAATGTGAAACAAAATAATGTGATGCAATGGAACACTTTAGACACACGTAATGCTCAGAAACCACTAAAGAAAGGTTTTTGCTCTTCTCAAAGCGATACAACATTCTTGCCACAGAGAATAAAATATTTGATCTTTTTGCGACATTGTTTACATATGTTAAAACATGTAAATTTCAGGACCTATATAATTACTGAAAATGATTACAGTGGCTACGTAAGGTGATGTTGAACGATGATCGTACGAGTCCTAACTATTTGTAAGGAAAATAGATGTTGAAAAATCTATTTCTTTGTATTGCGGACTTATTACATTCAATTTGAAATGAAGTATGGAAGTTGTTGGGGGAACTATCCTGATTTCGGTCAACTATGGTTGCGCTAAAGCACTATAGATGAATTTGGGCATTGTTTAGATAGATACGCAAAGATTTCTTTTAGTTCCCGTACCTTAATCTCATTCCTACTGAGCTCTAATGAACTCGCTGAAGACGAATCTTAAGGTTCTAAACGAAACGAAGTTATATGTGTTGAAGTTATTGCTCTAAAATTAAAATTCAGAGAGTTTTTCACTCCTTAATAACAAGAGAAAGTTGGGTACCTCTGGTGTAAGACACTGAGAAAAATTACGTTGCAAAAAAAAAAAAAAAAAAAAAAAAAAAAAAAAAAAAAAAAAAAAAAAAAAAAAAAATAAGATTGCAATTACTTTGAGAGTTGTGGAAAAAAAAGAAGAAAAAAAGAGAGAGTCTGGGAAAGATATAGGTAGGGATAAATGTCGGATTACGAAGGGAAAAATTAAAAATTTGTAACTCAAAACTATTGTCATAAATCATTAAAACTCATAATATACAAGACCATAACAGAAGAGATAACACTTTGTGATAGGCCTTGACTCAAAAGAATAAACTAATTATATTTGAGAAGTGGTTCCTGAAACAAATACTTGATCCAATTGAAGAGAGTATGGGAATACAAACATGTGCGGTTTACCGTAGGAAGCCTTTATTTCTTTCATTGCGTCTTTCACTTCTGCGTTTGTTTCTTTCTGGAATATCCAATTTACAGTATCTCAGGTGTTGAAACTCCAATATATTGTTGGTTTATGTTATGACTTGGATTATTCTGCACTGAACGAACCAAACAAATTGGGCCGTTACAAAAACCACTGTCACCAATGTTAGTAATACGTCGCTATTGATACCTCGATAATAGACGAAAGTTGTAAGGCAATAAATTATTGAAATAAACAGTTGCATTGTTGGTTATAAATTGCAACTCATTTATGTTATCTGTCAATAATCTTCATTACAGATATTATTTCATTTCTTATACTTCCTAGCACTGTTTCTACCAATACATTGTCGTCGATAACAGTATTTTCCAGTTCATATATTCTTGCTCCATAAGGGAGCGTGCATAAACCACGTAGCTCCATTTTGCCCTCCTGTGAATCCCCCCTCCCCCCCCCCCCACCCCTACGTAGCTTTTGCCTCTACCCCCCCCCCCCCCCCACGTAGCACGTAGCTTTTTTCCCTTTTGATTCCAGAAGACATTTTGTGCTGTTTTCTCTTGTGAGACTATTGTAAATAGATAATTAACTGTGGGAAATAAGTATTCACATGCAATTGTGGGTTCTGTTCCTCATTTTAACTGTGAAAAATGTAATGAAAGGAAAGCTACGTGGCCTGGCTCGGAACCCCCCCCCCCCTCCCCCCACGTAGCCCAGCGTAGCCTTCCAGCAAACCCCTCCCCTCCCCCCCCTGGACCGAGCCACGTAGTTTGTGCACGGTCCCTAAACAGTAACAAGGAGAACCACTGATTTCTTTAGATTTTTCATTGTTTCTTTTCCTACTGGCCAGTCTCATGGTATCAAATTTAAAGCTTTTTCAACATGCCTTATTAACTAATTCTGATGTTTATTAATTCCAATTTTATTTCACGTAGTATCAACATATCTGAATTTTTTTTACATTTTTTTAAAGTGGGACTTTTACAACTAATAACCATTCGCACATATTTCTAATATACTGTAGACTGAGGTTCGATGACTCCAAAAGCTGAACGAGTGTTCATTCTCTTGCAGTGTTAGTTGGACCTTTGTTTGTATATCCTTGAAAACAGTATCAAGGGGCCTTCTTCCCCGCCAAGTTAGCAGGGTGGCTTCGCCCGCTATAAAATGCACCAGACGAGAAATATGGCTCCCCACTATCCCCACTGGCGTGTTGTCATAGCTCTCGCTACGATAACAAAGAGTAGTGGGGGGGGGGGGGGAGATAAAAAAAAGCACACGGTATCCCAGGCCAAGGCCCGCGGGCTGTGATTGATATGCGGACCAATGGAAGGCGTGCGTTTCCTGTGACGTCACGGTTCCTGTTTAAAGCGGGGGAGGGTACCGTCCCGGATTCTTAGGCTTATTTTGCATGTCAAGACAGGCGCCGCGCCCTAGACTCCCCGTGTCCCAAAAAAAATTTACATTTCAAACACCCTTGCATTATGGAGTTTTGTAATGCATACTAATGCGTGTTTGTATATGCGTGATTGCACTAGTTTCCTTAGCAGACGGGCGCCGGTGGCTTTTATATTGCGTTGTAAATTAGCTGCGAGGCGAAGCGGTCGTTTCATTCCTCCTTATTTCCGTCTTCGACGGTTGTCGATCGAACTGGTTAGGACAGGAACCTTTGACTGCCGTAGGAAGTGATAAGTCACACGTGACTCACATATGCACTCAATGGTGATAAAAAAGTTTAAAACATATCCCCATTGTTCTCATTTATCACATGACACAAGAACAGGAACATTTTTAGAGAATTACCCTAGGATATATATCATAACATGAATTTAAAATAATATTAAAGAACTGGTATATGTGCATGATGGAAAGTCCTAAGTAACAAAATTTTAAAATAAATTCAATTAAAAGTCTTGCTTTCATTTTTATACAGCCACATTAAAACGGGTCTGCACATAACTTCGGTCGTATGTACAGAAAATTCTAGACTGCAGTTCATAGCTTAAATCTTGAAGAAGTATAATGCACATAAAAAGGAGATAGCGAACCAACTCTCATTCATTGAGATCAGAATCACAAGGGACCATAGATAGGCTAGAGAAAGTATAGAGAAGAACTGATCGAAGCGTGATTGTCGTTTGAATTTATTGGCAAACATGCTTATAATGTACTTTCATTTACGAGTAATATGAAATACTTCGTCCATCAATCTATTTGGGTCGCGATGATGGTAGTGATAAATTAGAGCAATAGGATGCTATACTGATGCTTACATTAATTCTTTCTTCCTTGGTGCCCTTCGGGATTGGTGAGCATATTGTAGAGTTTAGTTTTTGAGCAACGATCCTTCTACCATTCATTATTTCGTGAGTAACAGAGTACTCGTATAGATGTAGATGTCTACAGCGACCATAAACAATCTGTCTATTCAGTAACGGTGCAGGAGGTATATACTTTCACTACACTTGAATATTTGATTACTTATACTCATATATGACAAGGTAGTTATATGAATGGTAAAAACATTTATTAGCTTTTCATAACTCTGCTCTGTGATACTTTATTTACGTACAGACAAACTTCTCGAATGGTAGTAAGATGCCACCAGCTGACTAGAGCGTGTCAACGATGGGTCCAGAAAATTAACAATGCCTACAGGCCAGCACAAACGATCGGGTATTAATAAATTACTTTTAAACCAAAACACATTTTGAATGCAATGTTGTTGCAGGCCATGTTTCCGCATTTTCTTAGTTAATTACTAGTTGAAAAATGATAAATAAATTAAACAGTTGCTTTGGTGTTATTTTTCAACTAGTAATTAATACACATTTTAATTGGATTGCAGCATAATTGTTATGGATTTTAAATGATAATTCATATAATATAAAAAATTAATACTTTAAACATAATAGATTGATTACATTTATTGAATTGGAGCCAAAATATGCTAGACACTCCTGAAATACCTGAGCATGTATCTCAAGTAAATATTCGATATTTCAGGCAAACAATAATTATACAAATACTCGTACACAGTCACATCTATCTAACAATTAGCGATATTAGTGATAGAATTCCCCACATACTTCAGTGAACAAGTTATGAACCTCTATTCCATATAATAATAGTGAAGGGATTGATAAATTCATGTTGAAAAAGATAAAAGTTATACTACAGTTTGTAAAGGATAATTTAATTTATTTAATTTCATTGCAATGGAGCAATTTCCCTACACTCCCATCTTTCCCCTATCCTGCAGCCACCTACATTTGCCCTCTACAAGTTTTATCTATAAATTCTTTCAACGTTTTTGGTAAATTATTCATCATATCTCTTGGTAACTCATTCCAATCCCTGATACCCTTACCTAAAAAAGAGAATCTTCCCACACCCTTGTGAAATCGAGTGCTAGCTTGTGGTCATGGTCATCTTTTCCCTTCCATGCACTACTTTTCATACCTACTCCAATATCTTTCGATGCATCATCGCCAGTATACGCCCTGTACACTCCCATGACCTTTCTCATCCTCCTCCTGTCTTGCAATGAATCCCATTTCAGCTCCTTTATCATATCCGTCACTGATTGCATTCTGCGATAATTTCCAGAAACTAGGTATCACTTCAGCTTGTAATTATATATACAAATTAGGATATTGTTGTTATTATTATCAACATTAAGAATACCAGATACTAGTTGATTTTTAGAAGCTAAGAGCAAACCTGGCTCTATGGAGAAACCAAAGAGGATTTGTTGTAGATGGGCGAACTCAGATGGAAATGGTGGTTTAAGATGTACGAATTCCAGTGAATTGGTTCAATCATAGACGTATTAAGAACGATGATAATATAATTGCATACAGAAGTATAACTATATAAAACTATATAAGACTGATTAGATTGGTAGCGGCAGCCATGGAAAATACAGTTCTGTTGAGTTCAGTGCAAAGTGTATCAGAAGTGATGTAATAAATTTGTTGTGCACGTAGTTAAGTTTAATATTGATTATGGAATCAATGGTTTTCCCGAAGAAAGATAAAGAGAATTAATTTCAGGTATCGTATACGTTTTTCTTCCAGATAAAAAGAGGAAGCACAAAAGATAAAATTATAACCTGAGGGTGAACGTTAAAAGATATCTATGTGTAAAAGATAATACAAAACGTAGGGTCTACTCACTGCTGTTGTAAGCAACCCAAGATTATGATTAAGGCAAAAATAGAATAATTTAAATTTAAGTTGAGAGTTGATCTCAGATGGTAAAGTCAGTGGTTAGGTATTGTTATCTATGTGTAAAAGATGATATAAAGCATATTCATTCCTGTTGGAAGCTACCGAAGAAGACAATTAAGGCAACAATAGAATATCTTAAATTTAAGTTGAGAAATAATCTCAGATACTAAATTGTCAGTAGTTAGGTATAGTAGAAATATTTGAACAGCAAACACTGGAAGAAAGTTATAAGTTCCTTTAAATTTTCTAACTGAGTAGGCGGGATTTTTTGTTCTAATGGCTCACTCCCACATAGGCAGGTGACAATGATAACACATATGTGTAATGTTGCTTTACATTTGACGTGACCATATTGCGTAGAGAGTCATCCACATTTTTTACGCTATTTAAATTTCTGGGGCTGGTGTTACATGATGTGGATGTTGTTCATTACCACGTTGGTTACACGTTGCTACAAGATGAAAGTCCTAACGAGTAGCAAGTTTACAAGAATTTTACATTCATTTGAACTGCGCTTTTATAATTCAAGCAAGGGAAGGAAATGCTTCATTAATATGAATTACACTGACAGAATATTTAAAATCAAAAGAGTTTAATATTTTAAAATGTTCTAAATTCTTCTAGTTTCTCTGAAACCGTATACTGGAAACATTTCAGATGCAGCGAAACAAAATATTTTTAATACAGTTTCCGTGCTATACCATTTTAGGAAAAGCTGACTGTGCTTCACAATTTTAATGAATACAGTGAGGACAAAAATCAAATAAAGATATTTATTAAATCCATACCGCGTGGGTAGGATTTGTAATATTGTTTGGTTTTATGGCAATTCACATGGGAGGATGAAGCTTTCAGTTGCTACTGCAGTTGAATACTTCCATCTTCATTTTATTTAGATGATAGATGAAAGGAATAATTCTTGTAAATCAACTAAAAATGCTTATTTTTTCACTTTTTTGTCAGAGATCGGAATAAAATGCAAAAGACCTAACACTACCGATCACTCATTTCTGCATTTCAGAGGAAGAAGGATATTAATTTGGAAACTATTATTTGTTTGCAGATGTAGCAATGTATTTGAAGTTTGTTCATATTTTTGCAAGCATCAAATAATAAGCGAATTTGGAATTTAAATAATGCACTGACAGGGAAAAACATTAATTACGGATCATTTAAATTGGTCTGAAACGTTCACGACTTCGAAAAGAGTTTCAAGCTTATCAGAGACGAAATTTCAATTAACTTTTGCGACGTTTAATTTTCAAAAGTAATACTTCTCTCCCACAAAAATCTGTTTGTTATTATCATCACAAATGGTGTAGTAGAGTAGTATTTATCGCCAACTGTGATAAAGGTGGAGCAATTTTTAAACCTCTTTCGAATGGAAGGTCTCCTACAACTGGATAGCTATAAAATCTGCATCTGAACCTTGCTGTCTGCCTCGCACCTGACAAACAAAAAACACTGCAAAAGAAATCTTCCGTTCACATGTCCCGTATTTTTATGATTAATGCTAATTCTGTAACAGACTTGTAAATGCTGATGGCAAGACAGGTTGGAGGCAAATTAGTTTTTTTTTCACATGACAGCAAAATTACTGGAATATTTCGATTTTTTTTCCTTTAAGGTTTCGTTGTTGATGATGTCATTAGAGTCGGGAGAGGACTATGGCCTAATAATGGAAGAGAAATCAGTCACGCTATTTTGAAGGAACGGTCTCTGAATTCGGATGAAGTGATTTCTGGAAACAATTGATATACTAAATTTGGATGGCCTAATCGGGAATCGCTACCACGTTCTTTCGAAAACTACGGCCGATCATTACCCAGTTACTCACCAGGCTCGGTATATAAATAATGGTAAAGCAGTGTGTAAACACATGACCAATTAGAACCATTAAATTACTCTATGTAGTGTGGCCAGACTGGAATGATATAATTAGTATTAGGGTTGAACTTCAGTGGGCTCTGATGGCTAAGTGGTAACATGTTCAACGGGGTACCAAGCAGCCCTCGGTTAGAATTCCCATCTCAGATAGGGTTTTCACACCCAATGAACTTTTATTTACATATCAAAATAATGTAGACATATTAATGTGTTTCTGACACATGTAGGTCGAACGATGGTTTTAATAGTACTACTATTACTATTACTCCGCGATTCACTAAAAGTGTTTGGCGGAGGGTGCATTGCACCTATCAGGAAAGGTAATGGTTTGGAAGGGATATGCGGGATATGGCAGGTGGCGCCCATGGGCTATTGTGAGGGACCATCCCAGCATTCGCCTGGAGCGATCTAGGGAAACCATGGAAAACCCAGATCAGTATCACTACACAGGGATAAGCCGTAAGAGATCAGAATGTACGGCAATTCTTAATATGTTCAGATAGCCATGAATGCCATAAGGCATGTAATTTACAATTACTGCTGAAAATCGTTTAATAATAATAGTTTTGTGTTGGATGTAGTACTTAAATTTATTAATGTATAAAATGACACACTTAACTGGAATTTGTTAGATAATCACCCAATTAATGCGGGTTAATTAGTTGCAAAATTTCAGCAGACAGCTTCTGGCTAAACACCTAACTTGTTTATATTTCTCCACACTAATTTAATGTTTTTTTTGACGGGTACGGTCCAAATTCCATTTCTCGAATCATACCAGCTGCAAACAAATTTTTGTTTAATTGAAAGGCATTACAGTTAATTAGAGAAATTATAAAAGTGGCTTCGAATGAAATTCCACCAAAATTTAATCAGCATAAACATTTACACACCCGCGATATACTACTTTAAGCATCTACACACTTCATATATATAAAAAATACAAATTTCTCATAATGTTACTCTCTCTCTCAGACAATGCGTAGTGTTCGGTGTTCAACAACCAACCTAATCGTTGTCTTTCTATCTGTGCTGGCCAGCGCCAAAGATTTTTACACTACCGTTTAATGATAAAAATACTATGCTACCCCGTTTATTAAACAAACTACAGTCTGTGTAAACCCGATAATAATACAAATCAGGTTTCAAATGTTAATACAATTACTAAGGATACTTATAATTAATCAAAGTAAAATAATACAACAATAATAATAGTAAAATGAATATCATAAATGATTTGAACGTTGTGAGAATTTCACAAATTAAAAGGTTGGAAATACGTATGACTCGTATTCGGGTTCCTATTTATAATCTCTCTCGTTGTCTTCAGTCTTGCACGTAATCACTAATCTTAAAGAATGAGATAAATACTCGTGTGGTCGTAATGACCTGAGGGCAAAGTTTTGTTGGCTGCACATTCCGCCCGTACCGTAGCTTCCGTAACCTAACCTGGTAAACGCATCGAGTATCGGGGACCTCCAGTTTAACGTGGAATCCGAACAACGGAATCGTTCTGGCGTACTTCAAATTATACAAGAAGCTGTGCCAGAATGTTAGGTTAAATCCCAGCCGAAATAGGAATCGAACCAGGGACCTTTTGCACACTGAGCCGCCTGACCACTAAGGGAATGAGATATCAACTACACTAATTTCTACATCCTGACACGTCACGTGTATTGCGGTGTTGCGTCTGGTGATTGTGCAGGAGTTTGCTGTTTCCGCCACTATGTTGGGTAGCTGTGTTCTGCAGCGAAGACGACGTGTTTTGACAACACACTACTGTTTCTCGTCACGCCACTATCATCGCTGGTGTAAATATTCGCATATTATCCCTAGGAAAGTTCTTAACAACTTGAGAATGTTCTGGCGAGTCAGGCTTTGACGGACTGATGGGAGTATTCTCATATTTTAAACCAACATTATACAGGTTCTGTTATTAAAAACATAGTAGAGCAATTGAGAATACCGATAAGAACATATTACAGTTTATAAATACCGCTCTTATGTTGCACATAAACAAGCTTCTCTCTCTTATAGAAACAGTTACATGTCAAAGCTTAGTTAAACAATGTCAGTATCACTAGACTATTGATTAATACCATTACAATGCTGAAGCAATTTATATTTCTACTTGAAATTCGAAGCAAAAGATTTTGTAATGTCCTTTTTGTTTGTTATGATTAGCGAAGAGGATAAGATGCCAACTCTAAATTATAAAATTCCTAGGAATTAAAGCGGAAACTTTAGATACACCATAAATTTTATTTTACTTTTCAAACACATTTTCTTAGTTTAAATAAGGAAAATGTAGTAGATTCACCCTCTAAAACCACCGAAATTTCAGAAAATCTTCTTCTGTCCAGACATTAACGGAAGCTACAACCAAATACTATAGATTCTGCACAGCTCCCAGCGTCTTCTTCCTAGACTTTCACCCCTCTAATTTAGATGGTGAACAAATCCCTAAAGTAATATTCCTTAAATTTCAAGCGAAGTAGATAAGTTACAGATTGACAGCGATTTAAAGAGATATAATAAAGATTAAAAATCGTTCTGAAAAAGGGTCTTTCACTTATTATTACTTCAATTAATCAAATTAAAAAATAATACGGGGCTGTCAGTCACGGCGGTACGATTTTAATGTATTACAGGCACATCATGTACAAACTGTAGTCTCAGAATGCATCCTTCAGTGTTATAAATCACGTTTACAGCAGTTTCCGTTACAGTTTGTGATTATTATCTTGTTATTATTGGTTATCACAAATACTGGATTGTTGTCTACGAAACAATAATATTGTTAACGGTATATACAGTTCTATGAAACACTGTAGTATGATTGACTGGATTGTTAATGGTATATATAGTTCTATGAAACACTGTAATATAATTGACTGACATTCCATCATAAATGACAACGCCTAGGTTGTTGTCCAAATTTGTTCAAGACCTTGTCAATAAATTCGGTAGCCTTAGGTTTTTTTTTTTTAACTGCTTTACGTCTCTCAACAGCGAGGTCTTTAGAGACGGGAAAGGATGGGGGCAAGGAATGGGAAGGAATTCGGCCATGGCCTTTTTAAGGAAGCATCCCGGCATTTGCCTGGAGTGATTTGGGAAACATGGAAAACCCAAATCTGGATGCCGGACGGGGATTCGAACCGCCGTCCTCCCGAATGCGAGGCCAGAACGCTATCCGTTACACCACCACGCTCGGTAACCCTTAGTTAATAAGTTATATATAATGTATAAAACAACAGATGCACCTCCCTTAAAGTAATCCTGCCGGCGCCCGTGATGAAATATGCTAGAACGCCTCCTTGGTTCGGATATCATGATAAACTGCTTGTCCCCTAGCGGATTAGATTAAGGCGGCTACAATTGGGGCAGAATGTGCAGCAGATACAAACTCTCTCACCAGGTCATTACTAAAACAGAAACTTTTACTACATTTAGTACGTCTTGCTGGAACATTAGCATTATGAAGTAGTGATTCTGACCAATTTAAGGGGTTTGAGTCTAGACTACCTGTATTATATGTAATGTATTCGAAGAAGTATTCCTGTGGATGTTTTTAATTACAAAGGGACAAGCATAAAGGAAACCGAGTAAGGCGACTAGTTCGATTGATGAAATTGTCACGTTTGCAGTTATAACATCGTGTCGTGAATCTAAGAAACAGTCACTTATAATCGTTGTTTCACATTCAACACATTCCAGGACAAATATTAACTGTTGTTCCATAACTCTTCAAAACCATTTTATAAGGGCAGTTTAATTTGGTTTCGTTCATGAATTGCAGAAATATGTAATTTCAGAACTGACAGACGACACATGTGCAAGATAAATTTTATTCACTCCAATCTGGCGATTTTGAAGAAGTAGCATTCACAGTGTTTTTCTTTCATTTGCTCCACACACCGTCAGGAATAAAAGGAGAGGAGACAAATGGCGGACGGAGTGAAATATGCGAAGGAGCGAGAGACATCCATCTCCGGCGGCGCGGTGTTGGCAGTCTTTTATTATTGTGGGCCGCGCCGCCTGATAAGGGCTGCCCGCCCGTGATCCATCACGCCGCGTAATAAATCTCCCACTGGCCGCCAGGCGTCGCGCCCGGCGCCCACAGGCAGTCATTTGTTGGTGAAGAACAAACAAAACACGCGAGGCGCGTGCAGGCGCTGCCAAACGCAGTTCGTCCGCTCGAAGTCTCCCATTATCCTACCCACAGAACCAAAATTAAAACTTTTAATAAATAAATAAGTTCAAATCAAGTCACGATAATCTATATGTTTGCTCTAAGAGATCATCAAGTCCAATACTACAAGATTTTTCTAAACGTTTTTAAAATACTTCTCACGAAAATAAGTTGATTTGCCTAACACGTCAATCCGCTATGCTGGCTAAATAAGCTGTTGAAAATAATGTTTTATGATAAAATCTGAGAAAAAAATTACTGATTCTTAACCAGCCTAACGCCTAAAGTTTTGATCTAAACCAGAATATGGACACATTTTTCAGAATACTAATACGGATATTGGAATAAGGCAACGACATTCACATTATATTTAACTTGCCAAAAAAAGATGTCAATTTGTAATGCAGCAGACAATACTACCTTAAAAATAAGTGGAGAAAGTCTTGTCACTGGGGAAAATATTCAGCTTCTTGGACTGTTTGATAAACAATATAAACGGCACTTTGTATGAGAATTGCGTGCGCATAGACAGTAAACATTCAGAATGGTTTTGCATGGAAAGAGGAGTAAGGCAAGGAAGTGTATTGCCACCTGTCCTGTTTAATGTAGTATTAGATGTAGTAATCGCAGAAGTCCAGGTATACAGAGATACTACAGAGCTGAATGTGATAGCATATGCTATTGACATCATAATATGGGAGGAGACAGAGCAGGATCTAGAAAGAGAATTACTGAAATGGTGGACTGCAATGGATAAACATGACTTGGAGGTTAGTGTGTAAAAGACAAAAATAAAGAAAAGAAAAAAATCAATGGCCCTTCGAAGGATGTGTTACTCGACGGCAAGAAATTGAAATGGATAGAATCGTTTTCGTATCTGGAAAGCAAGGTAACTATCAATGGAAAGATGGAGGAAGAAATAGGTCAGAGAGTAAAGACGAGTGAACAATTGAATCATCAGACAAAGGATGTAATTGGAGGTGAAGTATAGGGAAGGTTTAAAAATTCTGTTCTATAAAGTTTATTACCAGCCAATACTGACTTATGGTTGTGAAACATGGACTTGGATTAGAGAGATATTAGCAGATTGCAGGCAGCAGAGATGAGGTTTCTGAGAGGGGTAGCGAATGACACGAGGAAAGATAAAATCAGAAATGAAAACATCAGGGGGAAACTACAAGTGGAAGAATAAGAAGAGATGTTAACAAGGAAAAGACTGCAGTGGTTGGGTGATGTTATGGGGATGGAGGATCGGAGGATGCCGAAAGTAGCACTGCTGAACAGCGGGAAGGGAAGGAGAACAGTTGGAAAACCTCGATCAAGATGGATGGACTGAGTGAAGAAAGATGCAGAGGCTAGGGGAGTCGTTTGGAGAAAAGTGACGGAGAAACAAATCTTGGAATGACCGCCAGACTTGGAATAGGGTGTGCAGGACAACCCGCAAAAGCGGAAACGTCTAGTGATGATGATGATGATGACTCTTCTGCATTTCTAGTCATGCTCAAATTTCTTCCCGTTCCTTGTCCCCCCCCCTCACACACATCAGCACAAAAATCCAACATAACAGTGTAACCAATCAAGTTACGGTGGACCAAGTAAACAAATTACTAATACTCCAAATTTTATTACCAGAACTAAATTTTTACAATAATATTATTAATCTATGATACTGAGATGAAATGTTTTAGATAATCCTTTGGAGAGGAGTATAACAATTTATTAGTGCATTTCAAATACCCATCTGATTAACGAAAACATCGATATAGTATTTTGAGCCATCTGAACTTTTCATTTAATTTCGAAGGTATGTAACAATATTTCACTCAGTGATATGAAGATATATATTGATTTTCACAAATGGAACTATATCATCGTATTTTTCTTTTTGACAAGCATATTGTTTAGAGTCGAAGGTTCCGAAGGTTTACTTCATTACAGAATGTCTTAAGTTTTTTGAGTTACAAGCTTCCAAAGCCAGTATAATATGTTTCTAAAACCCATCACATTCCTATCATCAGATTTTAAGACTCTGGCGGATAAGGTATTTCTTATATCTCACAGCCAGGTGTGAAAGCAACCCGCAGGTAACATACTTTCACTGCGTGCTAACATTTGCGACCAATAGGCAGCTTCCTCTGGCCCTGCTGCCAGGAGGATGATTGGTTAAATGTGTCACTGAAACGCCACAGTTGCCCCACATGTATTTCACTATCTAACGATGACGAAATTCTGGAGATGACAGTTGAAGAGAGAGGATTTAAGCAATAACCGTAAGTGAAGAAGATATTGTAATGGTTACTTCGTTCAAAGGATTATGGTACCAAGGACCTTGACAATTTTCCCGCAAGATGAAATTGGTTCGCTTTGTCCTGTGTGAAAGTGTTCATGTATCTTAGTATATGTGTTGTTGACAGTGTGGGTTCGTACTGTGTTGTGCTTGGAGATGAGAGAAGGTAGGGTAAAACGCGATGCCGGCCACTCATGGCGTATTAGGGACAACGTATGACGAATGAATCACCATCAACATTGTCGCTTGCTGTCACCCAACTCAACACTCCAGTGATGTTCGGAATTTTATCCACGGTTTTGGTACACAGTCGGTGATTAGAAAGTCACAAATTATCGCCTCCTTCCACCACCGAGATCAAGACTTAATAGTCAGACATCGTGACGGTTTCTTAGCACCGAGCGGGGCGGTGTAACGGTTAGCGTTCTCGCGTCGCATTAGGGAGGACGGCGGTTCGAATCCCCGTCCGGGCATCCAGATTTGGGTTTTCCATGGTTTCCCCAAATCACTCCAGGCAAATGCCGGGATGCTTCCTTCAAAAGGCCATGGCCGAATTCCTTCCCATTCCTTGCCCCCATCCTTGCCCCCCATCCTTTCCCGTCTCTAAAAGACCTCGATGTTAAAAAGAGACGTAAAGCAGTTAAAAAAAAAAAAAAAAAAACGGTTTCTTAGCCTTGTACCGATATATATCGAATTGAGCCTAAAAAGAGTGTAAGAATGGATAAAGAGGTTCGTGGATAAATGCTCAAGTGTCAACCATGGAGGAGATGGACTCCCGTTCACAGGTGGTGACAAAGATGTTGTTGTATAAAAGAGTGACACTAGGTTGTGCGATAAACTATTTTTACATCAGCAAAGGCTACCCCTCTGAGGTAACCCAAAACAGATTTGGGTTTCTAGAACGTCGTACCAAATAACTTCAAAGACTATGTCACTAGTAAAACGTCTGCTTGTTACCTGCGCTTTCTTAGTAGTCGAAATCTGAAATTACTAATTAAAACCACACCAATTTAGCTGTAATCTGTGAAGTGTGCAGACTGCCTCGCTGTGAACTCGTGTGTAACAGAGGGACTGGGTTATTGTATAGTGAGCGAGATGATCGCTGGCTCTATAAAGTCGGGGCAAGGTTGGCGCAATCGGATGCACTGGCTGCTATTTTTGTTGTGAATCTGCTAAGAAGTTGTGCCTGGGATTAATTCCGCCCCCGGGGACTCGAAAGCGGATGGGGGCGCGCAGATGAGGGAGACAGAGGAAAGAGAGGAAGAGACGAAACGAAAGGAAAGGCCTAACGAAGTGGAATCTGCCGCTCCGTTGGATTCCTCCGAGGAATTCATAAATATGGATGTTGTCTTGGCCGTTAAATTCGCTTGCTCCTCCGGCTTTAATGGAAATACTTCAATTAAACTTTGTTTCTACAACTTCCGAGATAGTAAAAATGTCCCGTATATATGAGGAGACCCCGCAGTCGTTTGTGTAAAACAATTACTCGCGAGCGACGAAAGAATCTCTCCTTTCCTCCCGATTCGCCAAATCGGTTTTTGCGCGGCAACTTTGGGGCTTAACAGCCCTGCGCGCTTGCCTCGGCTTTTGTTTGTCTTCTGACCCGCCGTGGCTGTTCAAATACGAGAGCGCCGATATTGGGTTAATGACTTTCGCCGGCGTCTTTATTGACTTTACGGATTTCTTGCGGTGAAACGAAATGAAATATGGGCTTATGGAACCACACACATCCTTCTCTGGAGTGTTAAAACTTTGCAACCGTTAACTGGTACTTCAATCGTTTCTTACAGCAACAACCTCATTTCTTGTCTTTCCAATGCCAACTTATTTCATTTTAACGAGGTTCTGAATTATCTAGTTAGAATAATATTCCAAAAATTCTTCTACTCGATATTTAAGACCTCATTTCTCTAAAATTTTGAACATCTTGACCTAACATTATCAAATGCTTTTTCTAGATTAATAAATGCCATAAAATTATCTTTGTTTTTCTTGATCCGCCGTTCAAGTATCAATCCTAAAGCCAGACTTGCTTCTCTCGTGCCACGGTTTTTCCTAAATCCGAACGGATTTCAGTATACTATCTCTTCTACTACCATTTCCATTCTTAAGCATATCACTCTCGTAAATAATTTTAAATCATGTGTGTTGGAATTATAATGCAGTAATTCTCATATTTTTCAGCTTGAACTTTCTTCGGAAGTGTGAAGATGATACTTTTATTGAAATCAGTTGGAATCTTTCATTTTTGAAACCAGTATGAATCGTCCTTGGATTACTTCTTCACCTAGGTATCTTAGGTGTTCTGCAGTAATCTCATCAATTCAAACTGCCTTATTTGAGTTCAAATTATTAAAATTTAATAAAATTCTATCCTCAAAATAGGATTATCTAAGTAATCTGTGTCGACATCTCCTTTTTTTCCCAATACACTGCTGTTCAAAACAACCCCGTCAACGTAAAACTTCCATCGGTTAGTTCTATTTTCTGAGTTTAAAAGAGGTTTCTCATCGGCAGTTTTTCTTCATTTTCAAAATTCTGTTTGATTTTCCTATATGCCACATCAAGCTAACCTATGACCATTTTCTTTCCTACTTCTTCAAACTTTTCTTCCATCCATTTTTCACTTTTTTTGTTTTTTTTTTTGTTTTTTTTTTTTGTTTTTTTTGCATTCCTCTTTTATTTGATTTTTGATTTGTCTGTACTGCTTTCTTCCTGCTTCATCCTGAGATTTTTTGTGCCTTCTTCTCTGATCCATCAACTCCAAAATTTCTGTGATCAAAGGTTTTCGGGCGGGTTTTTTCCCTTAAGCGTAATATTTCATTCTGTGCTTTGATTATTTCTATCTTCAATGCCCTCTATTTGTCCCTAGTTGAATTCCTTTCAGAGTTATTTCTCAGACCCACGACTGACATCTCTGTAAATTTTTCACTCCCAGTCTGTTCTTGCTGGGTTGCTTCCATATTCTCTTGAATTTCAGCATGCACTTCATAACTATTAGATTGTGGTCAAAGTCTATGTAAGCTTCTGGTAATGTTCAACAGTCTAGTATTTTATTCCTGAATCTCTATTTGGCCATGATATAATCAAGCTGATGTCTACCTGTATTCCCTGGACGTTATCGGGCGTACATCTATCGTGCATAATTCTTAAAAGTGTGTTCGCCATGATGAGTTTATTTATGTTTTTCGCAAATTTCAATAACCAGCTTCCTCGCTCGTTTCTTTCTATTAGTCCAAAATTTCCTACACTGGTCCCCTCTTTTCCTTCTCCCACTACCGCATTCCAATCAACCATGATTATTAGATTTTCCTCTCCATTCAAATAATGGATTAATTCTTCAATTTCTGCGTATATTTTTTTCTTTTTCTTCACTATCTTCCTATGATGTTTGCTCATACACTTGTACTAACGTGGGCTTAGTTCCTGCCCTCATCAAAATAATCCTGTCACTAAACTGTTCATAATAACTCACCCGTTTCCCTATTCTCTTGTTCATTAAAATTCTTATATTTCTATTTCTTGGCACCTACAAGGAAGGCGATTGATATAAAAAAGGTTTCATAACATTTGAGAAAACTACAACGTATTTAATATTAATTTTTCTTCGCCCTTTTTCTTATTTTCTACAAACTTTCACTGCCAAATCAACTGTCTACATTTTTATCTTTCATTATAATTTTCGTTCAGAGCTACAGTTGCGCCAGAATAAGTTAAAAGTATACCACCAATTTAGTTTTTTTCATCTTATCTTATCCGCAATGGAAGTAATATACTATTCTTTTGTAAACTTCCTTGTTTGTAACAACAAGTCTACCGATTAAATAACCGCCTTAAAAGCACCATGTCTGGCAAACAAAATTTAACTAAAATCTGAGATACTAAGGAAGCATGATAGTAATCAGCTATCACAGAGTGTCTACATACTAAGTAAATTACAAATACCAAGATAATTACAGCAAAATTATTGTCGTGTGTATAGTGAATCAACGCTTTGCTTCTAGACCTCCCGATAAATGGATGTTTGTTACAACACTACTCAGCAAAATTTCTATTTTTGGGCTTGTATTTCATCAAGTATACTTATTTTAATGTTGTCTTTTTGTCCTAAGTTGTCAAAATACTCAATAATATCTGTGACTTAAATCCAGTAGCTACTTGTAATTCAAATCAATAAAAGCAAAAGCATTTTCATTTCTTATTATGCTGATTAAAACATTAATATTCAATGCCGAAATTCATTGATTATATTGACGAGTAAAACAAAACTGATTCAGCAATGACGTAATGATAACGAAACCCTGTGTCTTTCAAACCACTAAACTGTTGTACAAGTTAATTAATACCTGTGTTGGAATTGACGTAGATTTACTCACCTACTTACATCCATTCATAGCATACAGATTTAACTGAACTAGTAGACAATATATTTAAAGTGAAATTTAAGTTAGTGTTCCTTATTAATTATTGTATGCAGTGGGAACAAATGTACCATAAAATGTTTGGAGCACGCTGCAATAGCGAGGGTCGGTTTATGGGTAGCGCCTCATGAGTAGGCTGCATGCTCTACACAAAACTGTCCGTTAAAGATACACGTATTCTTTTTAATGTGAATCTCTGCTAGCTCATATTTCAACGGAAGAACCACACATTTCTGTAGTGTAAGCAGTTACTAAGGAAATCTTATTTATCATGTAGTACATGCATGGGAATGTGCAAGAAATAGCACCTTTTCTTAAAAATATTATTGTATGTTTATTTTTAGCGTGTAACTGCATACCTAGTGTTGTAAAAAAAACAGTTTTTTTTCCTGACGTGAAAAAAACATGAAAAAAAACTGTGAAAAAAAACATGTTTTTTTTCTGGGACATGTTTTTTTTTCATAACTACTAAATTTCAAATTTTTAAGGCATTTATCGTTTAATATGACTGTTTTAGAGTTTATACTAAGTACTTATCTTACTTTTAAATCTACTATATCTTTCTGGTTCAGTAGAAAAAAAAAAAAAAAAAAATATAGGTAACAATGACTGAAGTTTTCTTTTACGAATGGGGACTTCCCGAAAAGGCTAGGTTGCATGAGAAGGAATCCCCGTTCCCCATTGTTTGGATTGATACTCGCTATTTGAACTAGTGCTGCCAGGCCCTACAAATTTATCTGTAGACCTACGAATCTTTTCAAAAAATTAGGAAATTTAACTACGGTTTTTTGCCTCTTTTTGTTACTTGTTGTGCTTTCCTTATATTCGTATACTTGTTAAACTCGCAGCGTATAGTGATACTGAGTCATTAAATTGTCAGTATTTATGAATAATTTCCTTGCAACCGTTGGCGTAAACCAACGATTGAAAACAAATAAAGCTTAATTTGTATGATAATAAATTTAAATTCAAACTTAAAAGACCGTAATTCAGAACTACCGGCGCAGTCTTCATTCACAGTGTGTACTTTGCTCACAATTTAAAATTGCAATCTCAAAAGCTTTTGCATGCAATACAAGCAGTAAAAGAAAATGTAACTATTTCTGAAGTTATGGATCTAGAGCAGCGTTTCCCAATTAGGTACGCGTACCCCTACGGGTACGTGAGATTGCTTCAAGGGTTACGGCCGGTAATCTCTTGTCTAAGGTAATCACTCCGATAGTTAAAAAAAGAATTAGCATAACAGTACTCGCCAAAAATATATATTAATACAAACTGTGTGTGTGAATTATATTTCTGTAATGCTGTTGTGCGAAGCATTCGACTGGGATAAACGCAATTACTTATCATTTCAGCTATAATGGGGGTACGCGATAGTGAGCTCTTTCTTGAAGTGGTACTCGAGAAAAACTAATTGGGAACCACTGATATAGAGGGGACAGAAGAAGAAACAGAAAATTCCAACTCCGACCGAACTAGTGTTGGTAGTACTGATACTAGTGAATGTGGTACCGACATAGAAGATGAATAAAAAATTATGTTACCTATATAGATACATTTATGAATCATTATGTAAGATATTATATGATTCAGTAAGGTTTAAAACACACATGTAAAATGTAAGTTCCATAAATAAAACTATAATTTATCAAATATATTGTTTTCTGAAAAAAAAAATTTAGAAAAAAAACGATGCTAGGTTTTTTTCATGTTTTTTTTTCACAAATCTGAAAAAAAATTAGTTTTTTTCAGTTTGCAACACTATGCATACCTGAATAAAAATATGAATAAATATATCAAAAAATTGAAATTATTGTTGAAGACTAAAATACAATGAAGAAGAAGTGCGGTATTTAAGTTTAATGTCAAGATCTTTAATTCATTTGATTGCTCTTGGCAAACCCTTTATGACATCTCTTCAATAGTTGCATCGGAGGTTCTCTGGAGAAATTCAAGAATTATGTTTTCTATTTGCCAGGATATTCTCAAATTTTTCACTCTAACAGCAAAGCACCGCATCTCCCAAGGCCCGTTCGGATTTTGACGCACAGTGCCCGTATTTTACAGAGATAGTTAATACCTGCAGAGGCATTACTTTCAACATTACTTATTAACTTCGTGGCATATTATATTTCAAGTGAACATGTTACTATTCACTTTTCCGATAGTACACAACTGAACACCCCTGAAGAAATCGAATAGGCTTTGTAATGTTTTAAGAACATTATCGAGGTATTTGCTAATAAAACTATTTCTAGGCACCAACTTATCCGCCCATATAGCTAGCTTGATATATCTCAGGAACCTGATTCGAAAAAGATGGCAGCGTTAGAACGACCTAGCTGAAAGGAAAATGGTTAATCATTTATTGGAAAAAATTAAAAAAACTCTTAAAAATTCGAAGACTGAGTCGTGAGAACGAAAGTTAGCTCAAGTGCAGAATGATATTGGCAAGATATTGGTAGTGAAGACTTAAGAAGCGATTAGACAGCTCCTTGGCAGATGAGACCTTGTGTATCACTCCGAGGACAAGGCATTAACTGCTTGCTGACACCCTAGATTAACGCTTCCGAATTAATATCTCAGAAGACTAAGATAGCGAAGATCACAATGAGCGGGTGATTCGTGAAGTCGACAAAATTATCGCAGTAAGGCCGCAGACTGAAGCTCATACAGGGTGTGATTATTGATAATTCTCTTCCATTCTCTCCTGTTTCTCTCCCTCTTCTCATCTAGTACATTGTCCCACTCTGGACTGCGTCTAGCCAGACCTTTTTCTACTTGCTTGATTCAAATATCTCGAGATATTCCTCTTGGTCTTTTTCAGTTATTGATTTTTCAAAATATGCCTTAGATAACTTTCTTGGCGTTATTCTCACAATGTGACTAAACGATTTCAGTCTTGCTTTTCCTAAAAAAAATTACTCATACTTTTTTATCTGGTGAATATATTAATTAATTTTGGTTATCAATAAACTAGGTAATTTTTCTTCCTCTCGGATTTAATATCGAGTACTACCTTAGAATATTCTCTGTAGCAATCGGTAAAAAGTATAATTTCCTTCTCAGCCCCAATTCACAAGTTAAAATTCAGTTTAAGATAACAGATCATACATTTTTCTGCTATATGGCTCTTCGACGTCGAATCACTAATGCCGTGACAGTCTTCTGGACACGAAGGAAATAGAAGAAATTAGGTCATATCTTTTTAAGAGGAACCTGCTTTACATTCGCCTGGAGTGATTTTATTTACCCTTCATTTATACAGCCTAATATCTAGTAACCAAATTAGGACCTACATACTAGTTATTTTTTTAATTCTTGAGTACATAGATTCAAGAAATTTGTATGAAACCATGCAAGTAATTTGGCATGTAATTCTATTACATTTGAGTTATTGTCTAATTAATTCTATATAACTACATTGGGTCTTGCTTACAATTATAACAGTTACAGTTGTATTGCAATTTTTTTGATATATGTGTATCTATTTATATGCACAAATTTATGTAATATCAAATGTCGCTTACTGTTGTTTAGTTGTTATACTCATTATCTCCTACGTACAATTTAATGTTGAAATTGACATTTCCAGGAGCTGAGTTTGAACCTTCTCCCTCCCTCCCATGGCTACAACTTATAATCGTGTTCTTCCAGGAGTGATTTCAGAAAATGGAAAACCGAAATCTGTATGGCCTGGCGGCTGATCAAAACCGCGTCTTCTCGAATGTCAGATGAGAATATTAAGCACTCGCCCTCTAGGTATTGCTTCAAAGGAACTTACACGGTGTTGTTCGAGCAATTTGTTACTTTACACGTACCGGGTGACAATTATTGAACTATATGAGATAAAACGTAAATTATTTAAAAACAATTTAGTGCACAATCTTTATTCAACACGTAAACGTCACTACAGATATTTGTAGTTGAGGTTATTACATGTTCGAAATGGCTGCCATCATTAACTATGACGTGGCGCAGACCCGCTGAAGTGTCAGAACATCGATGCTGTCGATGACCTCCTGAATGATATTTTGCAGCTCAGCAATGGTTTCTGGGTTATTTATGTTCTCGTTGTTTTAAATGTAGCCCCACAAAAATGAGTCACATGTGTTCAGATCCGGAGAATATAGCGGCGAAGCGAGTCCCATTCCCGTGGCCTCTGGGTACCCCAGAACCAGAACGTGATCCCCGAAGTATTCCTCCACATCTTGACGAAATCAGGGTCACTTTGGATAATGGGGATGGAACCATTTTCCAAAACATTCACGTATTGTTCAGTAATCACCGTGTCGTCAGCGAATATCGTACCGATTATTCCGTGATTGGCCATTGTACACCACACAGTCACCCGTTGAGGGTGGAGAAACTTCTTGATCGCGAAATGCGAATTATCAGTCCCCCAAATGCGCCAATTTTGCTTATTGACGAACCAATCCAAATTAAAGTGGTGCTCGTCGCTAAACCAAACAATGAAGTTTGGACACTTATCCTTTGAAACAAGGAGAAAAATACTGTCTACATTTGGCTGAAAAATTTTCTGTATAAATAATACACGTTTTCTTATAATTTCGAAAAATTACTGACGACGATAAACAGACGCGTAGGATGTATAGGTCTCTGTACTGCCTTTCCAAATAGCTGTCTGGTAGCGCAGTGGTTAAAACGCTTGCTTACTGTTGGTTGGGTAGGGGTCTACGGTTCAAATCTCCGTGGAGGCAACGATTTTTAAAAATTGTTTTTGATCATAAGAGTCACGCCTGGACCGTCGGTTAGATATGACAAATTTATGGGTTCAATGCGAGGCAAATCGTAGGTAGTCTTGAAATGCTGTAGGTGTACACTTTTTTGCGTTATAATCCATCAGGGGTTGTTCGCAGTCAGTGTGTGTGTGCCATCTGCATGAATAATACTATAAATGCGGAAGTAAGTCTCTGTCTTTTTGTTACGTTTTGACGACTAAATGGCTATACTGATATTGATGAAATTTGTAGGAATGGCACAGGACATTTTTTCCGGTTTGATTAACAGTTGTAGTCACGAATTTTTGAGAACTTATCAAATGGTGACAGAAATATTTTGGAAACTGATTCTCTTCAATAGACAGGTTCGACGGTAGAATGATATAGTGATAGCTTTCCTGTCATATTATGCCGACTCAGTGTTGTTTGGGACCAATCCTTCATTACCAACAACTTTCTATATTCAATTCTGGCAAAGAACTTCTTAATCCACGCGTACGAATTCGCGGGTATCAGCTAGTAGCTCAATAATTGTCACCCTGGAGCTTTTTATCTTGCGAGGTTACAAGTAGAGCTCCTTATACCTGGTGACAAGTTGCGCGTAGGATGTACGGCGGGAGGTCAGCGGGCATTCCGACGCCGGCGGGGCGGCAGGTCGCTCACCATTGCGGACCACTGACCACCGCCGCGCCCGGGGCTCGAAGCGGGAGCCCCCGGCTCGGCCAGACGACGCATTCATTAGCATGCGAGGCGCACGGCGGGACGTGCTGTCCCGTCGCAATTAACGCACCTTGAATAACACATCTAATTACGGGCTCGCTGCTCGGTAGGCGCCGTTTCCGGGGCGACGCCGTCGACGCCAATTACTGGCAATGCCGGCGCCGCTTCCACTCGGCTTGGCCGTTTGTGCGCGCCTCTGCGGTTTTAATTATAGCCACCTGCCTGCCAGGCCCTGTTTACAAGCACGCGAGGGATGCTGCCATTCACCGCCTGACTAATAACGCGACGACACAGGTTCTCCGGTCTTTGTGTCAGCCGGGGGAAGACGAGCACAGCGACTTGACTTGCGCAAGCTTTGTCACACTTCCCGGCCGCCCTGCGCTGTGGATTTTCGATGAAACATCTTCCTTTCCTGTGTTTGTATCACTATTCTCTAACACACCGTTCATCCCAATCTTTGAAGAGTTATAGACGCTTATGCAGTTTCTTCTTTCATTCATCCTTATCAGTCACTTCAATCATGCAGTAGTGTATTCCTGTCAGAACTGCAGAGATGAAAAAACAAAATAAGAACAAACAAACTAACACAATCATAAAAGCAAAGACGAGCTAGGGACACCGAGCGTGGTGGGTGAACGGTTAACGTTTTGGCCTCGCATTCGGGATGACGCGGTTTCGAATCCCCGTCCGGGCATCCAGATTTGGGTTTTCCATGGTTTCCCCCAACGTCTCCAGTCGAATGACGGGATGCTTCCTTCAAAAAAGCCATGGCCGAATTCCTTCCAGTTCCTTGTCCCCAGTCCCATCCCGCCTCTAATAACCTTAGCCGTCGACGAGGCGTAAAGCAATAAGTAAAAAAAAAAGACCGAGCCGGAGGAGAGTTTTGACATGGAAGAATTGGCCTCAGATATTGTTAGCCAGAAAATAGCATACCTTATAGCTGTTGGAGTAGCGAGGACCAATCTGCTCCGGTACTTCCCTCTTCGAGGTTGGAACAGATAATCCGTTTATTTGTTCTCGGCCACACCGAAAAATTTAATCGAATTCGTACGTCCGTATGTTCCTGTTAATCTTCGACTTCCCTGTGTGCAGGGACGGTATAAAGTTTTCATAGATGTTTCCTGGTGGTAACAATTTATGGGTTATAATATTCCATGGTAACACTACGGCATCGCATATGGGAGGACGCGGGTTCGAATCTCCGTCAGGTCATCCAGATTTCGGTTTTACATGGTTTCTCTCCAGGCGAATGCCGGGATTGTTCCTTCAAAAGGCCATGGCCAAATTCATTTTCGTTCCTTAACTCCAATCCCTTCCAGCCTCTAATGACTTCGACACCGACGATGCGAAAGGCCAGAAGCAAAAAAAATAAAAAAATCTAGTATCTTGTTATCGTCATCTCTCACATTTTGTTCCTTTGAACATTTGCTGTTCCTACTAGAAGGAACACGGTGCTGATTTCAAGCGAACAGGCTCTTAAGGCGACATCAGTTGGCGGAGATCAAGTAGCAAGTAGCACGGCTCAATGTTACCAGAATTAGCAGGTCTACAAGGGGATCACACATAACGCCAACAGTATTTTCCAAGTATATTGGTCTTGAATAATTCTCTGCTAACTATAGTGACACTTAGAATGTCTTTGTCTAATACATCTGATGGTATCATTCATGGTCTCTTGTACCATTCTCCAACACAATTTTGGTTAAACTTTTCTTCAATTATCATCGCTGGACCATTAGATGTCTTGAATCTTTGTTGTTGATCTTATGTAGTTTTCTCTTGTCTTATTTCCCAGGACTGACATTTCCATATGTTTCTTTGTTATATTAATATATCATTCCTTTGAGAAAAAAAAATCAGAACCATGTTGCGCAGTGACAAAATTGTTCCTAAAATTTCTGGTTGAATACCTGCTTTCGATAGTTTCGGTTTAAAGTATTGTGACTATTGCTCCCATAGGGGTCTGGTAGCTCAGTGGTTAAGGCGTCTGACTGGAACTAGAAATGTCCTAGTAACATACATGCGAAATGATATAAGCAAGAACATAATTACTGGAAAAATCTGGAATAAACATTAAATTGTTATCGCTGAGAATATAGCCACTGAAACTGCATTGTCTTCAGCCATGAGTAATCTCTTCTCAATATATGATGCAAGGACACTGTGCCAGATGCTTCATGGTCTGGTCAGCTGTGCAAACGCATTGTATGGAGTCTTTGATGTCACCAATTCAGTAAGCTGTCCTTAGTTCTTCTGGCAACAGTTATTAATTTACTCAACGACTTTCAGGCAGCAAATTCTAAAATATTTTCGAGTGGTGAGCATTCCGAAGTTTTCATCCATGCTAGACCTATCCTTGTTATCCCCGGAACCAATGATGAAGCCAGAATGCTTCTCCTGGATTTCAGTCGTAAGTTAGGTGTTTCATAACTGTGCGTTTGATTTTTTTCGACTTTTTTCTTTTCAAAATCCGCAACGATTTAGGAAGTTGATTCTAAACATCCAGTAATTAACCTTACTGTTTCATTTAAAATTATATGCCCCTGTGAACGGTGACTTTATCAAACTGGACAAGCAAACAGAGTACCATGGCATAACTTCTGGTTACTGGAGGCGATGCGGAGATTGTTAACCACCTTACTGTACGTTTGACTGCTACCTTCATGAAAATCGTGATGGCAAGACGTTGATTAGCAACAGAGCTTCCAGTAAATAATATATCCAAATTATCTGTCAGTGCCTATCGCAGAGCATGCCAACTAGACTGACACACATGTCCTCTCGTGGAATCGTGCTGTATAATCAACGTAGATCGTAGGTAGTGTTGCCAGGTCCAGATCGTTAAAAATCGGGACAGAGGATCAAATAAATCGGGATTCGCGACTACAAATCTGGACAATCCTAAAAAAAAAATAAGTTTTCATATAATTAAAGTTATTTTTATAATTTATGGAGCACAAGGGTAATTTCTATAGCTATCTTCCTATCATATTACAGGAACTTATGAACCTTATTACTATGTAGGCTACTATAATAATAGTAAGACTCGTTGATTACGACTAGTAACAAAATGTTATGGAAATCATGTATTTTCAAGTTGAATTTTAAGTATTTATTTATTCTCTAAATAAGTATAAAGTATTTATATTTTTATTAAAATTGACTTCAGTGTGTTAATTCATTGCCTTTATAATAGCTTTCTTTTTTTATAATATAATTATGAAATTCGCTACAACACAAATTGAAGAAGATGTTAATTTGTATCTCTGCTTTGACATGCTCGAGTGATTACTCGAGATTTTAGACCAAATTGTAATAGCCTGTAAAAATTTCCTTTCAGTTGCCGCATTTGAAACCGGTATTGATGCCATGAAAGCAAATATTCAGATTAATGCGTCTCATAAAAGAGTTTTGAAGCTTGAGCTCGTTTGGAATAGTATGAGAAATGACTAAGAATTTTCAGGATGAATTCTCCAACTGAAATTTACTCATACTCAGAGGATATTTTACACTGTTATACAAAATATGTGCAGGTTATCCCTTTGATATGATTTGATCGTTATCATGGTGCAGTAAGTGGAAAAACTTAATTGTGACACCTACAGTTCACATCTGCGATGTTTGCAATGTAACTATTAATACTGAGCTCCTCCAGTCGTGTCGCTAAATTTTTATACGTGTCTGATGCTGCTTCATTCGCTTCTTCATAATCCTCAAATATATGAATTCGTAGTTGGGCTCTAAAATCTTACCATAAGCACAAAATTTTTTGTTCTACCCTGATTGGAGGCGACTGTAACTACACTATAAAATGTATCATTTTGGAGAGTTTCGATGGCTTATTGGGTAGATGCCAAACCTAAACCATTTTGTACAATCCCACTGGCCTTTGTTCTTCCAAGCGACAATTTCTGAGCATTTTTGGAATCTTTATACAAATTACGATTGAGTTTTGATTCACAACCGAATGAACTGAATGACAAGGTGTGCTTGACCGAGTGATAAGCGTTTGTGGCAAGCACCTATCACTTCTTGATTCTTGGGTGTTCATTTGATCTGTGTTAAAAATAACTTCAGCGATGTTGTTAAACTGAAACTCCTTTCTTTCTTGTGCTCATTACATTTCTGGTATTATGTTACATCATTTTTGCCTATTGCCACCGTTAAATATGCTAAGGGGGCATCCATTAATTACGTGAGGTGAAATAGGGGGAAGGGGGTCCGACGAAATATCGCCAAATCTCACGAAAGGGGGGGGGGTGGATTGAATTCTCACGTGAGCTTTTGAAATTCTTCAAGGACACTAGAAGTAAAAAAAAAAAAAAAAAAAAAAAAAAAAAAAAGGTCTAGAAATGGATCGTCTTTGTCGAGGGTATAACCAACTTCGGAAGCAGGAGAGCTAACAAAACGGGGGGTCTCAAATGAGATCGATTAGCAGGGGGAAGGTGAATTCCTGAAAAACACCTCACGTCTTTAATCGACGCTCCTAAACTGTTTTTTGGCACAGCGCGTAGGTTAGTGGGGTCAGTTGCACCATAAGTTCTGAATAGTATTACTGGTTTGATGAATCATGAGATGCGTCTGACGTGGAAACGCGATTTAATTTTTTGCGATGAGTGAATAGTTTTTATCACTTAGCTATAAATCGGGACATGTCGCGTCCCGATTGATGGTAAATCGGGACATGTCGCGTCCCGATTGATGGTAAATCGGGACGCGTCCCCAGACCCCGAAAATCGGGACGTCCCGCGCAGATCGGGACACCTGGCAACACTAATCGTAGGTCAATTCTTCTCCTCCTCCATCAGTCCATTCTGAATTCATGGCCTCTATGTTCTTGTGAAATATTGCCTTGTAAACCACCAAATTAAAAGTTTTTTGCTAACCTTGTAAAATTATTACTAACTCCCAACCATTTTAGTTGTTAATTTACTATTATCATTAATATGTAATTATGTTCCATTTATTAATTACAAGTATCGTGGATAGTTGTATTAATAATTGTAACTTGATCTGTAAAAATGTTGGGTTTTCAGAGTCTGTAGTTTGTTTAGTAAACTGGGATAGTATAGTGTTGTTATCTAAGCAGTGAAACAATCATTGTCGCTGGGCTGCACAGTTGTTCGGCAGCGATTGTTGGTTGGGCAATGTAGAAAAGCAGTGCGCCGGGCAATGTGTCTTCGCGCTTGGAGATGGTTGTATGAAGCCAGTTGATGTGCTCTGCACACAAGTTAAAATAGCTTGTGAAATGTATGGGAAACTTGTGTCAAGATAATGTGAGTGTGTTAGAAATTATGTCAATGAACGTTATTAATTAAATTCAATAATATTTCTACAAAAACATTGTGTTTTTCATTTCCAGACTATGTCAAAATACCTCTCAATTTGTTTATCCGAGCTAACGGTTTGCGTGTGTTGAAAGAGGAGAATTTGGGCCGATCTCCTCTAAATATCACGCCTTCATCGAAAAGGCAGGCTAGCTCGTACCCTGACTCTTGAAGAGTTCAGAGAACAACCTGCTCTCTGATAACCCTGACGCGTCTGTTAATCATGTTCCAAGAAGGTAACCTACTTGTTTTGAGTACTCCAGTGCAAAGTTATAGCTTTTCTACAGACATAATACATAATGCGGTTCAACATTAATAAATGAACTTTTTGAACTTGGCTCTGTCAACAAAGTAGTTATATATACGAGGGGCAGTCAAAAAGTTCCCGGAATTTCATCGTAACTCTTTATTAACAAAATATAAGTACACATTTAGGTAACCTCCTTCCAAGAAGGCTCCTTCTGAACACACACACTTGTTCCACCACTCCTGCCATTGCTGGAAACAACGATGAAAATCCTGTTTTGGTATCTTCCGAAGAACAGCCGTCGCTTTGGTTTTGATGTCTTCTACGGTGGCAAAACGGTTACCTTTGAGGTCCATTTTCATCTTGGGAAAGAGCCAGAAATCCGATGGCGTCCCAGCAAATGGCAAGGAGGATGATCACTGCATCACGACTGCTCCCTCCCACACATCGATTGTTGTACAGACATGGCTTGCAGAAAAGAACATCCCAGTCCTCCACCAGCCTCCCTCCTTACCGGATTTAGCGCCATCGGATTTTTTTGGCTCTTTCCCAAGATGAAAATGGGCCTCAAAGGTAACAGTTTTGTTACCGTAGAAGACTTTTTTTTTTATTTAGCACACATTTTTACAGCCTAGTATCTAAAAACTAAAATAGGCCTTAATTTAACACAACAGTTTTACATTTGATATTTCAATAGATAATTTCACAATGAATAATTTCAATTTTTGTTATGTATGGCTTTGGCAATATCTGTACAGTCTTTTCTTGTTGGCACGATACATACGATTGTTCCGCTGTTAACATATATTATAACTTTCTAAACTTGCTGCATTTTGTCATAATTGATTTATTATAGTGTTCTAGTTTTCTATGGTGTCTGCAGTTTCCTGTCCACTTTATGGTTAGAATTTTTAATATTTCACTTTGTCACTTCGTACGTCTACCACTACTACCGTAGAAGACATCAATACCAAAGCGATGGCTGTACTTCGGAAGAAACCAAAACAGGATTTTCGTCATTGTTTCCAGCAGTGGAAGGAGCGGTGAAGCAGGTGTGTGTGTTCAGAAGGAGCATTCTTTGAAGAAGATTAGGTAAATGTGTACTTATCTTTTGTTAATAAAGAGCTACAATGAAATTCCGGGAACTTTTTGACTGCCCTTCGCATATTACTTATAGCTTTACGCATCAAGACGTTGGGGTCATTAGAGGTGCGAAAGTGCTGGAAACGAGGAACGGGAAGGAATTTGGTCATCTAATTTTGAAGGAGGCATCGTGGCATTCGCCTGGAGTTATTTGGGGAAACCGTGGAAAAGCCAAACCTGGATGCCCAGACGAGGATTAGAAATGGCGTCCTCCGCAATGCGAGGCCAGAGCGTTACCACTCACCCACCACTCTCTGTAGTTATAGTTTAGTAACAGTACAAATGTAAATAAAATGAAAAATTATAGATGTTCTTTCGCATAGGTCACGGCTGACAACGTTATACCGCCACCTGTGGACGGTGTGTAATTTTGAGGATGGGAGAATATGTGCCCTACCCGTGACGGAACTGGATTTGTCAGATCCAGAGCATCTACTCTACTGGAAGCAAGTGTATTTCCGTCTACCTGCGTCTGTGTGTTAGGTTATCATTATTATTATTATTTCGTATCAGAAAATTCACACAATTACAATCATCAAATTATACTGGACCAGAACTTGGCCACTACCAGTGCATTTTCTGAGGCCTCATACAGTTCAGCTGCCGAGTAGGATGCTGGACACAGTCGACACTGGAGCATGTGCTGGACAGTCTGGTCTTCACCGCAGTCGCACTTGATAAAATTGATCTCAGCATAGCCCCATCTTGCTAAGTTCACTTTGCATCTGCCCACTCCTGATCTCATCCTATTCAGAGACTTCCACGTCAACCATCCCTTGTCATAACCAGGTGGCAAAGTGGTGTATTTTTGTTTGTGAAATGTGTAGCTCATGAGATGGAGATTAGGAACCGTCCCAGCATTTGTCTTGACGATTCCATGAAACGGCATAAAAACAGTAATCAGGCAGGTACGCGGAGACCTTGAGTCGAACCTGATCCAGTTGTACCTCGTCAGTGCTGCGTGGTTACATTTATGTTTTACTGTATGTGTTAGTCGTTTCTTTTGGTGGTATGTTGGATCAGTACCTGGCAAACCCACAGTTCTAATTCCGACCATAGTCGTAATTTTTAGTAGTCTTTCACTTCTTGAAAACCTGTGTTTTGTTCATATGAAGGATATTAGGTTCCATGGTTTGGGTTCTGTGTGAAACAGTAGGCCTCCTTTGCCCGCCAAGACTGCTGTCTTAGGGTAGGATAACCACGACAAAGGCGGATTGCACAAAAAACTTAATCTCTCATTAATGAGGCCGAAAAACACTTTTGGCTCTTTACTTTTTACTTTATTCTAAAGGTTTCCCCCACCCCTTTTCGGAAAAAACTAACCACCCTACTTTCGAGCAAAAATTACTCACTGCCCCCTTTCCACGAGAAGACCGAATCGACTCTTCCTTCCTGTAATAAATAATGTAATTCATAGTGGTCCAATTTTTTGAATGTAATCCACTTTTTGAAATAGTGATTTGATGGTGTTCCTTTTATGTGAAGTGTACAATAAGAAGAAAAACAATGACATATTTCAAAAATCTCTTTAGTAAAAAATAATATTGGTGTATTGTTCAAAGTTTGATAACAAATACATATTATGAAAAAAATATTATTAATTAGAGATCTGAACTTGGTGTAACGACACAGATTTTTAGATATTTGGTGCTTTATTTGTCATCAGGAATTTTAAACCGTTGCGTTGCATTATTGAAAATCTGTTTCTTTTCTAAGTTAGTAAATTGCTAACCATACTAAATTCTCTTTTGTAGTAAATGATGATGGTAAATCTATTAAAAACTTCTTTTATGTGATCTTTAAAGCCGGCTATAACACTGGAAAACAGGCAGTGGTTGTTGATCCCCAACGTTCCCTACTTTCCTTGGATCAGAAACGCCCTCTATAATCCTTCAACACCCACCAGTGGGCGGTACCACTGCTTTAGTCATTTCTTTTACGGTTTTGTAAAAAAAAAGAAAAAAACCTATTTTTTAGTCTTTGTAAAAATGTTTTTATTCGTCACAATACAAAATCATTCTTAATATGCAAATACTAGGTGACCCGCGTTAAAGTTTCACGAATAAAATATGATGAATAGTGAGGTTACTGGATCGTAATAAGATGAAAGGAAAACCGCGTCATTTGTAGCAATTGTTTATTTGTTTAGTGTAATAGTTGCCTAACAAAATATTTACAGTAGAAAAATAATTAGGAAAAACTTTTGGATGCGTAAAACTTATGTATTAGAAACTGTAACTGACCATAACGGAATACAACTAACCTGGACATAATACATACATCACATCCATATCTCTACGATATGTGTTGCAGTGATCATCGCCCGTGAGAAAATTCGTCAGTAAAATATTTATATAGGAATTGTATAGCAAAAGCGAAATTTCTCGGCAGCAGAAAAATATATATGAAAACCTATTTATTGCACAAAAACAGAGTTTATTGATATCTCTGTGATATGTGATGCTGGAATCTATCGGCAACGCGATCAACCCATGTCTACACCAGTGAAGCAGTTTATTAATATCTCTGTGATATACGCTGCTGACATCTAGCGGCTTGGCTCTGAACTATCTCAAACGCGCGACCTTCATATTTACTATTTTTTCTGTCTTAATTTATGATGTTACCTAAGTGAAGACCTTAATCTTTAAAATGATACATTATTTATCGATTTCGGTTAGGTATCATGGGAGATAGAAGGCTCGTGGCAAAAAAATATCGTAGTAATATTGATTCTTCTAGCCTTTAAAGTTTGAATTCAGAAAAATTCCTTTCTTAAAATATTATTTAACCAAAGGAGAGATCTTAATCATTAAAATGACAACTCATTTATCGATATTGGTTAAGTATGAAGGGAGATATTGACTTGTGGCCAAAAACACCTTTGTGAAATATATTAACTGACATATGCTAATACTTTGCAATTATTTATGGTCTGCACCATCTCAATGTCTCTTAGTTATAAATGTGAGGATTGTCAAGTGGTAATTGGAAGTTGATACGGAAAGTTTCGTTTGACCAATGCACACCACCACGAAAAGACTGGGTCGGGTGCACAGTGCCACAAGGGCTTGCCCCTCACAAGCATCGTTCAGGTGGCAGTTGTTTCGCCTGATCAGACATTGCGCAAAAGGGCCGTCGAGGGCACGCAACGAGGGTCACTCTCACTCTTGATTGGCTCGTTATCTACTGTACATCCCCTCCATTCAAGTTGCAGCCTATCGAGTGACTCATCTCCTGACGTGTGACTTGCTTCCACCTGACGCGTCCCCCTCCCACATATTTTTCGCCGCGCGCCGAGTTATTGGCTGTAACAAACCACCTGTCCAGTGAAAAGGCCAACTTGATTACGGGGCGCCCTCCCCTGCCCGCACCCACAATGGTCGGAGCGGATCCACCTGCAAACCGCCCCCCATAAAGCGGCCCGCTCACCCGCGCCTAACTGACAAATTAGATTTTAATTGCGTTTTCTCCAGCGGACCATTCCGGGAGCCTCCTGGGATCCGCTCTGGCCGTCGGGGTAATGGCTAAATTATGTGTGAGCGGCAGCAACAAGCTACCTGAACTGAACCGAGCCCAGCGGGGCTCCTAACACAGTGGCGACATCAACGAATTCCGAAACAGGCTTTACTCAGACAGGTAGATCATAAGTTTACTAACTGGCCGAAAATGATCTAAAAGTAGCCCAATAAAAAAAAATACTGGTAGTAGCTAACAGTTTGTTACACGAAAAAATATCCAAGAAAGGAGCTCGCTATTTCAACTGCGGTGTAAATGAAGCTCTGTTACCGTAGATGAATTTTTTGAAGAAATCTCAAGTATTTTTTCATACGTGGATAAGCTTCTAATATACTACATAGAGATGTAAGGCAGAAGGAGTTGGCTTCATGGGTTTCCAGTTGTACATTGTAAATATTGAAGCTGATTTTTTTTTCTTGTAGCATTACGCCTCGTCGACGTCAAGGTCATTACAGCCGGGAAAGAATTGAGGGCAAGGAGCGGCGAGGAATTCTGCCTTGGCCTTTTAAAGGGACTGTTCCGGCGTTCGTCTGAAGGGAAACAATAGTATAGGCAAGTCGCCAAAATACTATATGATATATTCACTACGGTGGCAAATCAAATCCTAAATTTCGCAATTTGTGAGAAAACAGAATCGCTGATGAAGATTGAGTACTACAACTTTGAAAGTGTTAATTTTTTTCAGTTTTCTTTTCTTACGGTTCTATACAAACATTTCTGCCTGTTTGCATACCAATGAAGTAAAACATGGTGTGGTGAAAATTCTTACAAAATAAACTTCTTTAACACTGAATGCAATGTATTTTCTAAAGTAGATGTTTTACGACAGCATAATATTAATAGTTATGAAGAATTTTAACACTGAATAAAACTAAAATCATTACGTATACATTTTCTCAGTGTATTTTATTTTCAAAAATAACTATAAAAATTTAAGAATTTGACTTAAAATAAAACATTTTTAACTCAAGTTGTACGAATAGTGCTAAAAGCTGTATTCAAAATGACTTCTTGGTTGAAAAGCATCTGAATCTGAACAATAAAACACGTTAGGTGTAGGAGTGATGTATCATTGGAAAAATATGAGGAAGTAGCTACATCAAGCAAAGATTCAATCATTGTTCTTCGATCTAATAGTACCTTTATATATTAGGATTTTTTAAAAAAAAAAAGTATTATTGTTCACACAATAAAATACAATAATTGCAGGAGAAGGAATGTAATGTTTTTGCTTTGTATTAGATTTGGATGCGTAACAAATCCTGTATTATTACTGGATATTGCAGAAATCCATCACTTTAATTCAGACTTGAAAATACGATAGTATCTTTTATATGGTACTATCGTCAATGCGAAAAAAATTTACGAGGGAGGGACTCAATAATATGCAACTCTAACAAAAGGTAACTGATCTCAAAATTTCAGTACAAAAAAAGTATATCATATGAGATGGCTATAAACAATTTTCCTTTCTTTGAAGATTCACCGAAAAAAAATAAGAAAAATTTAAACAGTTTAAGTTCGATTTTAGAGGTACAATGTAACAGATTTGTACTACATCATTCAAAACGATGAATGTTGGTACTATGTCTTCGAAATCGTGTAGTATAAAAGCTAAACGATATAGTACATTAATTATTAGTGCCGGGTTATTTGTTGTCTGAAGTGATACCCCATTTTACCAGCATTTATATCATAAAGGGACATTAGTAAATGAACAGTAGTAACTGCTTATACAACTTGATTCGTTCGCAGGAAATAATCATTCTCACATTTCCAAAAATAAAATAAAATATCATGTATATCTACGAAACTGAAGGTTCGAGGCTCGAATATCAGGAATCCATGCCTTTATGTATGGTGTAGCTTGCTTTGTGTAAGAGAAAACTCTGTTGTTCGGATTCCACATTAAAATGTAGATCTAGCAACAATTGAGACAAAATCTTGGAAACCCTGACACAAAGTCGTAAGGCTACACGAATACTTTTTACTTCAGCGTAATGCAGAAATGTGACCATTTCACGTTGAGATAATACATTTATATCATACGATATACTCTGTATTTAGTGACGTTACAGACATGTGAATTAAATAAATAGCAGTTAAATTCACACACTTCGGCTTTATTGACCGACGTGTGATTTAATTTCACAGGTAAACCCGCAAAATAAAAATTTTTCAGTTTACACAGTTTGATGCGACAATACCGCTGATATTCAGCTAATACCGAAAACATTAAATTATTTGCTCAAGTTATTTCTACCTTTAATTGAATAGATCAGCCGCTCAGTATTTGTGGATAGCAAACAGTCGAATTATATGTTCCTCGTGTTGATTGCTTTGTTTTGCGACAAATTCACGCATCGGAAGGTATATTCGTTAAACAAATTGTTTGTTACCGTGTACAGAAATTAATAGCGATCGCTGTTGTTGATTTGTGATGAGCTAATAAAGTAAAATAAAAAAAATATGTTAAATACATGAAAGCACCCCAATTGCTGTACAAACAAAAGTTCAAATACAGATTGTAACCGGTATCTTCAAGGTACTATATTCAGTTGAGTGGAAAAGTTCCTGTTTTTCCTAATAATCGGAGATAAATATGAAGATGTAGATTATATCGATTTCTTACTAAAAACGTCCACTTAACACAGGGTTTGAGCTGGTGTTCACTGACAAGCAAAAAGCTAATAGAATATATAGATGCAAAAGTACTGGCAGAGCAAATAATATCGTTAAAATGGTATAAATAACATTTAGCCTCATGAGTAACCTGTTTTAAGTTCACTAAAAAAACTAGCTGATCAGTGCGAATGTTTCGCACAGTATCGTGAATAGTCACTGAATGGTAATTTAATTATGTGAATACTTATTAATAAAAGGTATTCTATTTTGAAGGCTACTAATAAATATCAGTCTTCTTGTAAAAAGTCATTATGATTACATACAATTTGATTAATTGTAAAATATTTGAAAAGTTGATGTTTAAAAAAATAGATCTTGGCTTTATCAGATTTTTTTAAACCTATTTACTTCATAAAATACTTTCAAAATTGTTAGCAGTTATAATGTGATCATCGTTAACTTTTTGACCTATGTGTCTTTAACACAAACATAAATATCATTGAACACAATGAACTCGTGTAAAAGCCCATGCTAAAAAACAGTTATGGTAAATACAATCCTGCCCTTTTAAGCGTTTGATCTTGTGCTTTATTAATGGTCATAGCGGAGAGAACTTTTATTGGGAATCGTTTTCTTATCATTGGAAAGCCACGGTTGGATCAGCAGGTATGAGGTTAGTGCAGGGTATGAGCACAGCTTTAACGGAATGAATGAGTTTAGTAGTGATGATGTACTCGTCTAAGTGAGTTACCACTAATCTTACACCAATAGTTAATCCCTGATTAGCCCTAAGATTTTCAAATAATATAACAATAGCATTTTTCCTTAAAAACAGTTTACGAGGTTGTAAACCGGACGGATTTAAGGAGATCAAGAATTCCATGTGGAACAAATGATTTTTTTATTTTTGGCAGAACTGAAGTAAACATTTCCTCTCCAGGCAACAAATTGGATATTACATATTTATTAATTATTGTTTAATCATCTTTTTTTGGACATAAAAATCGTCGTTGAATAGAATTCCCAGACATTTTGTTCATTGATTTCTGTGGAATTAGAAATGTTTCTTTTAGCTTTGTTGGTGATGCAGATTAATTTTATTGAGGTTAGGAGCAGGAATTCGGTTTATACTTTGATTTAATTGAGTTTATTATACGTTTATATTACGTTGGTAGCATTTTTAGCAATTTATAACATTGGTTCATAACACGTTGATTTAATTCGGCGTATTTTTAGTAATAAATGTAAACATCTCTTAGCACCAGCTGTCATGTTAGTTGGCGTCCTCTAAATTCTTTAAAGAATGTAAACAAGTCCAACCAACAGCTGTCGTGCATGTTATTTAAACAGGTTGTCAACAGATGATGTCTTCTACTTTCTATAAGTAATTGTTTATAAAATAATTTCTCTCAAAATTTTGAAATATTGGTTTATTTTGCGTCATTAGTGGAGAGCGTAATCTTAAAAATGATGTCTCAGTCATTAATTTTATTGAACTATTAAGAAAGATATGGCGTACCGACAAAAAACGCTGTTGAGAAATAATATATATGATTACGTACCCGACGGGACTAACCGAGTTTCAACGCGGAAGGATGGGTGAACGATTTACAGAAGTATTCAATGCTCCACTGTGACAAAGGGGAATCGAAAGTATTTTATGGATCTAAATACTTCCCGTGTGTGACATCATAATGTTTTCCAAATAAGCAACATCATTGTGTAATTTTATTAGGTAGTATACACGGTTAGGAACACGTAATCGATCTTCACACGGAGAGAAGTCCGTACGGTCCCTTATTTTGCTTTTCTCGGTGTAATGTTGTCTTCGATTGCCCAGATTGGTAAGGTGACCAATTAGGGAAGAGAGGTGACGTGTTCTGTAACAGAGCAGACAACCGAATAAACAATCTTCAGAGTAGACTTATGTATATGATTGATGTTGAAAACTTTTAAGACTACACTGGGTTTTCCATGGTTTCCCCAAATGACTCCAGACGAATGCCGGGATGCTTCTTCAAAAAGTTCATGGCCGAATTCCTTCCCGTTCCTTGTCCCCAGCTCCATCCCCCCTCTAATGACTTCGGCGTCGACAAGGCGTAAAGCTAGAAGTAAAAAAAAAAATAAAATAATAAGGTTACACTTGTACTAGGAGGTACAGAAAAAAAAAAAACGTCTTTACTCCTCAAACCTGGATGTAACAGGTACATCGATTACGATTTCAAAGAACGGTATCGGCAAACTGATAGTTCTGATTACCGATCCGCTTCACGATTTGAATTTCATGTTTAACTGCAAGACCGCCATCAGATCGTATAACCACACGAAATTGCCTGAAGTGAAAGTCACAAATTCTTTCTCAAGAACTACACCACACACGAAGAGGATAATAGAAAATAAACATTTTCTCAAAACTTAACTTACTTTTTTTTTTTTACTTGTGGCTATACACCTCGTCGACGTCGTGGTCATTAGAGACGGGATGGGACTGGGGACAAGGAACGGGAAGGAATTCGGCCATGGCATTTTTGAAGGAAGCATCCCGGCATTCGCATGTAGTGATTTGGGGAAACCATGGAAAACCCAAATCTGGATGCCCGGACGGAGATTCGAACCGCCGTCCTCCCACATGCGAGGCCAGAGCCTTAGCCACTCACCCTCCACGCTCGGTGAAAGCCTACACAGTTCGCAAACCCTCCTTCATGTTTGATAGTTCTGAACAAATAAATTATTATCAACGATGTTTCTCGGGGCAGTAATTCTTCACAAAACTGTTCTAAGCAGTTTGAATCACATAAAGTTTCTATCTAAATAATCACTTTGGTCTTAATAAGATGTCGAAGTACAGACTAGTAGCGAGTTGCGTACCTTTTTATTATATTTGTCCGAGTTGTTTTCGACGCCGCGTGACCGGTTGTTGTGCTGTCCTTTGGGTGATGCCCGAATGTGGCTCATTTCCGTAGTAACTGGATATCGTTTTCTTTACTTACGGCTTGTAACGTTCTGACCTAATAACCTGATTTAAAATTATAATTAATTTTATTATCATGAAAGGTAGAACTTGCAAGAATACTTTATATGAGAAATCACAAATGGTTTTATTTCAATTACTCACATGACATATATAACAAAATTAATCAGTTGTCCTTTTTGCGGGCGCCAGGGTATTTTATATAAAATACACAAAATTAAATAGTAAACAAATTCAAAATTTTGACTGTTCACTTCTGAAAGAAATATTTGCTCCGGGCTATGAGAGTTTTTATCTGCAGGGTCGTAGCTGGGCAATGCTATGAACTTGAAAGTCTAGCTAGCACAGTGTCCTTCATTGGCGATGTATAATTACCGAATGTACATGTCTGCCGCCACACATTGGATGACGGTATGGACCAGTGTATCACAGTTCCTCAGATGTCGTCCTTTGCTCATCTGCTCAAACAAAAATAGCGGGTGTCCGGATCCAGGCAGCAGCAACAGTCCCACTCACGAATAGACAGTCCAGAAATCACATCGTCGGAACGTGCTGGCCGGCCGGCATCGAATATCCCTTCACTCGTTCGTCGTGCCACATGCAAAACAGAAAACTTTCGACGATCACCCTCGTTTGTCTACCTGGCACTCACAAATCTCCCCTCCATTAGGCACACACTATTCTCCCCTCGCTAATTCTAGGAACCGGCCTGCTGGCATTCCTCAGCTCTGACGCTCCACACTTGTACAATGTGCACAGCGCCCAAATGTCCTCTAAAATATTCCACAAATTATTAATAAATCTATATTTTATTAATGTAACTAGCGGTCACAAGACGCGTTCGTTACAGGCTTTACGCCTCGTCAACGTTGAGATCAAAAAAGCAGACTGGCAGCGCTTAGTATAACCCAAACACTATGCTATTAACAACTCTTTATTGCCTTCAGATGAAGTACTAATAATAACGCTTAGTTTACAATGAAATACCGGCTGTATAATTTGTGTGGTTAGTAACTGTGTAATCACACCACTCTCACACGTTCAGGCATCATGATGATGTTGTGTGCTTAACAGGGGGTTATCAGGTTCCAGGCCTGATGGTGAAGAAATTTTCATCATCAGGACATTGCCGTCATGATAGGACAGGTGGTAACGCAAAATCCTTTTATTTGATAAATTGTGCACCAAAGTCCTGGGTTGAATATTGCGAGGTGTCGATTCGCAAGTTCCCGCAGTCTGCCTCGTCAACGTAGAGGTCATCACAGGCGGCATAGATTTGTAGACATGGAACGAGAAGGAATTGGCCATGGAAATTTGAAGGAACCATTCGCTCGAAGTGATTTTGAGAAACCGTGGGGAAAGGATATCTGGATGACTGGACGTGAATTTCAGGCACGAGCGCTATCGCTCATCCCCCAGGCTCTGTGTCCAATCTTCCTTCCATGTGTGTAAAGTTAGTTACCATCCTCGTGGTACAACCCAGATTTCGATCAGAAGTGTCCCCTCACCCTGTCGTCTGATCAGAAAGCTAAGCTGGCAGAGAAAGACCCTACAGTCGTTGATGTACTCGTAAAATCACTGTACTGTTTGTATGCATTATGCCGAGTTTGGTGGGTGAGCGGTAATTCTCGGCCCTCGCATTGGGAAGGACGCGATTTCGAATCTCCATCCGATCATCCAGATTTCGGTTTTCCATGGTTTCTCGAAATCACTCCAGGCGAATGCCGAGATGGAGGCTTCAAAAGGCCATGACCGAATTCCTTGCCATTCCTCGTCTCTTTCTTAACTCTAATGACGCGTAGAGACATCAAAGAAAGCAAGAAAGCATAAATAAATAAGCCTATTTCAGTGTGTTAAAAGATAAAGCATTAAAATACCACATGACATATGGAACCTAATTCACTGACGTGATAAAAAAAATACTATGCTAAATATGTCTTACTTGCAAACTTGATTTCAATATTTGTGTTGTAAAGTATTAAATACGAAAGTATGAGTATATGGAATTAATCTTTATTATTGCCAATTGTGAGTTCAATTACAGAAATTCTCTCTCCGAAAAGTAAATTTTAACACAAATACTTTATGACGAAAGACGCTTTGAGTGAATGTTTTAGCTTACAACAACTGAAAGATCGAAGTTTAAAAAATAAATTCAAATTACGTGGACGTTATTTAGTACTTTATACAAATACGGAGAGAGAGAAAGATGTGCAGGAGAGCTCTACATCGCAATATCAGCAAAGATTTCTAAAAAGGTTATTGTTGATATAATTCGAAGTATCTACGATTTTAAACGTAATCAGTACATCCCTGGATGATTTTGCGAAGGAAAATAACAAATCCCTGACTATTTCATATCTCCAGATCGAATTTAATTAAAAATATTTTAAGTAATGAGTAATTTAGAGACTTTTATACACAAACGACCAAGTGCACCAAGTGAAGCCGTTAGTCAAACGATATTTTTCTGAGAACTATTATGATACGGAAAGAAGATTCCTGCGACAGTAATCGGCCGACGCTCGCTGTCCACCCTAGTGACAGGTACGGGAGCACCTGTTGTGGGCTGAGCACCCCCCCCCTCCCCTCCTCCTTGGCCCCTTAATTACTGCGACCCTGGCCACCAAGATGGGCGCCTCCCTCTCCGGATTTCATTTCGTGGCCTCCGCTTTGATGTCTGCGATGCGTGCAGCCCCGGAGCCGTTTCTGGCTTTTTAACAAACTCATTTCTCTTCCTCCGCCCTCGGCCCCGCCTCTATCTCCCGCTACTCCTCGTTCTCTTTTTTCCCCGCCAGCACTCTTTGGTCCGCGTTTCCTTGGCCCTGGGGGCTGGCCGCTGAGGTCATCCCCCTGGGGTAGACCGGGTGCAGACGCCGCAACGTCCGCGCACTTAATGAACGCTACACCAGTGGAGACCTCGCAGGAACATGCGAGAACTGATCAAAAGCTTCTTTACATGCAGAACCTCCCAACTGAAGTGGCCTGCAGCTTGCTACTTCTACTGCGCTGTAGATGAAGCCTTAGATGCAATTTTTTAAGTAATTTTTCATTCGTGCAACACCTCCCCACATATACAGGGTGAACCAAAAAGGAGTTTGCAGCTTTGGAGTTATATAGAAATTTATTGAGATAACTTATAGAATCGGTAGATGTGTCATCTTGTAGCAAACAACCTCAAGTTTCACGGAAAAGTGTCAAGTGACATTTTGGTTCGATGTCGCTACTATTTGTCATCCGGCAAACATCCCACCGGTAATCCATTTCTTCCCACACTCGTTGCAGCAAATTGGGTGTAACTTGTGCAATTGCAGCGTAGATTCGATTTTTCGGTTTGGCCAAATTGTTTGGTAGGGAAGGTACATACACACGATCTGTAATGAAACCCAGGAGAAAGAAATCCAGTGATGTCAAGTCTCGGGAGCGAGATAGCCATGTGATTGGCCCTTCACGGGCATTCCACCGATCTGGGAAGCGATTATCGAGGAAACCTCGATCTTACGTGAGGAAATGAGGTGGTGCACCGTCTTACTGGTACTAAACGATCCCATCTCTGATATCTTCTTCGATCAGTGAAATTATAAAGTTTTCAATCATATCCAGATACACAATATTAGTGACAGTTTTCTCCATGAAGAAGAAAGACCCGTACACTTTCAATTTGCTAAGGCCATAAAACACATTAAATTCGGGGCTATCACGAACGTGTTACGGGTTCTTTAGCATATTCGGTGCGAAACTTATTCCAAACAGTTGTTGCAGAGTTAGTTTCTTGAAATAAAAACACAAAGCCAGCACGTCCGCACCAGTGAAAGTAGCCATTTTAACTGTTCACTGCGCTGGGACTCCTGGTGGTGGAATGGTGTACGGATGCACTACGTACAGTACATCAAACTTGAGGTTGTTTGCTACAAAATGACACATCTACTGATTCTATAAGTTATCACAACAAATTTCTATATCATTAGGTTGCTTTGTGGATTTTCAGTTGTGTATTGGCCTTACTACACCCAATTTTTAACTTATAGTATTAAGCCTCATCAACGTCGAAGACATTAAAGGTGGGAAAGGACTGGGGACAAAGAACTGGGATGAACTGGGCCACTGCCTCTTGAACGAATCATCTCAGCATTCGCCTGGAATGGTTTCGGGAAACCATGGAAACTGGAAATCTGGAAGGGCCGGATGGGAATTCGAACCTGTGTCCTCCCGGACGAGATGTCAGATCGTTACCATCACCCACCATGCTCAGTTTAAAGCCGAAGATTGAATAAGGGTCTTTAGTCTATTCTTACACAGGGAGGGGGGAAGAGGGGGAGAGGGGGAAGGAAATAGGGCATACTTATGTAAGGAAACTATAACGATATACCTCGCAATAGTTATCGTCATTACTGGTATTCAATGTTTTGTCAACATCTAAATGAATGAAGTATAACACTTGTTAAGCGAAGGAGTCGGGGATATCGTCACTGATTCGCGAGTTAGGTGAGTTTTTTAACTGTGTTGAGCAAGTCTAAGAAGTGTATTCCAGATATCAGTTGTGAACTAACGTAACAGATAATCAGAATATATACCCCGAAACGTTGTTCTGCAATCTTATTGTTCGCAGATTTATCCCTTAGAGGAAGGGGAAGTAGTTCCCGGTATTCAATTATCCCACAAAAAATAATTAATTTTAGTGGGGAAAACTGGGAAGTATACCTCAGGAAACATCAATAGTTGTAAAAGTTATAGTCGAGTATGACAATTTTTTTTTTTTTTTTTTTTTTGTAATTATTAGATACAAAAGTCGCTTGTTTTCTCCCTTCTGACGTTTTGGAACTTCCTTTGTGTGGGCGAAGTACAGTGTGAACTACTCTTAATTGAGATTTTACTATGGATCTCGAATAAAAGGAATTGGCGTCGTTCTTACCTCTGGCAGTCATTGGCGTAGACAAATTTGCGATTGCATATTAAAGAATTAAGCATATCTGAGGTAGTAAACAATCAAAACTTTGACTAAGGGAAAAGTTTTGTTCAACACTTAGATACTCACGGAGAGTCCATGACAAGGAAAAGGAAGTGGATGGCCTAGTACTTCTTCATATATCGTTTACAGAACTAAATACAATGGTTCCAAGTACCCATTGGTAAGATGATTCTATTTGAACCAAACATACTCCTAGGGCTACAGAACCGAAGGCACTTATAGTCTA
>JARYHS010012519.1:55589896-55662166 GCA_031002005.1 Vandiemenella viatica | reverse complement strand
CACTGACAGGGAAAAACATTAATTACGGATCATTTAAATTGGTCTGAAACGTTCACGACTTCGAAAAGAGTTTCAAGCTTATCAGAGACGAAATTTCAATTAACTTTTGCGACGTTTAATTTTCAAAAGTAATACTTCTCTCCCACAAAAATCTGTTTGTTTATTTATCATCACAAATGGTGTAGTAGAGAGTATTTATCGCCAACTGTGATAAAGGTGGAGCAATTTTTAAACCTCTTTCGAATGGAAGGTCTCCTACAACTGGATAGCTATAAAATCTGCATCTGAACCTTGCTGTCTGCCTCGCACCTGACAAACAAAAAACACTGCAAAAGAAATCTTCCGTTCACATGTCCCTATTTTTATGATTAATGCTAATTCTGTAACAGACTTGTAAATGCTGTAATACCACGGAAACACGGCAAGACAGGTTGGAGGCAAATTAGTTTTTTTCACATGACAGCAAAATTACTGGAATATTTCGATTTTTTTTCCTTTAAGGTTTCGTTGTTGATGATGTCATTAGAGTCGGGAGAGGACTATGGCCTAATAATGGAAGAGAAATCAGTCACGCTATTTTGAAGGAACGGTCTCTGAATTCGGATGAAGTGATTTCTGGAAACAATTGATATATACTAAATTTGGATGGCCTAATCGGGAATCGCTACCACGTTCTTTCGAAAACTACGGCCGATCATTACCCAGTTACTCACCAGGCTCGGTATATAAATAATGGTAAAGCAGTGTGTAAACACATGACCAATTAGAACCATTAAATTACTCTATGTAGTGTGGCCAGACTGGAATGATATAATTAGTATTAGGGTTGAACTTCAGTGGGCTCTGATGGCTAAGTGGTAACATGTTCAACGGGGTACCAAGGCCCTCGGTTAGAATTCCCATCTCAGATAGGGTTTTCACACCCAATGAACTTTTATTTACATATCAAAATAAGTGTAGACATATTAATGTGTTTCTGACACATGTAGGTCGAACGATGGTTTTAATAGTACTACTATTACTATTACTCCGCGATTCACTAAAAGTGTTTGGCGGAGGGTGCATTGCACCTATCAGGAAAGGTAATGGTTTGGAAGGGATATGCGGGATATGGCAGGTGGCGCCCATGGGCTATTGTGAGGGACCATCCCAGCATTCGCCTGGAGCGATCTAGGGAAACCATGGAAAACCCAGATCAGTATCACTACACAGGGATAAGCCGTAAGAGATCAGAATGTACGGCAATTCTTAATATGTTCAGATAGCCATGAATGCCATAAGGCATGTAATTTACAATTACTGCTGAAAATCGTTTAATAATAATAGTTTTGTGTTGGATGTAGTACTTAAATTTATTAATGTATAAAATGACACACTTAACTGGAATTTGTTAGATAATCACCCAATTAATGCGGGTTAATTAGTTGCAAAATTTCAGCAGACAGCTTCTGGCTAAACACCTAACTTGTTTATATTTCTCCACACTAATTTAATGTTTTTTTTGACGGGTACGGTCCAAATTCCATTTCTCGAATCATACCAGCTGCAAACAAATTTTTTTTAATTGAAAGGCATTACAGTTAATTAGAGAAATTATAAAAGTGGCTTCGAATGAAATTCCACCAAATTTAATCAGTTACTTGCATAAACATTTACACACCCGCGATATACTACTTTAAGCATCTACACACTTCATATATATAAAAATACAAATTTCTCATAATGTTACTCTCTCTCTCAGACAATGCGTAGTGTTCGGTGTTCAACAACCAACCTAATCGTTGTCTTTCTATCTGTGCTGGCCAGCGCCAAAGATTTTTACACTACCGTTTAATGATAAAATACTATGCTACCCCGTTTATTAAACAAACTACAGTCTGTGTAAACCCGATAATAATACAAATCAGGTTTCAAATGTTAATACAATTACTAAGGATACTTATAATTAATCAAAGTAAAATAATACAACTAATAATAGTAAAATGAATATCATAAATGATTTGAACGTTGTGAGAATTTCACAAATTAAAAGGTTGGAAATACGTATGACTCGTATTCGGGTTCCTATTTATAATCTCTCTCGTTGTCTTCAGTCTTGCACGTAATCACTAATCTTAAAGAATGAGATAAATACTCGTGTGGTCGTAATGACCTGAGGGCAAAGTTTTGTTGGCTGCACATTCCGCCCGTACCGTAGCTTCCGTAACCTAACCTGGTAAACGCATCGAGTATCGGGGACCTCCAGTTTAACGTGGAATCCGAACAACGGAATCGTTCTGGCGTACTTCAAATTATACAAGAAGCTGTGCCAGAATGTTAGGTTAAATCCCAGCCGAAATAGGAATCGAACCAGGGACCTTTTGCACACTGAGCCGCCTGACCACTAAGGGAATGAGATATCAACTACACTAATTTCTACATCCTGACACGTCACGTGTATTGCGGTGTTGCGTCTGGTGATTGTGCAGGAGTTTGCTGTTTCCGCCACTATGTTGGGTAGCTGTGTTCTGCAGCGAAGACGACGTGTTTTGACAACACACTACTGTTTCTCGTCACGCCACTATCATCGCTGTGTAAATATTCGCATATTATCCCTAGGAAAGTTCTTAACAACTTGAGAATGTTCTGGCGAGTCAGGCTTTGACGGACTGATGGGAGTATTCTCATATTTTAAACCAACATTATACAGGTTCTGTTATTAAAAACATAGTAGAGCAATTGAGAATACCGATAAGAACATATTACAGTTTATAAATACCGCTCTTATGTGCAACATAAACAAGCTTCTCTCTCTTATAGAAACAGTTACATGTCAAAGCTTAGTTAAACAATGTCAGTATCACTAGACTATTGATTAATACCATTACAATGCTGAAGCAATTTATATTTCTACTTGAAATTCGAAGCAAAAGATTTTGTAATGTCCTTTTTGTTTGTTATGATTAGCGAAGAGGATAAGATGCCAACTCTAAATTATAAAATTCCTAGGAATTAAAGCGGAAACTTTAGATACACCATAAATTTTATTTTACTTTTCAAACACATTTTCTTAGTTTAAATAAGGAAAATGTAGTAGATTCACCCTCTAAAACCACCGAAATTTCAGAAAAATCTTCTTCTGTCCAGACATTAACGGAAGCTACAACCAAATACTATAGATTCTGCACAGCTCCCAGCGTCTTCTTCCTAGACTTTCACCCCTCTAATTTAGATGGTGAACAAATCCCTAATCCTTAAATTTCAAGCGAAGTAGATAAGTTACAGATTGACAGCGATTTAAAGAGTATAATAAAGATTAAAAATCGTTCTTTCACTTATTATTACTTCAATTAATCAAATTAAAAAATAATACGGGGCTGTCAGTCACGGCGGATACGATTTTAATGTATTACAGGCACATCATGTACAAACTGTAGTCTCAGAATGCATCCTTCAGTGTTATAAATCACGTTTACAGCAGTTTCCGTTACAGTTTGTGATTATTATCTTGTTATTGGTTATCACAAATACTGGATTGTTGTCTACGAAACTAATATTGTTAACGGTATATACAGTTCTATGAAACACTGTAGTATGATTGACTGGATTGTTAATGGTATATATAGTTCTATGAAACACTGTAATATAATTGACTGACATTCCATCATAAATGACAACGCCTAGGTTGTTGTCCAAATTTGTTCAAGACCTTGTCAATAAATTCGGTAGCCTTAGGTTTTTTTTTTTTAACTGCTTTACGTCTCTCAACAGCGAGGTCTTTAGAGACGGGAAAGGATGGGGGCAAGGAATGGGAAGGAATTCGGCCATGGCCTTTTTAAGGAAGCATCCCGGCATTTGCCTGGAGTGATTTGGGAAACATGGAAAACCCAAATCTGGATGCCGGACGGGGATTCGAACCGCCGTCCTCCCGAATGCGAGGCCAGAACGCTATCCGTTACACCACCACGCTCGGTAACCCTTAGTTAATAAGTTATATATAATGTATAAAACAACAGATGCACCTCCCTTAAAGTAATCCTGCCGGCGCCCGTGATGAAATATGCTAGAACGCCTCCTTGGTTCGGATATCATGATAAACTGCTTGTCCCCTAGCGGATTAGATTAAGGCGGCTACAATTGGGGCAGAATGTGCAGCAGATACAAACTCTCTCACCAGGTCATTACTAAAACAGAAACTTTTACTACATTTAGTACGTCTTGCTGGAACATTAGCATTATGAAGTAGTGATTCTGCCTTTAAGGGTTTGAAGTCTAGACTACCTGTATTATATGTAATGTATTCGAAGAAGTATTCCTGTGGATGTTTTTAATTACAAAGGGACAAGCATAAAGGAAACATGTAAGGCGACTAGTTCGATTGATGAAATTGTCACGTTTGCAGTTATAACATCGTGTCGTGAATCTAAGAAACAGTCACTTATAATCGTTGTTTCACATTCAACACATTCCAGGACAAATATTAACTGTTGTTCCATAACTCTTCAAAACCATTTTATAAGGGCAGTTTAATTTGGTTTCGTTCATGAATTGCAGAAATATGTAATTTCAGAACTGACAGACGACACATGTGCAAGATAAATTTTATTCACTCCAATCTGGCGATTTTGAAGAAGTAGCATTCACAGTGTTTTTCTTTCATTTGCTCCACACACCGTCAGGAATAAAAGGAGAGGAGACAAATGGCGGACGGAGTGAAATATGCGAAGGAGCGAGAGACATCCATCTCCGGCGGCGCGGTGTTGGCAGTCTTTTATTATTGTGGGCCGCGCCGCCTGATAAGGGCTGCCCGCCCGTGATCCATCACGCCGCGTAATAAATCTCCCACTGGCCGCCAGGCGTCGCGCCCGGCGCCCACAGGCAGTCATTTGTTGGTGAAGAACAAACAAAACACGCGAGGCGCGTGCAGGGCTGCCAAACGCAGTTCGTCCGCTCGAAGTCTCCCATTATCCTACCCACAGAACCAAAATTAAAACTTTTAATAAATAAATAAGTTCAAATCAAGTCACGATAATCTATATGTTTGCTCTAAGAGATCATCAAGTCCAATGACTACAAGATTTTTCTAAACGTTTTTAAAATACTTCTCACGAAAATAAGTTGATTTGCCTAACACGTCAATCCGCTATGCTGGCTAAATAAGCTGTTGAAAATAATGTTTTATGATAATAATCTGAGAAAAAATTACTGATTCTTAACCAGCCTAACGCCTAAAGTTTTGATCTAAACCAGAATATGGACACATTTTTTCAGAATACTAATACGGATATTGGAATAAGGCAACGACATTCACATTATATTTAACTTGCCAAAAAAGATGTCAATTTGTAATGCAGCAGACAATACTACCTTAAAAATAAGTGGAGAAAGTCTTGTCACTGGGGAAAATATTCAGCTTCTTGGACTGTTTGATAAACAATATAAACGGCACTTTGTATGAGAATTGCGTGCGCATAGACAGTAAACATTCAGAATGGTTTTGCATGGAAAGAGGAGTAAGGCAAGGAAGTGTATTGCCACCTGTCCTGTTTAATGTAGTATTAGATGTAGTAATCGCAGAAGTCCAGGTATACAGAGATACTACAGAGCTGAATGTGATAGCATATGCTATTGACATCATAATATGGGAGGAGACAGAGCAGGATCTAGAAAGAGAATTACTGAAATGGTGGACTGCAATGGATAAACATGACTTGGAGGTTAGTGTGTAAAAGACAAAAATAAAGAAAAGAAAAAAATCAATGGCCCTTCGAAGGATGTGTTACTCGACGGCAAGAAATTGAAATGGATAGAATCGTTTTCGTATCTGGAAAGCAAGGTAACTATCAATGGAAAGATGGAGGAAGAAATAGGTCAGAGAGTAAAGACGAGTGAACAATTGAATCATCAGACAAAGGATGTAATTGGAGGTGAAGTATAGGGAAGGTTTAAAAATTCTGTTCTATAAAGTTTATTACCAGCCAATACTGACTTATGGTTGTGAAACATGGACTTGGATTAGAGAGATATTAGCAGATTGCAGGCAGCAGAGATGAGGTTTCTGAGAGGGGTAGCGAATGACACGAGGAAAGATAAAATCAGAAATGAAAACATCAGGGGGAAACTACAAGTGGAAGAATAAGAAGAGATGTTAACAAGGAAAAGACTGCAGTGGTTGGGTGATGTTATGGGATGGAGGATCGGAGGATGCCGAAAGTAGCACTGCTGAACAGCGGGAAGGGAAGGAGAACAGTTGGAAAACCTCGATCAAGATGGATGGACTGAGTGAAGAAAGATGCAGAGGCTAGGGGAGTCGTTTGGAGAAAAGTGACGGAGAAACAAATCTTGGAATGACCGCCAGACTTGGAATAGGGTGTGCAGGACAACCCAAAAGCGGAAACGTCTAGTGATGATGATGATGATGACTCTTCTGCATTTCTAGTCATGCTCAAATTTCTTCCCGTTCCTTGTCCCCCCCCCTCACACACACACACAAAAATCCAACATAACAGTGTAACCAATCAAAGTTACGGTGGACCAAGTAAACAAATTACTAATACTCCAAATTTTTATTACCAGAACTAAATTTTTACAATAATATTATTAATCTATGATACTGAGATGAAATGTTTTAGATAATCCTTTGGAGAGGAGTATAACAATTTATTAGTGCATTTCAAATACCCATCTGATTAACGAAAACATCGATATAGTATTTCATTTAATTTCGAAGGTATGTAACAATATTTCACTCAGTGATATGAAGATATATATTGATTTTCACAAATGGAACTATATCATCGTATTTTTCTTTTTGACAAGCATATTGTTTAGAGTCGAAGGTTCCGAAGGTTTACTTCATTACAGAATGTCTTAAGTTTTTTGAGTTACAAGCTTCCAAAAGCCAGTATAATATGTTTCTAAAACCCATCACATTCCTATCATCAGATTTTAGACTCTGGCGGATAAGGTATTTCTTATATCTCACAGCCAGGTGTGAAAGCAACCCGCAGGTAACATACTTTCACTGCGTGCTAACATTTGCGACCAATAGGCAGCTTCCTCTGGCCCTGCTGCCAGGAGGATGATTGGTTAAAATGTGTCACTGAAACGCCACAGTTGCCCCACATGTATTTCACTATCTAACGATGACGAAATTCTGGAGATGACAGTTGAAGAGAGAGGATTTAAGCAATAACCGTAAGTGAAGAAGATATTGTAATGGTTACTTCGTTCAAAGGATTATGGTACCAAGGACCTTGACAATTTTCCCGCAAGATGAAATTGGTTCGCTTTGTCCTGTGTGAAAGTGTTCATGTATCTTAGTATATGTGTTGTTGACAGTGTGGGTTCGTACTGTGTTGTGCTTGGAGATGAGAGAAGGTAGGGTAAAACGCGATGCCGGCCACTCATGGCTATTCGTATGACGAATGAATCACCATCAACATTGTCGCTTGCTGTCACCCAACTCAACACTCCAGTGATGTTCGGAATTTTATCCACGGTTTTGGTACACAGTCGGTGATTAGAAAGTCACAAATTATCGCCTCCTTCCACCACCGAGATCAAGACTTAATAGTCAGACATCGTGACGGTTTCTTAGCACCGAGCGGGGCGGTGTAACGGTTAGCGTTCTCGCGTCGCATTAGGGAGGACGGCGGTTCGAATCCCCGTCCGGGCATCCAGATTTGGGTTTTCCATGGTTTCCCCAAATCACTCCAGGCAAATGCCGGGATGCTTCCTTCAAAAGGCCATGGCCGAATTCCTTCCCATTCCTTGCCCCCATCCTTGCCCCCCATCCTTTCCCGTCTCTAAAAGACCTCGATGTTAAAAAGAGACGTAAAGCAGTTAAAAAAAAAAAAAAAAAAAAACGGTTTCTTAGCCTTGTACCGATATATCGAATTGAGCCTAAAAAGAGTGTAAGAATGGATAAAGAGGTTCGTGGATAAATGCTCAAGTGTCAACCATGGAGGAGATGGACTCCCGTTCACAGGTGGTGACAAAGATGTTGTTGTATAAAAGAGTGACACTAGGTTGTGCGATAAACTATTTTTACATCAGCAAAGGCTACCCCTCTGAGGTAACCCAAAACAGATTTGGGTTTCTAGAACGTCGTACCAAATAACTTCAAAGACTATGTCACTAGTAAAACGTCTGCTTGTTACCTGCGCTTTCTTAGTAGTCGAAATCTGAAATTACTAATTAAAACCACACCAATTTAGCTGTAATCTGTGAAGTGTGCAGACTGCCTCGCTGTGAACTCGTGTGTAACAGAGGGACTGGGTTATTGTATAGTGAGCGAGATGATCGCTGGCTCTATAAAGTCGGGGCAAGGTTGGCGCAATCGGATGCACTGGCTGCTATTTTTGTTGTGAATCTGCTAAGAAGTTGTGCCTGGGATTAATTCCGCCCCCGGGGACTCGAAAGCGGATGGGGGCGTGCAGATGAGGGAGACAGAAGGAAAGAGAGGAAGAGACGAAACGAAAGGAAAGGCCTAACGAAGTGGAATCTGCCGCTCCGTTGGATTCCTCCGAGGAATTCATAAATATGGATGTTGTCTTGGCCGTTAAATTCGCTTGCTCCTCCGGCTTTAATGGAAATACTTCAATTAAACTTTGTTTCTACAACTTCCGAGATAGTAAAAATGTCCCGTATATATGAGGAGACCCCGCAGTCGTTTGTGTAAAACAATTACTCGCGAGCGACGAAAGAATCTCTCCTTTCCTCCCGATTCGCCAAATCGGTTTTTGCGCGGCAACTTTGGGGCTTAACAGCCCTGCGCGCTTGCCTCGGCTTTTGTTTGTCTTCTGACCCGCCGTGGCTGTTCAAATACGAGAGCGCCGATATTGGGTTAATGACTTTCGCCGGCGTCTTTATTGACTTTACGGATTTCTTGCGGTGAAACGAAATGAAATATGGGCTTATGGAACCACACACATCCTTCTCTGGAGTGTTAAAACTTTGCAACCGTTAATTGGTACTTCAATCGTTTCTTACAGCAACAACCTCATTTCTTGTCTTTCCAATGCCAATCGAGAAACTTATTTCATTTTAACGAGGTTCTGAATTATCTAGTTAGAATAATATTCCAAAAATTCTTCTACTCGATATTTAAGACCTCATTTCTCTAAAATTTTGAACATCTTGACCTAACATTATCAAATGCTTTTTCTAGATTAATAAATGCCATAAAATATCTTTGTTTTTCTTGATCCGCCGTTCAAGTATCAATCCTAAAGCCAGACTTGCTTCTCTCGTGCCACGGTTTTTCCTAAATCCGAACGGATTTCAGTATACTATCTCTTCTACTACCCTTTCCATTCTTAAGCATATCACTCTCGTAAATAATTTTAAATCATGTGTGTTGGAATTATAATGCAGTAATTCTCATATTTTTCAGCTTGAACTTTCTTCGGAAGTGTGAAGATGATACTTTTATTGAAATCAGTTGGAATCTTTCATTTTTGAAACCAGTATGAATCGTCCTTGGATTACTTCTTCACCTAGGTATCTTAGGTGTTCTGCAGTAATCTCATCAATTCAAACTGCCTTATTTGAGTTCAAATTATTAAAATTTAATAAAATTCTATCCTCAAAATAGGATTATCTAAGTAATCAGTGTCGACATCTCCTTTTTTCCCAATACACTGCTGTTCAAAACAACCCCGTCAACGTAAAACTTCCATCGGTTAGTTCTATTTTCTGAGTTTAAAAGAGGTTTCTCATCGGCAGTTTTTCTTCATTTTCAAAATTCTGTTTGATTTTCCTATATGCCACATCAAGCTAACCTATGACCATTTTCTTTCCTACTTCTTCAAACTTTTCTTCCATCCATTTTTCACTTTTTTTGTTTTTTTTTTTTTTTTTTTTTTTTTTTTTGCATTCCTCTTTTATTTGATTTTTGATTTGTCTGTACTGCTTTCTTCCTGCTTCATCCTGAGATTTTTTGTGCCTTCTTCTCTGATCCATCAACTCCAAAATTTCTGTGATCAAAGGTTTTCGGGCGGGTTTTTTCCCTTAAGCGTAATATTTCATTCTGTGCTTTGATTATTTCTATCTTCAATGCCCTCTATTTGTCCTAGTTGAATTCCTTTCAGAGTTATTTCTCAGACCCACGACTGACATCTCTGCAAATTTTTCACTCCCAGTCTGTTCTTGCTGGGTTGCTTCCATATTCTCTTGAATTTCAGCATGCACTTCATAACTATTAGATTGTGGTCAAAGTCTATGTAAGCTTCTGGTAATGTTCAACAGTCTAGTATTTTATTCCTGAATCTCTATTTGGCCATGATATAATCAAGCTGATGTCTACCTGTATTCCCTGGACGTTATCGGGCGTACATCTATCGTGCATAATTCTTAAAAGTGTGTTCGCCATGATGAGTTTATTTATGTTTTTCGCAAATTTCAATAACCAGCTTCCTCGCTCGTTTCTTTCTATTAGTCCAAAATTTCCTACACTGGTCCCCTCTTTTCCTTCTCCCACTACCGCATTCCAATCAACCATGATTATTAGATTTTCCTCTCCATTCAAATAATGGATTAATTCTTCAATTTCTGCGTATATTTTTTCTTTTTCTTCACTATCTTCCTATGATGTTTGCTCATACACTTGTACTAACGTGGGCTTAGTTCCTGCCCTCATCAAAATAATCCTGTCACTAAACTGTTCATAATAATTCACCCGTTTCCCTATTCTCTTGTTCATTAAAATTCTTATATTTCTATTTCTGGCACCCCTACAAGGAAGGCGATTGATATAAAAAGGTTTCAAACATTTGAGAAAACTACAACGTATTTAATATTAATTTTTCTTCGCCCTTTTTCTTATTTTCTACAAACTTTCACTGCCAAATCAACTGTCTACATTTTTATCTTTCATTATAATTTTCGTTCAGAGCTACAGTTGCGCCAGAATAAGTTAAAAGTATACCACCAATTTAGTTTTTTTCATCTTATCTTATCCGCAATGGAAGTAATATACTATTCTTTTGTAAACTTCCTTGTTTGTAACAACTCTACCGATTAAATAACCGCCTTAAAAGCACCATGTCTGGCAAACAAAATTTAACTAAAATCTGAGATACTAAGGAAGCATGATAGTAATCAGCTATCACAGAGTGTCTACATACTAAGTAATTACAAATACCAAGATAATTACAGCAAAATTATTGTCGTGTGTATAGTGAATCAACGCCAGATGTAAATACCTTGTATTTTGCTTCTAGACCTCCCGATAAATGGATGTTTGTTACAACACTACCCAGCAAAATTTCTATTTTTGGGCTTTTATTTCATCAAGTATACTTATTTTAATGTTGTCTTTTTGTCCTAAGTTGTCAAATACTCAATAATATCTGTGACTTAAATTCAGTAGCTACTTGTAATTCAAATCAATAAAAGCAAAAGCATTTTCATTTCTTATTATGCTGATTAAAACATTAATATTCAATGCCGAAAATCATTGATTATATTGACGAGTAAAACAAAACTGATTCAGCAATGACGTAATGATAACGAAACCCTGTGTCTTTCAAACCACTAAACTGTTGTACAAGTTAATTAATACCTGTGTTGGAATTGACGTAGATTTACTCACCTACTTACATCCATTCATAGCATACAGATTTAACTGAACTAGTAGACAATATATTTAAAGTGAAATTTAAGTTAGTGTTCCTTATTAATTATTGTATGCAGTGGAACAAATGTACCATAAAATGTTTGGAGCACGCTGCAATAGCGAGGGTCGGTTTATGGGTAGCGCCTCATGAGTAGGCTGCATTCTCTACACAAAACTGTCCGTTAAAGATACACGTATTCTTTTTAATGTGAATCTCTGCTAGCTCATATTTCAACGGAAGAACCACACATTTCTGTAGTGTAAGCAGTTACTAAGGAAATCTTATTTATCATGTAGTACATGCATGGGAATGTGCAAGAAATAGCACCTTTTCTTAAAAATATTATTGTATTTTGTTTGTTTATTTTTAGCGTGTAACTGCATACCTAGTGTTGTAAAAAAACAGTTTTTTTTCTGACGTGAAAAAAAACTGTGAAAAAAAACATGTTTTTTTTCTGGGACATGTTTTTTTTCATAACTACTAAATTTCAAATTTTTAAGGCATTTATCGTTTAATATGACTGTTTTTAGAGTTTATACTAAGTACTTATCTTACTTTTAAATCTACTATATCTTTCTGGTTCAGTAGAAAAAAAAAATATAGGTAACAATGACTGAAGTTTTCTTTTACGAATGGGGACTTCCCGAAAAGGCTAGGTTGCATGAGAAGGAATCCCCGTTCCCCATTGTTTGGATTGATACTCGCTATTTGAACTAGTGCTGCCAGGCCCTACAAATTTATCTGTAGACCTACGAATCTTTTCAAAAAATTAGGAAATTTAACTACGGTTTTTTGCCTCTTTTTTGTTACTTGTTGTGCTTTCCTTATATTCGTATACTTGTTAAACTCGCAGCGTATAGTGATAATACTGAGTCATTGTCAGTATTTATGAATAATTTCCTTGCAACCGTTGGCGTAAACCAACGATTGAAAACAAATAAAGCTCCTAATTTGTATGATAATAAATTTAAATTCAAACTTAAAAGACCGTAATTCAGAACTACCGGCGCAGTCTTCATTCACAGTGTGTACTTTGCTCACAATTTAAAATTGCAATCTCAAAAGCTTTTGCATGCAATACAAGCAGTAAAAGAAAATGTAACTATTTCTGAAGTTATGGATCTAGAGCAGCGTTTCCCAATTAGTGGTACGCGTACCCCTACGGGTACGTGAGATTGCTTCAAGGGTTACGGCCGGTAATCTCTTGTCTAAGGTAATCACTCCGATAGTTAAAAAAAGAATTAGCATAACAGTACTCGCCAAAAATATATATTAATACAAACTGTGTGTGTGAATTATATTTCTGTAATGCTGTTGTGCGAAGCATTCGACTGGGATAAACGCAATTATTTATCATTTCAGCTATAATGGGGGTACGCGATAGTGAGCTCTTTCTTGAAGTGGTACTCGAGAAAAACTAATTGGGAACCACTGATATAGAGGGGACAGAAGAAGAAACAGAAAATTCCAACTCCGACCGAACTAGTGTTGGTAGTACTGATACTAGTGAATGTGGTACCGACATAGAAGATGAATAAAAAATTATGTTATCTATATAGATACATTTATGAATCATTATGTAAGATATTATATGATTCAGTAAGGTTTAAAACACACATGTAAAATGTAATAATTTATCAAATATATTGTTTTCTGAAAAAAAAAAACAAATTTAGAAAAAAAAACGATGGTGCTAGGTTTTTTTCATGTTTTTTTTCACAAATCTGAAAAAAAATTAGTTTTTTTCAGTTTGCAACACTATGCATACCTGAATAAAAATATGAATAAATATATTAAAAAAATTGAAATTATTGTTGAAGACTAAAATACAATGAAGAAGAAGTGCGGTATTTAAGTTTAATGTCAAGATCTTTAATTCATTTGATTGCTCTTGGCAAACCCTTTATGACATCTCTTCAATAGTTGCATCGGAGGTTCTCTGGAGAAATTCAAGAATTATGTTTTCTATTTGCCAGGATATTCTCAAATTTTTCACTCTAACAGCAAAGCACCGCATCTCCCAAGGCCCGTTCGGATTTTGACGCACAGTGCCCGTATTTTACAGAGATAGTTAATACCTGCAGAGGCATTACTTTCAACATTACTTATTAACTTCGTGGCATATTATATTTCAAGTGAACATGTTACTATTCACTTTTCCGATAGTACACAACTGAACACCCCTGAAGAAATCGAATATGCTTTGTAATGTTTTAAGAACATTATCGAGGTATTTGCTAATAAAACTATTTCTAGGCACCAACTTATCCGCCCATATAGCTAGCTTGATATAACTCAGGAACCTGATTCGAAAAAGATGGCAGCGTTAGAACGACCTAGCTGAAAGGAAAATGGTTAATCATTTATTGGAAAAAATTAAAAAACTCTTAAAAATTCGAAGACTTGAGTCGTGAGAACGAAAGTTAGCTCAAGTGCAGAATGATATTCGCAAGATATTGGTAGTGAAGACTTAAGAAGCGATTAGACAGCTCCTTGGCAGATGAGACCTTGTGTATCACTCCGAGGACAAGGCATTAACTGCTTGCTGACACCCTAGATTAACGCTTCCGAATTAATATCTCAGAAGACTAAGATAGCGAAGATCACAATGAGCGGGTGATTCGTGAAGTCGACAAAATTATCGCAGTAAGGCCGCAGACTGAAGCTCATACAGGGTGTGATTATTGATAATTCTCTTCCATTCTCTCCTGTTTCTCCCCCTCTTCTCATCTAGTACATTGTCCCACTCTGGACTGCGTCTAGCCAGACCTTTTTCTACTTGCTTGATTCAAATATCTCGTGATATTCCTCTTGGTCTTTTTCAGTTATTGATTTTTCAAAATATGCCTTAGATAACTTTCTTGGCGTTATTCTCACAATGTGACTAACCGATTTCAGTCTTGCTTTTCCTTCATACTTTTTTATCTGGTGAATATATTAATTAATTTTGGTTATCAATAAACTAGGTAATTTTTCTTCCTCTCGGATAATACCTTAGAACATTCTCTGTAGCAATCGGTAAAAAGTATAATTTCCTTCTCAGCCCCAATTCACAAGTTAAAATTGTTTAAGATAACAGATCATACATTTTTCTGCTATATGGCTCTTCGACGTCGAATCACTAATGCCGTGACAGTCTTCTGGACACGAAGGAAATAGAAGGAATTAGGTCATATCTTTTTAAGAGGAACCTGCTTTACATTCGCCTGGAGTGATTTTATTTACCCTTCATTTATACAGCCTAATATCTAGTAACCAAATTAGGACCTACATACTAGTTTTTTTTTAATTCTTGAGTACATAGATTCAAGAAATTTGTATGAAACCATGCAAGTAATTTGGCATGTAATTCTATTACATTTGAGTTATTGTCTAATTAATTCTATATAACTACATTGGGTCTTGCTTACAATTATAACAGTTACAGTTGTATTGCAATTTTTTTGATATATGTGTATCTATTTATATGCACAAATTTATGTAATATCAAATGTCGCTTACTGTTGTTTAGTTGTTATACTCATTATCTCCTACGTACAATTTAATGTTGAAATTGACATTTCCAGGAGCTGAGTTTGAACCTTCTCCCTCCCTCCCATGGCTACAACTTATAATCGTGTTCTTCCAGGAGTGATTTCAGAAAATGGAAAACCGAAATCTGTATGGCCTGGCGGCTGATCAAAACCGCGTCTTCTCGAATGTCAGATGAGAATATTAAGCACTCGCCCTCTAGGTATTGCTTCAAAGGAACTTACACGGTGTTGTTCGAGCAATTTGTTACTTTACACGTACCGGGTGACAATTATTGAACTATATGAGATAAAACGTAAATTATTTAAAAACAATTTAGTGCACAATCTTTATTCAACACGTAAACGTCACTACAGATATTTGTAGTTGAGGTTATTACATGTTCGAAATGGCTGCCATCATTAACTATGACGTGGCGCAGACCCGCTGAAGTGTCAGAACATCGATGCTGTCGATGACCTCCTGAATGATATTTTGCAGCTCAGCAATGGTTTCTGGGTTATTTATGTTCTCGTTGTTTTAAATGTAGCCCCACAAAAATGAGTCACATGTGTTCAGATCCGGAGAATATAGCGGCGAAGCGAGTCCCATTCCCGTGGCCTCTGGGTACCCCAGAACCAGAACGTGATCCCCGAAGTATTCCTCCACATCTTGACGAAATCAGGGTCACTTTGGATAATGGGGATGGAACCATTTTCCAAAACATTCACGTATTGTTCAGTAATCACCGTGTCGTCAGCGAATATCGTACCGATTATTCCGTGATTGGCCATTGTACACCACACAGTCACCCGTTGAGGGTGGAGAAACTTCTTGATCGCGAAATGCGAATTATCAGTCCCCCAAATGCGCCAATTTTGCTTATTGACGAACCAATCCAAATTAAAGTGGTGCTCGTCGCTAAACCAAACAATGAAGTTTGGACACTTATCCTTTGAAACAAGGAGAAAAATACTGTCTACATTTGGCTGAAAAATTTTCTGTATAAATAATACACGTTTTCTTATAATTTCGAAAAATTACTGACGACGATAAACAGACGCGTAGGATGTATAGGTCTCTGTACTGCCTTTCCAAATAGCTGTCTGGTAGCGCAGTGGTTAAAACGCTTGCTTACTGTTGGTTGGGTAGGGGTCTACGGTTCAAATCTCCGTGGAGGCAACGATTTTTAAAAATTGTTTTTGATCATAAGAGTCACGCCTGGACCGTCGGTTAGATATGACAAATTTATGGGTTCAATGCGAGGCAAATCGTAGGTAGTCTTGAAATGCTGTAGGTGTACACTTTTTTGCGTTATAATCCATCAGGGGTTGTTCGCAGTCAGTGTGTGTGTGCCATCTGCATGAATAATACTATAAATGCGGAAGTAAGTCTCTGTCTTTTTGTTACGTTTTGACGACTAAATGGCTATACTGATATTGATGAAATTTGTAGGAATGGCACAGGACATTTTTTCCGGTTTGATTAACAGTTGTAGTCACGAATTTTTGAGAACTTATCAAATGGTGACAGAAATATTTTGGAAACTGATTCTCTTCAATAGACAGGTTCGACGGTAGAATGATATAGTGATAGCTTTCCTGTCATATTATGCCGACTCAGTGTTGTTTGGGACCAATCCTTCATTACCAACAACTTTCTATATTCAATTCTGGCAAAGAACTTCTTAATCCACGCGTACGAATTCGCGGGTATCAGCTAGTAGCTCAATAATTGTCACCCTGGAGCTTTTATCTTGCGAGGTTACAAGTAGAGCTCCTTATACCTGGTGACAAGTTGCGCGTAGGATGTACGGCGGGAGGTCAGCGGGCATTCCGACGCCGGCGGGGCGGCAGGTCGCTCACCATTGCGGACCACTGACCACCGCCGCGCCCGGGGCTCGAAGCGGGAGCCCCCGGCTCGGCCAGACGACGCATTCATTAGCATGCGAGGCGCACGGCGGGACGTGCTGTCCCGTCGCAATTAACGCACCTTGAATAACACATCTAATTACGGGCTCGCTGCTCGGTAGGCGCCGTTTCCGGGGCGACGCCGTCGACGCCAATTACTGGCAATGCCGGCGCCGCTTCCACTCGGCTTGGCCGTTTGTGCGCGCCTCTGCGGTTTTAATTATAGCCACCTGCCTGCCAGGCCCTGTTTACAAGCACGCGAGGGATGCTGCCATTCACCGCCTGACTAATAACGCGACGACACAGGTTCTCCGCTCTTTGTGTCAGGCGGGGGAAGACGAGCACATCGACTTGACTTGCTCAAGCTTTGTCACACTTCCCGGCCGCCCTGCGCTGTGGATTTTCGACGAAACATCTTACTTTCCTGTGTCTGTATCACTATCTCTAACACACCGTTCATACCAGAGTTATAGACGCTTATGCAGTTTCTTCTTTCATTCATCCTCATCAGTCACTTCAATCATGCAGTTGTGTATTCCTGTCAGAACTGCAAAGATGTAAAAACAAAATAAGAACAAACAAATTAACATAATCATAAAAACAAAGAGGAGCTGAGGGCACCGAGCGTGCTGGGTGAACGGTTTACCAGCTTTCGGGGATTGCACCACCCAGTATCCGGAGAGAAGTGGCTGCGAACAAGGAAAGGACCAAAGTAGAACGGGAAAGCGCTCATCCACTGCACGGCCATATACCACCAGGCCAGAGACTCAAATCCAGGAAAAGCTTCCTCAGAACATCACGGGAACTAATTGGGTCACCTGATAAGGCAAGAGTACAGTTATGGAAAATGAGGGTTCCCAACATCTCGGGACCACTGACAGTTGCAGAGCGCTTGCCACCTGGTCATGAAGAAGACTGTAATGTCTGGCGGTCTTTAAATCGATTACGAACAGGAGTGGGCAGGTCCAAGGAAAACCTAATGAGATGGGGTTATACTGATACTACCAGTATTAAATGCGAATGTGGAGAAGACCAAACTATGAATCATATGCTCGAGTGCCCTATGTACCCATCATCCTGCAACACACAATGCGATTGAGGTTGCGAAGTACTGGGCCAAGTGTGTTTAAAGTTGTTGATTTACAAAATGTATTTAACTGTGTATTTTGATGTTTTTGATACGAGAATAATAATAAAAATTCGGTATGACGCGGGTTCAAATCCCAGTTCAGGGATCCAGATTTTGGTTTTCCATGGTTTCCCCAAATCACTCCAGGTGAATGCCGGGATGCTTCCTTCAAAAAGGCCATGGACGAATTCCTTCCCGTTCCTTGTCGCCAGTCTCATCCCGCCTCTAATGACCTTAGCCGTCGACGAGGCGTAAAGCAATAAGTAAAAAAAAAAAAAAAAAAAAAAAAAAAAAAAAAAAAAAAAAAAACGAGCCGGAGGTGAGTTTTGACATGGAAGAATGGGCCTCAGATATTGTTTTCCAGAAAATAGCATACCTTATAGCTGTTGGAGTAGCGAGGACCAATCTGCTCCGGTACTTCCCTCTTCGAGGTTGGAACAGATAATCCGTTTATTTGTTCTTGGCCACACCGAAAAATTTAATCGAATTCGTACGTCCGTATGTATGTTCCTGTTAATCTTCGACTTCCTTCTGTGTGCGGACGGTATAATGTTTTCATAGATGGGTCGTTTCCTGGTGGTAACAATTTATGGGTTATAATATTCCATGGTAACACTACGGCATCGCATATGGGAGGACGCGGGTTCGAATCTCCGTCAGGTCATCCAGATTTCGGTTTTACATGGTTTCTCTCCAGGCGAATGCCGGGATTGTTCCTTCAAAAGGCCATGGCCAAATTCATTTTCGTTCCTTAACTCCAATCCCTTCCAGCCTCTAATGACTTCGACACCGACGATGCGAAAGGCCAGAAGCAAAAAAAAAAAAAAATATCTTGTTATCGTCATCTCTCACATTTTGTTCCTTTGAACATTTGCTGTTCCTACTAGAAGGAACACGGTGCTGATTTCAAGCGAACAGGCTCTTAAGGCGACATCAGTTGGCGGAGATCAAGTAGCAAGTAGCACGGCTCAATGTTACCAGAATTAGCAGGTCTACAAGGGGATCATACATAACGCAACAGTATTTTCCAAGTATATTGGTCTTGAATAATTCTCTGCTAACTATAGTGACACTTAGAATGTCTTTGTCTAATACATCTGATGGTATCATTCATGGTCTCTTGTACCATTCTCCAACACAATTTTGGTTAAACTTTTCTTCAATTATCATCGCTGGACCATTAGATGTCTTGAATCTTTGTTGTTGATCTTATGTAGTTTTCTCTTGTCTTATTTCCCAGGACTGACATTTCCATATGTTTCTTTGTTATATTAATATATCATTCCTTTGAGAAAAAAAAATCAGAACCATGTTGCGCAGTGACAAAATTGTTCCTAAAATTTCTGGTTGAATACCTGCTTTCGATAGTTTCGGTTTAAAGTATTGTGACTATTGCTCCCATAGGGGTCTGGTAGCTCAGTGGTTAAGGCGTCTGACTGGAACTAGAAATGTCCTAGTAACATACATGCGAAATGATATAAGCAAGAACATAATTACTGGAAAAATCTGGAATAAACATTAAATTGTTATCGCTGAGAATATAGCCACTGAAACTGCATTGTCTTCAGCCATGAGTAATCTCTTCTCAATATATGATGCAAGGACACTGTGCCAGATGCTTCATGGTCTGGTCAGCTGTGCAAACGCATTGTATGGAGTCTTTGATGTCACCAATTCAGTAAGCTGTCCTTAGTTCTTCTGGCAACAGTTATTAATTTACTCAACGACTTTCAGGCAGCAAATTCTAAAATATTTTCAAGTGGTGAGCATTCCGAAGTTTTCATCCATGCTAGACCTATCCTTGTTATCCCCGGAACCAATGATGAAGCCAGAATGCTTCTCCTGGATTTCAGTCGTAAGTTAGGTGTTTCATAACTGTCTGTTGGGTGCGTTTGATTTTTTTTCGACTTTTTTCTTTTCAAAATCCGCAACGATTTAGGAAGTTGATTCTAAACATCCAGTAATTAACCTTACTGTTTCATTTAAAATTATATGCCCCTGTGAACGGTGACTTGTATCAAACTGGACAAGCACATTCCACTGTAAAGAAAACAGAGTACCATGGCATAACTTCTGGTTACTGGAGGCGATGCGGTGATTGTTAACCACCTTACTGTACGTTTGACTGCTACCTTCATGAAAATCGTGATGGCAAGACGTTGATTAGCAACAGAGCTTCCAGTAAATAATATATCCAAATTATCTGTCAGTGCCTATCGCAGAGCATGCCAACTAGACTGACACACATGTCCTCTCGTGGAATCGTGCTGTATAATCAACGTAGATCGTAGGTAGTGTTGCCAGGTCCAGATCGTTAAAAATCGGGACAGAGGATCAAATAAATCGGGATTCGCGACTACAAATCTGGACAATCCTAAAAAAAAATAAGTTTTCATATAATTAAAGTTATTTTTATAATTTATGGAGCACAAGGGTAATTTCTATAGCTATCTTCCTATCATATTACAGGAACTTATGAACCTTATTACTATGTAGGCTACTATAATAATAGTAAGACTCGTTGATTACGACTAGTAACAAAATGTTATGGAAATCATGTATTTTCAAGTTGAATTTTAAGTATTTATTTATTCTCTAAATAAGTATAAAGTATTTATATTTTTATTAAAATTGTCTTCAGTGTGTTAATTCATTGCCTTTATAATAGCTTTCTTTTTTTATAATATAATTATGAAATTCGCTACAACACAAATTGAAGAAGATGTTAATTTGTATCTCTGCTTTGACATGCTCGAGTGATTACTCGAGATTTTAGACCAAATTGTAATAGCCTGTAAAAATTTCCTTTCAGTTGCCGCATTTGAAACCGGTATTGATGCCATGAAAGCAAATATTCAGATTAATGCGTCTCATAAAAGAGTTTTGAAGCTTGAGCTCGTTTGGAATAGTATGAGAAATGACTAAGAATTTTCAGGATGAATTCTCCAACTGAAATTTACTCATACTCAGAGGATATTTTACACTGTTATACAAAATATGTGCAGGTTATCCCTTTGATATGATTTGATCGTTGTCATGGTGCAGTAAGTGGAAAAACTTAATTGTGACACCTACAGTTCACATCTGCGATGTTTGCAATGTAACTATTAATACTGAGCTCCTCCAGTCGTGTCGCTAAATTTTTATACGTGTCTGATGCTGCTTCATTCGCTTCTTCATAATCCTCAAATATATGAATTCGTAGTTGGGCTCTAAAATCTTACCATAAGCACAAAATTTTTTGTTCTACCCTGATTGGAGGCGACTGTAACTACACTATAAAATGTATCATTTTGGAGAGTTTCGATGGCTTATTGGGTAGATGCCAAACCTAAACCATTTTGTACAATCCCACTGGCCTTTGTTCTTCCGAGCGACAATTTCTGAGCATTTTTGGAATCTTTATACAAATTACGATTGAGTTTTGATTCACAACCGAATGAACTGAATGACAAGGTGTGCTTGACCGAGTGATAAGCGTTTGTGGCAAGCACCTATCACTTCTTGATTCTTGGGTGTTCATTTGATCTGTGTTAAAAATAACTTCAGCGATGTTGTTAAACTGAAACTCCTTTCTTTCTTGTGCTCATTACATTTCTGGTATTATGTTACATCATTTTTGTCTATTGCCACCGTTAAATATGCTAAGGGGGCATCCATTAATTACGTGAGGTGAAATAGGGGGAAGGGGGTCCGACGAAATATCGCCAAATCTCACGAAAGGGGGGGGGGGGTGGATTGAAATTCTCACGTGAGCTTTTGAAATTCTTCAAGGACACTAGAAGTAAAAAAAAAAAAAAAAAAAAAAGGTCTAGAAATGGATCGTCTTTGTCGAGGGTATAACCAACTTCGGAAGCAGGAGAGCTAACAAAACGGGGGGTCTCAAATGAGATCGATTAGCAGGGGGAAGGTGAATTCCTGAAAAACACCTCACGTCTTTAATCGACGCTCCTAAACTGTTTTTGGCACAGCGCGTAGGTTAGTGGGGTCAGTTGCACCATAAGTTCTGAATAGTATTACTGGTTTGATGAATCATGAGATGCGTCTGACGTGGAAACGCGATTTAATTTTTTGCGATGAGTGAATAGTTTTTATCACTTAGCTATAAATCGGGACATGTCGCGTCCCGATTGATGGTAAATCGGGACGCGTCCCCAGACCCCGAAAATCGGGACGTCCCGCGCAGATCGGGACACCTGGCAACACTAATCGTAGGTCAATTCTTCTCCTCCTCCATCAGTCCATTCTGAATTCATGGCCTCTATGTTCTTGTGAAATATTGCCTTGTAAACCACCAAATTAAAAGTTTTTTGCTAACCTTGTAAAATTATTACTAACTCCCAACCATTTTAGTTGTTAATTTACTATTATCATTAATATGTAATTATGTTCCATTTATTAATTACAAGTATCGTGGATAGTTGTATTAATAATTGTAACTTGATCTGTAAAAATGTTGGGTTTTCAGAGTCTGTAGTTTGTTTAGTAACTGGGATAGTATAGTGTTGTTATCTAAGCAGTGAAACAATCATTGTCGCTGGGCTGCACAGTTGTTCGGCAGCGATTGTTGGTTGGGCAATGTAGAAAAGCAGTGCGCCGGGCAATGTGTCTTCGCGCTTGGAGATGGTTGTATGAAGCCAGTTGATGTGCTCTGTACACAAGCTAAAATAGCTTGTGAAATGTATGGGAAACTTGTTTCAAGGTAATATGAGTGTCTTAGAAATTGTGTCAACGAACGTTATTAATTAAATTCAATAATATTTCTACAAAAACATTGTGTTTTTCATTTCCAGACTATATCAAAATACCTCTCAATTTGTTTATCCGAGCTAACGGCTTGCGTGTGTTGAAAAAGGAGAATTTGGGCCGATATCCTCTAAATATCACGCCTTCATCGAAAAGGCAGGCTAGCTCGTACCCTGACTCTTGAAGAGTTCAGAGAACAACCTGCTCTCTGATAACCCTGACACGTCTGTTAATCATGTTCCAAGAATGCAACCTACTTGTTTTGAGTACTCCAGTGCAAAATTATAGCTTTCTACAGACATAATACATAATGTGGTTCAACATTAATAAATGAACTTTTTGAACTTGGCTCTGTCAACAAATTAGTTATATATACGAGGGGCAGTCAAAAAGTTCCCGGAATTTCATTGTAACTCTTTATTAACAAAATATAAGTACACATTTAGGTAACCTCCTTCCAAGAAGGCTCCTTCTGAACACACACACTTGTTCCACCACTCCTGCCATTGCTGGAAACAACGATGAAAATCCGGTTTTGGTATCTTCCGAAGAACAGCCGTCGCTTTAGTTTTGATGTCTTCTACGGTGGCAAAACGGTTACCTTCGAGGTCCATTTTCATCTTGGGAAAGAGCCAGAAATCCGATGGCGTCCCAGCAAATGGCAAGGAGGATGGTCACTGCATCACGACTACTCCCTCCCACACATCGATTGTTGTGCAGACATGGCTTGCAGAAAAGAACATTCCAGTCCTCCACCAGCCTCCCTACTCACCGGATTTAGCGCCATCGGATTTCTGGCTCTTTCCCAAGATGAAAATGGGCCTCAAAGGTAACAGTTTTGTTACCGTAGAAGACATCAATACCAAAGCGATGGCTGTACTTCGGAAGATACCAAAACAGGATTTTCATCATTTTTTCCAGCAGTGGCAGAAGCGGTGGAGCAAGGGTGTGTGTTCAGAAAGAGCCTTCTTTGAAGGAGATTAGGTAAATGTGTACATATCTTTTGTTAACAAAGAGTTACAATGAAATTCCGGGAACTTTTTGACTGCCCTTCGCATATTACTTATAGCTTTACGCATCAAGACGTTGGGGTCATTAGAGGTGCGAAAGTGCTGGAAACGAGGAACGGGAAGGAATTCGGTCATGTAATTTTTAAGGAGGCATCGTGGCATTCGCCTGGAGTTATTTGGGGAAACCGTGGAAAACCCAAACCTGGATGCCCAGACGAGGATTAGAAATGGCGTCCTCCGCAATGCGAGGCCAGAGCGTTACCACTCACCCACCACTCTCTGTAGTTATAGTTCAGTAACAGTACAAATGTAAATAAAAAGAAAAATTATAGATGTTCTTTCGCATAGGTCATGGCTGACAACGTTATACCGCCACCTGTGGACGGTGTGTAATTTTGAGCATGGGAGGATATGTGCCATACCCGTGACGGAACTGGATTTGTCAGATCCAGAGTAGCATCTACTCTACTGGAGGAAAGTGTATTTCCGTCTACCTGCGTCTGTGTGTTAGGTTATTGTTATTATTTCGTATAAGAAACATACATTCACACAATTACAATCATCAAATTATACTGGACCAGAACTTGACCAGTACCAGTGCATTTTCTGAGGCCTCATACAGTTCAGCTGCCGAGCAGGATGCTGGACACAGTCGACACTGGAGCATGTGCTGGACAGTATGGTCTTCACCGCAGTCGCACTTGATAAAATTGATCTCAGCATAACCCCATCTTGCTAAGTTCACTTTGCATCTGCCCACTCCTGATCTCATCCTATTCAGAGACTTCCACGTCAACCATCCCTTGTCATAACCAGGTGGCAAAGTGGTGTATTTTTGTTTGTGAAATGTGTAGCTCATGAGATGGAGATTAGGAACCGTCCCAGCATTTGTCTTGACGATTCCGTGAAACGGTCTAAAAACCGTAATCAGGCAGGTACGCGGAGACCTTGAGCCGAACCTGATCCAGTTGTACCTCCTCAGTGCTGCGTGGTTAAATTTATGTTTTACTGTATGTGTTAGTCGTTTCTTTTGGTGGTATGTTGGATCAGTACCTGGCAAACCCACAGTTCTAATTCCGACCACAGTCGTAATTTTTAAGTAGTCTTTCACTTCTTGAATACCTGTGTTTTGTTCATACGAAGAATATTAGGTTCCATGGTTTGGGTTCTATGTGAAACAGTAGGCCTCCTTTGCCCGTCAAGACTGCTGTCTTAGGGTAGGATAACCACGACAAAGGCGGATTGCACAAAAAACTTAATCTCTCATTAATGTGGCCGAAAAACACTTTTGGCCCTTTACTTTTTACTTTATTCTAAAAGTTTCCCCCACCCCTTTTCAGAAAAAAACTAACCACCCTAATTTCGAGCAAAAATTACTCACCGTCCCCTTTCCACGAGAAGACCGAATCGACTCTTCCTTCCTGTAATAAATAATGTAATTCATAGTGGCCCAATTTTTTGAATCGTAATCCACTTTTTGAAATAGTGATTTGATGGTGTTCCTTTTATGTGAAGTGTACAATAAGAAGAAAAACAATGACATATTTCTAAAATCTCTTTAGTAAAAAATAATATTGGTGTATTGTTAAAAGTTTGATAACAAATACATATTATCAAAAATATTATTAATTAGAGATCTGAACTTGGTGTAACGACACAGATTTTTAGATATTTGGTGCTTTATTTGTCATCAGGAATTTTAAACCGTTGCGTTGCATTATTGAAAATCTGTTTCTTTTCTTAGCTAGTAAATGCTGACCATACTACATTCTCTTTTGTAGTAAATGATGATGGTAATTCAATAAAAAACTTCTTTTATGTGATCTTTAAAGCCGGCTGTAGCACTGGAAAACAGACAGTGGTTGTTGATCCCCAACGTTCCCTACTTTCCTTGGATCAGAAACGCCCTCTATAATCCTTCAACACCCACCAGTGGGCGGTACCACTGCTTTAGTCATTTCTTTTGCGGTTTTGTAAAAAAAAGAAAAAAAGGCTATTTTTAGTCTTTGTAAAAATGTTTTTATTCGTCACATTACAAAATCATTCTTAATATATAAATACTAGGTGACCCGTGTTAAAGATCACGAATAAAATATGATGAATAGTGAGGTTACTGGATCGTAATACGATGAAAGGAAAACCGCGTCATTTGTAGCAATTGTTTATTTGTTTAGTGTAATAGTTACCTAACAAAATATTTATAGTAGAAAATAATTAGGAAAAACCTTTGGATGCGTAAAACTTATGTATTAGAAACTGTAATTGACCATAACGGAATACAACTAATCTGGAACATAATACATACATCACATCCATATCTCTACGATATGTGTTGCAGTGATCATGGCCCGTGAGAAAATTGGTCAGTAAAATATTTATATAGGATTGTATAGCGAAAGCGAAATTTTTCGGCAGCAGAAAAATATATCTGAAAACCTACTTATTGCACAAAAACAGAGTTTATTGATATCTCTGTGATATGTGATGTTGGAATCTATCGGCAACGCGATCAACCCATGTCTACACCAGTGAAGCAGTTTATTAATATCTCTGTGATATACGCTGCTGACATCTAGCGGCTTGGCTCTGAACTACCTGTATCTCAAACGTGCGACCTTCATATTTACTATTTTTTCTGTCTTCATTTATGGTGTTACCTAAGTGAAGACCTTAATGTTTAAAGTGATACATTATTTATCGATTTCGGTTAGGTATCATGGGAGATAAATGGTTCGTGACAAAAAAATACCGTAGTAATATTGATTCTTCTAGCCTTTAAAGTTTGAATTCAGAAAAATTACTTTCTTAAAATATTATTTAACCAAAGGAGAGATCTTAATCTTTAAAATGACACCTCATTTATCGATATTGGTTAAGTATGAAGGGAGATATTGACTTGTGGCCAAAAAACACCTTTGTGAAATATATTAACTGACATATGCTAATATTTTGCAATTATTTATCGTCTGCACCATCTGAATGTCTCTTAGTTATAAGTGTGAGGATTGTCAAGTGGTAATTGGAAGTTGATACGTAAAGTTTCGTTTGACCAATGCACACCACCACGAAAAGACTGGGTCGGGTGCACAGTGCCACAAGGGATTGCCCCTCACAAGCATCATTCAGGTGGCAGTTGTTTCGCCTGATCAGACATTGCGCAAAAGGGCCGTCGAGGGCACGCAACGAGGGTCACTCTCACTCTTGATTGGCTCGTTATCTACTGTACACCCCCTCCATTCAAGTTGCAGCCTATCGAGTGACTCATCTCCTGACGTGTGACTTGCTTCCACCTGACGCGTCCCCCTCCCACATATTTTTCGCCGCGCGCCGAGTTATTGGCTGTAACAAACCACCTGTCCAGTGAAAAGGCCAACTTGATTACGGGGCGCCCTCCCCTGCCCGCACCCACAATGGTCGGGGCGGATCCACCTGCAAACCGCCCCCCATAAAGCGGCACGCTCACCCGCGCCTAACTGACAAATTAGATTTTAATTGCGTTTTCTCCAGCGGACCATTCCGGGAGCCTCCTGGGATCCGCTCTGGCCGTCGGGGTAATGGCTAAATTATGTGTGAGCGGCAGCAACAAGCTACCTGAACTGAACCGAGCCCAGCGGGGCTCCTAACACAGTGGCGACATCAACGAATTCCGAAACAGGCTTCACTCATACAGGTAGATCATAAGTTTACTCATTGCCCGAAATTACATGCCCCTCCTCCCTTTATGATCTAAAAGTAGTCCAATAAAAAAAATATATGGGTAGTAGTAACAGTTTATTACACGAAAAAATATCAAAGAGAAAAGCTCGCTATTTCAACTGCGGTAAATGAAGATCAGTTAGGGGGCATCCATAAATTACGTGAGGTTAAACAGGAGTGAAATCTCATGTGAGGTTTTGGGGGAAAAAAAATTTGGACTGTAGAGCTAAAAAAAAAGGTCTCCAAAAGTTTCGAGGGCGAGGGTCCGGCCAGATCTCACGAAATCTTACCAAAGGGGACGGGGGCGGTCATGAAATCCGGAAAACACCTCACGTAATTTATGGATGTCCCCTTACAGTAGATGAATTTTTTGAAGAAATCTCAAATATTTTTTCATACGTGGATAAGCTTCTAGAATACTAGATGTAAGGTAGAAGGAGTTTGCTTTATGGGTTTCCAGTTGTACATTGTAAATATTGAAGCCGATTTTTTCTTGTAACATTACGCCGCGTCGACGTCGAGGTCATTACAGCTGGGAAAGAATTGAGAGCAAGGAGCGTGGAGGAATTTTGCCTTGGCCTTTTAAAGGGACTGTTCCAGCGTTCGTCTGAAGGGAAACCATAGTATAGGCAAGTCTCCAAAATGCTATATCATATATTCATTACGGTGACATCTATCTAAAGTAACATAGATGACATTTTTCTGTCACCACTTAAATTAAAGCGAGAAAACAGAATCAGCATCGCTGATGAACTTTTCAGTTTTTCAGTTTTCTTTTCTTACGGTTCTATACAAATATTTCTGCCTGTTTGCATACCAATGAAGTAAAACATGGTGTGGTGAAAATTCTTACAAAATAAACTTCTGTAACACTGAATGCAATGTATTTTCTAAAGTAGATGTTTTACGATAGCATAATATCAATTGTTATGAAGAATTTTAACACTGAAAAAAACTAAAATAGTTACGTATACATTTTCTGAATCTATTTTAGTTTCAAAAATAATTATAAAGTTTAAGAAGTTGAGTTAAAAAAAAACTATCTTACCATTTTTAACTCAAGTTGTACGAATAGTGCTAAAAGCTATTTTCAAAATTACCTCTTGGTTGAAAAGCATCTGAATTTGAAAAATAAAATACGTTAGTTGTAGGAGTGATGTATCATTGGGCAAATATGAGGAAGTAGCTACATAAAGCAACGCTTCAATCATTGTTCTTCGATCTAATCGTATCTTTATATATTAGATTTAAAAAATAATATATTATTGTTCACACAATAAAATACAATAATTACAGGAGAAGGAATGTAATGTTTTTGCTTTGTATTAGATTTGGATGCGTAACAAATCCTGTATTATTACTGGATATTGCAGAAATCCATCACTTTAATTAAGACTTGAAAATACGATGGTATCTTTTATATGGTACTATCGTCAATGCGAAAAAATTTTCACGAGGGAAGGACTCAATAATATGCAACTCTAACAAAAGTTAACTGATCTCAAAATTTCAGAATAAAAAAAGTATATCATATGAGATGCCTATAAACAATTCTCCTTTCTTGGAAGATTCACCGAAAAAAATAAGAAATTTAAACAGTTTAAGTTTGATTTTAGAGGTACAATGTAACAGATTTGTACTATATCATTCAAAACGATGATTGTTGGTACTACGTCTTCGAAATCGTGTACTGTAAAAGCTAAACGATATAGTACATTAATTATTAGTGCCAGGTTATTTGTTGTCTGAAGTGATACCCCATTTATCCAGCATTTATATCATAAAGGGACATTAGTAAATGAACAGTAGTAACTGCTTATACAATTTGATTCGTTCGCAGGAAATAATCATTCTCACATTTCCAAAAATAAAATAAAATATCATGTATATCTACGAAACTGAAGGTTCGAGGCTCGAATATCAGGAATCCATGCCTTTATGTATGGTGTAGCTTGCTTTGTGTAAGAAAAAACTCTGTTGTTCGGATTCCACATTAAAATGTAGATCTAGCAACAATTGAGACAAAATCTTGGAAACCCTGATACAAAGTCGTAAGGCTACACGAATACTTTTTACTTCAGCGTAATGCAGAAATGTGACCATTTCACGTTGAGATACTACATTTATATCATACGATATGCTCTGTATTTAGTGACGTTACAGACATGTGAATTAAATAAATAGCAGTTAAATTCACACACTTCGGCTTTATTGACCGACGTGTGATTTAATTTCACAGGTAAACCCGCAAAATAAAACATTTTTTCAGTTTACACAGTTTGATGCGACAATACCGCTGATATTCAGCTAATACCGAAAACATTAAATTATTTGCTCAAGTTATTTCTACCTTTAATTGAATAGATCAGCCGCTCAGTATTTGTGGATAGCAAACAGTCGAATTATATGTTCCTCGTGTTGATTGCTTTGTTTTGCGACAAATTCACGCATCGGAAGGTATATTCGTTAAACAAATTGTTTGTTACCGTGTACAGAAATTAATAGCGATCGCTGTTGTTGATTTGTGATGAGCTAATAAAGTAAAATAAAAAAAATATGGTAAATACATGAAAGCACCCCAATTGCTGTACAAACATAAGTTCAAATACAGATTGTAACCGGTATCTTCAAGGTACTATATTCAGTTCAGTGGAAAAGTTCCTGTTTTTCCTAATAATCGGAGATAAATATGAAGATGTAGATTATATCGATTTCTTACTACAAACGTCCACTTAACACAGGGTTTCAGCTGGTGTTCACTGACAAGCAAAAAACTAATAGAATACATAGATGCAAAAGTACTGACAGAGCAAATAATATCGTTAAAATGGTATAAATAACATTTAGACTCATGAGTAACCTGTGTTAAGTTCACTAAAAAAACTAGCTGATCAGTGCGAATGTTTCGCACAGTATCGTGAATAGTCACTGAATAGTAATTTAATAATGTGAAAGCAAGTAAATTCAAATACTTATTAATGAAAGGTATTCTATTTTGAAGGATACTAATAAATATCAGTCTTCTTGTAAAAAGTCTTTATGATTACATATAATTTGATTAATTGTAAAATATTTAAAAATTTGATGTTTAAAAAAAATAGATCTTGGCTTTATCACATTTTTTAAACCTGTTTATTTCATAAAATACTTTCAAAATTGTTAGCAGTTATAATGTGATCATCGTTTACTTTTTGACCTATGTGTCTATAACACAAACATAAATATCATTGAACACAATGAACTCGTGTAAAAGCCCATGCTAAAACACAGTTATGGTAAATACAATCCTGCCCTGTTAAGCATTTGATCTTGTGCTTTATTAATGGTTATAGCGGAGAGAACTTTTATTTGGGAATCGTTTTCTTATCATTGGAAAGCCACGGTTGGATCAGAAGGTATGAGGTTAGTGCAGGGTATGAGCACAGCATTAACGGAATGAATGAGTTTAGCAGTGATGATGTACTAGTCTAAGTGAGTTACCAGTAATCTTACACCAATAATTAATCCCTGATTAGCGCTAAGATTTCCAAATAACATAACAATAGCATTTTTCTTTAAAAACAGTTTACGAGGTTGCAATCCGGGCGGATTTAAGGAGGTCAAGAATTCCTTGTGGAACAATTGATTATGGACAGAACTGAGGTAAAATTTCCTCTCCAGGTAACAAATCGGATATTACATATTTATTAATTGTTGTTCAGTAATCGTTTCTTGGACATAAAAATCGTCGTTGAATAGAATTCCCAGACATTTTGTTCATTGATTTTTGTGGCATTAGAAGTGTTTGTTTTAGCTTTGCTGGTGATGCAGATCAATTTCATTGAGGTTAGGAGCAGTAATTCTGTTTATAATTTGATTTAATTCAGTTTATTATACGTTTATAATACGTGGATAGGGTTTTTAACGATTTATAACATTGGTTTATAACACGTTGATTTAATTCGGTGTATTTTTAGTAATAAATGTAAACATCTCTTAGCACCAGCTGTCATGTTAGTTGGCGTCCTCTAAACTCTTTAAAGAATGTAAACAAGTCCAACCAACAGCTGTCGTGCATGTTACTTAAACAGGTTGTCAACAGATGACGCCTCCTACTTTCTTTATGTAATAATTTGTTTTCAAAATTTTGAATTTTCGTCATTAGCGGAGAGCGTAATCTTCAAAATGATGTCTCAGTCATTAATTTTGATGAAGTATTAAGAAAAATATGGTGAACCGACAAAAAATGACGTTGAGAAATCTATACTATTATAAATCTGTAAGCAAGCTGTGTAGTCTCATTATTTCAACGGGAACTGCACAAGAATTACGGCAGCAATTTGGGTGATGTTTTCAATTATTTTGAGATAACGGTCACAATTGAAATCTGCGGAAATAGTTAATGGCTTATATGCATCGAGGAATGGAGGGAATAATTAAATACATTTCTTGACATAAAATTACGAGATAAAGATCCCGCTGGAATTGAGATAACCACTGCTTGTACAAAAAGATTTAAGGGAAAAAATATCGCACAACTTAATTCTGTTTAATATTTCGACTTATTAGTTTTATTTAGTTTTTCAGTTTTTTTGAATGCAGCACATAAACGGAATACCTGAATCAGACGTAATAAGGATTACTATTACAGGTGTTTAATTTACTGAAAAAATTATGCATTTGACCAAAGATGAATTTCTCTGGATTGTATATATTTGTCTTTAATTATAATTTTCCAGTTTTATCGATTTTGATAAATATAATTATACTGAATTCGTAACTCAAACCACTACATAATATTTTAATTCTTCAATAAGAGTAACAGAAGTGTGATATTTACGGTAAGTAATTTTGTGCTCCATATCGACAATAAAGGGTTTTCAAGATACCGGGTCGCCGACATTTGTAAGTGAATAGTGATAGACGATTTCCAAAGTAGAGAATAATATTTTCTGATATAAAGCGTACTGATGGTTCTCGAGATATCTGATGTCAAAAATCAGTTATATGTACAGTTCCTTGTGCATTTAGTAGCGTTTTGAAGCTGTTGCAGACCGCATTTCAACCTAACCACAACCGGTAGAAAGAAGAACAGAATAAACTTAATATTGCGATAAAGTCAATATATTACTGTCGGTGTTTTAGTCCCCTTGCAGTACAAACTGAAGTTGTATTATGGAACTAATTGTTATAATTTATGTTACGCGTAGTTTGGTTCTTGAAATAGAGAATGTTGTCATTACCAAAAGTGTATTTATCGATGTATTTTATGTGTTTAGGTGTATCTGCATCGTTTAATTTTGAAGCGGCATTATCAGTATAGATTGTTATTAGGTCGAAATACAGTCTGGAACAGAACAACTTAAGGCATGAAGAATTCAATTATTGTTAGTAATTAAGAAGCTGCTTTAATGAGTGTCATATCAGTGATCACGTGTACTACCGGAAACAAAACAAACGTTGTGCATGTCCATCCAATATTTCCGTGTAGCTTTGGCAACATTTTTTTTCTGGTCCAGGCCGCATTTCAATCTAACCAATTCAGTTTTGGGATTACGATGAAGTAAGATGGCTCGAAATTTGGGTAGATGCATAGAAGTTATTAAGCAAGAAATACTTGTTACTACCTACCGAACAAGAATGTACACATATCGTATTACGATTTCAGATTCCTTGTAGCAAATTCTATCGCTGGCGACAGATATATATTTTTAGAAACAACACTACCTCAGATGGTAGCTTTCGCGATGCCTTATGTGGAAGGTGCATTTATTTTGTACTAATATGCACTTTTTATACCCAGGACTATTAGCGATAAAGTTTCAAATAGCTACAATTTCTTATTTTTAACATACTATATTGTGTTAAAATATAAGTATAACATACAAAAAACTTTCGAACTATAGTACGGAAACCGAATCTAAGGTAATAACCAAAGGTAAGGAATGTATTTAAGTGAAATCTACAGGGTGTTACAAAAATGTACGGCCAAACTTTCAGGAAACATTCCTCACACACAAACAAAGAAAATATTTTATGTGGACATGTGTCCGGAAACGCTTACTTTCCATGTTAGAGCTCATTTTAGTTTCGTTAGTATGTTAGTACGCTCTCCTGACCTCAACCCTCTTGACTTCCATTTACGGGGGCATTTGAAAGCCCTTGTCTACGCAACCCCGGTACCAAATGTAGAGACTCTTCGTGCTCGTATTGTGGACGGCTGTGATACAATACGCCATTCTCCAGGGCTGCATCAGCGTATCAGGAATTCCATGCGACGGAAGGTGGATGCATGTATCCTGGCTAACGGAGGACATTTTGAACATTTCCTGTAACAAAGTGTTTGAAGTCACGCTGGTGTTTCCATTCCATGTTTAATGTGATTTCAAGAGAAGTAATAAAATGAGCTCTAACATGGAAAGTAAGCGTTTCCGGACACATGTCCAAATAACATATTTTCTTTGTTTGTGTGTGAGGAATGTTTCCTGAAAGTTTGGCAGTACAATTTTGTAACACCCTGTATATTTTTTGCTTCTACAAGTTAATATTTGGTATTAAACCAGATAAAGGGTAAAGTATTTCCATACACGTCAAGACCGCTCGTGCGGAGCAGCGGGTAAATGCTAGTAATATACTGTATATGATAACTTACCCGACGGGACTAACCGAGTTTCAACGCAGAAGGCTGGGTGAACGATATACAGAAGTATTCAATGCTCCATTGTGACAGAGGGGAATCGAAAGTATTTTATGGATCTAAATACTTCCCGCGTGTCACATCATAATGTTCCGCGACGCCTGATCAGTAATTAAGATCTGTGACGTATGATCAGATGCATTCATGATATAGACGCACTTACTGTTTTATGTCTTGTCGACAACTAAGGTCATTAGAGGCGGGATGGGACTGGGGACAAGGAACGAGAAGGAATTCGGCCATGGTCTTTTTGAAGGAAGCACCCCGGCATTCGCCTGGAGTGATTTGGGGAAACCATGGAAAACCCAAATCTGGATGCCCGGACGGGGATTCGAACCCACGTCCTCCCGAATGCGAGGCCAGAACATTAACCATTCACCCACCACGCTCCGTAGAGACCTGATCGTGCCCTCCGTGTATCAATATTTGGCCAAGACGATACATGGCAGCAAAAGAAATAATTTGAATCGTTTACTTCGACGTGAGTGGCCTATCTAGGGTTGCACACACATACATTAGATCATAGATAACTGGAAGAAAGTAATTTAATCCGGCGCGTCATGTTTCCAGTTCCTACGCAACGATGTTTGGCTGCTGGTATGGGGCAAAACCGCATGAGGCTATGCGTGCACCTTTTCAGCAAAGTATTCTGCAAGCTGGTGATGGTTTCATAAAGATTGGCGTTTTTTACCTATTGAGTTCACTAGTCGAAATGAACTGGTTCATGACTTGTTATCGCCATTCTGGGAGGTAATTTGGAGTCCATCATGGAACTTCGCGTACCCCGATAACGATGAGAAGTTCGAGGATGACAATGCACCGTGTCGCAATGTCTAGTTTGTGCTGCAATGGTTCGTGGAGAGTTCTGGGCAATGATACCACATAATTTGGACACCTGATCAACAAATGTGAAATATGTTTGGGGTATGATCAACAGAGCCGTTCGTGCACTAGATCACTACCAAACAATACTACGCAATTATGGTCTGCTATCGAGACAGATCCTTCGAGGACTTCCATCGACTTGATGAGTACATGCCACGTCGACCTACTGCATTTCACCGAGCTAATGCAGACGTAATAAGTAGGAGATCTCATGATTTTTGGTTTGTAAATTTATAATATCAGCATAGGAAAAATAATTAGTGTACCCCAGCTACGACTGGTTCCCCTGTTTTGCTTCAACGTATTCTGCTGAATCAGCCTTCCAAATAAGCAACAACATTGTATAATGTTATTAGGTAGTATGCACGGTTAAGAATACACAGTCGATTTTCACACGGACAGAAATACGTACGGTCCCTTATTTTGCATTTCTCGGTGTAATGTTGTCTTCTATTGCCCAGATTGGTAATGTGACCAATTAGGGAAGAGAGGTGACGTGTTCTGTAACAGAGCAGACAACCGAATAAACAATCTTCAGAGTAGACTTATGTATATGATTGATGTTGAAAACTTTTAAGGCTACACTGGGTTTTCCATGGTTTCCCCAAATGATTCCAGACGAATTCCGGGATGCTTCCTTCAAAAAGGCCATGGCCGAATTCCTTCCCGTTCCTTGTCCCCAGCTCCATCCCCCCTCTAATGACCTCGGCGTCGACGAGGCGTAAAGCTAGAAGTAAAAAAAAATAAGGTTACACTTGTACTAGGAGGTACAGAAAAAAAACAAACGTCTTTACTCCTCAAACCTGGATGTGACAAAGCACGGTATCGGCAAACTGATAGTTCTGATTACCGATCCGCTTCACGATTTGAATTTCATGTTAAACTGCAGTCGCAGCTACAACAGAAGTGAAATGCGCACATATCGAAAGGTCGTCATCAGATCGTATGACCACACAAAATTGCCTGACGTGAAAGTTACAAATTCTTTTCAAGAACGACACCACACACGAAGAGGATAATAGAAAATAAACATTTTCTCAAAACTTAACTTACTTTTTTTTTTTACTTGTGGCTATACGCCTCGTCGACGTCGAGGTCATTAAAGACAGGCTGGGACTGGGGACAAGGAACTGAAAGGAATTCGGCCATGGCATTTTTGAAGGAAGCATCCCGGCATTCGCATGGAGTGATTTGGGGAAACCATGGAAAATCCAAATCTGGATCCCCGGACGGAGATTCGAACCACCGTCCTCCCACATGCGAGGCCAGAGCTTTAACCACTCACCTTCCACGCTCGGTGAAAGCTTACACAGTTCGCAAACCCTCCTTCATGTTTGATACTTCTGAACAAATAAATTATTATCAACGATGTTTTTCGGGGCAGTAATTCTTTACAAAACGGTTCTAAGCAGTTTGAATCACATAACGTTTCTATCTAAATAATCACTTTGGTTTTAATAAGATGTCGAAGTACAGACTAGTAGCGAGTTGCGTACCTTTTTATTATATTAGTCCGCGTGAGCGGTTGTTGTGCTGTCCATTGGGTGATGCCCGAATGTGGCTCATTTCCGTAGTAACTGGATATCGTTTTCTTTACTTACGGCTTGTAACGTTCTGACCTCATTACCTGATTTAAAATTATAATTAATTTTATTATTTTATTTTATTATCATGAAAGGTAGAACTTGCAAGAATACTTTATATGAGAAAACACAAATGGTTTTATTTCAATTACTCACATGACATATATAACAAAATTAGTTAAAATTAATCAGTTGTCCTTTTTGCGGGTGCCATGGTATTTTATATATAATACACAAAATTAAATAGTAAACAAATTCAACATTTTGACTTCACTTCTGAAAGAAATATTTGCTCCGGGCTATGAGAGTTTTTATCTGCAGGGTCGTAGCTGGGCAATGCTATGAACTTGAAAGTCTAGCTAGCACAGTGTCCTTCATTGACGATGTATAATTACCGAATGTACATGTCTGCCGCCACACATTGGATGACGGTCTTCTCTGCTATGGACCAGTGTATCACAGTTCCTCAGATGTCGTCCTTTGCCTCTCATCTGCTCAAACAAAATAGCGGGTGTCCGGATCCAGGCAGCAGCAACAGTCCCACTCACGAATAGACAGTCCAGAAATCACATCGTCGGAACGTGCTGGCCGGCCGGCATCGAATATCCCTTCACTCGTTCGTCGTTCCACATGCAAAACAGAAAACTTTCGCCGATCTACCTGGCACGCACAAATCTCCCCTCCATTAGGCACACACTATTCTCCCCTCGCTAATTCTAGGAACCGGCTTGCTGGCATTCCTCAGCTCTGCCGCTCCACAAATATGCACAGCGCCCAAATGTCCTCTAAAATATTCCACAAATTATTAATAAATCTATATTTTATTAATGTAACTAGCGGTCACAAGACGCGTTCGTTACGGCTTTACGCCTCGTCAACGTTGAGATCAAAAAAGCAGACTGGCAGCGTTTAGTATAACCCAAACATTATGCTATTTACAACTCTTTATTGCCTTCAGATGAAATACTAATAATAACGCTTAGTTTACAATGAAATACCGGCTGTATAATTTGTGTGGTTAGTAACAGTGTAATCACACCACTCTCGCACGTTCAGGCATCATGATGTTGTTCTGTGCCTAACAGGGGGTTATAAGGTTCCAGGCTGCTGGTGGAAGAAATTTTCATCATCAGAACTTTGCCGTCATGATAGGAGAGGTGGTAACGCAAAATATTTTTATTTGCTAAATTGTGCACCAAAGTCTTGGGTTGAATATTGCGAGGTGTCGATTCGCAAGTTCCCGCAGTCTGCCTCGTCAACGTAGAGGTCATCACAGGCGGCATAGATTTGTGGACATGGAATGAGAAGGAATTCGGCCATGGAAATTTGAAGGAACCATTCGCTCGAAGTGATTTGAGAAACCGTGGGGAAAGGATATCTGGATGACTGGATGTGAATTCAAACCGAATTTCAGGCACGAGCGCTATCGCTCATCCCCCAGGCTCTGTGTCCAATCTTCCTTCCATGTGTGTAAAGTTAGTTACCATCCTCGTGGTACAACCCAGATTCCGATCAGAAGTGTCCCCTCCCCTTGTCGTCTGATCAGAAAGCTAAGCTGACAGAGAAAGACCCTACAGTCGTTGATGTACTCGTAAAATCACTGTACTGTTTGTATGCATTATGCCGAGTTTGGTGGGTGAGCGGTAATTTTCGACCCTCGCATTGGGAAGGACGCGATTTCGAATCTCCATCCGATCATCCAGATTTCGGTTTTCCATGGTTTCTCGAAATCACTCCAGGTGAATGCCGTGATGGAGCCTTCAAAAGGCCATGACCGAATTCCTTGCCATTCCTCGCCTCTTTCTCAACTCTAATGAGGCGTAAAGACATCAAAGAAAGCATAACTAAATAAGCCTATTTCACTGTGTTAAAAGATAAAGCATTAAAATACCACATGATATATGGAATCTAATTCACTGACGTGATAAAAAAAATACTGTGCTAAATATGTCTTACCTGAAAACTTGATTTCAATATTTGGGTTGTAAAGTATTAAACACGAAAGTATGAGTATATGGAATTAATCTTTATTATTGCCAATTGTGAGTTCAATTTCAGAAATTCTCTCTCCGAAAAATAAATTCTAACATAAATACTTCATGACAAAAGAAGTTTTGAGTAAATATTTCAGCCTACAACAACCGGAAGATCGAAGTTTTAAAAAAAGTCAAATTACCTGCGTGTCATTTAGTACTTTATACAAACACGGAGAGAGGAAAGATGTACAGGAGAGCTCTACATCGCAATATCAGCAAAGATTTCTAAAAAGGTTACTGTTGATATAATTCGAAGTATTTACGATTTTAAACGTAATCAGTACATCCCTGGATGATTTTCCGAAGGAAAATAACAAATCCCTGACTATTTCATATCTCCAGCTCGAATTTAATTAAAAATATTTTAAGTAATGAGTAATTTAGAGACTTTTATACACAAACGACCAAGTGCACCAAGTAAAGCCGTTAGTCAAACGATATTTTTCTGAGAACTATTATCACACGGAAAGAAGATTCCTGCGACATTAATCGGCTGACGCTCGCTGTCCACCCTAGTGACAGGTACGGGAGCACCTGTTGTGGGCTGAGCACCCCCCCCACCCCTTCTCCTCCTCCTTGGCCCCTTAATTACTGCGACCCTGGCCACCAAGATGGGCGCCTCCCTCTCCGGATTTCATTTCGTGGCCTCCGCTTTGATGTCTGCGATGCGTGCAGCCCCGGAGCCGTTTCTGGCTTTTTAACAAACTCATTTCTCTTCCTCCGCCCTCGGCCCCGCCTCTATCTCCCGCTACTCCTCGTTCTCTTTTTTCCCCGCCAGCACTCTTTGGTCCGCGTTTCCTTGGCCCTGGGGGCTGGCCGCTGAGGTCATCCCCCTGGGGTAGTCCGGGTGCAGACGCCGCGACGTCCGCGCACTTAATGAACGCTACACCAGTGGAGACCTCGCAGGAACATGCGAGAACTGATCAAAAGCTTCTTTACATGCAGAACCTCCCAACTGAAGAGGCCTGCAGCCTGCTACTTCTACTGCGCTGTAGATGAAGCCTTAGATGCAATTTTTTAAGTAATTTTTCATTCGTGCAACACCTCCCCACATATACAGGGTGAACCAAAAAGGAGTTTGCAGCTTTGGAATTATATAGAAATTTATTGAGATAATTTACAGAGTCGGTAGATGTGTCATTTTGTAGCAAACAACCTCAAGTTTCACGGAAAAGTGTTAAGTGACATTCTGGTTCGATATCGCTACTATTTGTCATGCGGCAAACATCCCAACGGTAATCAATTTCTTCCCACATTCGTTGCATCAAATTGGGCGTTACTTGTGCAGCGGCAGCGTAGATTCGATTTTTCGGATTGGCAAAATTGTTTGGTAGGGAAGGTACATACACACGATCTGTAATGAAACCCCGGAGAAAGAAATTCAGTGATGTCAAGTCTCGGGAGCGAGATAGCCATGTGACTGGCCCTTCACGGGCAATCCACCGATCTGGGAAGCGATTATCGAGGAAACCTCGACCTTACGTGAGGAAATGAGGTGGTGCACCGTCTTACTGGTACTAAACGATCCCATCTCTGATATCTTCTTCGATCAGTGAAATTATAAAGTTTTCAATCATATCCAGATACACAATATCAGTGACAGTTTTCTCCATGAAGAAGAAAGGCCCGTACACTTTCAATTTGCTAAGGCCACAAAACACATTAAATTTGGGGCTATCACGAACGTGTTCCAGGTTCTTTAGCATATTCGGTACGAAACTTATGCCAAACAGTTGTTGCAGAGTTAGTTTCTTGAAATAAAAACACAAAGCGAGCACGTCCGCACCAGTGAAAGTGGCCATTTTAACTGTGCACTGCGCTGGGACTCCTGGTGGTGGAATGGTGTACGGATGCACTACCTGTAAGTACATCAAACTTGAGGTAGTTTGCTACAAAATGACACATCTACTGATTCTGTAAGTTATCTCAACAAATTTCTATATCATTAGGTTGCTTTGTGGATTTTCAGTTGTGTATTGGCCTTACTACATCCAATTTTTATCTTATAGTTTTAAGCCTCATCAACGTCGAAGCCATTAAAGGTGGGAAAGGACTGGGGACAAAGAACTGGGAGGAACTGGGCCACTGCGTCTTGAACGAATCATCTCAGCATTCGCCTGGAATGGTTTCGGGAAACCATGGAAACTGGAAATCTGGAAGGCCGGATGGGAATTCGAACCTGTTATTAAGGTCCTTCGGTGGTTTAATTACTGATTAATTAATTAAAAAAGTCCACCAAAAAATGTTATGTTGATGTTCGTTTATTTTGATCAAATCAACAAGTCAGCGATATTCACAAGCATAGATACAATACAGAGATGCACTTCTGAATAGTTTCAAAGATAATCTCTGAAACTCTCTGAAACACTTAATGATATCAACTAAACTAACTAACTGACTTAAACTAACTAACTCTCTGTCCAGGCGATCTGTTTATATAGTCTCTATCGAAATTACGAGAATTCTTCAAAGGTATCCGCCCGATATTTCTCGATCATTAACAATCACTCAAACAATCAAACATACATTAAAAACAATCGAAATTAATACAAAATTACTTAACAGCATTACACAATGATCAGAAATGGTAATTAGAGATACTTAAATACGAAATTATTTACAGAAATCCTTTCAAACAGTAGAAAATTGTCCTGTAGACATCGTAACTTACGTTAATACATGGAATTACAAACTTTTAAGAAATTCTCTTGCACCATTCGGTTCTTAAACATATTAAATGGACTTTAAATAATTTTCTTACATAAAACAAAGTCTATATACACTGATTTACAAGAAATTACGAAACAAACATACCAAATCACTTTCAAGCAAACTTTAGCTCATTACAAATACTTCATACAGTACAATGCTATTCAAAATTCAGGTATGAGGGCTGTTACACTGTGTCCACCTGGACGAGATGTCAGAGCGTTACCATCACCCACCATGCTCGGTTTAAAGCCGAAGATTGGATAAGGGTCTTTGGTGGATTCTTACACAGGGAGGGGGGGAGAGGGGGAAAGGGTGAAGGAAATAGGGCATACTTATGAAAGGAAACTATTACGATATACCTCGCAATAGTTATCGTCATTACTGGTATTCAATGTTTTGTCAACATCTAAATGAATGAAGTATAACACTTGCTAAGCGAAGGAGTCGGTGATATCGTCACTGATTCGCGAGTTAGGTGAAGTTTTTTAACTGTGTTGAGCAAGTCTAAGAAGTGTATTCCAGATATCAGTTGTGAAGTAACGTAACAGATAATCAGAATATATACCCCGAAACGTTGTTCTGCAATCTTATTGTTCGCAGATTTATCCCTTAGAGAAAGGGAAATAGTTCCCGGTATTCAATTATTCAGCAAAAAATAATTAATTTTAGTGGGGAAAATTGGGAAGTATACCTCAGGAAACATCAATAGTTGTAAAAGTTATAGTCGAGTATGACAATTTTTTTTTTTTTTTTTTTTTTTTTTTTTTTTTTTTTTTTTTTTGTAATTATTAGATACAAAAGTCACTTGTTTTCTCCCTTCTGGCGTTTTGGAACTTCCTTTGTGTGGGCGAAGTACAGTGTGAACTACTCTTAATTGAGATTTCACTATGGATCTCGAATAAAAGGAATTGGCGTCGTTCTTACCTCTGGCAGTCATTGGCGTAGACAAATTTCGGATTGCATATTATATAATTAAGCATATCTGAGGTAGTAAACAGATCAAAACTTTGACTAAGGGAAAAGTTTTGTTCAACACTTAGATACTCACGGAGAGTCCATGACAAGGAAAAGGAAAAAACCACCCCAAAATCCCCTCCCCTACCACCTCACAAAAGGCGCGTCATTCTGGATACAAAGCCAATAATGAAAAACTTACCCAATCCAAGTTTCAAATTCCCCCCCCCCCAAAAAAAAAGAGGTCGTATAAGTGTGCAGATACCTGTCCACTTATAAGTTTCTGAGTCTTACTATAACAAAACGGGGACTGGATAAAATTTATAAGGCACCAAATACTAGACTCGCAATTTCAACAGACGATCCATCACAAACCTGCCCTCATCGATTATTATAAATTGTATTTATGTATAACTAGCTATAATTTTCCATTTAGCTGTTAAAAAAAAAAAGTTATAAATGATTGTCTTGCATTACTCCTTTACAGATTGATAAAGACATGTAAAATGTAATAAAGGTGTTATATGTAGCCAGGATGCAAAACAATTGTAAAAATAGAGTATTGACTAAGAGTGAAATATGTAAGATTCTTGAAGGAAAACATGTAACTGTCAGCTGGACCAATTGGCGCAAGCCATCGACCATTAAATAAATTAAAAAAAAAAAATAAAAAAAAAAATAAAAAAAAATAAAAAAAAAAAAATAAAAAAAGGAAAAGGAAGTGGACGGCCTAGCACTTCTTCATATATCGTTTACAGAACTAAATACAATGGTTCCAAGTACCCATTCGTAAGATGATTAGATTTGAACCAAACATACTCCTGGGGCCACAGAACCCGAAGACACTTCAAGTCTACTTTATTATGCAGTAAAGTGGTAAGTTGTTAGAAAGTCAATCGTCTGCTAGCACCGTAGTTTTTTTATATAAATATAGTATGAAATGATGGATTTGATGTTGGTTTTGGCAATGGTTTTGGAGGTGGTTTGGTGGTATTTTGCGAGATCATTCTTCTGTAGTTAGTGGGTAATTTTTTTATTTGTGTTCCTCTATTCATAATTATAGAAAAGTTAGTAATACTTTTATTTTATCGGACTTAATATTTTTTTAAAAAATCGTATTTTTTACGTATTTTTGTCACGTAACTCAACGGTAGTGTAATGTGCTTCGGATCTGAGAACATATTTACAACTGTCATTTATTTGATTGCGATTCATACATTTCGCCAACAAAGTTTTACTATAAGTTCAGAAAACTAAAATTACCATAATCTTAAAATTCTTAAATTCTTAAAATTCTGCTGATCTGCTTCCACGAGGTTGAAAATGATAAATCGTATTTCACTCGTTCAGTCTTCAAATTAAATTTCGTCTCATCTTTTTATCAGCGTAGTTCATTCAACAAAATTCTTCAAAAATAAAATATGGGTACCCAAAACGACGAAAACTAAAAATTTTCTTTGCGAACTTGTGTGTTTATGATAATTGGATGAGCAGACACTGAAGTAACTGTTCTTCCGCACCAATCGCTGCATAACGCAGTACCTGCAAACACTTGTAATCCGACCTCGCACACGCGGTTGTAGGGGGTTAATATTCATGCACATTTCCGGCGGCGAATCACTGAAGTTGGCCCCGTGAAGCCTCGTCAAGCCATTACAAGTTACGGCGTAATGCGTTTAAATTGGCGGCAGAGCCGTTGAGCCAGTGCTGATATTGCATTTACATGTAAACTGATTACGCGACAAGTGCGCGTACAGATAACTATTATAACTAGGTTTTGCATGCGGCTGCTGTGGAAAGCACTGTGCCAGAGTGGCTCGTCTGGCTACCGGCGCAGCAACCACAACGAGTTAGACAGGACTCTGTGGTATGAAGCCGCGATCCACTGTGAAGGTAGAAGGACTAGAGGAAAAGAGTTGCGGCCAAGTATGAGTGAATACTCTGTAACAGACCTAAAACCTAAACTTAAATGCAATGGTATTTTATAAAGCACTTATAGCAAGCTAGAGTTTGGTTGAATATGATATCGTAGGTTTGTTTTGCAATTTCCTGTAAATCAATGTATATAGACTTTGTTTTATGAAAAGAAATTATTTAAAGGCTATTTAATATGTTTAAGAACAGAATTTTGTAAGATAATTGCTTAAATGTTCGTAATTCCAAGTATTAATGCAAGTTACGGTGTCTAAAGGACAATTTACTACAGTTCAAAATGATTTCTGTGAATAATTTTGTGTTTAAGTATCTTTAATTTCCATTTCTGACCATTTGGTATTGATTGTAAATGATTATGTATTAATTCTGATTGTTTTTATATGTTTCAATTGTTTAAGTATTGTTAATGTTCGAGAAATATCTAGCGGAAGCTTTTGAAGTGTTCCAGAAATTTCGATGAAGTTTATATAAAGCTAATATCCGAGACAGAGAAACAGTTTATACAGACTCAATATACGACGGCGAAGGACTGTATCGTCTGTGGAAGAAGTGTTGTATGCAATCTCTGGATTGTATGTATGCATGTAAACAGTATCGTTGACGTCGTGTTTATGATTTATTTTTTATTTTTTTATTTTTTTGTAACTGCTTTACGTCTCTTTTTAACAGCGAGGTCTTTAGAGACGGGAAAGGATGGGGGGCAAGGATGGGAGCAAGGAATGGGAAGGAATTCGGCCATGGCCTTTTGAAGGAAGCATCCCGGTATTTGCCTGGAGTGATTTGGGGAAACCATGGAAAACCCAAATCTGGATGCCCGGACGGGGATTCGAACCGCCGTCCTCCCGAATGCGAGGCGAGAACGCTAACCGTTACACCGCCCCGCTCGGTTTTATGAAAATAAAAGCAAGTTTAAACTGAACTGTATCGTGGACTAATTGTTTATCATATTAATTAAACCACGAACAATCTAAAAACTCGAACCTCATAATCAGATATAAACAAGTTGCATCCGTTCTGTTCAAAATTGACAGAACTTTGCTACAAAAAATTAGAACTACATGCCCTAAATTTTGGAACATGAATCTGGTACAAATTCTTTACTTGTGACTCCGCACGTTTCGACCAACGATGTATAACGTATTTAAAAATAACGTATTTTAAATGGTATGATTTAGAGCGGATGGAAGAACAGATGTGCTTTAAGGTTGTAAAACTGCAACGCCTTTTCTCTCTCAAGTAGCCTGTCATGCTATGAAATTTATCTCTGATCACTACTGAAAGCTTCTGAACTTCAGACCCTACCACTGCATTATGATACAGTACTGACGACATTTTCCAGCGTATCAGAATGGAGTACGAGAACTACACTTGGAGTATTATCTGATAAAAGACTCAACTATCACTAGGCGGCGCTAGCAGAGAGTTTCGTTACAACGCAAGGGAGGGATAACAAATTCGACCGAGTATAGTGGGTGAGCGGTAACGCTCTGGCCTCGCATTCGGGTGGACGTGGGTTCGAATCCCCGTCCGGCCATCCAGATTTGAGTTATTCATGGTTTCTCCAAATCACTCCAGGCGAATGTCGGGATGGATCCTTCAAAAGGTCATGGCCGAATTTCTTCCCGATCCTTGCCCCCATGCCTTTCCCACCTCTAATGACCTTGACGTCGACGAGGTATAAAAACAGAAACAAAAACAAAAAAGGTCCGAAACACGAAATAATTAAAAGTTCAACTACAACCGCTGTAGCCAATTTCTATTTCGTTTCTGCCCTAGCAGGGAACTTCAGAACTGAGTAACTCTTCTTAAAATTTTATTGGACTTTATGACGAGTCAGACACTTTGTGAGAAAGATACTGAAAGTATCATACGTTATTCCTGTAATTATCAGTCAATCAGCTTAAGAAGTATTAATAAACGCAATAATTTCCTTCATCACTATGTGACGGGACGTCATTTATTATAATATCTTAATACAGAAATCATGTAAGTTTTCGAAGTTTCAATGCAGCCAGACGTCGAGTAAGCACGTCCTGTTGTTCGACTTTCTGCCGATCGACAGTTCGGATTACAAGCTACACGTGCAGTGCTGAGCATGCAAGCCAATACTTTTCCAGCAAGCTAGAATACATTGATCACTCACTTCTTGACTGACGATCTACAAGATAACATCTAGGCCTCGGAGATAGATATTCGCTGCACCAACCTCACCATTCTCTGTTAGTTGTGAACTGTAGGGCTAAGTTTCATCCCTAGGGTCAGTATTGCGGGTTACGGGATACCTCTTAATTTGTACAACATCGTAGTAGTTGATTTATGGTCCAGTGCAATTAAATGGGGTTTCCAGAGACATTGTTTTATTTCAAGTAGCTCGTAGCTGCCCGCTCCCTCTCCTATTTACAAGTTATCCCCGATGCTCATGTTTATTTGCTAGCGCAAGAGAAGAAGAGGATAGGCTTAAGAGAGAAGAAGTCAAGAGCAGAAGATACGAAGAAAGTCGGCGCAAGTCATAGGGCATCGTAGGGTAACCATTTAGAACCCACGTGTCAGTCATCCTGGCACACCCTTTCAATAGGCATAGCACGATCCTATATAAATACATATAGGGTCAGCCACAACTAGATTTCATATAAGAAAAGAACCTTTTCCCTTCTAAACGCTGGTTTGTATTATAGATATTCAGACGAACCCACAAGTTTCGGTTTGTCTAATACGTCCTAGATATGACAGTTCACTATATCTCCGGAACATTTCAGAAAAGTGTCTTTGGGAATAGACTTCTGCTTGGTTGTTCCGTAGGCTTTTTAGAGACATAATCAGGTTGCCTAACACAGCAAAACCATATCGAGAGAGACGAAATAGTAAATATCCTGATGAAAGTTGTATTTGATAAGAATTTGAGAATCAGAAGCCAAGAATGGCTGTTTGCTCATTTCCCGACTAATAAAATTCTTAATTACATTCACAGCAAGAAATAACTTTCAGGCTGCAAGAGACTGTTGGTAGGGCACTTCATGGTCAACACGTTTCACTAGCAAAATATATACTCATCTTACAGAAAATATATTACACGTATCTAACAGGTTTTTAAGTAATTGACTGCTTATGAGTTGTCAGTAATATAATTGATATTGCTAATAGGTGTGTGTACTGTTCCACATAAATAGCAACTAACATAATATGTAGTCACAAATTACAGTGAAACTTATCATGGTAACTGGTTGGTAAGAAAATAACTGGTTATTAGATGCTGGTAACAAGTGTATACACTGTATAAACTGCTCTCGGGTGACTAGCCGAGTCAAGAGTGCGTTGTCACACGATATTTCGCCGAAATATCGTGTGACAATGCACTCTTGACTCGGCTAGTCACCCGAGAGCAGTTTATACATTCTCAACGTCGAGAAAGACTTCGTTCTTATATAAGTGTATACACTGTTCCATATAATAAGTATTAATTAACTCAGGATTGTATTTGTTGATTACAGGAGATATTGGTTATACTAATGGGTTGTTGCTAACTTGTTGTCAATATATAATAATATTATTAATTATATAGTAATATTGACATTACTAATAAGTGTATGTACTGTTCAACATCCCCGATATTATTCTCACATGGGATCAAAGTGAACATATCTATCTATCTATCTATCTATCTACAAACACTTCATTTCCTCTACTGGGTGTTTTTTTTTTTTTGCTTTAGCCATAGGCTAATTTAGACAGTTCCCTTGGGTATTGTAACAATATTTTTGTTATTTTTTATTTATATGCTTTTATACATGAGTTTTTGATTTGGAAACATACTTGTACAATAATTCAGCGGATTTTTTATTGGGAAATGTGAGGAACTGGAAAAGGGATTGAATGTCTGTGATTTGTAGTCCTTCTTCTAAGAATTCGTGTCTTTCGGACTTGTATTTTCTGCATCTTAACTTGAAGTGGTAAATATCCTCCGTCTCTGGACAAGTCCCACACATGGGGGAGTCATTTAGCTTCATCATAAACTTCTTGTCATTTAACAACACGTGTCCAGCTCGCAGTCTCATCATGCAGCTGATCTTCTTTCTGCTAAAGTCAGCGTGGTCGTACCACTGATTGTCTCTAATTGTATTCATTATGGCCCTATATCACCTGCCAACCTCCTGTCTATTCTCCTGCCACATTTTCTCCCATTCTGCTTTAACGCAGGAAGAAATTATGTCTTTATAGTCAGTTAGAGGTATGGGAATGTATTCCCTATCCTGGGAGTTAAGGTCTACTGGGATACTACTCATGGAAGACGCGGTCAGTCAAAACTCTGCCGCTAGGTGGCTGAACAACCCCCACGGATGTATCCCAGCTTATGTAAGCTAACAACTTCAGCGTCAGACAAGAATCGCAAATCATATTGCAGTACTGTTTCGGTACATTATAAATAATTTATTATGTTTTAAACTTAGCTTCATCGATAGAAACATGCTTGATGTTATGAGCCTTCCACTCAGTTAGCAAGGATAGTTAGTTTCCGACAGTTACCAAGACTGACCTCGAAGAGTCACATCGATTATCAACATTTCCATACTAATTGTGGATGACAGCGAGAAGGCCCATTAATACAAGCAAGCTGTGAGATCAGATTGTCATAAATAAAATGCCATTAATAAACTCAGTTTAGAGAAAAAAATAGGAGTTGTCAATGCTGCCGAAATTAAATCCAAGAAGTAATCACACGATTTATTTATCACCGTTGCTTATAGTCAACTTTAAAATACTTATACTGCATTTTTTAACAATCTCAGAATACAAAATACACATAGCTTACTGTCTCGAGGAAGCAGTTCTTATAAGCCCCCGTGTAGTTTTAACAATCCGGCTCCGACGCGTGTTCTCCTCTCACATCTAATTTTTTACGAGGTTACACAAAGATTCTTACCACGCTAGGCAACGATATTCAACTACGCTACCCACAGACTATACAAATTGCAGCTTGTGGAACACTACGAAAAAAAAAATCAAATATTAATACAATTATTTATAACATTCATAATTAATCAAAGCAAAATATTGTACTACTACTAATAATAATAATAAATTATTGGAAGGTTGTGAGAGTGTCGCACGTCTAGAAAGACAGAATTTTGCAAAATTCTTCCACCCTTTGAATTTAGTACATTAATTGCGTTAGATTTTTTTAGGAAATCTGTAACCCTCTCCCCCCTTGGTGAGTTTTGGTGAGATATGGTGGGCCTCTCTATGGTGAAGTGAAATCTTAAGGGCCCCCCCTCCCATGCTGACAACCTCGTAATTTTTATTTCTGTCAATTTCCCCCCCCCCTTTCTTGATGAGATTTGGTGCCATTTCGATGGACCTACACCCCCCCCCCCCACCCGACCCCCAATTCACCTCACGTAATTAATGGACGCCCCTTATTACTCTAAGCCCCAAAATGTCGGTCTACGCTTCTTTCTGCTTATCGATGATCATACAGGTAATACCTTTAGAGGAGAAATTGGGGAATCTCAATACGTTTCGCATCATCGCAACTGGTTAACCTTGCAAAGCGATATGCTTCCTTTGCAGATCACGAAAAGAGGTTTCACACAGCGTTCGCACCACAACGGAAAATATCGAATGACGGATGAAATGACTTCAGGAAAATAAAAAAGAAATATCGTATCAGATTTATGCCTCCCAATTACGACGGACGCGTCGAAATAAAAAAGACGGAAAGGGCAGAGAAAAAGAAGCAAAAAAACTTTAGGAAAGGGGAAGCATAACGATATAAAGCAGTTTTATGCGGGCGTTATAAATCAGAAAGTACTACCCTTTAACGAAGTGAGTCGCCGCTATCCCTTCAGGACTGTGGGGTCGCCCCCGGTAATGATGTCACATCCCCCCTGCCGAGCCGCGCATGCAAAGTGCGCCCGCATTTCCATAAATGAAGAATAGCGCCACTCGACTGACATAACAAGCGACAAGCGAATTCTTGGCGGGGCGCTCGCCTCTCCTCGCCCTTAATAAACTAAAACCCCGCCAGACACGGTGATTATTGGCTTCCGGGCGGCGAGCACCATCCTTTTCTTCCGCTGCTTAATTATGGTGCCCTTTTCACTGCCATCATTCTCCCCATACCAGATGCCCCCTTTTTTCCTTCTTTTTGAAAAAAGGAGATCGTATGCAGGACGCCAATTTAAGTTTCCCCGGGGTGGGGAGGCGTGTAGGAAGCAGATAAGGGAAGGGGGAGAGGACAGGAAATAGAGATTGGTTTCGCCCGGTTAGACCCTTTATTAGCGATGCCGTCAGTCAAATGATGGTGGGCGATGTACTATGTCCGCTCCTGGCTGGGGAAATCAGTTCTGAGGTAGAATCGGCATGAGTTTTTAAATACTCCGACCATGGAGCAGTGTCAACTATCAATGCTATTAATTCTTTGATCTTGACTATACACTTAGTCCGACGTCATCATTAAGGACGGGAGAGGATAAGGCTTTTTTTCCTTATGGTTTTGTACCTCGTCGACGTCGAAATCATTAGAGGCGGGATAGGACTAGGGTCTATGAACGTCAAGGAATTCGGTCATGGCCTTTTGAAGCAACTATCCCGGCATTCACATGGGGTAAACGGGGGAAACCCAAATATCTGGATGGCCGAGCAGGGATTAGAACCCGCGTCCTCCCGAATACGAGACCAGAGCGTTACCGCTCATCCACCACGCTCGATGGGGAGGGAGGAAGGTAGGGGGCAAGGAACGGGAAGCAATTTGGCTATGGTCTTTAAAATGAACAATCCCGGCATTTGCCTGGAGTGATTTGGTGAAATAATGAAAAAACTGAAAATAGGATGGCTGGAGAGGGTTTCGAAACCGCTTCCTCTCAAACGCCAGGCTAGAGTATTAGTGCATAACCACCATGCTTTGTCTCATATTAATACAATGCTCTTCCGACAGAAGATAGTGATATAGTTGGATCGCCGAATTGTTGCGTGTAAACACCGTGTTCACTGGGTTTGGTACATTCATACTCAATGCCCGGAAAGATTTCGTTCTTATATCAATGCTACTTTGCTAAACCTGCAAAACTGCAAGTAATCAACACAAGACAGTAGAATGAATTTAAATACTGGAAAAATTTATAAAGCTACTATCGGCTCGTAGTATGTCGTGATGACTAGAGATGTGGACAGTAGAAGGATTATTACTTTCACCAAATTCCATTCCGTTACTTAATTAATTAAAATAGTAAGGTTCTTCATTAATGTGAACTCATTGTTTAACTTAACTTCGTATGATTAATTTGATTAATCGTGAATACATCAGGCTTCTTATCCAGAGATTACCCATGACACAACTACAAAACTATTAAGAGTTTTGATTCTAATTACATCATTCTGTATCGAAGCAAATTTTCTCCTCCTTTGTCCGAAAACGCTGTAAGTCGTTCAGGATCGAATTTTACAGAAACAATGAGTATGGCCAGCAAATCTGGTTACAACTTTTCAGGGAACACTTCTGAACGTTGACGGTGGCTGAAAATCGCACCTCACAATTCGCTGTTGTTTACAATTTGACATATAAACGTTACTAATATTGCATAAGACAGCAATGTAACTATCCAAAATATTAGAAGAAAATAAGTGAAACTACGAACATAATAACTATCATCATCTTACTGAAATTAAATACACAGTGAAATGTGTTGTAGCTGTTGCTGGCGTCTTTCGTGGAAACCTGACTAATTAAACACACAAAATTAACTATGCGTTAAAATTTATGATAAATGCAATTATAATTCTCATTCATATTGAAACTCATAAGCTGCATGATTATATTTTAAGGAAACAAGTATCCAAAAAGTCTGTCACTCAACATTGTAATTTCTAAGTACTTGCTAACAATAATTAATTTAGGAAGGCTCAGTGACGGTCATATTTAATTAAAATTAATGTTCTTACTCAAATCTTCAGTTATACTAAGTTCATTACCAGCATTTAAGTATCAGAAATGATAGAGTTAGCACTTCGGTAGTAATTTTGTTTGGTCGGCCGTGTTTTTTACCATCGCTTTTTCTAACAGCTGAGATCCGCCTAACTCGGGAAATTTTCCCCTGGCACCTTCTCGTTGAAATCACGAACAATCAGTGCCATCGCCAACATGGTAAACTATGTAGGGAGGAAATGGAGAAATTCCTACTTTTCTAGGTCATTCCATCAACAGAAGCCGGCTTGAGTGGAATTTTTCGTCTTGTAAGACAGTGGTTCCAAATTAGTGGTAAGCGTACTCCTAAGGTTTTGTGAGATTGCTTGAAGAGGTAATCTTTTAGCTAATTTAATCACTAAGATAATTGAAAAAATTAAGCAAACATTACTACAGTCAAAATAGATTTTACAACAGTGTGTGCTTGTCTTAATTTTGTGGTTCTCGAGCGGGGGAGGGGGGGGGGATGGGTTCCATTGGTGCAGGAGATACACCTGAGATACACTTTGGTCGGTTCGCAGTCTCCAATAATCAGTTTTGAATGTACTGTTACAAATACTAATTAAAATGCTTCAACGACGGTGTCTAGTCCTAAATATCTTTTCTCAGTTGGTGTGTCGTTGTTGATGAATGAGCGGAAAGAAATTCGATTGTGTCATATTGCAGGAATCGTCCCGGTTCTTTCTCTGAGGGATTTTCTGAAACCAAGGAAAACCAAAATATGGATTAACTGAGGTGGATATCGAATCCACGTCCTTCCAAACAAAAGGTATAATTTTATTATTAGCAGTTTGTGAAACATGTATCAAGCCTGGTGGCTGAACACATTCGGGAGGACATGGTTTCGAATACAGAATTCACCATATAGATTTCGGCTATAGAAGGTTTCCGAAAATCAGTCCAGGCGAATGTTTGAACGGCTCTTCAAAAGGCCATGAGCGGATTCCTTTCCGTTCCTTATCCCCAGTCCTCTTCCGGCTTTAAAAACATCGCCGAAGACAACCCGAAAAGTCACAGAGTGAAGCTGGTTCCTGGTGATGAAATTCACTGTATTTTTTTTTACTGAGGATTTTTCTGTTAAACTCGATTGTTTTTGGTTTAAATTTTTTTAAATCTGGCTTAAATATTTTTGTTTATATATGTAATAATAGATGTATTGCAAGTGATACCTGGTTCCTCAGCGATACGCTAAGGAGGTAAGTATAAAGAAATCTGGATTCGCGAAAAGTCTGCGATAACCTTATAATAACCGTGTATATGCGGCACTGTTGACAACATACAGCAAGCAGAAAATTGTATCATCGCTAACATGTTTAAACCTACGAGGTGTGTTAGAAAAGTAATGAGACTGATTTCATACTAACCAAAGTTTTTATTATTTTCAAACAACAATGTTATCCCCTTCAAAGTAGTTCCCTTGGGCAGCTATACATCGGCGGAGTCGTGATTCCCACTCTTGGTAGCAGCGCTGGAAGTCTTCAATTGGTATGGCTTTTAACTGGTCGGTCACAGTCTTTTGAATGTTCTCTAGAGTTCCAAAATGACGTCCTTTTAGGACATGTTTCAATTTCGGGAAGAGGAAAAAGTCACAAGGACTTAAATCAGGTGAATAGGGGGGTTGAGGAACAACAGTAATGCATTTCGAGGTCAAAAATTCACGGATGAAAATGGCCGTGTGACACGGAGCATTGTCATGATGAAGCATCCACTTGTCTGCAATTTCTGGTCTCACACGGATCACTCTTTTCCTCAACTTTTCAAGGACACTGATCATCCTTATTGTTAAACGACGGTCTGATCTCACAAGAGCCCTCACACGATTAATGTTTTCGTCAGTTTTTGAAGTTGAAGGTCTCCCTGAGCGAGGTTCATCTTCAACGTGTTCTCGGCCTTCCAAAAATGATTTGTGCCAGCGGAAAACTTGTGCTCTCGATAAGCACTGTTCCCCATAGGCCTGTTTCAACTTTACAAAAGTCACACTCGCGGATTCACCAAGTTTAACACAAAACTTTATCGCACAACGTTGCTCTAAATTCCGATGCTCCATTTCTGTGACGCACAATGAAAACACAACTTTATTAATGGCGCTGTCAAAACTAATTTGTTAACTGTATGGAGTTGTAACTCAGACTGAGGATGTGGAAGGGATCAACAATCAGATTTAGCATCAGCCAGTAGACACAACAATGCCAGATCTCCCGCAGTGTTGCCAATCTCATTACTTTTCTAACAAACCTCGTAAGTTTGAAATTAATTCCGTTTATTGTAAACTCAAATTTTTCCGTGACTTTAAATATACTGACTACCCGCTTAACCAGAATGGAGTGATATTGTCTGGATAGAATTACTACCTGAAGCCAGTAATGTGAAGCCTAAAAAAACGACTGTACCAAGAATTTCAGACCGCTAAAACCCTTCTGGTCGGCCTGTTGGAAAAAAGTAATTTTTATAATTAAGTTTTTTGTTTATAAAAGATTTTGCTGTTTTCGCAGCCGTCATATTAATATAAATTTCTTACGGGATTAATGCTGCGTTGAAATACTCCTACTTCTTCTTCTTCCCGACGTTTCGATTGGGGCTTAGGTCTTCGTCAGGGGCCGTTTACCGAATCTGCTACAGACTGGGGTCTGCTGGAGACTGGCGTGGATTGTTGTTTACGTATTTGTGCCGTCGATTGTCCTACCATCCTAGAGTATAGGACAATCGGTCGTACAAATACGCAGATCCCAGTCTGTAGCAGATTCGGTAAACGGCCCCTGAAGGAGACCTAACCCTTGGTCGAAACGTTGGGAAGAAGAAGAAGGAGGAGTATTTCAACGCAGCGTTAATCTCGTAAGAAATTTATATTATTAATTTTTTTGAAATAAATAACTCTCGGGTTTTCTGCTGGTTAATTGATTTATTTAGTTATTTTTCTTTTAACAACGTTTCGGCAACTGCCATCGTTGCCTTCATCAGGTTAACTCTTAAAAGAAAAAGAACTAAATAAATCAATTAACCGGCAGAAAACCCGAGAGTTATTTATTTCAACAATACGCCGGGAAAAACTAAAATGTCATATTAATTTTTTTGTTTGTTTGCTAGGGCTCTACGGCTCGTAGGCACCGAGGTCATTGTAGCCTGGAGATGGTAGCAGCGAGAAACAGGAAGGAGCTCGGCAATGGCCTTTTCGAAAGCAGCATCCTGATATTCGCCTCGTGTCTGAACCATGGAGAACCAAAGTTTAGATGACAGGACTGGGGACCGCTCATCTACCAAACTCGATGTGATAATGATTAAGCAACTAAATCCTAACATTAACAATTCACTGTTCTCAATACTGGTGTTTCTTATGAAGTTGGATGGACTGTTTGTCATTTTAAGCGAAGCCAAGGGTTGAAGACTCTAGAGGCAGCGGAGCCGATGACGAAATCCGTTCGAAATGGGAATTTTTGCTCGCAACCGATACTTCATAATATAAATAAAAGTAAAGATTAAATTCAGTTTTTATTTAAATCGTCAGGTGCTATGAGAGGGAGTGTCATTAAAACATTCAAATATATATAAAGAACAGTAAATTATATTTCATACACTGACTTCTATGAATCGCTTGATTTACTGGTTCTGCTCGTGGAAAAGCTTATATAAGAAGGGCGTGCCTGCTTACTTCGTGAATCCGAGAAAAAGTTAAGTCGTAAACTTGGTTTTGGAGAAATATTTGAACACCAGAAGTGAAATTAACAGTTATTGTTCGCCAACCTTTGTAAATAGACTCCAGTCTACTGTATTAACTAATACTTGAGTGAGGGAATAATATTTAATTTAATTAAAATTGCAATGGAGCGCACGCTCCAGTTGAAATTTACCTACACACCCATCTTCACCCTTTCCTGTACCCACCTACATTTGCTCTCTACAAATGTAAATTCTTTACGTTTTTTGTGAATTATTCATCAATTCTGTTGGTAACTTATTCCAATCCCCGACACCCTTACCTAAAAAAGATAATCTTCCCACATCCTTGTGCCTGAAATCGAGTGCCCGCTTGTGGTCACGGCCATCTTTCCCCTTCCGTGCATTACTTTTAATCCTTACACCAAGGAAGGACGAGACAGTGAAAATTATGCTAGAATTATATATCGCTTTAAAAAAAACTCTCCGTATCTTTACACGCGGGAAAGAGTCGCCTTGCTTGCATTCAAAACCGTAAACAATAAACAGCTAACCTCCGTCACAACCATAGAAATCATAAATTTACGTTTGTTCATAGTGAACATTAGAATTTTCAGCTCTGACACCTACAATTTTTTTTAAAAAAAAATATTTAAAGTATAATCTAGATTCTGCTTGACAACTGCGGTACTGATATGCAGACAATCATTATCAAGCGAGACAGAGAATTCTGTGCAAGCAACAGTATAAAAATTTTCTCGGTTTCCTATAAAACTATACTCAAATCTCTCAAGCCTGTAACAAGTATACCTGCAATGAAATCGGGTACGATATAACAAAACTATTATTTCACCACATTCAAATTATTTTCGGAATTCTTGTTACTGAACGAAACGTTTCGAATTTTTCTGAATTAATATTTCATTCTTTTAAGAAAAATATTCTTTTAATTAATTTATGCTAGCTAAAAGCAAGAAATGTTACGTTTAGAGTGTATAGTCTTCATCTCAAATAGTGTTTTCTATCTAAACATTAATTATATTGATTATTTCGATTTTCGATAGCAATAATCTGATAAAAGTGATGTTTTATGAAAAGCTGAAAGAATATCATGCTATTTTAAAATGAACTGCCTTCACATTGTTTCAGTCACCTGTCAACAAAAAATATCGAATAAAAATAAATTAAACAAATAAATAAAAAAATTAAATAAAAAATTACTCCAAAAGTAAGATTGAAAAACTTCACGAAACCACCTACCATTTATAATTCAACAGACAGACACAAGTGATAGTAACATGAAGATGCATGGGAGAAATTTGGTGTTATGATAAACTGCAAAGAGTACATCGTTTATAAACAATATGTAGAAGACGAGAAAGGGTATTTTCCTTTTGTGCTAGTGAAACATGTCGCTGTTGATAAATGAGCTTACTAAAACTCCATTCACCTTCAATTTTTTAATAATATATTATAAATTCTAATCGTAAAAATCAATTTATTTTTGTGTCATTTCTGATATATAATTATTCCTTACAAGAAGATCAGAAAACGGAGAAGTAAATCGCCTGATTAATTTTTAAACTCCGAAATTTTTAATGATAAATTTCTTTGGTTTCATCCTTTACTGGAATACCTCTATCCATTATGCCTCTAAGCCAACATTACACACTATTTATGAAATTCCTTACTGGCCCAGTGAGTGGTACACAAAAGTGTCGTCGCCCTCGTGGGTGATCTGGTCCAGGAAAGTGACTGTTCCGGTCTCCAGCTGGAGTAGACTCCCTCCAGGGCCAGCTATGGCACGCGCCGCTGAGCACATTCTGGCTCACCGGGGGTGCCCCGAGGGTAGAGAGATCGATCAATCGATCCATCGCTGGTGCTGGAGGGGGGGCATCCGCTCTGTTTGCCTCCTTCCTTCTTTGTGGCGCACGAGCCATCTGCTGCGAATTAAAGCGGCAGTGAGCAGCACGCGGCATAACCAGCGCCTGCACGGCCACCTAGCGCCGGCTACCGCAAACGAGAGTCGCGAAATGTTGGCAACATTGGTTACGACGCCATCTTCGAGACAAGTCGCTGTGTCCAAGATGGCTGTTGCTCTACGTCAAGTTAAACCGCTGTGCAGTTAAATATCCAGCTTATTGGAGTTCATGAGACTAGACTACTTTGCATAAGGTTTTGAAGTAGTTTACTTCAATTCTTCAGAAATGATATTCAGAATCTGACAGAGCTCCAGCTAAGTTTGGACTGCTGAAGTATTGAATGGCTTGAACTTCTTTGGTCCGCCAGTTCTAGGAGACAAAGAGCAGTCTACGTGCTACAAACATGACGTATGCGCACCAAATAATTCCGAGATAGTGTAAATATTTTCTCGGTTCGATTAAATAGTGCAGATTTGCGTGAGCTAAATTGTCTTGTATTTGATTTCAGCAGGGCCGGCGTTAGGGGAGGGGGGGGGGGGTAAGAGGGTCAAAAGTACCCGGGCCCGATGGCTGTTGGGGGCCCCGATCACTGACTGTAGGAGCCCTCAGGCCATGAAGCCAAGGATCCGCCCATTGTCGCCCAGCCAATTTGTAGACATTTAAAAAAAAAAAAAAAAAGTCAGTCACCTATTTTACCCCGGACCCGAAATTCCTAGCGCCGGCCCTGGATTTCAGGAAGTATTTTTCATATAAGCTAACCTTTGAAATAGATGAAGAAAATATTTCTACTGGTGTCGTGAACTTCAACAAAAATGAACTAAACGATGAAACGATAGAAAATCTATCTAAGTTTAATTAGCTTCGACAACAGAGATACGTGATTGCCGTTAAAGGTATAATTTCTACCGAAGTAATAAAATAAACAGGCTCCATATTCTTAATTTGGTAATAATTTCATTAAGATATTTTTAAAACGAAGTACCAATTTTGTTATAGACTGACGACGCGTTTCAAAGGAACAGACTTCAAGAAATTAATCAGTTACTTTCACACACACCGTTAAGATGCTGACGCTTTAGAAGTAGTTCTCTTCAGATTCACTCAACGAAATCCAACATTTCTTATAAGAAAATAAACATTCAGTACGTCCGGCTTAATTCTGAAACTATTATCAGCAAATCATTTTAAGTGGTGAGGTTGCTAAAGCCTTGCACAAATCCCAAACTATTTCACGACTTTCTTCCATTAGACAGGTGAACCGGTTTCGAGGTATGTTGTATCCTCTGCCGTTAGCAACGACTAAAAATATGTACACTGCTGATGGTGGTTATGCATCTTTCGTCTTGGTTCAATTTAATTTACTTACAATGGAGCGCACGCCCATCTTCCTCCTTTCCTGCACCCACCTACATTTGCTCTCTACAAATTTTAACTTTAAATTCTTTCAACGTTTTTTGGCAAATTATTCATCATTTCCGTCGGTAACTTATTCCAATCTCTGACACCCTTACCTAAAAAAGAGAATCTTTCCACAACCCTGTGCCTGAAATCGGATGTCAGATTGTGGTCATGGTCATGTTTTCCCTTCCATGCACTACTTTTCATATCTACACCAATATCTTTCCATGCCTCATCACCATTATACGCCTTGTGTTGAACGTGGCAGCTGTGTTTACTCTTTCAGGATGGAACACATAGTAGTTTTTCAAGATTCTACTGTCCCTGTCCTTCCAGTGACACAATCATTAACACATTACCATGTCTGCGCGCTGCGTAGTGTCTTGTATAACATTCTCTAAACATTGCAGCTACACCCTCTTTGGCACTTAGATGAGCTCAATATTTTACACACAAACACGAAGTAACTTAAGACTTGAATCTGCTACTGTTCTCAAAAACAATCTTCTCCTTCTTTTCCTTCGGCGTCCGTGGTCTTTCCGCGGAAAAAATGGTAGCCAATCGGATGCCTCCAGCGAATACTCGCCGTTGGTGCGAACATGAAACATAAATCATGACTTAGTGTACCTGCCGACAGATGGCAGAAACTGTCGTCTTCAGTCACCCTTCATCCACACGAAACAGGTGGCTCGACCTTAGCACGCAATGGGTCGCTAAACCACTAGACTGGTCCAAAAATAACTTCACTGTTTCGGATCACATAAAGTGGATTTTATGACACTACAGCTTTTAGAGTTATTATGCTACTAGTGTATGCCCATGTCCGTTTTTTTGCGTATGGTCTTGAATAGTTCTCGTTCTTATGGTCGAGATTATGACAAACAGATCTGATCTGGCCAAATAGGAACGTTACTCGTAATTCACCCTAAAGGTTCACTCTGAAAAATTTGAAGAATTTCTATATAGTTTGAAGGGAATACGATCATCTATTGCAACAATAATTGCTTCGAAAGTATCACGTTGTTCTTGATTTAGGCTGGACAAACTTTCATAATGTAATCTTTGGTCATCGAGTCCGTAGCGGCCAGAGACCTACTACAGATTCCAGGTTATTAAACGGCTAAGAACTCAGAAGAAATGAATTGCCAGAGTACCCGTTTAGGTAAATATCTGACTTCTGATTTCCACCTTCAATAACCTAATAAATCATGTACGGTTAACTCGAAAAAATACCATTAACGAAAGTGGTCAGTGAAATACGTAAAAAGCAATTAAACCGCCAATGTATAAACTTTGGTCAAGAAGTAACATAAGCGGAAGTTTGATTTAAATTGGAATTAAACATACATTTTTTATGTTGCCTTCAATAGCGATATTTTATTTAAAAATTAGTTCGATGTTTTTTTCATCCATAAAGTTTATCCATTTTTTTAACTATGAAATGCTACGAAAAGCTTAATGCATGTATTCTGGCAGTTAATTTCATAACAGTTGCTTCGGAATTAAATTGTAAACATAACATCAAGTTTCTAATATCTCGGTCGCTGTTAATTTGCGAGCGAAGGTCGGTGCGAGACGTCATCGTTTTCCAGCCAATAGCTATAAAGGTGAGTGAGTGATCTTAATAAATTATATAGTAGATAATGTTGCTAAAGATATAAATAAAATACACTTAGATACAAACTAATGTGCAAATAAGTTAGTGATCCGCATGTTTTTTTTTTTTTTTTTTTTTTTTTTTTTTTTTTTTTTTTTTTTGTCAATTTACTGCTCCTCGGGTTGAAAAAGGATGAGAAAACGCTGAGCCAAACCAAATTAAATGTGCATGAAATTGCTAGATGGGAGACACCGTGTGATATTCCACCTCAGTCGTTGCTTGACCTACAGCTTAACGTGAAATATGAAGCACGGAGCATTCAAACAAATCAAATCCGTTATGAATTTCTTAAAAACAAATTACGAGAAACGCTGCTATCGTTGCACTTTAAGTTACTTCACATAAGGAGGGAAAACAGAAGATGTCTGAGTACTGGGTCACGGAAATGGCCATATTTTTTAGGGTTTTTAAAAAAAAATTCGTGTTGATCCTTTAACACTACTGTTATTTATTGTTTCCCATACGGCATAAGGCTGATCGCTGTCAGAGGCCACTTCCTTAGTAACTGCAGAATCAGTATAAGGTTCGTTCCACTATTTGGCGATTCAACCTCGTCCTGCCGATCCTGTGTTCTCAATAAGTAGTTACTCATTGGTTGTAGTCTAGGAGCCGCGCAAATGTTGAAGTGTTATGGATTTATGGATCGAATACTGTGTTATAATCCATATAGTATAAGGAACATATACGGTGTATAAATGAATGTAATCTTTCTCGGCGTTGTTTATTTATAAACGTTTCTCGGGAAACAAACCGAGTGATGTTGTTATTAATGCACAATATTTCAGCGACTTTATAAACAACACGCTCAAGGCTGACTTCAAGGCAGACTTCAAGACTTGCAACTGCACCTGAAGATGGCGACGGAGAATAAAGTCGCCGAAATATTGTGCATTAATAACAACATCACTCGGTTTGTTTCCCGAGAAAACGTTTATAAATATACGGTGTAGCTGTTTTCTTGGTAATTCAAGTGTATTTTGAATTATACAAAGGAAGCTTTTATCAACTTATATTGTACTGAATCATGCCTTGGAAATATATTAAAAAACGCATTAATAATTATTTCGTTGATAAACAGGAACACATGACTTACCCGGTAATTTATGCATTCTGTTTCTTATTTGTAGTAGTAAATAACGTTGTACATATTTGTGATACGACTCTTGTGTAGTTTACATTTCGTTGCAACGAGTTCACAAGAATAGAGTAACATCACGACAGCTGCCGCCGATCAAGTGCTTCACTTCTACTCCTGCTTTACTCGGCCATAATATCTGAGACCAAACAGAACTAAAAAGGTGTTATTCTACCGATAAACAGTTTCGGAATGTGGATTTACGATGCATAGTGCGATAGCGAAGTGAAGAATCCTTTCGCGGTGCCGTGTAAGAGGCAATATGCCACACTCATGAGTAGGCGCTGTATCTGTAAAGTAGATGTTTCTTGAACGAGTGGAGACTTTTAAGGCATTTTCGAATACAAGAACAGTACTGAGGAGCTGCGAATACTCCTTAACAACTCACATGTTATGAACAACTTTAAAAGGGTCCAAAATGAACTTAAATTCTAACTAAACTTGCTATACATGAGCAGTATGATCCCACATACTGTTATAGGTAGCGCAGCGATAAGAAAGAAATGCTTACAAACTCTTATTCCATAGACTGATCTTTTTGCATGAACAGATAAATAATATCTACTATTTCCTTCCCCCGTAAGACTGATATGAATCCATCTTTAGTTTAAATATATCCTAATGTTAACTACTATAATAACAATGACCTGGTAACAGGAATTCTATTTGCTGCGCATTCCGCCCCTGCCGTCACCGTCTTAACCTAACCCCGTAGTCCTATCTGGTACAGAGGACAGACAGTTTAACGTGTAATCCGAACCGTGGAAGCGTTCTGCCATACTTGAAACTACACAGCAAGCTGTGCCAGAGGTTAGGGTCGGGTTAAGGGCCTATGAAAATCCTCGCCGAGACGGGGATTTGAAACGGGAACCTTCCCATTACCAGCCAGACACCTTAACCACTGAGCCACCTGAACGCTCTATTTCCTGTTGTATAGCGCCCCAAAATATTTCTTCCTGGTTACACGCATATATGTCACATCGCCACGATTTTACATCATGTTAGCTATAGTATAATTATTGAACACAAAATTATTCACTGTACACTTATGAAGGCGTATCAGCATACCCTTTCAAAAAATGTAGAGCACATAATTGCAGTATTTAGTTTGTTGTCATCCTTTTCTTGTGGCATATATTACAAATGAACTGTCATTTAGTGGTTCCACATGAGGATTGAAAGTGAAATAGCTTTGTTTAAAGAAGGTATAAATAATCTGGCTTGTAATACTATCAGTAAAAATGTAGATTCGCGTGTTCCTAGTGACAGAGATTCTACTTGCCATTAATTCCGTCTCTTTCGTGGTTGGACCTACTGTTTAACATGGAATCCGAACCACAAAATGTCCTGGAGTAGCTGATATGATCAAACACTGATTGTCACTTGCAATAAACCGAGCATGGTGGGTCAGCGGTAACGCTTTGGCCTCTCATTCGGGAGAATGCGGGTTTGAATCCCCATGCGGCCATCCAGATTTTGGTTTCCTCAAATATTTCCAGCCTAATGACGGGATGATTGTTCCGAAAGACCATGGCCAAATTCCTTCCTGATATTAGCTCCCAGTCGTTTCCCGCTTGTAATGATCTTGACGTCGATGTGAAGTAAAGCCATAAGCAAAAAATAAAAAAAATAAAAAAAACGCTTGCAATAACTTGGTTCTTCATTTCCATTGGTCCTCATGTGAAGAGTGAAGACGCAGAATTCTACTCTAGAGTGGTATATGGTGGCCAACTGTTTGTATACGAGCCTCTCCTAACTCTCATGATAATCACTTTAGATATTTGAATATATTTTCAATTTTTTTCTTTTTCAAAGCTAAGAAGTTGAGGCATCATTATAATTCAGGATAAATTAATATTATTAAACACAGCCGGGATCATGATAAGATACGGTTAAAACCATACATTCGTTTTTCCAGAGATTGTAGTCAACTGGAAGGTTCATTAAAATATTTTGCTTAGAATATTTTCGATTTTGGAATCAAATTTCAAACAAAGTTGTTATACAGCAGCACTTGTTTTTGGTCATTTTCCATTAAAATATTGCATAGTCCGCTCATGATAATTCATAGCAAGGAAAATTTATGTAAGATATGCCTAGAAAGTCGAAAACAGGTCATATAAAGCAATCATAAAATGTTGCCTTTTATAAAAGCGAAGGTTAACTTTTTCAGTTCTAACAGTATATGAAACACAGAGTCTCCATGATGGCACACGAAGAGACTTAAGTAAATTTCTGCTGATTCTTAGAGAGACAACAATAACCATATTTTCCAAGGTACTTGGTACTTCACTTCATGTTGTATCAAAATGTACAGAATCCGTTCGTACACATTTATTTAATTCATTCCTAACAAATTTGAAAATAGGTAATAATTAAGGTTATGAAATGAAATAGGAGTATGTTTTATGGATTCGACTTGTCGTTATCGGCATCATTCTGCATCGCTGGTTATAATTGAGCGCACAATTCATCAGATAGGTGTCGTCTACCAAACCAGTCTTTTTTTTGCGCCTCTTCGACGGCTAAGGTTATTAGAGGCGGGATGGGACTGAGGACAAGGAACGGGAAGGATTTCGGCCATGGCCTTTTTGAAGGAAGCATCCCGTCATTCGCCTGGAGTGACTGGGGGAAGCCATGGAATACCCAAATCTGGATGCCAGTACGGGGATTCGAACCCACGTCCTCCCGAATGCGAGGCCAGAACTTTAACCGTTCACCCACCGCGCTAGGTCAGTCTGTGTCAATTAAGAAATGACATTCTTGAATAAAACTTGGAGAACAGGATTCAGGTCAATGGAGTGGCGACACAACGCTCCTGACCGCTTTTCCTTTCAAGGAGTAACTATCCTTTCCGTACTCAATTCATTATACAGCCCTTCAGTTTTCAAAAAGAAATTCATTGTGAATCCTACCATGGCCTTCTAGTTTTTAATCATCTGACCCACTCCCACTGAACTACAAGGTCACCCCATGGAGTGATTTGAAGTTCGGCGGGGATTGGGGGGAAGCGAATTTCTTTTTTTCTTTTCGGATTTTCCGCATCATCGACGTCGAGGTTATTAGAGGTGGATGGGAATGAGGATCAATGAACATGAAGGAATTGGGTCATGGCCTTTTGGCCTGTACTATTCTTACTTCTGGTTATGAATCTTCTTTAACACCTTTACCAAACATCAGGAGTCGGCTGCCTTTTATGACTATTACTCATCATTCGCGAGATCAAATTTGACACAAAGCATTTTATACCCAATGCCAGGTCGTACTACATACTAATGCAGGAAGCGAAGTGTTGCCATCTGTCTACGAAATATGTAACTACGTTCAGTGTGTGATAAGTTTATTTTTTGTTGGTGAGCTGTGTAGTTTATTAAGAAGAGATTTTGGACCGTTGTAACGTTCATGAACCCCAACCTTATCTTTATATATAAAAATCAATGTTTGTTTGTTCGTCTTCTAAGCATTCCTATACCATTTATCAGATTGCAATGAAACTTTGGAGAGTTTTCGAGTGTGCGTCTGCGAAGGTTCCTGTGAAAAAAATTTCCAAAAAGTCACCCCCTATTCCCCATAACACCCCACAATTTAGGCAATACCACATTTTTTTATCCTATTTAGATAGGAATTTGTACACTTATACTTCAAAATAAACATAAAAATACTGCCTACATACGGTTTCCGAATATTCATCCCCTCTCCCCCTTTCCACCCCCATTACCCTATAATTTAGGCAATACCACATTTTTTATCCGATTTAGATAGGAATTTGTACACTTATACTTTAAAACAAACATAAAAATACTGCCTACGTATGGTTTCCGAATATTCATCCCCTCTCCCCCTTTCCAACCCCATTACGTTTTTACCCTATAATTTAGGCAAACCACATTTTTTATCGGTTTAGATAAGAATTTGTACACTTATACTTTAAAACAAACAGAAAAATACTGCCGTCTTATGGTTTCCGAATATTCATCCCCTCTGCCCCTTTCCAACCCTTTACGTTTTCACCCCATAATTTAGGGAAACCACATTTTTTATCCGATTTAGATAAGAATTTGTACACTTATACTTTAAAAAAGAGAGAGAAATACTGTACACATTAATTTCACAAAAACTCAATCCCTCTCCTCTCTTTCCACCACCTTAATTACCCCCTCTTCCCCATAACACCCCATAATTTAAACAAACCCGCAAACCGTACGTCCGTTTACGGTGAAGCTTTGGTGAGTTGTTGACGGGATGACGGAGAAGGTAGCTGTCAAAAAAAATTAAAAAAAAACACCCCTTCTCCCCATAATTTAGACAAAACCACATATTTCATCAGATTTCAATGGGAATTTGCACACTTATAGTTTGAAACAAACAGAAAAATACTGCCTTCACATGTTTACCAAAGCGCATCCCCTCTCACCCTTTCCAACTGAAAATGAATGAAACAGCAGTTTAAAATTTATATGTAAATATTTTTTCATTTAATCTATGTGCCTACTAAAGTCCAGCAATAGTGAAGCATTGCCGGGTCAGCTAGTCTTTAATAATTCTTGGATAATTTGTTTATTATCGGACGTCTCTTTGCCGAAGATTTACTGAATTCACTTTTAGCAATAGCAAAGCAGTAGGTGACGGAAAGAGTTACAAAAATAAAATACCTGGATAGATAATGAACAACACGAAAATCAAATTATATTCGGTCCAACTTAATCGCATTGATATAAAGGTCTACACTCAAAATAGGAACTCGTGTTCAATCAAGCGAGTTCTAGTAACCAACAGTCACAGAAAGGCCTCTACATACTTCATGTTCTTAGTTTACTTCGCTTCATAGCGAGAGTGAGTTCTTTGGTAAAGACACACACAGAGAGAGAGAAATCTAAATGGACTTATATCTAGCAAGCAGGCATTACCCCTCTGGATCACGACTAACCAACACTGAGATGATTGGGAGCCCTATTGTATTGCGGTGTGCCTTAAATACCCTTTGGGTAACTGTAATTTGGATTATTTGATGTCTTTTTGGAGGAGCACTGCCGGCTTTGACGTCATAACTTCCCAGGTGCTGTGTGTACAATCTTTGCGGAATGGGAGAATACATTTGCTCCCACAGATACTACTCCTCCCAAAAGACGCCTTTTGGTGTTCGTGGGTTGACGACTGGGGCACAAACTCCTCCGCGCCAATCGAAATGGTGGGAAGGGGGTGACTGACCTCTAGGTTTCACCTTGCTGCGATAATGACAGCTGCAGCCACCTGATGAAATTCCTAAACTAAAATACATTGCCTGGCTCACTCTCGCTGCCGCAATTTAAAATTGTTAATTACATTCTTTATTGACTATTTAACCCTATCCCTAAAGGTTAGTTCCCACGGCGCGTGGTAGGCAGGAGACACCTTTCATCTTCTACCGCCTGGCGGTGGGTCGAAGCGCGCGCAATCCTTAACATATGCGGCAAAGATGACAGGCATTCCCTAGCACGCGCCGAGGGACACGCTATGGGAACGAGGCTTTAGAGTTCCTACTTCTAATTTTTCGCACTTTTACCCCATGTACATGTCTTGTGGCATCACACCGTTCCGGCTTTCGCCTTCATAGCTGCAGAAAACCGCCTAAAAACTGCAGTAAGGACGGCCGGCACGCGGTGACCTGAGCTCGCACGCGGCTCCATTGTACATCCCTGATCCACTGTGCGGCTCCTCAGTGCACTAAGCCACACTGGCGGGTACCTGCGGTCAGTGGTCTCAAACGTCAAAATGCGAAATCGGTATATTTGTACCATAAATCGATATATGAAAAAAATACAACTCCAGTAACCATAATTTGCGTGGTAATTCGGCACAAGCAAATGATGTACAAAGATGAAACGAATGGCATGTGCACTTAAGCATAAAAATTTTGCTAATTTCACTTTGCAGCTATATTAAAACAGAATTATTACGCTTCATCATTGTGTTCGATCCGTCAGGTGCAAAACCCATTAGATTATTTTTATACGGAATATCATTGCTTCTGAAAAAGTTTACATTATGTTCAAATAAAGAAACTGCGTCGGCAGCTTCTAATGGAATAAGAGCTAAAAAAACAATCTTTGGTTTGATGGTTTTTTGCGTATCTCACGAGTAAAAGCACTAGTGTTTGGCTGTGCTAAGATCACTGGACTTGTCAACAATAAGCAGATCTGCACATAAATTATCAAAAATTTCTTTGCCTATTATCTGATCAATAATGGCGTTAGCTTTCGTCGTCGAACGTTTTATTTCTTCTGCAATTTTTGAATGGGGTCAACGGACTGAATCAATTTCGATAGGTACATTATGTTTCGCAACAAACGAGGCTGATAACAATGTAAAGAACGAAATGTTTTTACCATTCTTACTTTGTAAATCAAGCTTTTTAGTTTTTGTCATATCTTTTACCGAATGTGCTTATGAAGAATAGTGTTTCTTGAAATCGTCATTCCATAATGTAATATTAATATCCTTATTAAAACTCTTAAAATAGGCATCGTTTGTGCATTATGACTTTTTGCCACCAACCTGAAAATTCTTCTTCCCGTTCTTTTCTATAAAACTAAAGGTATTTTTGTTTTTATACTCGCTCTTGCACTCAGTTCTTCCTCTGACGACATTCTGGTTTAGTAACTCGGAGAAAATTTTTTTTCTAGGTGATGAAAAACTAATTAACGAATAAAATCCGAATCCTCGTTTATATAGACAAGCGAATTATCTCTGGAATCCCCTAAAAATGTCGAAAATGTAGGGTACCAGCGTATTCTCAAAACGATATCTGGAACATTCTGCAATAGATAACTACTTGTCATTTAATCGATAGTGGAATTCCTAGTAAAACATAAAAGAGGATTGCCAACTTGAAAATGTAAAATTGGTAAACAATTTGTGAAAAATTCCTTGTATTCACAGAAATCGTGGAAATATCGTTTACATTTCGGCACGACAGGGTCCTTTTCGAAGATGACTACATGTTGTTATAATTAATCAGGGTTAATTATTACGTACCCTCTGAACGCGTAATATATGTTGTTTAAAATACCTCCCAGCTATGGAAAAACATATCGTCACTGTAACTTAGAGAATGACTAACTGTTATCCGCGACTTAGCACGCGTGGACTTGGATATACAAAGCTGAAAGTTACCTAAGATACGTCCCAAACAACACCGAGTCGACATAAATTGACGGGAACGCCATCGATATACCATTCTAACATCGCACCTGTCTCATGACTAAAACTGTTATTCATACTGGAAAAAAGTATCCTATTTCCTTCCTAAAGTTACAAAGCATTTCCTTGTCATCGGTATAGACATATAGTTGTCAAAAGGTAATAAAAAGATGGAGACTTAGTTTCGCATATATAACATTATTAGTTTGGATCACACACATGCTGTCTGTGGAACCAGTATAGCGTGAATTAAGTAAACGCTTAAGGCACTGTTCTACCGCCTACGATTTGCCACGCCTTCCAGCCCTGAATCTATGGGACCTACATTTCAATATAGCATCCTTACTACAAAATCCCAGGCTTGGCTCAAACTATGAAAAACAATTCTTAAAGTTTTTTGCACCTAGCGGGGTTTGAACCCGGAGCAAGCACCTTACCCACTGCACTACCAGCCCTCTGTCATTACGCATTACAGAGACTTATACATATTATGCGTCCGTCTTTCACAGTTCAGATAGTTTTCATAATTCTATTACTATTACTCTGCGATTCACTAAAAGTGTGTGGCAGAGGGTGCATTCAATGACAATATGTATTATCTATACAGAAAATAGATTCCTACGTCCGTCCTAATGTCAAATAGTATCTCCTTGTTAAATTTCATTACGATCGGATTAGCCGTTTAGCCCAAGAAATGTAACAAACAGACAGAGTTCCTTTCGCATTTATAATAATAGTATAGATTCGCGTCGTTAACCCATTTTTTCTATCTATCTGCCGAGAGTGGTGGTGTAACAGTTAGCGTTCTGGTGTCGCATTCGGGAGGACGGCGGTTCGAATCGCCGTCCGGGCATCCAGATTTGGGTTTTCCATGATTTCCCAAATCACTCTAGGCAAATGCCTGGATGCGTCCTTCAAAAGGCCATGGCCGAATTCCTTCCCATTCCTTGCCCCCCCCCCAATCCTTTCCCGTCTCTAAAGACCTCGCTGTTAAGAGACGTTAAACACTTCAAAAAAAAAAAAATCTGTCCATCTCGCTGGTAAAACCACATATTGCACACTGAGCCAACGAAAGTGAGAATATGTAGCACCAAATTGTGTTGGCATTACGCGTGACATCCGTTTAATCGCAGGAGAGCAGCGAACACGTAGGAGTACCCCACGGCGGGTTGCCTTTGTCTCGGTCTGGTCTGCGCAGACCAGTGGCTCCGCCATCGACGCAATGAGGCGGCGCAGAAGGCCAGGCCGCTGCGTTCGACAGATAGTAATGGCGGCCGCGGACGATGACAAATTGTTATCTGCGCTGCCAATCACAGCTGGCCTCTGCCCGGAAGCAGTCCTCCCGCACCAGATCGATGCCGCGGCGGCAGCAGCCAGCTCTGATCAATCCACCTGCTGGGGTAGCCGCGTCCGCAAACAGGCGCTACTAGCAGTAATTCCTCCGAAGATGCAAATTTTTCGTTGTAATTGATTTATTCTTCCACTGAAGTTAAGGGATTGATTAATTCTTTAAACTTTCTCACTGGTAAGGTTGTTTCGTAAATGATATAGACGATGGTAAACTTGAATTTAGACAGCGACAGTAAAATAATAAATTGATCAAGCACGATAAGCAAACTGAGCGCCTGACCTATCAAGGACTACGTAAAAGTGTTTGAAAATGGAGGCAGGGACAGCTTCCAAAACGTCACCAGACGATTCGAATTTGACGCGACTAGAATCCAGAGGTTTTTCTACAAAAGGATACATAGATTTCTAAGAATTAGGTAACTTCTCTCGCTGTCATTGCAGCGCTTTATTATATCTATCTGCACTTAACCTTCAGGATGCATACAAATATGGGCACCAGCTGGTTCGCGTGTACCTATTGACTGTTAAGCCCTGTTTTCCTAGCAGCCCATTGTTTGAGCAGTGTACGACGTATTACGCTCAGCGTGGTAAGTTGCCCACTCCTTCCCCACTATTTGAAATGGAACTGTTATCTTAAAGACGTTGGTAAACATGGAATGAATATAAATGCAAAGAAGAGTCAGCTTATAAGGTACACAGATAAAAAAAAAACTAATGGTTAATTATGATTATAAGTTTTTTTTTTTTTTTTAATTTATTTGGCCTTTAGCCATGCTGGCCATTTAGCCATTACCAAGTGTACAAGCATTTATTACATTGTTTGTCTATTACATCTGTAACATTTTGCACATCGTAGCAGTAAATCTTAATATACATTGTCTCTGTAGGTTATCCGTATTTCATAGTACCTTACACACATTAAAAGCCAGAACTAATACATTTACGTAATACGCTGGGTGCATAAGGTAGTAACTTTGTCTGGCACATACATACCTTAAAATGGACGATTTGATATTACATTATACACATTGAAATATTGAGTTTGACAAAAAATCGATTTACAAGGTTCATATACACATCAAATGTTAGGATATGTTACATCTGATTATACAGTTAATTTTTGTTCCTTTGTTTGGCATATAGGCCTACATACAATAAAATAGTCCATTTGATATTACATTATATACATTAAAATATTAAGTTTAGAAAAAGGTAATACAAATTAATAAAAAATAAACTTATTTACAAAGACTCATATATACATGAAATGTAAGGATTTGTTACACTTGATTATACAGTTGATTATTGTTACAGTTCTCGTTTGATTTGCCGTAAAAATGAGTACATGAAGAAGAAGATTTTAAATCTGTTTGTATTTAGTAAGTCTTCAACACTTGCCGGGAGTTGCTGTCCTGCTTGCACCAAGTGCTTGATGAGGTTGTCAGAGGCTTTTTGTTAAATGGGCAACCAAAGAATATATGATTAGCGTCTTCAACGTGTCCGCACTGGCAGTACGGTTCCTCTACCACACCGATTCTACATAAGTGCTTCTTGAGGCGGCAATGTCCGAATTTAAGCCGAAAAATTGTGATATATAGGCTTCTAGGACACCGGATGTTCTGAAACCATGGCCGTTTGT